>JBDPZO010000008.1:4142781-4828537 GCA_039877585.1 Heterodera filipjevi
AATTCAATTTCTAAAATTCAATTTTAGGTCGAAAAGTCTTTAATGCATAATACCCTGCAAAAGAAGCATATAATTTATCATACTTTTTTATACCTTTTTGACCTAAAAAAATTTTTTGAAAAATTTGAGTTTTCGACTTTTTGTTCGAATTCGGGTCCGGGGTTCGGAATTAATCTGAAAAAGTCATATTCGTGATCAGCGACCCCGAAAACTCCCTAAAACATGTTTTGAAGGCAAAAAAAAAATTCAATGACAAATTGATCAGTGACGAAATGATAGGTAACCGGAAACTACGCCTACAATTTACCTAGTAATAAGAATAATTGCACTTAATTCAAAATTGAGGTGTAAGAGAAAAGATTCGGCTTGCGCGGTTCTTAAATTCCGCCATTTTACTAATTTTTGAATAAAATTAGTCAAACTTTTCTCAGACGAACCGAATTAAGTAATTAGGTATCATCCGTATATCTTACTTAGGACGTGTAATTCGCCAACAATGGTTTTTGGACTCTATATGTTCATGCCAGAATTGGTGTTGTTCAATGTATCGATGATCGCACCCGGGCAACCTTCCTGCCAATCATCGAGCAGTTGTGATTGCCGGGCACAACCATCCATAGTGATCAATGGGCTGCATATATGGGCGGAGCCATTGCTGCAATCCCCATTGTCCCACCATATGTTCACCAGTCAGTCATCATGTGCAAAATTTTGTTGACCCATTTACCGGAGCCCATACGAATATGTGGAAAATTTCTGGAAGAATTTGAAGCAAAAGAATAAAGCGATGTCAGGCACACAGCGTTACATGCTGCTGGTTATATGGACGAATATATGTGGCGCCAATTTAACGGCAAAAAAACAACTTTGGCGTATGATAATATTTTCTTCAAATTGCTCAATTTTATGTTGTCAATGCTTGAATACTATGTATTTTTATGCATATAGCATACAAGTGCAATATATTCCATAGAATACCAGTAAAAAATGAAAAAAAAAAAACTTAATAAAAAATCTTAGACATGGAAAAAAAATCATAGATTAGATGAAATCATGAACATCTGAGTCATATTCGTGACAGCGCCCCCGAAAACCCCCGAGTACAACTCAGAATCGCAAAAAACCCTCTCTAATCCTTTTTTTTTGTGGGACCAGTAAAAGTAACTATTACCAATTTGAGTCTGATTTGCTAAGGATTTGAGCCTAAAAAGGCCATTTTTTAAGATAATCAACAAAAAAAACCCCCCGAAAAGCATCAAAATCATTTCAAAATAACAAACAAAAAATCACTTGACCCCCTCAAAAAGTAAAGCTATATAAACAAATCATTTTTCATTTTTAGTCATTCGAATTTTTCCGTTCACTAATTTAAAAAGTTTCCTGTTTGTTTAAATATCTTTTAATCAGTCAATTTGCTGTTCGATTTGCTGATGGCTACTCCAGACCCAAAAGAGTTTTTCAACAAATTGCCAAGGCAGGGAAAGGTGCCGGAGTCGGTGTTGGACTGATGGCGACAGCTGCCGTAGCCATGTATGGAGTGTACAAGTCCAGTAACGGGTGAGTTCGTTTGCTGGATGAGCTTGCCTCTTTGGTTGGCCTGGAATATTCGGCACATAGTATTTGCCTAAAAGATGCGTAAATTTATATTATCAATTCGTAAATTAGAAGTAAATCGAAATTAGAATCTCTGCTTTTTTAAGTCCAATTTGTGTAGGCAAAAGGCCAGTAGAAGTTGTGGTGCTAGTCCGGTTATGCGTCCCATGAACTTTTAGCGTCCAAGAAAATGTTTATGCGTCCAATAATTTTATGCGTCCAAATTTATCAGCTATATTTCTTTGAGTAGTAATATAAAAACTAAACTAGTTTTTGCCTAAACGGAATAATTACGTTTCATTTTTTGTGTTTTCATGGTATCGTTTACATGTACTGACAACAAATAGCTCGACAAACATTTCCTCATTGGAACCAATAAATATCGTAGAGACCAGGGCATATGGGCAGCAGTGCCCAAGTTAACCCTTTTGTAGCCAAATTTGTTGATGATTGAGCGTGCCATTTCAAGCTCAGGTTTAGCCGACAAATGTGATTAAAAAATAGGTTGGGCGCATAAAAGTTTGATTGGACGATAAACTGGACTAGCACCGTAGTTGTTTTTTAAAGCCCAAAAGATGGCTTAAAATTGTTATGTTAGTTGAGGTGGCCATCGTGCGAAATGTTCAACCGAATCGGTGGGCTCGGCGACGAGGTCGCCGGGAGGGGCTGCACTTTCACATTCCATGGTTCCAATATCCGATTGTCTACGACATTCGCGCGCGTCTAACCAAATCATCGCCGACCGGCAGCAAGGACTTGCAAATGGTCAACATTGGTCTGCGCGTGCTGTCCAGACCGGACCCGGGTCAATTGCAGAGATCTACCGATGCTCGGCACCAATTGGGAGGAACGAGTGCTTCCGTCCATTTGCAACGAGGTGAAGGGGGCGAGGAGGTGACCAAAGAATGGTCGATTAAAATGATACATTTGGCGCTAGTTTAAAAGCGTTCCATTTTGAAAACCAGGGGGGACCTTTTGTTTTTTAGAATTTTTTTTATTTTTTTCAAGTTGACAAAATAAATATGATATTCGTTATCAGAAAGCTCAAAAAATTATGAAGACACATTTTAGGAGTTAAAAACTAAAAAAAATATTTTTTAAAAAACCCAAACCATAGGGGGGACCCTTTTGGTTTTATATTTTTTTTACTAATTTTCAAGTTGACCAAAAAAAATATGATATTCGTGATCGTAACCAAAAAAACTTTGGAGACACTTTTTAGAAGTTAAAAAGTAAAAAAAAAAAAAAAAAAACCAAAGGGTCCCCCCTATGGTTTTCAAAATTCAAAATGGAACGCTTTTAAACTAGCGCCATACATTTCGTTAAAATCTGTTTACTAGAAATTGAAAAATATCGATCAATATACGTATTTTTAAGCAATCTAATAGTCGGTTAATGCTAATTCTTCGGTACTAATCGGCTTTAGGTTCGCTTTTGCAAAAAATTTTCAATTTTGTTTTTAATGCTAGAATCCTTTCAGGATAACAGAAACGCTTCATAAATTAGTTCTTATGCTACTGATTAAGTAGTTTTGAAAAAATGCTTTTTTTATTAAAGTATTTTTTAAATGCACGCTCCAATTCATTGGTATATTTCACTGACATAGCCATTTCGACCGGACATTTTCATCCTTTGTGGTCACAAATTGCTGGTTGTTGCCTAAACATGATTCGCCATTTATTTGTTCTTTTGAAGCAATTTTAGCATTAAAAACAAAGAAATTTTGAAAAAATTTGTCAAACAAGCGGACCTATGCTGGTACCATTCTTGCCCAGTCCTCTATAGATTCTGACTAAGTTCTGCTCGGAGGTTCAGAAACTCCTCATCCTGAATCTCGTTCTTACCCGTCTCCCCCTCTCCCGTCCAACAGGTGCTGAAAGGGTCGTGGCCAAGTTCAACGCGTCCCAGCTGATCACTCAACGTCAGCAGGTCTCTTGCTCGTCCGAAGGGTCTGATTGAGCGTGCGTTGGACTTCGACATCATTCTGGACGACGTGGCCATCACTGAACTCGCCTTTTCGCCCCAATACAGTGCCGCAGTGGAGGCCAAGCAGGTGGCGGCGCAGGAGGCGCAGCGGGCAACTTTCATGGTGGAGAAGGCCATCCAACAGCGCCAGGAGAAAATGTTTCAGAGAAGGAGAAGCGCAGGCGGCCAAATTGGTAAAAATGGAAAAAAAGTTTAGGAGACTAAGGTTTATTTAAAGTGGATAATAATTCCGCTCGCTGCTTCATTTTGGACGAATTTTTTGTGTTTTAAAAATAGGGCTGCCAATGTGATGATTTATCAGACATTAATCATTTGTGGGTGTAAAATTATATTTTTGAAATGCTGATGACATTTTCGCTTGTTTCTTAAATTTATTTAAAAAAAATCAATAAAAATTACATTGTGCTGCAAAATATTTTTCTAATTTTCCCCCGGTGGCTCTATCGGCACCACCGGACCCACCCCTTTGAAGTAAAAAATTGATACTTTTACTGATTTTATTGTTAAGAATAATTTTTTATATGATTTTTTCAACAGAATGATGATTTTGAAAATTTTGATTTGGCGCCGTGTGTTTAAAAACAAAAATGACGAAACCAAAAAAAATGCCCAGATAAAAACAGAAATTGTCGTTATAATAGGCCCATAATTCTTCACCCGGCATTCGTTGTTACGCTTTAAAAAATTTTGGTCTTTTTTTTTAAAGTTGGGCGAGGCGATGAAGAATGATCCCGGCTTTCTCAAACTCCGAAAGATCCGTGCGGCACAGAAAATTGCGCGTTTCTCATTGCCAGCTCGTCGAACCGAGTCTATTTGCCGTCGGACGGACTGTTCTTGAATTGGCGACGAGGACTACCTGAATTATTCGACCAGCAAAGGGCGCCGTTGAGCTCTGTTTCCAAATTGTTGATGCTGCTGACCAATGGCACAGAAACTTTGGAGTGTCCAATTTCGACACCTTTTCGAATTGCTCTTTTCCTTTTTTTTGTTAGACCGCCCGTTACCTTTTTTTGTTTGCGCATTTTCACAAATTTATATTATAGAAGGTTGCTTTTCTGTATTTTACGAGTTGCTAATTTAATTTGCACATTTTATGACAAGGAATTGGTAATATAGACTTGCAAAAAAAAAAAGAAGAGTAGTATCTGAGCATGAAAGGATCGAATAACTTCAGAATGTGATTAGTTTTGCAAAAAAAGAATATTTAAATGCCATGGTACTCAATCGACTCTGCCTTATTTTTTGGTAGGCGAAATAGCAAAAATTTTAGCGTTTTTCATGTTTAGCTTTTTGTGAGTTGATCAATGGGTAGCAATAAGCTTATTCAAAGCCTCTAAGCACATGGAGCTTTTGAATAATACCGAATTTATGGAATTTGGCTCACGAAAAAAAAGTACAACGCCCTGAACGAGTCTTAGCCCGTGGCCCTAAATGGCATATGCAAATTTTTAGTGTAATTTAAATTCATTGAATCGATCATCAAGGTCACAAAAAGCTCAAATTTAGTTCGTTATCTGCTTTCAATGGTACAGTAAGTTCAGCAATTGTGCGGTGGCGATGCCACTCGTCGTCTTCGTCTGTTGCATTCCTTCCCGGCCATCGCCATTTGTGCTGTCCCTCGTCTCCGTCTGTATCTGTCGCCCCCTTTCCGTTGTGCCTTTTGTCATTCCCTCTGTCTCCGGCGCAGAATTCATCGTCTAATTCTTCTGCGTTTCTCGTATTTCCATCTTTTTCGTTTATGTCAAATTGTTCTTTTTCCCCTTCTATTGAAAAAGCCGAAGACGAGCAGGCACCTCCAAGATTTTATCCCTGTCAATCAGTTGGACGTGTTCGGACAGTTCATCCGCTTCAAGCAGTTCGACTCCTTAGTGGTTCATCATCATTCATCAGCAGCAACTGTTCGTCATCAGATAATCGGCCTCTTCAAGCAGTTGTTCATCCTTTCCAAACTGTTCCCCTGTCAATCAGTTGCTCATCCTCTTCAAACTGTTCGTCCTCCTCAACTTCCCCTTCCCTTCTTTGCTCTGTCCTTTCCAACCAATGCCCTCTCTGATTGTTTCGTCCCATTCCTCCTCCCCATCCTGACATTTCCCTCTCCATTCCTTCAATATAATCCTCGGCTGTTCGTGCGAAGGGTCATTTCGGCCTCCTCTTCATTTTCCTCATCCTCAATATTATTCGTAAATTGCTTGGAATATATCGTCATCGAGGCATCGCACAAATTGGTCAAATGCAGTAGAGGACTGAAAATGTTGTGAATTTAAAAACATAATTGTTCCCTGCCTTTGAAAAAACTTTGTGAGAATTTGCTGTATAAAAAGTGGTGGAGGAATTGAAGGAATCGTCGGAAGTGAACGAATTGCTCGTCGGCTTCTCTGTCAGAAGAGGAGGAGAAGGAGTAAAAGGAACAGAGGCACTTTCCCTGTCCGATTGGGTGGCACAAAACGCAATTTGAACAAAAGGCACGGCGTTGGCGAGGGAATGATTTTGTTGGCCGTGGGCAAAACTCAATGGAATTTGGCTGATGAAATGCGGCACTTTTTGTCGGAAATTTTCGTCCAGCTCAATGGTATTGAACTGGAACTGAAGCTGGCGTATTTCCACTCGTCATATTCCGGCGCCGTCTCGAAACCATTTCGGACATTGCCAAAGAGGAAGAAGAAATGGAAGAACAAAGAATGTCTGCGTTGTGCCCATCAGTGGTGATGTGTTCTTAGGAATGAGGAGGAAAATGGCAATCATTTAATGAATAATTAAAAGGATTAATTGAAATTTGAAGAAAAGACTGCTAATCGGGATCATATCAAGCATTCCAGGGGACGGGAATAGACTATGGTCAGGGAATTGGGACCACCAGGCAGCAAAGTCGGCGGGGGCCGAAACGTGTTAAGCAATCCGTTTTTTTATACGACTCGCGGAAATCCTTCCGGCGCCGGCATTAACAAGGATGGCTATGAGTGACTGCTGTTCTTTTGGGTCACTGGAACAGCGACTTTTGCTCCTTCTTCCATTGGTGAGCGACTGTTTGTCCACGAATGATGAGTTGGTGGTGGGCGACGATTGGCGATGGAAATGCCGCGGGACATTGGCGGAATGGTCAACGGACCCGGCACCGCTCCGAACTCCGTTCTGTACGAGCAGTCCTCGTCACTGTCCTCATCACCGTCAGACGGCGCGTGGAGACTATCGGTTGAGAGAGCCATGCTGAAAATGGATCAAAAATTACGTTTTTGGCCTAATTCCGATAATATTCTCTCTTAAATTGTGCTGGAAGATCCAATTTGATGGCTTCAGACAATTACCGTTTCCTCCTCCTCCTCCTCCATTGGCTTCAAAATCGGAAAGAAAAGTGTCCATTGCGTCATTGTCCCGTATCCATTCGCTCTGTTGAAGCTCCTCAGGCTTATTCGCCCCTCGGGGGTTGGGCAAAGACAACGATGGATCAGGGCACGGCACTCTGTGACCGGAAATTCAATGCCAATCCTATAAACATTATGAGAAGGAAAAGAGCCAAAAAGGCGGTTCTTCCATTTTTTTTGTGATTTATTGGTCCCATCGCTTTGGTCATTATTTTGCAATATGTTCAGATTGAGAAATCAGAGTTTGCTGGGAAAGTCCTTATTAATGGAAATTCTTTACATTTACCGGAGGACAAAGTGCGCGGAAAATGCAATTTGCCAGTGCAAATTTGGAGTCATTGCGAAAGGGGGGCTTGCCGACCACCAAAAGGTACAAAAGAATGCCTGCAATCGTGGCAAAATGATAAACAATATCAGAATAAAATAAGAATGTGCAAAATGTTAGGGCTCGGGTGGGAAGAACCCATTCCTCCACACAATCCGAGGGCAGCGCTACCATTGAACTACCGAGACACTTGGTTAATACATTAATTAGTTTTTTTTTCATCACTTATACCAATGACCAAACAGTGCCCTCCAGCGGCAAAAAGCTCTCCCGTTGAACACCTGCGAAAAAATTAACCATTAAATAATTGTGTTTATTTGAGTGACCTCAGGCGGAGAATAGGACATTGTGCCTGCGAAGTTGGGGGGAAAATGGACAAATCAAATGGGAAGAAGTAACCTTGAAAACGCTGTTTTCTGAAATTTGGGACAATGAAGTGATGGGGTAACAGAGAATTTGACAATTACAGTATGCCTTTTCCCCACCCTTTAAGAGAATGTCTATGGTAACAGAGACCAACAGTATTTTGAATATATATTACCAATGGCGCTGGATGCCAAAAATTATTACATTTTTGCCAAAATAAATCTGAGTTCGACAATTTGATATTGTCCAATCATTTTTTTTGCACATTAAACCCTCCCACAACGGCTTCCGGACAATCCGTTAGTGGCAATCCCTCAGATAACAGCGTTATTACTGACAAATTTTCCGTGACGGATTGCCATGTGACGGGTTTTCCACTGACGGATTGTCCGGACACCACAACAATCTCCCCCCCCCCCCCCAAGACAGACTTGGCACGCTCGAGCAGTTCGGCTGCACCGAAGTGACCAGCAGCCGGCCTGAGTCCAAGTCGACGACCACGTTCTCATCTTGATGTCACGATGGATCACCGAAGCCTTTTGACAGCTCGGCAACCGTGTCCAATTTGCACAAACAGTCCGGTGCCATTCTCTCCTCACACCAGCGAAGGTGCTGATCAAATCGAACAGATCCCTGAAATTGACGGGCCGTTCCATTACGATCAGAAAGCCGCGACGACTTAAATGGCCACAAACAATTAGGCAATATAATCTCGGATCAAATAGTTGTTTTGGAATGCATGCCTTACTTTGCGAACCATCCGATGAGACGAACGACGCCCTGAAAATGAAGTGCAATTGGAAATGTCAGCAGTTTATGAACACGGGGAGACATTTAATTTTTGGCTTACCGACCTTTACGTCTGGCATTCTTCGATGAAGCAAACTCCGTGGGGATCATTCGCCGTTCGGCCAATGTCCACCATTGATCCGTTTGTGCCGAATGCTTTTCACCGCCACAGGGAGTCCGTCCGCAGTCGATATGCCCAAAATGTCCATTCATTACTGATAGGCTATAATGCATTGGTTCCCCGGAAAGGAATAATAAGCTAAACACTTAATTACCCCTGCGTTATTAAATGGCGTTTGCCCGGGATGAAGGAGATCGATGTAAAACTCACTTGTACACGCGGCCAAACCCCGGAGCCAATTTCACCGCACACCCATTAATGGAGTAATGGAGAATAATTAATTGTTTTCCCTCCCTTCGAACCGTTACTGACGGTTGAACTCCCTGAGACTGTGTTCTGAATTTTGGAGGGTTTTTCGGTCTGAAACTCGGTCCGAATTTATCGGCCGAATTGACCATTTCTCTCGACCATGGTAACCCTGGCACAGACCAACAGAAACACCGACCTTTGTCATGACGGAGACAGCCGCACTGGTTGAACAAGCAAAGGACGCATCCAACAACTTTTTGAGGATAAAGCCCATTTTGGGATCGTCTGCTGTTGCTCTTAAAAGGCCAAGAACGCCGTGAATGTTTTGGTTTTTGGCCAAATTAAAGGCTTATAAATGAACAACGCTTTTTTTAATGCTTTTTGTGTGACAGATGAATAGGGCAAACGGAGGAGGGACAGCAATGACACGGGGACAGAGGGGGGAAGCGGGAGGGAGGGATCATTATGGCGCAAAAGGGGGGCGGCGGGTGAAGGGGAGGGAGCGATCGATCAGCCAGAACCGAGACTACCATTTGAAAGCTTTGAAGGAAAGGGGACACCCGCAAAAGCGGGGAGAAAGGGCAAACATTTGCGTGGGGTTAGGGCGTAAAAGCTTCTTTCCGATCCTTCCACGGAAGGGGGGGGGGGGGAGTGATTCAGCAGCAGAGCTTTTTTTGCTGCTCAATTCCATCGCCCGGGGAGGGCGGGGAACGGAGCAAAGGCTTTTTTTGATGATCAGCAGCAGTCTGTCCCTTGAGGGGGAGGGGCCGTAAAATAAGCTCATTTGCTGATCAGTGGGGAGGGGGGGGGCACTTATCGCATCTCTCCCCCATTCTCAAAAATCAGCAAAAAGCGAAGAGAGCGGAAGGAAGGAGAAGAGCTGATCGGCAAGAGCACTGGGCTTGGTCTTTACTTTTGCGCGCACAAACTCAGCGGGTAATAGCAATTTGGAGAACAAAAACAAATTGGGAGGGGGAGAAAACGACTTTTTACGAGACGACGATGGAAAGGCAAAAGAATTTAGAAAAAAAACAGTTGAAAATGCTAGGCAAATTTGCTGCTACTTAGAGACGCCAAAAGCTTTGACTATTTATGAATTGAAACGGCGGAACAACGAAAAAGCATCGAAATTGGCAAAAAGAAAAGGGACGAGGATTAAAAGAGAATAACTGTGCAAAAAAAGAAAGCGAGGGATTAAACAAGGAATGATGATTGATGATCGGCAGGGATGACACGGTCAAAGCATCTAAAATCTGATCGAAAATGACACAAATTGGCAATTTTGTTGTGAAAGGGGACAGCGAAGTATAAATCATCAAAAAGCCGTCTCCCTTAATTTAATCGCTTTTCATCTGTAGCATTCCATTCCTATGTTCTCCTCCAGTGTGAATGGCGTTCCAAATTATCGCACATTCCCCTCCCTCCCCCCCCCGGCAATCAATGAATGGGGGTGGATGAGCCCATCGTCGTCTTCATTTTTTTTTTTTTGGTTTTTTGTCCGCGCGCAGCACACAGCACTGCCATTGACTGCAAGGACTGCTGTTCACTTGGCTGTTGGGCCCAAACCTTTTCAATTTGAATTGGCACATCTTTTTGTTTATTTCAACTGTTTAATGTTGGCATTGTGCACATTGCGCCTGCGGTGGGTACGTTGGAATCAAGTCGCAACGTCGGCGGATCTTCTGGCAAGTGTTGAAGGTTGATGGTATTTGTGACGTTGTTAAGGCTGTCCGATCCATGATCTGTGATGGTGATGTTGTTTGCGACAGGCTCCCCACACCCCCCCCGCCTCGTCATGTATCTGAATAGAGGACATTTTGGAATGATCGAATAAACGCCTTCAAGGTATGTGATCAGGGTGCCTTGCTTGTTGAGTAACCTATGGATGCTGAATGTTTGGCCCTCCTGTTTCGTCTGCCATGCGTCCGCCCGCCGTGTTTGCTGTTGCTCGCTCCCACTTCCGCGCAACGCCCTGCGCCGTTGTTGTTACGCTTCAGGTTCAGCTAACAAAGGGCAGCCAACTGCCAATGGGGAGAGCTCATGAGGACATCACTCACTGGATGAGTCAGCACCGCCTTCTTGAAGTTCTTGGTACACTGCGTCTCGTTTCTGCATGCACTCTTTCGATGAATCCATCGACGCTGGTGAATTGGACGTGTTTTTGCAGTTGCGTCTTTGTTTGAACTCGGAAAATGGGCCGTCTAAAGCATTCCATGGATTATTCCGAGCATGGCCATTCCAAAGGCAAATCACCTGCTCAAAAACAATCCCATCGGCTGACCTCCTGCGGTCCGACATTTGCTCGTTTTGTTGTCCCCTGACATTGCCCAATTGCAACTGTCGTGTCGTTCGAGAACCCCGGGGGGGCAGGAATCTTCGGCCAGGCATTGGGATGCGCGTCACCGCCTTTTGCTGCGATTTAGCCGCGTTCTCCTCTGACTGCATTCCCAGGCGGCTGTGCATTGTAGATGAATGTGTACTCGGTGTTCGTCTGCTGGAATGGCTTTAACGCTGAGTCCGCGTGTCACGTTCCCGTAGCGGAGGAAGGCCGACCGTGGCGAAGTGTTGGAGAATGAGTCTGCCGCACTCAAACAGAAGAAAGCGGGGCGACAGCAGGGCCAAAAGCGCAAAGGTCGCATTTTCGGGGATTGGCAAAGAGTCGGGGGATGATTGTAATGGATGGAAAATAAAAGGAAGGAATTTCTTGTGGAGGGGGATGGAATTTTTGGAAGTGATCAGTTGGGCCAAAAAACACCACTATTTATACGCTCGATTGCCCCAAAAGGCGTCGGGCAGTGCCCTTCCGGAAGCTGATGATACACGAACTGCAGCACCCCCAGCAGGGATTGACAGGTCCCTCCCCTCCCACTTGACTTTGTTGTTCAAATTGACAGCACGACATTGATGATAGAACCGTCGATCCAATCTTTCCCAGTTTTTGGCCACCCCCCCCCCCACCCCCCCCCGCCTAAGTGGCCGCCATTCTAAACAAGCAAATGCCAATCAAAAAATAATTTAATTTGCACGCGAAACGGACCCGTTTCGAAACGTCTAATGTAATTAGACAGCACAAGCCAAAACGGACGATGAGAAGGTCAGCAGGGAAATAGGTTCCAAATTTCTGTTCATTCTTTTGTCAATCCATCTAATTGACAACGTTAGCAGACCAAGTATTTGGGCACCTTTTCTTCGCCGACCATTATAAAAAAAACGAGATCTAATTTATTCATCAGAAATGATTTTCGGAATACCGTTCTGACTACTTTGCTTTTATTATTTATTTTGTTATATTAATCATAAAGACTATCCTTATTGTTGTTCTTTTGGGGCGATTAACATAAAAAATACAATAATATTAAATAATCTTATAAATTATAAATAATAAAATAAATATAATAATTATAATATAAAAATAAATTATAAAATCATAAATAATAATAAAAATATTAAATTAAAAATACAAAAATTAATAATAATTATATTAAAATATATAATAAAAATAAATAAAATAATATAATAAATATAAAATAAATAAAACTATATATAAAATATAAATATAATATATAATCTAACTAAAATAATTTTAATAAAATAAAATTATTTAATTAAATAATAATATTTTGTTTTTTTGTTTTTTTTTTTGTTTTTTTTTTTTCTTTTTTTCTTTTTTTTTTGTTGTTTTGTCCTTTTTGTTGTGTTTTTTTTTGATAACACGCTAATTCCAGTGAATGGCTTCTCCGGATTGCCATGTCACCGGTGCCAAACACCGGTCTCGGCTTACACTCGTCAAAGATCATTGTATGCTTCCGGCACGTATTCGCTATTTGTTCGGCCGTCGAAGTGAGCCAGCGGGCGAAGAGCGCAATTGCCCACATTTGTGCCCACCGCGGCAACCATCGACATCAGAAATGGCATCCTGCCACGGGAAAAGTTGAGTTATTCAGGTCATTTGGAAATCGAAAATGATTTAATTCAAAGGCAGTGACTGAAACTCAAAGAATGTCAGCGAAAACCTTAAAATGCAAAATTCTTATTAGCCAATAAAATTTGATTAACCCGGCATAGGGTCGAAAATTTAGATATAAAAGAAGCTCGTAATTCTATTCTTAAGAATTGAGAACGACATAATGTAATAAATTAAAAAACCGGATCGTGACCACCCCCTCAAAATATGGCCTATTTTTTGGTTTTCTTTAATAAATAGGACGAATTTACGAAGTTCAATTTGTTAACGAATACTTCACTGAATATATTCTCATTCGGAAAGCTAAACAAAGGGCATACCTAAGGTGGGGGGCAAATGTGCAATGGCCACTGGGGGACATTCAGGGTTTATTTTTGTTGATGGTTTAAAACCTTTTTGGTTATTCTAAATTAATTTGGCCTTTGTTCAGCTTGGATTGACCCAGCAATGAGTCGGGTCCGCCAATTTGTCCACCCAACTCTCTGCGACCATTTCAACAGCAGAACCTTCAAAAAGCGCGGCTTGCGTTTGTGGTCAACAATGCGGGGGTCAGGGGCCATCCCTCCAATTGGTGGACGGTTTTTTGTGGTTTTTTTTTTGTCGAGGTGAGTTTTGTCCATATTATTAAAATCAAATTAGTTGACTTAGTTCTTAAAGGCCTTAAATTCCAGTTCTTTCCGAAAAAAAAAAAAATGGAAATTTTTCAGTAACATGTAAAAAATTGAATTTATGTGCCTGTTTTTTTTGCGTCTTAATGATTAGGCACGCAATTTGGCCCAAATTAGTATTGTTGGCATTCCTTCACAAAGTAATCGAAGCCTATTTTTTATGTCCTACAAATGCAGGGAACAATATTTCAAAAACAACAATTACAAAAGATTATCTTGTCCTTTGTCTGTTTTTGAGGCTGTTCAAATTTCGACATTTACGGAAAACTAATTATGTGGTACCAAATCGTTCGCCACGGTTAATATTCACTAACTTTCAGGTGCATTAGCCACCAACCATGGACCAATTTTTGCTCACAATTTACTGATGGAACAAAAGGTGGCTTCCGACGCGGCGCTTTTGCTGATCATTCCGGCCTATATGGAAAAAGGTGTTACTTCAGGGCTTCCAAAAGTGTTATTATTTCAGACATGGACATTTTTGGGGAAAAATCTGTTAACAAATTCAATCAAAATTTTCAAAAAAACACTTCCCACAATGGCGCCTATCGCCACCGCCGACCGTATTTTTCAAAGTATTAAATTAATGTCTCATTTAAAAGTCCTACAGCTAAATGCAGTCCCAAATTGGCTCAAATGATTATGGGTTACTGAAAAAAATATGTTATGTGATACTCATTTACTTTTTCGCGCTTTTAACATTTTAATTATTTTGCAAATGTTTACAATGTTTCCCTCATAGTTTAGTGTCATTCCATGCTACAGTGCCCGATTTGACACTGCTGCTGCAACAAACCGCACCTCCGCCGAGTATTACGCGTCTTCAGCAAATTGGCAATTGTTTGCCACGCGTTGCGTAGCCAAAACAGTTCGCTTCAGCCCCCGCCAGATGGCGCATGTCGCGATGTGAAAGGGTCCGGTAAGGTGAGTCCGAAGGCAATGAAAAATGTTTCTTTTTAACTTTGAAGCCAAAAATTTATTTTTTGAAAAGCTCACGGCGGGCTGGGTTCGAACAAATTTTTTTTTTTGAGATTCTTAGGTTGTGCTTTTTGTTCCAGTTCGGATTTGGGACATAAATTTCGAGAAAGCAACATTACAATCTTACACACAATGTTTTTTTTTTAAATTTTTAGGCTGGCTTTAGACGCGGCACAAGAACTTGGGACGGGCCACACAATTTTTTGTCCAGAATGCTCGCCTATCCGCTGAATTTGGATGGGTCTCCCAAGAATTTGGGACCAGGTTTCACGCAGCCTTTGTGTTTTTTGACAAATTCCTTTTAATATTCCATTTAACATAAAACATTTTAAGGTATTTCCAGGGTTCAACTTTTCTGAATTTGTTTTTTTTTGCGTACGTCTGAGTTAAGAAACCCGAAATCGGACAAAAAGTTGAAACTCAAATTTCTTAAAAGTTAGCATTGGTTTAAAACATAAATGTCATACAAAATTATTTTACAATTGTTTTTAGCTAATTCGGTATGTAAGGGCATTTCGCAATGTTGCCACTTGCCCGTTGTGACGCGGCACAACTCCGAACACGGCGCTTTGTATTACGATGGGCAAATGGTGCCAGTATAATGCGATGCATGAGGAGGAGGCGCAAAAATTGTGGAAGATGATGCCGCGAACAGATGCTCAACAAAAGAAAGGGGGCGACGAAGAAGAACAGCCGACGATTGCCCCAATGTGATGGCAAAAATAAAATTATTTTTTTTAAATGACATTTTTTCCTGATTTGTTTTCTATAAGAACTTTTGTTTTTCAAACATTTCCTCTTGAATCTGATGCCATTCTGTCTGAATATATGTCTCAATTTTTGCCTTTTGAAACATTTTGGTAATTTACTGTCCAAATTTCTTTCCAATGGCATTTCATTGGTTTCGTCCAATTTCGTGCTATTTTATTGAAATTTGTTCAAATTGTGCATTAACTTCATCAGCAAATTGTGGGTGAAAAACGATCCATTCACAGTTTACACACCCAATGGAAAGTTTTGGTCAGCAACCATGAGAAGAATTTCATCATTGGACGGAGTGCAGGAGGGGTTGTGCGCAACGACGGACGAAGGTCTGTCACACTTACCACCGGAGGGGGCAAACTCCTTATTCAACTATTGCTTGGAGGACTGACTATCCCTACTCCTGTCAGGATTTTTCGTTAAAAACCTTACCAAATTTCAAGTCCGACCGACTATCGACCCCTGGAGTGGAGAGGGCGTTCTGATAGGCTCCAACGGGTACGCCCGGCTTCAGCTCGCGCCACGATGTGCTGGTGGCGGTCTCCAAGCCGACATGCAGACTGGTCGAACCTAACGAAATTGAGACACCCAACGCATCCATTTCTTTTGTCGACATTTCGCCAATGCATCGCCACGATTTGCGGCAGGCCGTGGTGAAACGACCAGTGAGTGCCAAACTTGACTCCTTTGAGTGCCAAACCTGACTCCTTTTACATGTTATCTCTATTTCCCTTTATTTTGTGGATATTTTACACCTGCGTTGAGATGGGCACGGCCACTTTTCACCACCAAAATTTTTGTGTTTCTTTAACCTGCAATATTAAATGTGTAATTTTTGGACAGGCTGAACAATGGGCCAAGGCGCTCGCCGGCCGTTCGCCAACACCGCCCCGTCGGCAATGCCCACTTGGCCCGTTGGTATTGGCAACCACCCAGCGGGTGTTTGTACGTAGACATTGTTGGCTTCAATTTGTTACGGAACGCAAGGGACGCCATTTCATTGGGGGTCGTGTGGAAAATTTAACTTAATTTTGAATCGAATTCTAACAAAAAAAATTTGAATTCCAAAATTTGAGATGGTTTCGGATGGCGGTTTGGGTCTTTTCGAAGCCCACCTTAACAAACAAAACGAACAATTTAAATCTTATTTTTGTTTACGGCAACAAAATTCAAATTGAAAAAAAAAAAAAACTAAATTTTTGCCTCCTTAGGTCAAAGCGGCGTTGGCGGACACTTGGGAAAATTGCACTGTGTGGTTGAGGCCGGCGGACGAAGGCAAAGGACATCATTTGCCGAATGGTCAGCCCACATGGCCGGCATGGATAGGGCGGGGTTAAAAAATTAAAAAAAACACTTTCTCAATTCAATTTTATCAGGGCACCCCTGTAATTGTGTAAACCCAAAAATGGTGAACCAATTCGTGTTGGACGCCGATTTGATGGAGGAAATGTGTGCCACCAGCAATTTTTCGTCGGTGTTCAGACCCCTCCGGCCATTATTAAGTGTGGACAAAAAACGGAAACGGGCCTACTTTCAGGGGGGGGGACAGTACGAAAATATCGTCGAAAAAATTATCATTCAAAAAAAAAATAATATAATCCAAAACAGAAAAAATTTCAAAATTTTTAAGGAACTTTCCGAAAATAATGAAAAAATTTCTGGAAGTTTTTAAAAATGAGGGTGAAAAAAATTTACTGAAAATTAACAACCTTGTTTTTTGAAAAACAAACTAAATTTTTTGTTGAAAAATCGAATGGTTTTAATTTTTCGTGTCGCGATTTTGCGTACAATGACTTTTACGGATGGAAACCTATTTTGGTTTTCAGTTATATTAAACACCAAAAATTAACAAAATATTTTTATTTAATACCCTAATACGATTAAACAAAATCAGAAGTGATGTAACAAGCAAACAACGCTAAGTATTCTTTTGGAGCGATGCGTACAAGCAGAAAGGGGTAAATCCTTTTGAAAATGCTAATTTTACGATGGTTCCGACTATTTTTTAAATTTGCTTTTCCTTTGTACGGTAAGAAATTTGGTGTTTAGGTTTTTCCGAATCATCAGACCTACATTGGCGTTTTTCGATTCGGGTTATTCTAAAATTCACAAAGTCCGAAATAGATTGCAGACTGACTGAACATCCAATTCCAGCCACCGCTTTATCAAAGTTAAAATGCCTTTTGGCTCAACCGGATTTTTTTTCACAATACCCCCCCCCCCCCCACCCCCCCACCCCCCCACCCCCCACCCACCCCCCCCCACCCCCCCCCCCCACCCCCCCCCCCCCCCCCCCCCCCCCCCCCCCCCCCCCCCTTTGCAACGACAGAATGCAACCCGCCAGTGGGGGTGCCAATTGCGAACCGTCACAAATTGCCTATGTCACATGCTCAAAAAGGCGGGGCGGCTCATTGGAAGTGGAGTCACATGAACGAAATGTCGGAGTGGCAACAGGAGGCGGCGATGGCACTGAACGTGGCACTGATGGAAACGCTTAAAGAATTGGGAGCCAACAAGGTATCAGCAATCAAACCAAGGACGGACGGGCTGTTCAGGAATTTTCATGGAATTGACTCCATTTATTGTGTTATTTTTCTTTTGCTACATTTTTGTTGTTTGATGAAGTTTAGGGTCCGGGTCAACTCGGCGCGCGTGCGTTATAACTTTCCCCAGAAGCCTTCAAACGGGTACACTTACAACTCGACGCTCACGATTCGGCGCAGCCAAACTTTCGGGCGTCATAACTTATTTCCTAGGCACCCACACATTTTTAACTTGGTCTTTCGAATGGCTGCTTATGGATTCTATTAGTGCGTCTAAAAAAATTAAAAAAATTTACCCACCTATAAGAAAAATTATGAACCAAAATCATACAAAAAATCTCTGACTTTTTTGTGTTCTTAAAGGTGTAACTTTTAAGAACTAGTCAATCGCTTAGAAATAGTTAATATACATTCGAAACAACTAAAGCTTTCAACATGATATAGAACCTTGTAAAATTTGGTCAACAAATGAAAAAAGTTACAAAGCTCGAAACGAGTCTGGCGCCGAATCATGAGCGCCCGAAGTGAGGTGTCCGCACTCCAACAAATAGGCCCGATCCGAGTTTTATTGGGGGGGGCCATTTAAACATTCTCGAAACAGTACTACCACCAAACAAAGTCGTACAAGGAAGGTGCCTAGACATTTTGCGCCCCCGACATTTGCGCACCGGGACAAAACATAAGTCTCAGAAAATCAAACTAAACTTGGACTTTTTTAGTTTCTTTCAATAGTTCTCGATTGTATTCTATTGGTCACCAAAAATCAAAAAAAAAAATTGGTTTTATTTTTGAAACAAAGTTATGAAAAAAGATTACAAAAATCTCGATTTGCAGATTTTGGTGTTTTTCAGGTCATAATTTTTTTGAAACTTTACTGAATTTTTTTATTTTTTTTGTATATAATTGAACACCATATTAGGGAATTCGAAGACCTAAAAATCTTAAGTTTAGTTGGTTCTGAGATTTCCTCTGGTCATTGCGGGCGCAAATGAGGCGCAAATGTCTGTTAAACCAATGATGGAAAAGGAAAAAGCAAGGTTAAAAACGACGACTCGCATACAAATCGGACAGGGACATGGTGGATCCGTGGCAGTGCAGTTCGTCACTGTGCGTTTCGTCACTGGCGTTTCGTCACTGACCCGTTTCGTCTACTCTTTTTTATGTCTTAAAAAACAAGTTTATGGGGTTTCGGGGTCGCTGAATCACGAACTAACATCCATTTCGCCAATTTCGAAACCCGGACCCCGAACGAACAAAAAATAGTAATCAAAAAACCTTAAAATTTCGATTTTTGATTAATAATGACTTTACTTGTGAAATCGAAAGTACAAGCATGAATGGCTATTTGATACTCAATTTACATAAAAAACAAAATTTTTAAATTTTTTGATTACTAATTTTTTGTTCGAATCCCGGTCCGGGGTCGGAACATTGGTAGATATGGAATGTTAGATTCGTGATCAGCGAACCCAGGGAAAACCCCCATAAAAATGTTTTAGACATAAGAAAGAGTAGCGCTAGGTGGACCGAAACGGGCAGTGACGAAAAACGCTAAGGACGAACGCACAGTGACGAACTGCATGTAACCCATTGTGGTGACAATTGAACTTTGTTCATTTTTTGAATTATTATTTGTGGCGTTTTGTCTATTTTAAAAGGACAATATATTTACGGGCAACACAATTCAGTGTGCACGAGTTAGTGCGCACGATTCAGTGTGCCACGATTCAGTGTGGCACAGTTCAGTGTGGCACGATTCAGTGTCGCCCCGATCCAGTGTGCACGATTCAGTGTGCTTGGAAAAACGAGACAATTCAGCGTCTGAAAATTGTGATTACCCAACTTTACGGAAAAAACACATGAAAGTAACAAAATTTGTGATAGTTTTTTTTTAATCCTAAGGCAATCATTAATTCTGAATTAAAATATGAGCAATAATACATCTTTTTCAGGCAAGAAGATTTCAAGAAAAAAAGGACATCCAAGCGTCCCACTTAAGTAATTGTTGAAGGTACTGTTAATTCTTTTCCAGACCACCAAAAGTTTTAAAATACACCGGAATTGGACGGCACGGCATGTCTTAGACCGCCATTTCAGGACAGACTGAAAACCTTACCCCTAGTTTTTTTTGAAAACCCCACCCTAGTAGGAAGATTTTTATTAGTTTTTCAAAAATAAAAATATGGTTGGGTTAAAAAAACTACTAAAAAATTGCATGACTAAAATTGACCCGGTTCGCTATTTAATTAGTGTGCGGCAAATGGCGATTTTCGGTATTCATATC
This sequence comes from Heterodera filipjevi, assembly GCA_039877585.1. NCBI lineage: Eukaryota > Metazoa > Nematoda > Chromadorea > Rhabditida > Heteroderidae > Heterodera > Heterodera filipjevi. The sequence continues at coordinate 4,162,769 of JBDPZO010000008.1, forward strand.
GGTATTATACTGATACCGAAAAAAATCCCGTTCGGTATACCGAAAAAATACACGCTGTATAACCATATACAGTGCCGCACAATACTAAATGTACAATTATAAAGGAAAAATTTACAAATTTTTATAGTGTTTTTCGTAATTGGGCAATCAAAATTTTCTTAGACACGAATTGTCTCTTTTAAAGGAGGCAACTGAAACCGCCCTGCACACTGAATCGTGCACACTCTGACTCGGCGACACTGAATCGGGCCACACGAACTGTGCAACACTGAATCGTGCACACTGAATCGTGCGCACTGAATCGTGCACATGAATTGTAGTTGCACCGATATATTTATTCGTTGTTTATTATATCTTTGGTTTTGACGATTTATTTTGTTAAGAAAATTGTGCTTCTCAAAAATGAACATCTTGAGAAAAAAAGGAAGGCAAATTTAAATACCTTTACTTTCTATGCCATGAACCGCATTTCTGAAATAAGAAAAAAAATCTGTGGAGAAAAAACTTAGGAAACTGGACAACTTTGATTTTTATATCATATTATTATCAGTCGAGTCCTCTCGATGAAGTGAAGTCGAATGGGTATCATTATTTTTACCCGGCCGACGCTTCTAAACAAAAGTTACAGCCAAAAAACCCATGGTACTGAAATTTGCGATTTTCTCTAAAAAAGGTACAGTCCAAAAAACCTGGTACTGAAATGGCCAAAAAAGAATAAAATTCATTATAATTTTTTGGCTAAGACACCGAACACTCGACTACGGCGGCCGTAGGTGGGGCGCCGCTCGCTCGGACGCCCCACTACTTGCTCGTCATTGCATGCGCGCCATTTGGCAGGACGCATCAGCGGCCTTAAGGTGCTTTTCATTTGTCCACTTCAGTCCCGTGGCTCTAACTCGATCCAATGTGCTTTTCGCCTTAAAATTCTTTAGGTCATAGATTATATGAGACGAGAAGTCGAATTATATAAAACTTTTCATTTTAAGTAATTTTTACAAGTTGGACGGTTCGTCCCAAGCAATTTTGCCATGCGGTCCCGGGTCTGTTAACTTTTTGTTAGAAGCGTCGCCGGGTTAAAAATAATGATACCATTCGCTTCACTCATCTGAGAGGATCGAATGATATATAATATGATTATAAAAAATCAAAGTTGTCAGTTTCCTTAAGTTTTACCAATCTGTTTAACCCAGACCAGGTTGGACATTTAAAACGGAGGATACAAAATGATAGTGCTGCTCGAGACCAGAAAATTAAGAGACCGAGACTTGACCCGAGACTCGATACCGAGACCGAATGAGACAGAAAAAACCCGAGATGAGTTGATGATTTTCGTGCATTTTTGAAAAAAACTTTGAAACTCCGAATCCGCTATTTGATTTTAAATGATTGTGCTTTTTTATTATGGCTAGGGAAAATTTGAATTTCCCGGAGCCGGAAAACCGGATTTTCAAAACGCAAAAATTTTTCGCCGGAAGCCGGAACCGGTTTTCATTTTTACCAAATTTACCGGTTGGGGATTTTTCCGGATTACGTTTTTTGGAATAATTTTCCGGAGTCCGGGTTTTCAAAAGACGGATCGGATCCGTTCCGGACTTTGTTAAAACATTAACTTAATTCATAAAAAAATTATTTGAGTAGCAAAAAATCAGCAAAAATGACCAATTTGATAGAAAATTTGCGCAAAAAAAGCATAATTTTTTGTGATCGATTTTAAGGAAAAAATTAATAAATAAAGCAATGGGTTACGGCGGTGCGATAGGCGCCGCCGGGAATTTTTGTAAATCTGGGTGGCTTTAGTAAACAGATTTTGACCACAAAGCTGGTCAATTTAGGAGATTTTTATGTTGATAGACGTTTCGCTGAAAAAATTTCGAAAATCGTAGTGTTTTTCGTGAAAATCTTTGCATTAAAAGACCAATTTAAGGAACTAAAGATAAAAAATCTACGCAAATAGGAGGCCGGTGGTGCCGCATAGGCGCCACCGGGGGGGCAAAAAAAAAAAAAACTTTTGAAAATTGACCGGAATTTTTTCTTAGGTGGGCGGAATGTTGCAGGTGGGCGCGTCACAGAAACTCATAGACAATTCATCTATACCATTATGAATCCTTGTCCTAATCAGCTTCACCGGAAACAAAGATAGCCATTTCTGAGGCATTCTCTCTTCGGTGGGCGAAATGGTTCAGGGTGGGCGTCAACAGAAATCATAGACAATCATCGATACCATTTAGAATCCTTGTCTAATCAGCTTAACCGGAAATAAGATACCGTTTCTGAAGGATTTTCTCGTCTTCGGTGGGCGATTGGATCAGGTGGGCGTCACAGAAATCATAACAATCATCTATACCATTTAGGAAATCCTTTGTCCTAATCAGCTGAACCGGAAATAAGAAGCCCATTTTCTGAGGCATTTCTCTTTTCGGTGGGCGAATGGATCAGGTTGGGCGTCACAGAAATCATAGACATCATCTATGACCATTTATGAGCCTTGTCATAATCAGCTCGCCCGGAATAAGATAGCCATTTTATGATGCTTCCTTTCTCGGTGCCCTTTGGCGAATGGTTCAGGTGGGCGTTACAGAAATCATAGACAATAATCTATACCATTTTATGAATCCTTGTCTAATCAGCGCACCGGAAATAAGTAGCCATTTTTGAGGCATTTCTCTTCGGTGTGCGAATGGATCTGGTGGGCGTCCAGAAATCATAGACAATCATCATCCCATTATGAATCCTTGTCCTAATCAGCTGCAACGGAAATAAGATAGCATTTTTGAGGCAGTTCTCTTCGTCGGGGGCGAATGGATAAGGTGGGCGCACAGAAACATAGACAATCATCTATACCATTTATGAACCTGGTACTAATCAGTGCACCGGAAATAAGATAGCCATGTTCTGATGCATTTCTCTTCTTCGGTGGGCGAATGGTTCAGGTGGGCGTCACAGGAAATCATAGACACTATCTATACCATTTATGAATCCTTGTCCGCATCAGCTCACCGGGAAAACAAATAGCCATTTTCTGAGGCATTCTTCGGTGGGACGAATGGATCAGGTGGGCAAGTCACAGAAATCATAGACAATCATCTATTAACATTTATGAACCTGTCCTAATCAGCTTCACCGGACATAAGATAGCCATTTTAGAGTGCATTCTCTTCTTCGGGGGCGGACATGGCTCAGGTGGCGTCACAGAAATCATAGACCAATCATCTATACCATTTAGGAATCCTTGTCCTAATTCAGCTTCACGGAAACAAGATAAGCCATTTTCAGAGGCAGTTCTCTTCTTCGGTGGGCGAATGGTTCAGGGGGCGTCACAGACATATAGACAATCATCGTTACCATTTATGAATCCTTGTCCTAATCAGCTCAAAACCGGAAAACAAGATAGCCATTTTCTGAGGCATTTCTTTCGGTGGGCGAATGGATCAGGTGGCGTCACAGGAACAATCATAGTACAATCATTATACCGATTTATGAAGCCTTGTACGAATCAGGCCGTCACGGAAACCAAGATGACCCGCCTTTTATGAGGCATTTCTCTTCACGGTGGGCGAATGGATCGGTGGGCGTCACAGAACAGCAAATCATAGACAATCATCTATACACTTCCACCCCCCTGCCCCCCAATCCTGTCCCTAAGAGCCTTCACCGGAAAAAGATAGCCATTTTCAGACGCCATTTCTCCTTCTTCGGAGGGCGTACCCCTAATGGATAGGTGGGCGTCACAGAAATCATCAGACAATACTCTATGACAATTTATGATATCTTGTCCTAATAAGCCTCACCGGAAACAAGTAAGCATTTTACACCGAGGCATTTCTCCTTCTGTTCGCGTGGGCACGACTTTGGTTCAGGTGCCGGCGTAACAGAAATCATGACAATCATCTATACCTTATGATCATTTGCCCTAAATCAGCTTCACCACGGAAACAAGATAGCATTTTGCGATTCGGCCTATTCTTTTCGGTGGGCGACATGGATCGGTGGGGCGTCACAGAAACATCACATACCGACAATAATCTATACACCTACTTTATTGAATCTTGTCCTAACAGCCTTCAACCGGATAACCAACGCATAGCCCTATCTTTTGGATGGCATTTCTTTCCCTTCCCACACACAGTGGCCCCTGTGTCCCTTTTTTCCCTGCCCTGAATCGGATCAGCCGTGCTGGGTAAAACCACGAATATCCTACCCTTAGACCCAATATTTATACCATTAGTGACACTTACACTCTTCTGTCCCTACTTATACTTATTGCCCCTTTCACCACGCCCGAATAAATAACACCATAGCCCATTACATCGAGCGAATGTTTATATTGTTACTCCTAGCGTGTGCCTGTTTTCCGTCCCGACCTCCGACGGTTGCGCAGCGCGCCGCGGACCGCTCATCCCCACTCTGCAACACTACATACGTTACATATAACTACCCAGCTACACATTTATGAGTCCTTTTTCGCTCATAATTCATCAGCTTTTATAAGGCACAACAAGCCCACTATGCTTCCCCCACTTTCTGATTGCGACACCACACTTTACTACTTTTCTACGCGCGGCCCGCCGAGACCCTGGATCTATCACGTTCGTGGGCCCTCCAGTAAACGATTACCATGCAATGCAGTGCAATATATCGATTCCTATACCACACGTTATGTACATCATCTGCCTACAATCACCGATAATGCTAGAATCCTTTCAGAATAACAGAAACGCTTCATAAATTAGTTCTTATGCTACTTTGATTAAGTAGTTTTGAAAAAATTGCTTTTTTTATTAAAGTATTTTTTAAATGCACGCTCAAATTCATTGGTATATTTCACTGACATAGCCATTTCGACCGGACATTTTCATCCTTTTGTGGTCACAAATTGCTGGTTGTTGCCTAAACATGATTCGCCATTTATTTGTTCTTTTGAAGCAATTCTAGCATTAAAAACAAAGAAATTTTGAAAAAATTGCTTTTTTTATTAAAGTATTTTTTAAATGCACGCTCAAATTCATTGGTATATTTCACTGACATAGCCATTTCGACCGGACATTTTCATCCTTTTGTGGTCACAAATTGCTGGTTGTTGCCTAAACATGATTCGCCATTTATTTGTTCTTTTGAAGCAATTCTAGCATTAAAAACAAAGAAATTTTGAAAAAATTTGTCAAACAAGCGGACCTATGCCTGGTACCATTCTTGCCCAGTCCCTTACTAGATTCTGACTAAGTTCTGCTTCGGAGGTTTCAGAAACTCCTCATTCCTGAATCTCGTTCTTACCCGTCTTCCCCCTCTCCCGTCCAACAGGTGCTGAAAGGCGTCGTGGCCAAGTTCAACGCGTCCCAGCTGATCACTCAACGTCAGCGGTCTCTCTGCTCGTCCGAAAGGGTCTGATTGAGCGTGCCATTTCAAGCTCAGGTTTAGCCGACAAATGTGATTAAAAAATAGGTTGGGCGCATAAAAGTTTGATTGGACGCATAAACTGGACTAGCACCGTAGTTGTTTTTTAAAGCCCAAAAGATGGCTTAAAATTGTTATGTTTTAGTTGAGGCTGGCCATCGTGCGATAATGTTCAACCGAATCGGTGGGCTCGGCGACGAGGTCGTCCGGGAGGGGCTGCACTTTCACATTCCATGGTTCCAATATCCGATTGTCTACGACATTCGCGCGCGTCCTAACCAAATTCGATCGCCGACCGGCAGCAAGGACTTGCAAATGGTCAACATTGGTCTGCGCGTGCTGTCCAGACCGGACCCGGGTCAATTGCAGAAGATCTACCGAATGCTCGGCACCAATTGGGAGGAACGAGTGCTTCCGTCCATTTGCAACGAGGTGAAGGGGGCGAGGAGGTGACCAAAGAATGGTCGATTAAAATGATACATTTGGCGCTAGTTTAAAAGCGTTCCATTTTGAAAACCATAGGGGGGACCCTTTTGTTTTTTAGAATTTTTTTTTATTTTTTTCAAGTTGACCAAAATAAATAGGATATTCGTTATCAGAAAGTTCAAAAAATTATGAAGACACATTTTAAGGAGTTAAAAACTAAAAAAAATATTTTTTTAAAAAACCCAAAACCATAGGGGGGACCCTTTTGGTTTTTATATTTTTTTTACTAATTTTCAAGTTGACCAAAAAAAATATGATATTCGTGATCAGTAACCAAAAAAACTTTGGAGACACTTTTTTAGAAGTTAAAAAGTAAAAAATAAAAATAAAAAACCAAAAGGGTCCCCCCTATGGTTTTCAAAATTCAAAATGGAACGCTTTTAAACTAGCGCCATACATTTCGTTAAAATCTGTTTACTAGAAATTGAAAAATATCGATCAATATACGTATTTTTAAGCAATCTAATAGTCGGTTAATGCTAATTCTTTCGGTACTAATCGGCTTTAGGTTCGCTTTTGCAAAAAATTTTCAATTTTGTTTTTAATGCTAGAATCCTTTCAGAATAACAGAAACGCTTCATAAATTAGTTCTTATGCTACTTTGATTAAGTAGTTTTGAAAAAATTGCTTTTTTTATTAAAGTATTTTTTAAATGCACGCTCAAATTCATTGGTATATTTCACTGACATAGCCATTTCGACCGGACATTTTCATCCTTTTGTGGTCACAAATTGCTGGTTGTTGCCTAAACATGATTCGCCATTTATTTGTTCTTTTGAAGCAATTCTAGCATTAAAAACAAAGAAATTTTGAAAAAATTTGTCAAACAAGCGGACCTATGCCTGGTACCATTCTTGCCCAGTCCCTTACTAGATTCTGACTAAGTTCTGCTTCGGAGGTTTCAGAAACTCCTCATTCCTGAATCTCGTTCTTACCCGTCTTCCCCCTCTCCCGTCCAACAGGTGCTGAAAGGCGTCGTGGCCAAGTTCAACGCGTCCCAGCTGATCACTCAACGTCAGCAGGTCTCTCTGCTCGTCCGAAAGGGTCTGATTGAGCGTGCGTTGGACTTCGACATCATTCTGGACGACGTGGCCATCACTGAACTCGCCTTTTCGCCCCAATACAGTGCCGCAGTGGAGGCCAAGCAGGTGGCGGCGCAGGAGGCGCAGCGGGCAACTTTCATGGTGGAGAAGGCCATCCAACAGCGCCAGGAGAAAATTGTTCAGGCAGAAGGAGAAGCGCAGGCGGCCAAATTGGTAAAAATGGAAAAAAAGTTTAGGAGACTAAGGTTTATTTAAAGTGGATAATAATTCCGCTCGCTGCTTCATTTTGGACGAATTCTTTTGTGTTTTAAAAATAGGGCTGCCAATGTGATGATTTATCAGCATTTTAATCATTTGTGGGGTTAAAATTATTATTTTTGAAATGCTGATTGAACTTTTCGCCTATGGTTTCTTAAAATTTATTTAAAAAAAATCAATAAAAATTACATTGTGCTGCAAAATATTTTTCTAATTTTCCCCCGGTGGCTCCTATCGGCACCACCGGACCCCACCCCTTTGAAGTAAAAAATTGATACTTTTACTGATTCTTATTGCTTTAAGAATAATTTTTTTATATGATTTTTTTCAACAGAATGATGATTTTGAAAATTTTGATTTGGCGGCCGTGTTTAAAAACAAAAATGACGAAAACCAAAAAAAAATATGCCCAGATAAAAACAGAAATTGTCGTTATAAATAGGCCCATAATTCTTCACCCGGCCATTCGTTGTTACGCTTTAAAAAATTTTGGTCTTTTTTTTTAAAGTTGGGCGAGTCGATGAAGAATGATCCCGGCTTTCTCAAACTCCGAAAGATCCGTGCGGCACAGAAAATTGCGCGTTTCATTGCCAGCTCGTCGAACCGAGTCTATTTGCCGTCGGACGGACTGTTCTTGAACCTTGGCGACGAGGACTACCTGAATTATTCGACCAGCAAAGGGCGCCGTTGAGCTCTGTTTCCAAAATTGTTGATGCTGCTGACCAATGGCACAGAAAACTTTTGGAGTGTCCAATTTCGACACCTTTTCGAATTGCTCTTTTCCTTTTTTTTGTTAGACCGCCCGTTACCTTTTTTTGTTTGCGCACTTTTCACAAATTATAATATTATAAGAGGTTGCTTTTCTGTATTTTACGAGTTGCTAATTTAATTTGCACATTTTATGACAAGGCAATTGGTAATATAGACTTGCAAAAAAAAAAAAGAAGAGTAGTATCTGAGCATGAAAGGATCGAATAACTTCAGAATGTGATTAGTTTTGCAAAAAAAGAATATTTAAATGCCATGGTACTCAATCGACTCTGCCTTATTTTTTGGTAGGCGAAATAGCAAAAATTTTAGCGTTTTTCATGTTTAGCTTTTTGTGAGTTGATCAATGGCCTAGCAATAAGCTTATTCAAAGCCTCTAAGCACATGGAGCTTTTGAATAATACCGAATTTATGGAATTTGGCTCACGAAAAAAAAGTACAACGCCCTGAACGAGTCTTACGCCCGTGGCCCTAAATGGCATATGCAAATTTTTATTGTTAATTTAAATTCATTGAATCGATTCATCAAGGTCACAAAAAGCTCAAATTTATGTCGTTATCTGCTTTCAATGGTACAGTAAGTTCAGCAATTGTTGCGGTGGCGATGCCACTCGTCGTCTTCGTCTGTTGCATTTCCTTCCCGGCCCATTCGCCATTTGTGCTGTCCCTCGTCTCCGTCTGTATCTGTCGCCCCCTTTCCGTTGTGCCTTTTGTTCATTCCCTCTGTCTCCGGCGCAGAATTCATCGTCTAATCTCTTCTGCGTTTCTCTCGTATTTCCATCTTTTCCGTTTATGTCAAATTGTTCTTTTTCCCCTTCTATTGAAAAAGCCGAAGACGAGCAGGCACCTCCAAGCATTTTATCCCTGTCAATCAGTTGGACGTGTTCGGACAGTTCATCCGCTTCAAGCAGTTCGACTTCCTCTAGTGGTTCATCATCATTCATCAGCAGCAACTGTTCGTCATCAGATAATTCGGCCTCTTCAAGCAGTTGTTCATCCTTTCCAAACTGTTCATCCCTGTCAATCAGTTGCTCATCCTCTTCAAACTGTTCGTCCTCCTCAACTTCCCCTTTCCCTTCTTTGCTCTGTCCTTTCCAACCAATGCCCTCTCTGATTGTTTCGTCCCATTCCTCCTCCCCATCCTCTGACATTTCCCTCTCCCATTCCTTCAATATAATCCTCGGCTGTTCCGTGCGAAGGGTCATTTCGTCCTCCTCTTCATTTTCCTCATCCTCAATATTATTCGTCAAATTTGCTTGGAATATATCGTCATCGATGGCATCGCACAAATTGGTCAAATGCAGTAGAGGACTGAAAATGTTGTGAATTTAAAAACATAATTGTTCCCTGCCCTTTGAACAAACTTTTCGTGAGAATTTGCTGTATAAAAAGTGGTGGAGGAATTGAAGGAATCGTCGGAAGTGAACGAATTGCGTCGTGCTTCTCTGTCAGAAGAGGAGGAGAAGGAGTAAAAGGAACAGACGGCACTTTCCCTGTCCGATTGGGTGGCACAAAACGCAATTTGAACAAAAGGCACGGCGTTGGCGAGGGAATGATTTTGTTGGCCGTGGCTGCAAAACTCAATGGAATTTGGCTGATGAAATGCGGCATTTTTGTCGGAAATTTCGTCCATGCTCAATGGTATTGAACTGGAACTGAAGCTGGCGTATTTCCACTCGTCATATTCCGGCGCCGTCTCGAAACCCATTTCGGACATTGCCAAAGAGGAAGAAGAAATGGAAGAACAAAGAATGTCTGCTGTTGTGCCCATCAGTGGTGATGTGTTCTTAAGGAAGGAGGAGGAAATTGGCAATCATTTAATGAATAATTAAAAGGATTAATTGAAATTATGAAGAAAAAGACTGCTAATCGGGATCATATCAAGCATTCCAGGGGAACGGGAATAGACTTATGGTCAGGGAATTGGGACCACCAGGCAGCAAAGTTCGGCGTGGGCCGAAACGTGTTAAGTCAATCCGTTTTTTATACGACTCGCGGAAATCCTTCCGGCGCCGGCATTAACCAAGGATGGCTATGAGTCGACCTGCTGTTCTTTTGGGTCACTGGAAACAGCGACTTTTGCTCCTTCTTCCATTGGTGAGCGACTGTTCTGTTCCACGAATGATGAGTTGGTGGTGGGCGATCGATTGGCGATGGAAATGCCGCGGGACATTGGCGGAATGGTCAACGGACCCGGCACCGCTCCGACCTCCGTTCTGTACGAGCAGTCCTCGTCACTGTCCTCATCACCGTCAGACGGCGCGTGGAGACTATTCGAGTTGAGAGAGCCATGCTGAAAATGGATCAAAAATTACGTTTTTTGGCCTAATTCCGATAATATTCTCTCTTAAATTGTGCTGGAAGATCCAATTTGATGGCTTCAGACAATTACCCGTTTCCTCCTCCTCCTCCTCCATTGTGCTTCAAAATCGGAAGAGAAAGTGTCCATTGCGTCATTGTCCCGTATCCATTCGCTCTGTTGAAGCTCCTCCAGGCTTATTCGCCCCTCGGGGGTTGGGCAAAGACAACGATGGATCAGGGCACGGCACTCTGTGACAAGGAAATTCAATGCCAATCCTATAAACATTATGAGAAGGAAAAGAGCCAAAAAGGCGGTTCTTCCATTATTTTTTGTGATTTATTGGTCCCATCTGCTTTGGTCATTATTTTGCAATATGTTCAGATTGAGAAATCAGAGTTTGCTGGGAAAGTCCTTATTAATGGAAATTCTTTAACATTTACCGGAGGACAAAGTGCGCGGAAAATGCAATTTGCCAGTGCAAATTTGGAGCTCATTGCGAAAGGGGGGCTTGCCGACCACCAAAAGGTACAAAAGAATGCCTGCAATCGTGGCAAAATGATAAACAATATCAGAATAAAATAAGAAATGTGCAAAATGTTAGGGCTCGGGTGGGAATTGAACCCATTCCTCCACACAATCCGAGGGCAGCGCTACCATTGAACTACCGAGGCACTTAGATATAATTACATATAATTAGTTTTTTTTTTCATCACTTATACCCAATGACCAAACAGTGCCCTCCAGCGGCAAAAAGCTCTCCCGTTTGAACACCTGCGAATAAAATTAACCATTAAATTAATTGTGTTTATTTGAGTGACCTCAGGCGGAGAATAGGACATTGTGCCTGCCGAAGTTGGGGGGAAAATGGACAAATCAAATGGGAAAAAGTGAACCTTGAAAACGCTGTTTTCTGAAAATTGGAGACAATGAAGTGACGGGGTAACAGAGAATTTGACAATTACAGTATGCCTTTTCCCCACCCTTTAAGAGAATGTCTATGGTAACAGAGACCAACAGTATTTTGAATTATATCTTACCACTGGCGCTGGATGCCAAAAATTATTTACATTTTCTGCCAAAATAAATCTGAGTTCGACAATTTGATATTGTCCAATCATTTTTTTTGCACATTAACCCTCCCACAACGGCTTCCGGACAATCCGTTAGTGGGCAATCCCTCAGATAACAGCGTTATTCACTGACAAATTTTCCGATGACGGATTGCCATGTGACGGGTTTTCCACTGACGGATTGTCCGGACACCACAACAATCCCCCCCCCCCCCCAAGACAGACTTGGCACGCTCGAGCAGTTCGGCTGCACCGAAGTCGACCAGCCAGACAGTGCCTGAGTCCAAGTCGACGACCACGTTCTCATCTTTGATGTCACGATGGATCACCGAATGCCTTTTGTACAGCTCGGCAACCGTGTCCACTATTTGCACAAACAGTCCGCGTGCCATTCTCTCCTCCACCCAGCCGAAGGTGCTGATCAAATCGAACAGATCCATGAAATTGACGGGCCGTTCCATTACGATCAGAAATCCGCGACGACTTAAATGGCACAAAACAATTAGGCAATATAATCTCGGATCAAATTAGTTGTTTTGGAATGCATGCCTTACTTTGCGAACCATCCGATGAGACGAACGACGCCCTGAAAATGAAGTGCAATTGGAAATGTCAGCAGTTTATGAACACGGGGAGACATTTAATTTTTTGGCTTACCGACCTTTACGTCCTGGCATTCTTCGATGAAGCAAATCTCCGTGGGGATCATTCGCCGTTCGGCCAATGTCCACCCATTGATCCGTTTGTGCCGAATGCTTTTCACCGCCACAGGGAGTCCGTCCGCAAGTCGATATGCCCAAAATTGTCCATTCATTACTGATAGGCTAATAATGCATTGGTTCCCCCGGAAAGGAATAATAAGCTAAACACTTAATTACCCCCTGCCAGTTATTAAATGGCGTTTGCCCGTGGGCAATGAAAAACTCACTTTGTACACGCGGCCAAATCCACCGGAGCCAATTTCACCGCACACCCTATTAATGTAGTAATGGAGAATAATTAATTGCTTTTCCATCCCTTCGAACCTGTACTGACGGTTGAACTCCCTGAGACTGTGTTCTGAATTTTGGAGGTTTTTCTCGGTCTGAAACTCGGTCCGAATTTATCGGCCGAATTGACTTCTCTCGATCCCATGGTAACCCTGGCACAGACCAACAGAAACACCGACCTTTGTCATGACGGAGACAGCCGCACTGGTTGAACAAGCAAATGGACGCATCCAACAACTTTTTGAGGATAAAGCCCATTTTTGGGATCGTCTGCTGTTGCTCTTAAAAGGCTCAAGAACGCCGTGAATGTTTTGGCTTTTTGGCCAAATTAAAGGCTTATAAAATGAACAACGCTTTTTTTTAATGCTTTTTGTGTGACAGATGAATAGGCAAACGGAGGAGGGACAGCAATGACACGGGGACAGAGAGGGGAGACGCGGGAGGGATCATTATGGCGCAAAAGGGGGGCGGCGGGTGAAGGGGCCAGAGGGAGCCGATCGATCAGCAGAACCGAGACTACCATTTGAAAGCTTTTGAAGGAAAGGGGACACCCGCAAAAGCGGCGGAGAAAGGGCAAACATTTGCGTGGGGTTAGGGCGTAAAAGCTTCTTTTTCGATCCTTCCCACGGAAAAGGGGGGGGGGGAGTGATTCAGCAGCAGAGCTTTTTTTGCTGCTCAATTCCATCGCCCCGGGGAGGGGCGGGGAACGGAGCAAAGGCTTTTTTTGATGATCAGCAGCAGTCTGTCCCTTGAGGGGGAGGGGCCGTAAAATAAGCTCATTTTGCTGATCAGTGGAGGGGGGCGGGGCACTTATCGCATCTCTCCCCCATTCTCAAAAATCAGCAAAAAGCGAAGAGAGCGGAAGGAAGGAGAAGAGCTGATCGGCAAGAGCACTGTGCTTGGTCTTTACTTTTGCGCGCACAAACTCAGCGGGTAATAGCAATTTGGAAGAACAAAAACAAATTGAGGGGGGAGAAACGACTTTTTACGAAGACGACGATGGAAAGGCAAAAGAATTTAGAAAAAAACAGTTGAAAATGCCTAGGCAAATTTGCTGCTACTTAGAGACACCAAAAGCTTTGACTATTTATGAATTGAAACGCGGAACAACGAAAAAGCATCGAAATTGGCAAAAAGAAAAGGGACGAGGATTAAAAGAGAATTAACTTGTCAAAAAAAGAAAGCGAGGGATTAAAGCAAGGAATGATGATTGATGATCGGCAATTGGGATGACACGGTCAAAGCATCTAAAATCTGATCGAAAATGACACAAATTGGCCATTTTGTTGTGAAAGGGGACAGCGAAGTATAAATCATCAAAAAGCCGTCTCCTTTAATTTAATCGCTTTTTCATCTGTAGCATTCCATTCCTATGTTCTCCCTCCAGTGTGAATGGCGTTCCAAATTATCGCACATTCCCCCTCCCTCCCCCCCCCCCGGCAATCAATGAATGGGGGTGGATGAGCCATCGTCGTCCATTGATCATTCATTTCTTTTTTTTTCACCCCCCGGGGGCTATTGAATGGCTTATGAGTTTTTTTTTTTGCAGCTCCGTTTGGTGTTTTTGGCAGAAAAACACCTCTAGCCCTTGCCAATGGCTTCTTTATTCCATGGTCCGTAAATATCTTTTTTTTCAATTCCCCCCCCCCCCCTCGTCCCCTGCCTCCGATTTCAATTTGTAAAGCAAAAAAAACGAATGTTTGAGGAATGGCCAGCCATTTTCTTGCATTTATAACATTTGTTGCCTTTTTCAATTTTCCCTCGGCCGCTTTTCCCTTCAATTTTTCGTTTGTTTCCCGCCCTTTTTCACGTTTATTTTCGCATTTTATTCCAAAACCAATTTCATTGGGAAATTGAGGAAAAGCTTCCCAAATTTCATTCTTTTTTTTTTGATAATTTATCTTATTTTGAAGGTTGTCTGCTCCTGGACATCTGTTGGGATGAAACGGGTCGATCTTATGACGGAATATGGCATTCATATAATCTGATGAAACCTTGGCAACATTTGGCCGGCTAATGAATGAATTCTTAGCTGAACATCCTTAGTTTCTGTTGCTGTTCCCTGACAACGTGTGCAGCTTTAACTCGGTGGCCAAGCATTCCACTTCAGCTCTTAATTCCTTCTTTGTACAGCTCCAACTTCTTGTCCAACCTTCAGTAAGCTAAGTCGTCTTAACCATTGTCTACTCCATTGTTCATTTAGCTTTTTAATTTATTTCTGTCACCGCTGGACACCACCGTTGTACTCCTTGAATTTCTTGTCCACGCTGAACATCTCCTTGTACAACTTCACCTTATAATCGTCTCCCTGCTCAATTCCGTTTCGCCGATGCACTTTCTTAACGCCTCCCACAGCTTTCGCCGTTGTCTGTCTGAGCAAAGTCTCCGTCTTTCCGCCCATTCCATTGAGACCATTTTCATCGGCTTTTTTCTACCCCCGCTGATTGGCTTTGGATTGATTGGCAACTGTTTGAATCTGTGTGTACTGCTCGGTCCCCGCGTCCATCCGACCACACGACGGTTTTGTGCCAATGCCTTTCGCCGCTTTTCTTTTTTGGTCATTCCTTTGCCCTTTTTTCAGTTCCAATTCCCTTTTGGCGGTTTTGGCACTTCTCGACGTCCTTTTCCTTCTACTGATGTTGCCAAGTTCATTGGCTCATTTTACACTTTTTGCTCATCAATTCACTTTTCGACGGATTTATTTTGCCACAAAGGCACAATAATTTTTCTTTGAATTAAAAATCGGCATATTATTGTCCATTTAAGATACCCCTTTTGGCACTGATAAACCAATGCTCTGCCGCAGCAATATGGTAACATTTCGGAAAAGGGTTAATTAGTGCTAATAGCTATCATTACTTTGGCAGGATTATGCTTGGCATTTGCCTCGAGCGTTTGGCGGGCATTCGGCAGCCGTTCTCTTCGCGAGTGCGAAGTTCGCGAGGCGGCACTCAGTTCTTCGTAATGGCCGTGCTTTGCGGCACATTTCTGTTGACCATGTACATCTATTTAAGGCATGTCTCACACACCTTTTGCTAATGGCATTGGTAATTGTCATACCATAATATTGGAAATTCGAAATTAACTTCGATGCAATCGGAAGAATCCGAGTCTTTAAAGTTTCGTTCAGGTACCAGTGCATTCAGAAACTGTTCTGTGACAGTACACAACTGTATTCCTTCTGCTTCATCGTTGATTCCGATAAGTGCGTTACTTTGTCTTTGTTTGGTCAGGGGATATTTTGAATTATTTTCTGTTTTTTGTTAATTAAGAAATTTTAAATGATTACTGACCTTCTAACCACTGACGCTGATCATTTGTCGTAATTGTTGATCATTTGTCCTCAATTTGGGACCCTTTGATCACTGCCACTGGTCATTTGTCTTTGTTCCCCTCATCAGTCAGTTCGTCTCCAATCTGTCTGTCCCCCTCTCGTCCAATGTGTCTCTCCCCCAGTCGCCCTCTCTGCTTCTGCTCACCTACATTCGGCTTAGCATTGTCGTCCATGCCGTTCTCGTCGTATTTCTTCCAACAGTTGTCGTGGCTATATCCAACGCCGCTCTCCTCTGGACACTTCGCCATCGGCAAACATTTTGAAACCGCTTTTTTAAATTTAAATTTGTCCACAGAGACAAATGTCTCGACGAGGTGACAAACCGAAAAATGACCGTCGATTCGCTGTCCCACCATTCGACCAGCCTTAAAAGCACTGCATCAACGCAGCAGCAGAAGACGCGCATTGAGCAGCGGGTGACCATCACCGTGGTACGCAAACGCAATTGGGATAACCCCGAGAAGGACATCCCCCGTGGGGTGGGAAAAACCCCGGTTTTAAAGTCGGGGTTTGGGTCCATATTTTATTATTGGTATCCGATGAACAGAAATTTTGACAATACATGATTTGGTCTATCTGAAAAATTAAAAGTATGCTTCTCCGATTCGGTAATATAGACCCTAATTAGTCCAACGCTAATGCCCCGCTGGGGATAAACTCCCCTAAAAATGTCCCATATGGCTCGCTGATTTTTCAATGCTTTTCAGGTGTCCATCATCACTTGCTTCACCATTACCCAAGTAACTCATTTCTTTTGCGTTGAATAATTTTTATATTAATAATTTATAAGACTAATTACCCTGCTCCCCCCCCCTCCCCCTCTCGTCCAGACGCCGTCCGCAGTTGTCCAATTGTTCGTAAGGTCGGCTTATCCGTTGCCGAACTCCAACCTGGCATGGGTAAGCCTTTTGGAGCGCATTTTGGGAGATTATCACTACTAATCATTTAATCCGAAAATAAGCCAAAATTATCCCTCAAAGGAAACCGTCTCAATTTTTCTCGTCGTTCTCGGCAAATCACTGAATTTTGTCCTTTTCTGTCTGAGCAGTGCGCATTTTCGTTCTCGCCTCATGGCGATTTTGAGCAAATCAGCAACAAAGAAAATGGAGGCTATCAGAAAAATGAGGTAAAATTGGCAAAAAGTGATCAATCAAAGTTTGGCAATTGATTGATTAAATCAATTCGAAATGATCAATCAGAACTTGGCAATCGATTGATCAAACATTTTAACCCTTTCCACCAGTCGGGAGCATCAACAGCAGCAGAACCAATACCGACGGCAGCAGAAAAATAATCGCAACCAATTTCAGCAGCAGCAGCAAAATTCAGAAGAGAATGGAAAATAAATTGCATTAGTTGATGCCATGGTGTAATTTTTGCCAAACACTGCTCGCTACCGAAAATTTACACCATAAGATTTGAGACCAAACCACAAAAAATGGGACATTCAAATTTAAATGGCGATTCTCAAGCAGCACAAATTCGGCTCCCTTTGCATTCTCACATTTTTCACTGATTATATCTCATTATTTGTTTAATTTTGTAAATATTTGTCGGTGAATAAGCAGCTAAAAAGAAAGGATCAGAAGGGCAATCAGTGCCGCATAAATTCGCGACTTTTTTTGCCCTTTAAAAATTTGTCGAGGGCTCTCACAAATGGCGCGTGGTTGGCGATTTCTCCAAAATTCACCTTATTTATGGCAAAGACAGAAAAGAACAAATGATGAGAAGCAATGAATGAATGAACGAATGAATGAATGAAGGTGCTTCACCGCCGCTTTATTCCCCTGCAAATTGATTAAACGGCAAAAAATCTCTTCTCCTCCCCCCTCCCCCGCCCCTTTCTCCGCCGCCTTCCATTTTCATCATTTCAATTAAACCAAACATAAACGTATATTAATTTTCCGTTTTAAAATTTGAATTGCTCAATTTTTTTTTTAAATTTATTTAGTGGCGCCTTTTATTTTTATTAATTTGACACTTTCGGTAAATTTTAATTTGTTTTTCTCTAAGTTTCATCGCTTCCCTTCCCAGTTTTGTATAAAGTGGATTTGTCCGATTTAAAAATTTTTAAAACTTACTCTCAAAACAAATGAATTTTTTTAAGTGAATCACCATTTTTCGAAGTAATCTTTCAGAGAGAAAAAATCAATCATTAGGCTTGAGATTTTAATTTTTTTATTTTTTCTGCAACTTTGTTTCGATGAAATTGTCCGGAAATCATTTAAATTAATCGTTTTGGTCAGTAAAAGCCTTTTAATGCCACTATTTGGGCGCTAAATCAATAGTTGGTGTTTTGGAAAATACCTTAACAAAAAAGCCAAAAAGGCATCTATAAGGATGGGTCGGGGTCCGTTCATCGCAGTACGTTTCGTCGCGCCCACTTTGAAATTCCATATCTTTTTTCTTAATCAACCAATTCAAAAATAATTTTTATCATCTGAAAGCTCTATGTGTTCTATGTTTGTATATTAAGTATTTAAAATGATTATTGAGTCACAAAAAAGTTATGCCCAAAAAAGTCAGAAAAATTCGGTTTTTTGAGTTTCTTTTTCTTAATTTTTTATACATTAATGATTTTTTTAAATTTTGCAAGCTTATAGAGCATATGAAAGCATTCGAATCATACCAATTTTATTTAGTTTTTAGTTAAAAAAGAAAAAAGTTATAGCCCCCGCGACGAAACGCACGCGACGAACTGGGCAGTTCCTCTAAGGATGGGCTTACATTTCACAAAAAAATCAAAAATCAATATTTGAGATTCCAACAAAATTATTTCGTCGAATTGGATACTTTTCCTTACGATAACTACTCTTTTTTTTTGAACAATGTAATTTTTAACTTTTGCCAGCCAATAGAGCTCTCATCAATAGCTAAAGAATGATATACTAAGAAGCATTAATTTTGTTCGCTTTGGTGAGAAGTTATGACGATTGCAACACGGCCGGTCCTATGAAGAGAGTTTTTACCGAAATGCCCCTTCCAAATTTAAAAAATGAACAATTTTTTGAAAATTTGTAGCATTTCCCTGCATGCGTTGAATAAAAAATGCATTAATTCAAACTTTAACATTTTTTCCATTTTTTACATTTTTATGTTATTTTTTGTGTTTTTATCAATAGGAATCCCCTGTTTATAACCAATTTGAAGATTTCAGTCTCTGTTTGGAAACATTTATTTTTTTGACGTCATTTTTCTTGCTTTTTTTTTATTTTGCTTCTCTGGTAAACATTATAAAATGTCACATGTTCCACTTTTGCATCATCATCCGTCATCCTTTTTTCTGCTAATTTCGATTGACTATTATTATTGTAATTAATTAATTGCAATGTGTGACGGGAGAGGGAAGCGGTTAAAGCAAAAACTGATAAATTACATCAACTGAATGTGCGGGTACTCCCAATTTTGTTCCTTTTAAACATATTATATGTATGTTATAACACACACATTTATGCAAATCCCCGACATTTAGACAGTATTTTAATTATTATATTTGTTATTTCGCTGTGTGTTGTTATGCATCAGCAGCAAAGCCAACAGCCGCACCATTCCCCGCACTCCATGCCCATCGTGAGCCGAATTGGTCGTGCGTTGAGTCACCTTCACCACCACCACCACCAACAGCCTCAGCAGCAGCAACAGCAGCGGTCACCGGGCGCAGCCGCGGCGGAGGCGGCGGCGGCGGACTTTGGACCTTCGTCCGCCCCGTCGGTCAGCGGATCCATCATTTTCATGCCCTCAGTTGTCAGCGACAACGCTGGCGGTGGCGGAGGAATGGGCTACCCCACCAACACCAGCAGTGACTTCAGCAGCGGAATGGCGTTGCTCATCCGTGACGTGAGTTGTTGTTGTTGCACTCATTTGGATGGGGAATGAGTGTTGTGTGTCAGTCCGGCAAAATCAAACCCAAATGAAAGAAATTAATTATCTCATATTTTGGCGAAAAAACAAAGTGTGATAGCCCCCGCGGTCGCCGCATGGGGCTGTCATGCGTTCCCTTCCCTCCGCTCTCAGCCCTTCCGCCGTCGTTTTGTTCTCCCCACCGGCGACGGCTGTTATTTTCATTATCACCGCCGTTGCCACCCCACCCTTTCCTTCATTACCCGTCTTCTCCCCGTCAACCTTTCGATTTCAGCTTCACACAACTGTCCCCCCACCACTCGCTTTTGGCGAGAGTCATTCCTCCCCCCGCCACCCCTTTTGGTTTCGCTCTTTCCCCATTATTTGCGCCCCCCTCTCTTTCTCTCTCTCTTTCTGCTCGCTCTCCCCATCCTTTCCCTATTCACTTCCAACGAATCAATAACATTTGGCCAGCGACCCTTCGCGCCAAAGGCGAGCGCCGCCCCTGTCCGTTGCTGTTTGTGTGTGTGTGTGTCAGCATTGGTTGGTGCAGTTGGGGACGAAAGAGTGACGAGAACTCCCCCGACCCCCCCCCCCCCAACGGGCGGAGCGGAGGTCGAAAGAACTGCCGGCCTCCGTTGCTGCTCCTCGTCATTCCCCCCTGCCCCACTCCATCCACCCGTTGTGCCCGATGCCCTCTCCTCTCCCCCCCCCCCCCACTCGCCCCTCTCCTCTTCCCCCCCCCCCACTCGCCCTGTCCGCTCATCCGCACACGTCTGCTGTTGTTGTTCTTCCCCAATTCCAACCCATTTGCCCCTCTGCCCCACTCGCCCGGTCCCTCCCCGTTTATTCTTCATTCTCCTTCCATTTCATTTCTTCTCGAATGCTTCCGCACATGTGACCTCCCTTCCCTTCCCCTCCCCCCCCCTCTCTCTCTCTCTCTCTCTCTTCGGACGCATTGCGCCCAGAAAGTGAACACAGCATACACACACAAATATGTAAACTCACTGATGGACTGACAAACACATTATGGAATTTCGTTTTTTTTTCCTTTACAATTTTCATTTTACCCTTTTGTTTCCCAAAAGGAAAAGTGTCAAAATTTTGTGAATGTAAAGAATGAACGCGTTTCTTTTTTTGAAGGGCGTGTAAATTAAAGGCACAGCGACGGCTTTTGGGAAGGGCGGCACAGAGGCGAAGGGTACGGCACGCCGTCTACTTAAAGCAGCGTTAATAAAAGTTCAACAAAAAATTGAAAATTGCAACCGAATAACAGTGATAAAACCATTATTAATATTGGTGATAACTTCAAACAAACACACACATCCAACAACGAATTCTCACACTCATCGGAAATTCACTCGTCGGAAAAGTGACGCGACCCGACCAAATTCATCCATTGTTTTCTCTTCTTTGACCGCTTTTTGTGTGCCGACGACAGCCTTTGGCATTGCTTTGGTGCTGCTGGCTGTTGTGTGGTGGTGCTGCAGCTTCTACTTTTACGGGTGCTCGTGGAATGTTCGGTGGCAGCGGTTCCGGGAAGAGTCGTGGCTCATTCCGCAAATCAATTTACAAGCAGCTGACGCGGCCCCATACGAGCAACAACGAGGCCAACTCCTCTCCCTCCTCTTCCTCCTCGGCATCGTCATCTGTCGAAGCGCAAAAAATGACGGCCACGCGGCATCGTCCGCCCGCACTCACCTTCAGCGGTCCGTCCAGCACTGTGCAACAACAACAAACGGTGGCGATAGCCGGCATTGGTGACTCGAAACATGCGCTGGCCAAGTCCAGCCCTGCGGCGCTCACGGGCAGCGACTGCGCTGGTGGCAATGGCACCAACCGAATTATGTCTCCGCTGTTGCCTCCAGTATGCCCCGCAGCGTCGAAGACACGCTCCGCGCCGGCTGACTCCAAAACGACTAACGCGCCGTTCTCATCCGCCGGCCGTCCTCGGTGTGTTAGTGCGTGGAGTTACTATCAGCAACCGTTCCACCCCGCCTCCTCCGCGTTTGCCAACACGCCCCTTTTGGAGAACACCACATTGGTCGTGGATGTCAACCAAGATCAGCGCCACCATTCATGCGGTGGCACTCAGTCCGGCCCGCCTTCGTCTCGTTCGGTCGGCCGGGGCACCACGCGCCGAATGGTTGGCCATGAGTCATTTGGCCAGTTGCAACACCAACAGCAGCATCTTAACCAGCAGCAGCACCAGCCACACCATCGCAGCATCAGTGCGTCGCCACACTGCGCCACCTCCACAGCGGCACTTAGCAATTATGCCGCATCCGAAGCGAATGCCACGGCACCGCTGCTGATTCCGCTGGGCAATAGTCAGTTGTTTGCTGTCGTTTTTGTGTTGCACTTTTTTTACGTATGAAAGAGAAGAAAGATCCCATAGCCAAACATTGGACAATTGTCGTAATTCGACACTGGCATTTTAAATTGAAACGGGACCTTTGACCTCGAAAATGAGTGCCCATTTCTTGAATTGAAACTCGAGGCTCGAAATTACACTCTTTCCCCGCTCTCTCTTTCTCGCTCTTTTGATTTTCTGTTTCACTGTCTTCTGCTGTCTTATCAAATTTCAAATGCCTTTCTCTTCCTCTGTCTCAGGAGCGGACCGCCACTCGGGGACATGGGCCCCGATGAGCGCGAGAATCACTCAGCAGCACCGCACCCCTCCGTCCGGCGCCCCCGGCGGCGGGCGGTCCACAAACATTTATTTGGCAGCTCGGCACGACAATCCGACTCTCTTTGATTTTGAGGACTGGCACACGTCCCTTGACAAACGTGAGCAATCCCTGCCCAATTTGTTTTTTGCTTTCAGTTTTCCTCCTCTGTGCCAACGACGCCGGTGGACTCGCCCCCGTCACTGGGCGGAAGTCTCCCCGAGATAAATAGGATCATTTTTGGTTGTCACTATTGGAATGA
Source organism: Heterodera filipjevi (assembly GCA_039877585.1). NCBI lineage: Eukaryota > Metazoa > Nematoda > Chromadorea > Rhabditida > Heteroderidae > Heterodera > Heterodera filipjevi. The sequence goes on from JBDPZO010000008.1 coordinate 4,185,181, forward strand.
TGGGCAGGGCAAAAGGAACGTGCGCTGGAACTGACAATTTCCCATTTCAGAGAGCCAAGAAGCTGTCTACTCGTTGTTCATGAAGGCCCACAAATGCTACGACATCGTCCCGACCAGCTCCAAATTGGTCGTGTTCGACACCGAATTGCCGGTCAGCAAAGCGTTCTTCGCACTCGTTTACAACGGTGGGACGGGGAACGGAGGAAGGGCGACTTTGCCACTTGAGCTTTGGCATTTTCACCGGATAATCCATCCCCATCCCCCAAGCATTTCTAATCTCGTGAATGCCAAAAATAAACTCGAGCAGTCCAGTCCAAATGCTGTATGCATTTAAGGCAAAACATAGTATACAACTCTTGAATGGATTATCTGAGCAAATGTCAGGGCCAAGGGGACACAAATAGCAAAAGTTGGCACGAAAAGGGACGGGGAGGAGGAGGGAGAGACGGAGAATGGCATTATGTGGTAAATCAATTTGAAGCATCCCTCTCCATGAAATCTTTTGCAACAAAAACTCATTGGGTGACTATTTTGGTCTATTTCCTATCACCTAATTAAAAAAAAATATTTGTCTTTATCATTTTGGTGACTCATTTATTACTTTTTTAATTCATTTTCCATTTTTGTTCAGGTGTCCGTGCCGCGCCTCTGTTTGACAGCAAAACCCAAGTATTAATTACTTTGATAACAGATTAATATAAAACTAAAGTTTTGTTATTTTTAATGATTAAACCTTACCAGGAATTTGTTGGCATGTTGACCATCACCGACTTTATACAAATACTGCACAAGTAATCATTTGGCAACCAATTTTGACATTTTTATATTAAAGTCGAAATGGTTTATTTCTCCTTTTTCAGATATTATAACAATGATCGGATCGATAACGGAATGAAACAATTGGAAGAGCACAAAATCTCCACGTGGCGAGAGATATTCCGCGAAGACAGCAGCGTCAAGCCGTTCATTACCATCGATCCATTGGAGAGGTGGGCGAGTACATTTGGCGATGGAATAGGCGGGGCGGGGGGGAGAAAGGGGGACAAATTTTGGCACTGCGTTTTGAATCACAAACAAAATAACAATAGCATATGAATGGGGGAGGGGGGGGGGCATCGAAACAGGACAAAGCCGTAAAAAAATAAATTGCCAAATAATTAGCAATTTATTTAAAAATTCTAGCAAGGGTTTGAAGGCCCATTTTCTAAGAATTTTTTTTTGAAAACCTTTCTCGTGGGTGTTGAGTTTTTGGGTCGATTTTTCGGAATATCCCAAATTATGCAGAAAACATTGTGTATAAGAGTTAAGATTTGCCAGTTTTCTTAAGTTTAACTTTTCTGAAATGACTATAGAAACCATTCACAAAAAGCAATGGGTGCACCCAAAAATCTCGCCGAGACGAAATCTCGCCGTCGAAATTTCAGAAATTCAACAAAAAAAAATCCAAAAAACTTTGGAATTTTTCTACAAGGCTTTTTTTTAGAAAATTTTTGCGGCGAGATTTTGTCTCGGCGAGATTTCGTCCTGTCACCAAACCAATATGTTATCTCATCCAACTTATTTTTACAGAACTTTTTCGAAGTGAATGATCCGAAACTTTGCAGGAAGCAATCCAAATTTAAAGAAATAAATAGAATTAGGTCGCTAATTTTGAAATTTTTCCCACATTTTTGTTTTCTCCCCCCATGCCTTTTGTGTCTGATTTTTCTATCGATTTTTTCGCCCCTTTTTTCAGCCTTCACAAAGCTGTCCAACTTTTGTGTGAGCACAAAATCCATCGGCTGCCCGTGTTGGAGCACTCCACCGGCAACATTCTGTACATTCTCACACACAAACGACTGATCAAATTCCTCTATCTCTACGTGAGGGGTTTTAAAACCAAAATTAATTAATTAAATTAAATTTCCTCCTCCATTCCCGTGCAGATCAACGACTTGCCGCGCCCTCCTTTCATGAACAAAACGCCGAAAGAATTGGGCATCGGTTCCTGGGGCAATGTGTGCACCATCAGCAAAGACACTCCGCTGATCGAAGCGATGCAAATCTTTCTGTCCAAGAGGGTATCCGCGTTGCCTTTGTTGGACTCGGACGGACGGGTGCATTTTAGCAATAACAAAAAATAAAAAAATGTTTTCCTCGGTCTGTGAGGACATTGCCCACTTTTCTGGGCGTTGATCATGTATATTACATCAGTTTCGTTTGTTCCAACTCCAATTCGAGCAAAAAGTCGCAATTTGTTTTTGTAGTTTAAAATTCAAAAGACGCCTTTTTGCAAATAGCGCCGCTCGGAGTGTTGTTTACTACAAAATTTGGAAAAGAAATGAATTTTTGTATTAAATATTTGGGGTTTTCAGGTTGTCGACATTTACGCCAAATTTGATGCCATAAACTTAGCAGCCGACAAAACTTATGACAAATTGGACGTGACTGTCTATGAGGCGTTGCAGCAGCGATGCGAGGTCAGTTGCGTGCCATTCACACCCTTATAATAAGAGCAGAACAGGCCCGTAGCCAGGGGGGGGGGAATTCCCCCCCCCCCCCCTCCCCCGAAACGAAAAAAAATTTTTTTTTTCACCAGCAAGAGGAAGGAAGAAATAAAGAAAAAGAAATTTTTTAGGCAATTTCTTTAAAAAAGATCCATTTTTCTCTGGAAAATATCAGCGCCGCGCTTAATTATGTTTATACGATGAATTCCCTGCAATTTTTTTTATAAGGATTTTTTAGTGGTTCGAAGGGGTGCGGAAGTGTTCGGAGAAGGACTCGTTAATGACCGTCATTGATGTGATTGTCAAAGCGGAAGTCCATCGTTTGGTGGTCGTGGACGACGACAACCGTGTCGTTGGTAAGAACTTATAATTCCCAAAAATGGCCGGAATTCCATTTTATAATCCTCCAAAATTTGTCCATTTAGTTTGATCAATTAAGAACTATTATTTTGACATCGTAGGGAATGAATCGTGTTTTTTTAATTATAAAAAACACCAATAACGAAGGTCTTAATGCATCTACTAATATTTTGTAGGTCATTTTGGGTGGGAAAATATAAATTTGGAAACAAATTGAACATAACCGCAAAAATCGGACCGCAAATGTTTGAACACGTTCCTCATAAAACGGGGGAGGTAGGGTTAAACTTCAAATTTGACTTGGGGGCTTTTCTTTTTGATCCATTTTATGTCCGGTAGCCACTCACTCACCTTTACCCCCCCCCTCCATTTTTCATGTTTGATCATCTTCAAATTGCAGGGATCATCTCTCTTTCCGACATTCTTTCTCACCTCGTTCTCGACCCCCCGACCAACGGCAGCGATTCATTTTATTGCGCAGAGAAGGCGGCCCGCTTTGATGTTTAAATTAATTTTAATACATATTTTGATTAAATGTTCACAATTTGTTGCAAAAACTTTGTCTGACTCTCTGTCTGTCTGTCTGATGAGTGACTCATTAGGGAATGTTAATGGGCGGTGTGATTCAAAGGGAATGCGTCTGCTGATGAGCCGTTAATTGCCGGATTCACCCTCTCCTCTCCCGCTTCCTCCGTTCTCTCACAAATTGCGCATTCATCCCTTTGTTTGTTGGATGACTCGTCGTTTTCTCTGCTGCTCATCCCTCCCCCCAAATTCGATGACCTCCGTCCATTTTCTCTCACTCTCTCCTCTTCATTGTCACCTTTCTTTGTTGGCTTCTCCTTCTCTGACTTGTTTATACGTGTGTGATGTGTATTCCCCCCTCTGTCACCAAAGAATGATTGGATTGATTGATCTGCTGCGGGTCCCTTTTTCTCTCCTTGGCTATGTCCTCCTCTCCCTTTTTCTCTCCTCCTCCTCTTCTGTTGGTGTCTCTCCCTTTTCTTATTCTCTTCCATCATCATCATTATATACATAAAATACATATAATCTCGCTACAGCAGTTGTTAGTGTCCATTAATTAATTATTATTATTTACGTTTTGCTTGTTAATTGCAATTCATTTGGCCACAAAGGACCCGGCGGCGGAGGTGGCGACATAATTTTTGGCGCTTCCGTTTGGCCGCTGTCCCACAACAAAATGGTAAACGACATCTCAGTACATACAATATTATGGTTTATATTATTGTTAGTTGTTTTTTTTGAGTGATCGTTATTATTTTTACTGTGTGTTGTTAATTCATTCCGAGTTCGGATTTAATTGTCGAGAATTGAAAAAGAAAAAAAATTCGTGTATCACATTTTTCTCAAATGGCTAAAACAAATTATAGTACATTCAAAAGTCGGAACTGATCGAATAGGGAGGAAAGAGCAATTTAACCGGTGAAAAGAATCGGCGGATTATTTGTTTTTCAGCAATGCCTCCGCCTTCTAAAACAGCACAGCCAGCCAAACAGAGCCATTCGCCTTCTGTTGGCCAGCTGGTGTTTTCCTGCTCACTCCTTTGTCTCCTCCTTTTTTGTTGTTGTTTCCTCCTTCCCTGTTGGCGTTGATGGCGGCGCCGTAAGCTCAGGCGGGCAGCTGACGCCCCGTCAGCCGGAAGATGTTACAATCCTCCAGCGCACCGCCAGCAGCGACGGGGAAAAGCAGCTTGAATTCTGCAGAAATGAGTTCTGCTAAACCATTTTCATCGACAAAAGCATACTCTTTTCCTACCACAAATTTACATGTGCCTTAAAATTTGCCATTTTTCGTTTCTCTCATTTTTCATCCCAACCGATGGCTTGGTTGAGACTTTCAATTTGTTCCTCTAAACGCTGTTGTTCGTGCTGAAGGTGGTGGTCAACTTCTTCAACTAGTTTATATTCCTGTTCTCGCAACATTGTTATTTTTTGTTCGGTGGTCTAACGGACGTCAAACCGAGCCTTAAAAAGTGAACTTGGATTTTTTCGGATTCAAAACACTGAAATAATAAAAGTAAAACTTTTTCGGCGCTGGAATTGAGTTGCCATTTATTGGTCGTTAAGTACGAAAGTGCTGTTTCCATCATATTCAGTTTTTGGCGAACATTTGCTGATCTGTCGTTGACCCGATTGCATGCAAAGTTTTTCTTATTCACAATGGAAGGAAATATAAGAGGCATTTTCTATTTTTACTAAAAATCAGGAAATTTGACGTCAAGCAACTTGTACAATGGCAATTCATACAATGACAATTATTAATTCTTTAATAGAGGAGTCGCATTTTGTCTCGATTTGGAGAACACAAATCTAACAATTTAAAAAAATTGTAAAAACCAAAAGGGTCCCCCCTATGGTTTTCAAAATGTATTGATTTGCAAGTAGCGCCAAAAAACTGATAATTATTAAATTTTTCCCATTTCAAAGCCGGAATTTCTCAAAAAAATTGTCGGCCGAGAGAAAGAGGTGCGTATTATACAGTCCATTTCTTAAAAGCTTTGGTCATTTTGTAAATAAATATTTGAGAATTACAATAAATGAATTGAAAGTCAGTAAATCCACTAACTTACACCTTTACTTTAACATTTATTCAATAAATGCTTCCTTCTACAATTTTATTTATGTTTTTTTTTCTATTTGTTTTTTAACAATGCCTCCGCCTTCGTGACCATCTCATCATAAGCGTTTTTCGCTTTTACCAATTTCTCAGCGACGGCAACACCCTTCTCCAATTCCTCGATGTTCTTGTTAACATGTTTCTAAAATATATAAGGTTAGATTCGATACAAATCAAATTTGTAAATTGGTTCAATTAGTCAGCCCGGCTACGGCCCTTAAATTTTTCATCACCCTCCCCCCCCCCCCCCCCACTTACACCTTTTTTTTTTGAAAACTTCCAAGGTATACCTCGAGGTTGCAACGCATCACAGATTGCTCGTGTATTTTCTTGTAAAGCTCCTTGCTGTCGACCCCGAGTTGCAACATTTCACCTTGCATTTTCAGAATTTGTTGCTGATCTTGGAATGCTAATGGCATACGCAAGTCAAGTGAATCGACAGCCTAAAAAAAGGGACAATAAATTAAATATAACATTAGTTTTCGCACGGACTTCAATCAAATTGTTGACGACCAATTCGGGAGAATTAACGTTCGGATCGATGTCGGGCAAAGGCATCACTTGAAGCCCATCATCAGCGAGTTTCCTATAGAAAAAGAATTTTTTCTATCTTGGTTTATAAATGCTTCCTTGCCTGAACAACTCCGGAACTTCGACTTGCCATTTGCCGTTTGATTCGGGCTCCGTTAATGAAGAAATGTTGCTGGACTGATTTTCGATGCTTGGCGTGAAAGTTACGTGTTTTTTCATTTGGAGAAATAGGATAATTAAACAACGTGTTCTATTTTGTATGTGCTTCTTAATATTTATGGGAAGGGTTTAATTGGTAAAACTCAGCTCAATTGGAGAATGGGCACTTTTACAGATAAACTCTGTTGGCTTTCAGCCATATCTTTGTTCGCTTTTTGAAGCTATCAACAAATAGAGTTTCTGCTAATAAACACACCGACTCAAAAAACGAGGCGGAACGGGTCATTTGAGTCGGGCCGTTTGAGTAGGGCCGTTTGAGTCGGGCCGTTTGAGTCGGAGGGGTCGTTTGAGTCGGGCCGTTTGAGCAGGAGCCATTTGAGTCGGGCTACCATATAAAAGTGGTGCCAGGTGATTTCGACAGTGGGTGATTTCGACAGTAGGTGATTTCGACAGTGAACTATTTCGCCCATCTTTTGCTGTCTGTATGTGAATTCGCCAGTAAGTGATCCCGAAACCAATAATGTCAAATTCAAAATGTCAAGGGACACCGACAATACGAGTAACCTTCTTCAATGTTGAAACTGGCCTATATTCGGATAACGGCCGAAGACTATAAAAATTTCAGAAGAGGACATAAAAGCATATACATAGCCGTTATTAGTGGGAAGCATTTCCTCCTATTTATTTCACCTCCAAAAAATGCTGCAGAACCATTTTAGAGTAATTTAGGGAGGATAAAAAAATAGTTTTTTTGGCGAATGATCCATTCGAGAATGGCATCTTTAGAATCATTCATCCATTGGTAAAGAATAAACAAAAAGGACAAAAAAATCTCTAACATGCACCCCAAAAGATAAAAAAAGCAAATTGAGTATACAAAGGTTCTTCGAGAAAATTTATTTATAAAAACGCATTTTCGGACTTAAAGTCAATGGCTAAATGTAAACAGAACCAAACAAGTTTGAAAACATATTTTTTAATGTGTATTTAATCTAATTTTTTAAAAATTATTGGGTACTGTCGAAATCACCTACTGTCGAAATCCACTGTCGAAATCACCTACTGTCGAAATCAACCACTGTCGAAATCACATAGCGCCATAAAAGTATCGGGGTCAAAAATATGAAAATCTAATAAAAAAAAAACAATTTTGAGTTTCTTCTCAGTGTTTTTAAGCTAACATGTAAGGCTAAAATAAAAGAAAAATATAAAAGAAAATTATTTTAATTGATCCGTGCTTAATGTAGGGTAGCACGTAACCCGGGGCTTCGGGGCTTTCGGCAAATACCAGGGCCGGGACTTTCCGGGTCAGGAAAACTCGGGGTTTGTGTTTGGGGGACCGTGACCTGAAAACCCAAGATGCCCCCGCCCCCGTCCCGTACAACCATACTTAATATGTATATAGGGAATCCATTTTCAGACATTAACTTCTTTTTATATTCTGAATAGAAAACATTGTTTTTCTGATTTTTTTTTCGGAAGAACAACGACAACCAAATGACAAATAAAATAACTAAGCACAAATTTAACCAATGCTAGCCCCCCTTTGATCCCGATGTTTTTCTCGCTGATGTTCTTCGAGATTACGAATATTTAGCCCATTTTGGGTTTCGTAATGTAACTTTATATTTTTTTTGTTTTATCTTATAAAAAAATAGAATTTTAACTAAAAAATTAAATGTTGTATTATGGGTGGCTCTCCGACTCAAACGGCCCGATAATACGAATTTTATTTTGATTTGATATACGATTTGGTGCATATCTTAGCGCTGTGCTACAAAACTGTTGTCAGATGCAATAAACCAGAAATTTTTCCCAGTTCAATAAGAAATGTGCATAGAATCGCTTTCTTACTAATGATCTGTTAATTGCCGCGTTCACTCTCCGTCGCTTCCTTCGCTCTCTCACAAATTGCGCATGTCTTTGCGCAGTAGCGACTTTTCAAATATTTTGAGTATTTTGGCGAAGTGCAAAACCCCTGCAGACGCCACAATGCGCATCTAATGATGATGAACAAATTAGTGACTGTTGAAAAATATCATTAAGTTGCACAACAAATAAATGACAGTAATTAGTTGACACTTGGAAGTAGGCGGAAACATTTTTGTCTCGTCTTATGGTCCTTAAAATTCTTACCTGATACCATATTAAACCGTTAATTATGCATTGCTCTTACATTATATCAGAGTTGCCAGATGTCCTTATTTCATTTATCTGGCATCTCTGCATTATATTCTGATGGCGGGCGATCTTTTGTTCCCATTTTTATGGACTAACAACCGAATAAACGCTAATTAATATATTTAAATAACGCATTTCTATTGTAATTCGTCGGCAGATTCTAAACCTTGACCCGAATTCAGAATGATTAAGAGCGTGGGCACTGTTCTCTCCTCTCACCTTGTGTAATTGTCCTTCGCCTCGCATCGTTCCTCCTCCTCCTTCCGTTTCTTCTTCTTCCTCTCTCCGTTCTTTTCGCCTTCGTCCGCCCTCGTCCCATTAGTGCCACCGCCGTTGTCACAATGGCCACACGTTTTGGCACATTCGGACGCCATCAGTGCTCCGTAGGCATTTGTACGGCAAAGAAACGCGACACGAGGACAGTCCTTTCGAGGGAATTAAACAAATAAATTAAACATAATTTAACAAAGTGAATTAATTACTTGCTAACAATGCCATTACCCAGGAAGTTTTTTCTGGATGCCCCTGTGTTTTTCGGGGATCATGACCAATAAAAATGGGATTGGACCGTTTCCCTAATTCTGGTCCGAAACTGATAGTAAAGAAAAAACTCAGGATTTTTGTTTTCCAATGGCATTCCCTACACATTTCGTTCTTTTGTCCAAGTCATTTTTAAAAAACTCATTTTGGCATTATTGGCCATAAGCATGTTCGAAATTGAATTGTTTTCATCGGTGGTCATTTTCCCCCTTTTCCGCACCTTTCCCTTGTCCAAACATTGCATTTTCGCTGATAAATTGCTGACTGAAATTAGATTATATGTAAACAAATAAACTAATCGGTTCAACTGCTTGCCGTCACTGTCCATTCCATGGACGGAGCAAATGTTGCACATTTTGGGGCACTGCAAGCGGACGAGGCGACTGAATAGGTGGGAAAATGCCATTCGAACAGGGCCCAACACAGACAGTTTTGGCACTACCGCCGGCTAATTGGTTAGCCACCATAAAATGCGAAACCCATACCACGGCGGAGCAGGACAAAACGTCGCCACCGAAACGTCGCTGCCAAAACCGAACCGAAAAGCTTGCGCTTCTTTCAGAAAAAAAACCAATAATTTTTGAAAATTATTGACATTTAAATTTTTGGGTTTTTCGGAATTTTCATAAAGTAAACTTTAAGCAATTTTTTCTCTAAAGTCTAAAGATTTCTAGCCTTTTTTAGTCGGAGTTTCTACAGCGACGTTTTGTGGTACACCGTACGATGGGTCTTATTATTCATACGAGTGACTTTTCACCTTATTTACATAGAAAACAGTTTTTATTAACATTTATGGAGTGGGGGAGAGGCGGCGCCGATAAGCACCGCAGGAAAAAAACTTTTAATTATTAAGAGTTTTTGCAAAAACGTGAATTGAAAAAAATCCAAATTTAAAAAAATTCCTATTTGTCCTTTAGTTTTCCCCTCTTGCGCCCCGCCCCCCCCCCCCCGCCCCATCCCCGGGGCGTGGTCAACGCACTATTTTCGAATATTAGCCGCCGGCAATTGAACGAAAACAACGGTTTTTAAGCCGCTTTATGCCCTATTTGTGGAGGTCTTCCCTTCCGAACGACCTGTAGCGCGCATTGTTGCACAGTTTGGCACTCCACCAGCATTGCGGAACAAGGTCAATGCACGACGCGGAAGCGGAAAATGCCTTAGGGGTAGAGGACGAAATGCCAAAACTATAAAAACTTTAAAAGATACGCAATTTAATTACATTTGATAATGACATGCATAATTGCCCATATTAAGTGATGGAATGTCTTGCTCGGTATTTTTGACTTTTTGTGCTTTTCGCCTTATTAATTGACCATTGAGTTAATTGACTCATTAATTAGTTTAAATGTCCTCTCATTAGTAACACCTGTTGCTTCTGCTGTCTTTGCCAATTGTTACTGTTGCTCTTTTTGCTGTGGTGTTATTGTTTTTCGCCATTATTTGGTTTGGCAAATTTGTTGTTGTGCTTCTGTTTTCTGTTGCGATGTCTTTTCTGTTGATAAATGCCAATGTTTCTGTGGCAAGCAAAGGAATTGTCAAAGGATTAGTGCCTCTGTTGCCCTTGGTACCATTCATCAAAATGCCACCGGTACAATTTGTCAAAGTCCAATTGTCCTTTGTATTATTTGTCAAAGTGACATTGGTTTGATTTGTAAATGTGCCATTGTCCTTGGTGCGATCAGTCAAAATGCCATTCCCCTTGGTACTTTCTGTAGTGCCATTGCTTTTGGCACCATCTTCCAACGTGGCATTGTCTTTGGCACCGTCTTCCAACAAAGTGCCATTATTGTGTCCGCCATTTGTCACCAAACTGGTCTCCCCCTTTCTCTCAATGGTTTTTGCCGTCGTCCCTCCAAATGCTTTTCCTCCTCCGGTATCGGTGCCATTGTCTCCGTCCCCCAAAATGGGGAAAAGCAATTGGCTGTGCATTTTGACCGTTGTGCTGCCCATCGCCACCGACGGCGGTGGTAATGTCGATGAAAAAGACAATGGCAATTTGAAAATTGGAGAAGAGACCGGCGGTGAAGTGAGGGATTTGGGGGCAACAATAGAGCTGTGCGGGGAATTCATTTTATTACAGCAAATAAAAGCAGGTATAATGCCCAAAGACACAAAGACAGGGGTACTCGAAGGTACGTAAAAACTCAATAAAAACTCGAAGGAAACACTTTCTCCGGGTCAATGGCAACTCGTACATTAGGAAAATGACGTGAAAAGCATGCACACGAGCGTTTCCATTAGTCAGAGTCACGTGGTCTAATGGCACCATAGCTTGAGACAGTTTTATTATTTAAAGAATGCCATAATTCATTAGTGCGAGTTTTGCGTTGTACGAGTTGGCATGATATCCCTTTCTTAATGGAGTTCTCCTCCAACCTCAAAGCCAATGTGTGCCCATACGCTCCAGATCAAAATCCTACACTGTCTCTATAATGCCATCATATTTCACAAGTATTGTTCTTGTATGATTTGATGATGCCCCGCCCCTCGGGCCTCCTCCGCCATTAATGACTCGGAATGAATGAAAAACACCTCCTCTGCTGCTCGCTGGGAAGGGATTGAACGGACGACACAATGGTGACAGTGTTTGGAGATGAAGTCTTCGCTGTAGGCATTGCCGTTGTTGAATTGCCAAGTGCCAAACTTTTTGGTCTTACATTTGTACCAACAAATGCCAAAGTCGTCGGCTTTGCCATTGTCCCATCTAATGCCAATGTTGATGTGTTTGTTATCTTCACATTCGCTGTTGCGTTGGGAGGAGCATTTGTTGTCAAATTTGCGGGCGCCGCCTTTTGCGTCCTCCTCATTCTCCGCCTTTCCTCCACCCTCACAACTCGTTGCAGCATTTCCACCAGCGATTTTCCCATTTTGGACGCACCTTTTACAACGAATTTTCAAATTTCACGAATTACGAAACAGTGGAAAACGTACAACAAAAGAATTGACCATCAAATTGTTCACAGCCCAACGACAAATCGGCGGCACAGACAAAAAACAATCGGCCGCCTTCTCTTGACGGATTACAAGCTGAAAATGGCACAATCAAAGTCGAATTGGGGCAAAATGGGGAAAACACTGACGGAAAAGGGCGGGCACTCCGTCGGCGGAGCAGCGACGGAATTGACGATGGAATTGGCATTTGCTGATGTGCCATTACAACAAAAAGGGATAAAAAGGGGAGAAGGAGGCAAATTGGGCAAACGACGAAAATGATCATGGGATAAGGCAGCGGGCGGAAAGCGAATGAATGATGAGCGGCACGGAGAAGCCGAGGGGCAGCCGATCGGCGGCGACACTCATTCAAAGCGCAACGACAAACCATCGCAACAAACGATGGCTCAATAACAAAAAGGTTGTTGTCCACCACTCAACAGACCATTTTAAAGGATGAATGGACTCATCCTTTTCTCTTCTATGGATTTGTTTACCCAAGCAGCAGACGGAAAGGGAAAACGCAGAAAATGAGGAGAAAAAGATAGGGAGGAACTACTCGGCGGAGCGGGGAGGAGGGCCAACCCATTCACAAAAAGATCTGATACCTTTTCAGTAAAATTAAGCAGAATTCACTTATTTAATTTGGGCTCAAACCATAGAAAGATTATTGGACTTGGGACAGGAAAGGAATAGGGAAGACAACAAGGAGAAATCTCTATAAAATAAGGATAAAAAACAAATACCTAAGCTTGATATATTTTTATTTACAGAATTTTCCATATCTCACGAAAAAACAGATTAAGACAACGTTAACCGAAGAAATGGGGCTTGTTATTCATTCGGCGATTCAATGGATTCCGACGTAGATGAATCTAATGTAATCGGCAAATCAGGCTCCCTCCCTTGCTCGACCTGAATGTGTTTAAAATTAGTGATACAATCCTTCTAGTTATATTTCACATTCCCATAATGACTAAATAAAAACATACGGAAGTGATGACACTGAAGAGGTACTCCATTAGTTTTTCCCATTTGTCGAATGTTGCAGCATCAAAAATTACTTCGGCTATGTCCCAGACCTTAAAATACAAAGCAAAAATAAATAGAGCTCATCCCGAGTACATATCCCATATTAGAAAGAGATGGGTCGGTGTTACAGTTCGAATGACAGGAACAAGGAAGGGCCTTGGACCGAGTATTTTCGAAAACCAATTTATTTTTTTCATTGTGCCAGTCAATCCTCTTACCAAGCCTATTTGTTGAGGCAACTCAATAAATGAGAAGCGACAATCAAAGGCACCGGAAATTTGTTGCGTTGCGCCTTGGAAGAAAGTGCGAAGTTCCTGTCGCTGAAATTAATACGATTTAATGCAGCAATCGGAGAATGAATCGAATTAAGCCAAACTTACTTGCAATTCATTACTGACACGGAGCGAAACGATGATTTTCCTATCACCATCCAATTCCTGCTCATTACTCAAATTCATGAGGTAATCCGTGATGCCTTCATTGAAGACAAACCGTCGAAAATTTCGATGGACCTGGTAACGCGGCAAAACGGCATGGTAGGAACGCTGGTTAAATGAATAAATGGCGTCGTATTCACGAATTCCCTCCTGCTGAAAGGTATAGAATAGTATTGTTTAATAATTTCATTACTGACAACACTTCTCCAATAATGTGCGCGCTTTGTTCTAGCCAATAAGTAGTAAAAGAGAGAATTTGTCGAAACCAACAATTTTTGACAAAACGGACTAGGGGAAAAATTAGCCATTTCAAGTGAAAGTTCGCGCGGCAGTTTTTTAACAGAATGCATCGTTTTCATTCAGATTATTAAGGACAAAGGAACAATTTGTGTGTGGTTTGACGAAGGCCAAGAGAAGGGACAATTTTGAGATTTGCTAAAAGAATTTATTATGTTTTTAGCATAAAAGAATAAATATCAAAACCGATGTAATCAAAAGTTTACCAAGGTCTGATCGAGCGAAATGTCATACAGATCAGGGATGTCACGGAATTCCGATTTCCGAATTCCGACGTTTTTGGGGGCCGGAATTCCGATTCCGATTTCCGAAAATTTTTTGACCGTCGGAATTCCAATTTCCGATTTCCGAAATTTTGCCTAAAATTTCGGAAAAATTTTCAAATTTTTCCCCTAAATTTGTGTCAAAATTGCCCAAGATTTACCTTATTTTTAATCAAAATCTGTTAACAAATCACACCAAATTTAGAAAATTTTTCCGGCGGCGCCTGTCGGCACCACCGGAGACCTTATACCTTAATTTTTTTTCCAATTTATCTCAAAAATTTCTCAAAATTAACCATTTCTTCGTAAAATCTTCTAGTTAATCATCCCAAAATTTTGAAAATTTGTCCCTGCGGTGCCTATCGTCACCGCCGTACCCCCAACAGGGATGTCCGTTTACCTGGAAAACCGGGCATTTGCGCGGTTTTTGCCTTATTTTGCCGGGTTTCTTATTTTCAATCATTCTATTGCATTTCGATTAATCATTACGCCAAATTTTTAGGCCAAATCCGTTTGCAAATTTCCAAAAATTTTCACCGGTGGGTGGCGCCTATCGGCACCACCGTCCCCCTTTTACTGTTTTTTTTTTCGCTTTTTGAATAAAATTTTCTAAAATGATGTTTTTTAATGCAAGTCTTTTCTGTTCTGAAGAACATCAAAACGGACGAGAAGAATAGAATGGATTTTTGAGCATTTGGGAGCTTATTTTTCAGAATAGTTACAAATTTTTAAGATATTTTTAAAAAAATTCTAAGTAAATGCTGCCCAGCGGTGCCGATAGGCGCCGCTTGGGAAATTTTTGAGAAAGTGAATAAAATTTATAGAGAAAAATTGTGTAAAAAATATTTATTTTTTGACATTTTTAGTTGGGAAATTGCAAAAAAGAAGAAATAAAACTCAAATTTGGCATTTTGTATTAGAAATTAAAAAAACGAAAAAGTAGTGGCAAATAAGGTGCAATAACCTACAAAAAATGTAGTTTCCTACAATGCGGCAGAGAAACGAAATATGACCAAGACGAAGAGAGTGTGAGATCAAAGACACCATTAGAAGGGCAAAGAAAGGCAACGCACCAAACATCAAATGAGAGGGAAAACCAAAATGGAAGAACGGGTGCAACTTTAGTCAAATCCCACACATTTTCTTCGCATTTATTACATTGGCAAAAGCAATAGGCATTTTTGCGAGATTGGTCACATTAAGTATCAGTAATTAAAAATCTGTTTTATGAAGTCACTTAGCATTAGCATAATGATGCTTCTAAACAATCAACCAAGAAATGAGTGAACAGAAAATGCGCAATGAATAGGGGAAGCAAAATACATTCAAAAGGAGTGCACCCTATTTGAATGCAGAGACTTTATGATATTATGTAAAATTGAAAATAAATTAAGCATAGTTCGAGATCCGATCCCAATTAAAAAATAAGTTGAAAGATCGCGTCACAATTCTCGCCTCACCATTCGGCCTCGCCAGTGCACTTTTGGAAGCAGTAATCCTTGCCATGGATGTGCATCACCTGAATGAATGTGTCTTGTTTTGATTTGAATTCGGTATATTTTGCTGAACAACACCGTACCCCGTCTTTGAGCGTGAATTTCCATTTGTTGCGAGCCCTGTGCACCTGTCAAAGGAACAAATGCATTCATTTGACAATTGACGGATTGTGTCCCTTTGAACTCGCCTTTTCGAATTGGCAAACGACCACATTTTCCGCTTCGAAAAGTGTGTCCAAGTCTTCGTCGTCGCTTTGGTCATCCTCCGAGTTCAATGGCTTCTCTTCCTCCACCGCCTTAAATTTTAAAAAATAAATAAAAATGCCAATTTTTTCATTGGGTGGTGGGCCAGAGCAGGTCGTAGCCCGCACACTCGAAATTTTTAATCTCCATTTTACCTGTTGTTAAATATTTTTAAGAAATATTTGGATAATGCCCTTCACTCGCCTCGTCCTCGTTGCGGTCCTCCGTCAGTCCGTATTTAATCGCCGCCAGTGTCGGGTCCTCCTCCTCTTCCCTGTCCTCTTCCTCCGAGCTTTCGTCCGTCATCGCCGGTGCCCGCCCCGTTTTGCCCTTTCCCCCGTCCAACTGAACAATTGTCGACGGCAGTAGTCGATGGCCTTGTGACGTGCCGCCCATTTGTGTTGTGGGGAGGAGCACAACAAAATTCTGTGCCCCTCCGGGTCGATCTGCGGTTTATCGGTAATTGAATATGAATTGAAAAATGATTTTGTTGTCAATAAAACGGACTCATTATGGCGTATTGGGTGCCGTTCAACAAGCAGAGGCTGCTCGGATGGAAAACATTCGTCGGATTCTCCATGTGCGGCGGACGAACTTGAGCGCGGAGGCCGAGCAACGGAAACCCGCTGGCATTTGGTGGCGCCTGAAATGACATGTGGTTTGTCACCATCGACGATCAGATATTGGCACTCCTTCCTCCCTCACATGGACAGTTGCCATTTTCGACGTCTTTTTCCTTGAGCCCGTGCCTTTGTTGGTGCTGTCACCGTGCCGATCCAAGCCCACGGCACCGCTTTCGCTCAGCTTCGTCTCCCATGACTAAACAAAGGGTAACTGAGCGGCACCACATTAAGTGCCACTCACACGACCTTTTTGAGCTGTTGCAAAACATCGGCGTCGACGCTCTCGTCAAGAAAGGCATCCTTCAGCTGAGCAATGACGTCAGTGATCACACCTTGATAGGTGTCCTCCTGACAAAGTAAATTTGTTGGACCAAACAAAAGAGAATTAAGAACGGCCTATTTCAAAGGATAATATTGTATGAACAAAATCAATGGATTTCTGGAATTTTAAATGTCAAGGCCCAAAGGGGGTTCCTTCTAAAGTAATTATGTTTGAAAAACCCACAATTCCGTAGGTTCCGTGTTGAGCCATTGGAACGCAACAAATAATGAAACAAAAAAGAAAATTAAGATAAAATCAAGAAAAATTTACAAATAAATTGTCGGCCCTAACCAAAAAAGTAAATAAAAACAAAGAAAAATATTTTTTGTTTATGAATTGAAAAATCTAACTGTCATCATTATCTTCGACTTGAATCAGCATTTAGCACAGCAGTCATCCATCTGTTCTCTTCACGAATTTCTAACGGATTCGTTCGGTGTTCCGGTTCCTCGTTTCGGCGTTGCATTGCCTCATCAATGTCCGTTCTGAGAAGACGCGCAAGTCGTTCTTTCTGAAACGAAGAGATTGGCGAAGAATGAGGAATATTCAATTTCGGCCTGTTTGAGCAAAGACCGACGGGATATTGAGATCAAATCGATGGAGTTTTATACGGGGATCTTCTTGAAAATGTACAGAGTTAAGATACCGGAAAATAGTGCATTTCATCACTCACAAAAAACCAAATATTATATCAATTTTTCAAGAAAACAAACTAATTTTGGTATTTGTTTAGTTTGTGTCCAATAAAATTTTTTCCTTTTGTTTAAAAAGTCCTGCTAACAACTTTCCTGAAGTTTTCAGGGTCGCTAATCACGAATATGATATTTATTTTGACTAAATACAAACCCCTGACCCGAATTAGAACAAAAAGACGAAAATTTCAAAAATTAAATTCCATTTTTACGTTAAAAAATCTTTAAAACACTAATATTGAATTGCCATTATGCTTTTTTGTCTGAGTTCCATGTATTAAGTCATTTTAAGTAGAAAAAGCGAAATCTAAAATTTTTGGAATTTTGGTTCGGATTCGGGTCTGGAATTCGAAATTGGTCAAAACGGATGCCGGAATGGTGATCAGCGACCCTGAAACCCCCAAGAAGTTGTTTGCAGGACTTTTAAAAAAAAATGAAATTTTTTTTTGGACACTTAAACTAAACAAGTACCCTAATTTTAATAAATGAAACCCACTTTTTTCTTAAGTTTTGGAGAGAAAAAAAGCAAGGTGCCTTTGAAAATTTAATTATTTCACCTGGACCGGGTCATTGAGCATTGCTCCATCCACCCCGCGCTGCCTCAAGAAACACTTCGCTAGTTCGTCACCGACATCCAACGATGCCAACATTTTGTTCTGATGACGAATGCCAACCCTGGAGATGTTTAAATTGAGGGAAAACAAACAGCGGAAAAAAACCATTGAGCATAGTAGAATAGGCAAACGAACACAAAGCCAAACAGAAAAACGATTAACACAAATTGAAGGTCACCGTCGACCAACGTGGAACGCCAAGCGGAAGAAGAAAAGCTTGAAAAGGGGAGGAAGGATCGGATGACACGAATTAACAGCACAACCAGGGGAATTAGAGAACAGGAAAAGGTAAACCGGTCATTTCAGTTTCGCTTTCCAAAACCTGTCGAATGATGCTCCTCCGTTTTGGCAATTTGGTCCTCGTTCGAAACTGCCGTTGTTGAACATTGGGCCGTCTTTCATCCGCATCGAATGGAACAGTAGTGTGTTGTCGTACCTGTGCCATCGTTTGACAATAAGAGCATTAATTTGGCGGCCAAACCTTCGCCTATCTGCGGGTCTTCGGAGCACATCATAGGCCTGTTTTAGCTCCAAAAAATTCTTTTTTGTAGCACCATCACATTTGGTGTCGGGATGAAGCTAAATTTGATGTAAAATTAAACAAAGGAGAAAAGAGGGAAAGAAACTGTCAGAATGAGTTCACAAAGAACTTTTAAAAGCTAAGAAATGAATTATCCTTGGTTAAAATCGTTAGAAATGCGGCCAAGGAAACCAGAAATAAAAAAACACCCATTTTTTATTCATGCTAAAATACGACCAACTTTCAATGAACTCACTTTGCCCAAAATAATACCGTTTTGCACTTTGCAAAATAGGCACATTTGATGTCATGTTGCGACGCACCAGAAGAAACTCCGAGCAAATCATAGAAATTCTTCCCAAACAATTGAACAGAAAAGGAGAGCATGCTAAAAAAAGGAAATTTGAACCCGAAGAGAGGGAGGACGGGGGAGAAAGGAAATGCACTTAAGGGAATTGTATCGGTGGTGGGCGCCAGGACACAGCAACGAGCACAGGGAGTTCAAATGATTCCCACACACAGTGGGCCATGCAGTTTTATTTGTGAGCATATCCTTTTACCTAAAAAAAACCGTAGACGAATGGAGTAGAATGATTAAATTAAAAAGATGGCATCTACTTTTAGACATGAAAATTTGAAAATCGTCAAAATGTATTTCAATTTGCCCAATAATGTCCGGTTTTAATGTTTTTGATGAAATTTCAAAAATTTGGCATAATTAAAGAGGCAATTGCAAAATGGGCACATGAACCTCTAATAAAATGGGGTAAGATTGTGATACCAAATAAAATTTACACACGGAATTCTTCGAAAAAACGAAGTTACAAAAAAAGTAAAAATAAAAGTCGGTCATGCGGATCTCGATGTTTTTTCCTCATAATTTTCTCTCGTTTAGCCATTAGCTTATTCCTTTAAAATATTCTGAGGTAATAAAAATACGGTCTAATTTGAATAATTCTTTACATTTATAAATAGGGTTAAGCTCAGACGGAAATAATGCCAGTTCCGCCGCCTCCTCCTCCCCCGCCCCCGTCCTTATCAACCAATTCCCAGCCATTATTAACAACACAAAAAGCGACTGGAGCACGGGCGTTGCTGTTGAACGAAATCCACAAAGGAACTAGACTCAAAAAGACTGTTACACATGACAGATCGGGACCAGCTGTTGAGGGAAAAATTGTCGGTATGAACATGCGGATTTAGCGTTATCACAGTGTCGAGAATTCACTTTTTTTTTTTTTTATTAACGATATTATTAGATTTATTGCTGTTTTTAATATTCTTATTTTCTTAAGGCGATGAGAGTAACAGCAAGTCATGTGCGGGAAGGACGGCGGGTGTCCCTTCGACCGTTCAGCAAAAAACAGCTGCGCCAAATCCGGTCGGTGCCATGAATTTGGGCGATCTGTTCAAGGATGGGGTGCCGAGAAAGCCGAGTGATTTGAAGAATCAAAAATCATCGTCTGCCAACCAAATTGTTGCGTCAAATACGTCAATCAGAAATGAGGGTGGTCAGCAGAAGGCGAGGGGCGAAGGTGTGGCTAAAAAAGTCCCGTTGGTTGTTGCCTCTAACAATATGAAGGCCGTCGAAAACAATCATTCGGCCACCGGAGCAACCGCCAGCAATTCGACGAGGGCAGCGGCCATAGAAAATTTGCAAAAGTAAGCGCAAAAATGGACGAATGACGGAGGGGGTGGGTCGGTCGACTCTTTAGCTAATAAACAACACTTAGAAGTAAACGGGTTGATTTGTCCTCGTATAATTTGCTGGTCCATTGCAAACCTGGTCCCGACACCGATAAACAACTATAAAAATGCTTGATCATTGACTCCTACCAAGATCAATTTCGACTACGGCAGCACCACCCCAACTACCGTTACCGTTGCCGCCCAAATTGTCAAAACAAAAGCCGACTTTTGCTCAACAGCCGAGCAAACTCCCGCTTTCACAGCACAACCAATTTCAAACACTGCGGCCTTCGAAAACGCAGTCAAATTCGGACGAAACCCGAACGCCCTTACGACGCGCCGGCAGCACAGAGGTGCGAAAATGAAGGAAAGGCCCAGGGATTTAAATTGTAGTTGGTCAAAATGACAAATAGTTTGGTTCAATTTTTCGCTTTCCAATTGTCCTTTTCGGTTATCATTTTCGATTCACCAATTATATTTTAATTGTTTAAATTTCCTTTAGTAATCCCCCGGACATTCCGATTCATTTGTTTATTTAGCATTTAATTTGGACACTTCCCTTTAAGGATATCCAAAAACGCCCATCGGCACCCCCTCCGCCACCGATTATGCGAAGGCCGGGCGGTCCGCCACCACCGCCTCCGCCATTGGCACGGCCTGCAGTGCAAATGGCATCTGCCGTTAAAAAGGTTGAGCAACCGATGAACGTAAGTATTGGCAATGGTAGAACAGAGGAGGGGCGGGGGATTTAATAGAATGGAGAGAAGATTTAAAATTATAGTCTCGAATCCCGACACCTAAATTCAAGGACAAACGCTCGGCACCTCCGCGTGTCGATGCGCCTCCTCCGCTTCCGCCCCCTCGCGTTTCTTCGTATTTGGAGTCAATGGAGCAACGCTTTCACTTTGTCCCGCTTTCCGAATTGCCGCCACCGCCCAAGTAATTAAATTGCACAGTTCAGCCGTATAAATATTGCCTAAATTTCGGGTGTACCCAAAAATTTCGCCGGCCGAAATTTCAGAAATAATCCTTCAACAAAAACTTCATTGTTTGAACCTTGATTTTTTCAGAAAAATTCCCAAAAACTTGAAGAAATTAACAAAAACTAAAAAAATTCTGAAGTAATAAAATTTTCATGAATTTTTGAAATTAAAAATATTTCGTTTTTTAGGAAATTCCTTGAGAACTACAGAAAATTTCTTATAAAGTTTTTTTAAAGAAATTTTTGTCCCGGCGTAATTTCGGCTGCGAAATGTCGTCCTGTCCCTTATCTTTCTGGCATTCAGATTTGTCGGCTTTCGCAAGGATTACAACTGCGTGTATTCGTCCAAATGATTGCTGCTTCGTACATTTGAGTGTGCCGTTTTTGTTCTCTCCGTAGCCACTCCTTTTCCGATGCCTTCCGAATTTGTGATATCGCCGCAATTTATTCTCCCCCCTCCCCCCATTAATTGCACAATTTTCTCTGCTCCCCCTCGCCATTCATTTTGCCTTATTCACTGTTTTGGTTATCTTTTTGTGTCTATCGTCTCCCCTTTCCCATCGCATTTTTTTTTATCAATAATTGGATTTGTATTGTTGTACTTTTGCTGGTTTACCTCAATTAATCGGCATGAACTTTCTTCTCCTCTCGCCATTCTCTTTCCCTCCTCTCCAGCGGAAGTGCCATTTCTTAATTTAATGCCCCCCCCCCCCCCTCCTTTTGAGCTTATGCTAACCGATCACTTTGCTGTTATTAGTAAATTACAAATTTGCCCTCCCATAGAAATCAAAAACCCTTCTTTAAAATCGGCATTTATGATTAGAAATTGGTGGCAACTCTGTTATTTGGTCTATTAATTAATTTTGACGTTGTCTATTCGGTCGTGAGAATCTGTGACATCACACACATCATTATCAATTGTCATTTACACACAGTTTTATTTTTAATAGTGCCCATCATCAACTAAAGTGAGAGTTTACGTACAAGTACATGTTTGATAAAATTTATTGACTTTCCGTTTTTTTTAAATCAAATTTCTGATGGTCGCTTTTTGGGCGTATATATTTTTTAAAAGTGCGACTGTTGGACTAATTGCGATGCATCACTTTTAGGCACAGTGCCATTTTTTTGAAGATGAGCAACACAGTGAAAACAGTCAGTAAACCGACAACAGATGCAGCGGAAGTGACAGCGGCAAAAGCTGCCAATCCGAACAAGCCTTTGCGGCCGGGACATTGGTAGCAAAACATTTTCAAACGGGCAATGACCTACTCAGGGGCATAAAAATAACAATGATAAATTTGAGAATTGGTATAGGGCCGTGAACGTGGACCGATGATGAACCGGGCACGGGGAGACCGAGGCAAAATCCCCGTTTTGCCGGGGCCCTCGCCAAACCCCGCCGGGGCTCCGTTCCCGTCCGGGCCCTAAATTTGGTTGGAAAACTGGGTATCCATAAAAAAAACCATATTTTGCAAACATAATTCAGGAAAACTTGCTTTAACACACAAAGTTTCATTCCACGATAGCATATATTTCTTGTGTTGGTATTTGCGGGTACACTCCAAAATCGCGCCGGCCGAAATAACGCCGGGACAAAATCGCGCCGCGAAAATTCTCGAAAAAGAATCCATTTGTTCGAAGCCTGTTTTTTAAATTGCAAAAAGTTTAAGGAGTTTTCAAAAAAAGTCCAAATATTTCAAAAGAATTTACAAAAAACTCCAAAAAAATTTTTGCCAAAAGAAAATGTTTCATGTTTTCAAATTTTTCTATTTCGGTAATTTCTTTAAAAACAAGGTTTTAATTTGCCACCTCCCCCCCTTCCCCCCCTCCTCCCAATAGGGCAGAATTCTGCGGAATGCCCCTCTCTCCATGGTTAGGTAGGCACTTTTGCCGAGTCATAAATGAATGCCAAATGGGCCAAATGCTGTCATGAATTATATGTTAAATTTCATTCTCCGTTTCCAATTTTGCTAGGAAACGTTGGTATTATATTGGTGAGGAAACACGTATGGTGTTGCTGAATAAGGCTCGCTGGTGGTTCTTCCTGATTTACCCCGCTTGGGTGCTCAGCCATCTCGAGGATTACAAGCCGGATCCGGATCGAATTCGGTCCGTTCGTCGTCTCACCAATTCTGGCTAAGCCTTAAACATTTCCCCGCATTTTTTCAGCCGTGCCTATTTTGAAAGTCAGTTGGGCTCTCCGCTGTCGCCTTTGGTACAGATAAAGCAGCGCGTGCCCGGTTTTGTTGAAGCAAATCGGCCCCAATAGTTTTATCATATACATTTTTTGTTACTTTTCAATCCATTGATTGATTTACAATAAAAAAAATGCATTTATGTCGAAGAAGAGGAGGAGGGAGGTACAGGTGAACAAAATACAAAACATAGGGTCAAATTGTGTGCCATACTCTGCTGGGAAAGGGATGGAGGAGTTAGGCTTGAGGGTGTGTCTTCGCGCGAATGCCAAAGGCTTCACATGTTTAGCCAAGCTGGGTATTTCTGGTTATCATTTAAGGAGAGTTGCAAATTTAAAAATTCTGCTATTTTTCTCTCGAATGATACCGGAAATGTCAAATTTTGGTATATGAGAAAAAAAAATCATTCACACCAAACCGATACCGCGTCAATACTACTCACAATCAACTTGGGATAACTAAGCCCGAAAGACAACTCGGCTAGCGGACAATTCAGCTGATCAGTGATCCAAATCATTTTGCTTTATGAAACCCATGTACGGTAAAAGAAAAAAACAAAACATTATTCTATATTATAAATTGAATGGAAAAAAGCGATTTTAAATGGTCACTGATTAGCCGAATTCCCAGGCAGAAGCCAACCGATTCCGCCGGACAAAAAATTGGCGCTTTTCATTTCAGTTAATCGAATGAAAATGCCATTCTCTTCCATTTTGAGTTAATAACCCGGCAATGGTATATCGTTTAAAGGTGCTTCTTTCTTTGTCCATTCCTTTTCCTCCCTCTTCCGCTGTTTCTTTCCTCCGTGATGCGATGCGCCCGCTCTTACGTTTTCGTCCGTTCTCTCCACGCTTTGATTGTCCCTTCTTTTTGCTGCTCTTTAATAGACACATTTTTAGTTAGTGCCTTCGGCAGAGTTCCCTGACTCTTTCGGCATTTTTACTCGTTTTGTCCCTTTGCCTGTCTTTCCCCTCTGGCCCGTTTCTCAGTTTCGACACAAAATGTCGATCACTTTTTGCCCTTCCTAATATACTGTTGGTTTTTCAATTTTTCGGCTACATTACGTCCCCTTAACACAAAATTTTTGTAAGAGCTTTTTGGGGAAAATTTTAAAATTTGGGAAGTTTAAAAATTCTTACGTTGTGGCGAAATGAATCCCCCCCCCTTCCACCACCGACTTGCTCTTGTCGAACTCCTTGACCGTTTTAATACTGTTGTGGCATTTTCCCCATGCCCTTCCGCCCGCTGCTGTCCCGTCGATGGGTTCCGCCGGTGTGTGCCGTCAATTTTTTGCCGCATCTCCTCTTCGGTCCGATAAGTGACAAACACTGAAAAAGAGGGCGCAAAAACACTCAGCGAGACATGTGGAAATGGCCCCATATTTTGGCACTTTATGACTTAGGCATATAATTCGTCATTCAGACTGTTCGACTTGATTTGTCTGTATATTTCGAATTTATGAATTTTTACCATCGATTGTCAAAGTGCCCTTTTTGAGGTAGTCGATCAACTGAAGAGAAAGTGAATTTCTCAGTTTGTCAAATGATTTGTTTTCACTGCAAATGACCTGCTGAGTGAGTGGTCGGAAAGTGAACATATTGTGATGAGAAAACACTTAAAAAGCACAGGAAATTTGAAAGGTGCCAATTTTTTGGGCAAAATGCCAACGAAAAAAGGACAATCCATCACCTGGATTTGGTCCCGACTGTCTGCTGGTGGTGATCGGCTCCCAATTAAAAAAACGGTATTTGCAGAAGCACTTATGGAAACAAAAATTAGGGTGGGTCCCTCCGGCGGGAAAAGTGAACCCAACCAACTTGGTCCACGTTTCGGGGCAATGATCGGGCGGACAAAATGCCAACAGTGACCGACTTAAAATGGATGGAATGTATAACTTTCAAAAATTCAGTGGAATTCAGAGCCAAATCACCCGCTTAAACAAAAGTTGAGACTGGGCATTGGGATATGCCGTCCATCATTAATCAGACAACTAAACTTATTGCCCAGCATCTATGGGGGAATGGCATTTCTCAAAAAGGAGTTGGACCAGTGTAAGGCGTTGTTGGCATGCCATGCCCACCCACACACCAAGTTCTGTCCCACGAGCAGTCGGTGGTGGCCATCCCTCCGTTTTTGTTCGTCCCCCTCTCCCATCTCAGCATCCGCCGTTTCCTCCCCGTCCCAAGCGCGTGCCCTCAGCTCCACCCTCAGCCAGCCGACCTGCGCGCCGTGGTAATTTTGGATGGGCACCTGTGTCAAATGGTGGAAAGATTCTATCGTTGAAGGCTCTGGTAGATTAGAAGCGAACTCGAGACAAAGGAACCCAACGGCACGCGATTTCCCAAGGGAGAACCGAGAACGGAGAAGAACACAACCGAATCGCGATTGAATACTAGGGTTGCACGGTACCGGTACTGGTACTGAAAAAATGAGTACCTAGTACCGGTTTTGACCGGTACCGGTACTAGTACCGGTTTTCCCAGCCAAAAAGTACCGGATTTTTTAAAAGTACCGGGTACCGTGCAACTCTATTGAATATACAACGACTGGAGCAAAGTCGTGACACACCCTCTCACGCACTCTATTAGAAAATAGATTCCGCGAGCATGTCGCGGCGTGTCCCCGCCACATTCAATTGACCGTCCCTTCTCTGATTAATGCCATCCTACGCTATTGTTACCTTCCCGCCCCCCCAGCATTTCCTTGGTGCCCTTTGTTTCCCTCTTCTTCCCCCCACCCCCTGCCCCGTGCCCACCTCTTCCTCCGTGCCAATATTTGTGCTCACACTTCGCAGAAACACTGTCCCCGTGCCAATTCGTACTGCCGTCGCTTTGTTTTCGTGTTGCTGCTGCTGCTGTTCCGCAGAATTGGATGAGCTTTCTTCGTCCCCCTCTTCTTTCTCTTCTTCTTCCTCCTGCTGCTCCTCCGATTGCTTTTGGTACGATTCCTAAACGAAATGCCAATCATTTTTTGAAGTTGTGGTACTGAGATGGCGTTGGGTCCGCTGCGCGATGTACGACCTGCATACGGTAGTATCGGGACATAAATCTGCTAACATCCCTTCGAGGAAAACAAATTTGGCACAAAATTTATGGCATTTTGTCGCCCACTCACCAAAGCGAACTGCTGTTGTTGCTCCCTGTCGAATTGTTGTGCACTTTCACCCAAATCTGTTAAACAAACAAACGGATGATGGATTTTTTTAAATACATCGACCGACAAAACAAATTTTTTAGAAAGTTTAATGGCCCAAAGCAGAATTTTTTCCGCGCCAGTTTCTCCCTCTTCATTTTGTCTCCCGCCCAATTTGGGAACCTCCCAGTTCGGCGTAGCCGGTTCGGCATGCTCGAGCCAGCACGCTGAACCGGCAGCGCCGAACGTACCCGGATCCCTAAATTTTGCCTCGGTCAGTCCCCCGCTTCGGCCATCGGTGCCCATCTCCTCCCGTGGCATTAGCATAATTTCGAATCGCAAAGGCTGCTTCAGCTCCACCGCCATTGAATTGGCTCGGTAAACGTACGGCAACAGACTGACCAACTCCTCCTCCAGCATCAACTCATCTGATCAAAATGGACAAATTGATCAAATCAGTAAGCGGCACCAAAATTTTTCACTATTTTTCTTGAATATTTCCATGGCTTATCCCCCCCCCCCCATCATCCCCTTACATTTCCATTGTTCCTCCCCCGTACCTTTCGTCTTTTTGCCTGTCATTGTTGACAAACTCTTCAAATTTTGTCTGGCAATTTCCTTTTGTGCCATTTCGTAGTTGATCCTCATCTCCTCCTCCTCTTCCCCGTTCTGCTGCTGTTTCGTTTTCTTCCTCTGCCCCATTCGGTTGCTGAACACGTACAAATGATTGGCGCCGAAATGTATTCTCAAAAGGAAGAAGGCATTGGCATTAGTCTAACATTTTGATGGCATTTGTCTCCCTTTTGGTGCATTAGCATTAGTCTCCCTATCCATGGCATTGTTTCCCCATTTGCTGGCATTGGCATAAGTTTCCTTATTTGATGGAATTAGTATTACCCCCCCCCCCCTCCCCCTCTTGTTGTGGACGTTCATGTTCATCTACCGGTCGTTCTGTCGCAGTTCCCTGTCCGTCCAAATGCGTTTGCCATTCACCAATATTTCTGCCCCGTTCAATGGCATCAGTGTGATTCGTCTGTTGTCCCTATTGCGGACCAACGCATGTTCAGGCAATATCTGACGGGGCGATGGTCATTTGGTGAGTGATGCCCAGTGAAAGTTTGTTTAATTATTTAAAAACAGACTTACGCTCAGTCCTTTGAGTTGGATTTGAGCATTTGGTCCATTCCCTGTGAGCATTTTGAGCGAATGACAGACAAAAGAAAAAAGGGAAAGGCAAAACGAACGCACCGATTCGATTGTCTCCTGAATTTGTAGAAATTTATGAATGTGTTTTAAATGAACAAGCGATTTGGCTGCCAATCCCATCCAATTTGGGTCCCATTTATTGTCCCCTCCCCTAATTTTGCTTTATCCGTGCCATCATTATTAACTGCCCCCCCTCCGGGGCACCTTTCTCCACAAAGTGCACTATAACATCGCTCAGTGCCGGGTCTTCGTTCAAATTCCACAGGTGCGGCGTCTCCTCCCGAAACGCATTCAGTGACTGCTCCAACTCACCCAAACTCATCGCATTCATTTGCTGAACATCCGAGGGAACAATGCATTTTTAGTTTATTTGGTATACAAATGTATAGTAAGTAGCTTCTAATCATCACATTCACTTAATTTGATCCGTTTTTTTTCCTCTCCCCCGGGGCATCTTTTCCATTTCTTATGCCATTTTTAGTCAAATTGATCAGTTTTTCCCCTTTTGCTCTTTTAATTTGGTCCCCTTTTCTCCCTCCTTTTTCTCCTTCGGATGTTTTCCCATCTTTTGTTTTCCTTTTTCATTTTTCACTTGCCCTTTTTGACCTTTTTGAATGTCTCTTCCCGTTGCTGCCAACTCCGTTCCAACTTGTCCATTTCCCGCTGATTGTCCGCCAACTGTCGTCGCAATGCTTCCAATTCCTCCTGTGAATGGGGGGGGGGGGGGAACTCATTCGTCCTCACCCCTTTAGCACAACTTTCAGTGTTAACCAATTTGGCCAATTCCCAGGCCATTATCCGCCACCGCCGCGGGGGGGGGGGAGGGAATTGCCAAATGAATTTATTGGCATGGGAAAGTCCACAAAAGTGGGAAAATCGACTCAAAGGGAAAAGCAATGGACCGACCAACGGACTTATTTACTGACCTTGATCCCAAATGCCCTGTTCTGCACCATCTCAAAGAATTTGCGCCGTCTGTTCCACTCCGTGTACATTCATTTATTTACCCATTGGAAAAAAGGCGTGGCGAGGGCAATGGGTCCGACGGAATTCGGCCCTTTGGTTGCCCCACGACGGCGCCGGAGGGCACAAAATTGGCACTTTTTGGGATAGGCGGGGGAGGGGCGGATAGAGAAGAAAATAAAAGAGAAACAGACGAGGAAAAGAGAGACAAAATGGGAGAGAGAGTGGCACTTGAACGACGGATATGAGGGACTGCTAGCGAGAACAAAGGACTTGTGCGGAAAAAAACTTGCCATTTTGAGGGCATTTGAGGGGGTGAGACGGTGACGAAGGGTCACCCAAACCAAATTTATTGGCTTAGTGCCAATAAGGCCATTTCTATTCATAATGCCGTTGACACTTTTTGGTTGCTCGTCCGCATGTTTTGTCATTTTCCGATTGGGCCACCCCCCTTTAGGCTCATTTGTCATTGGCACTTTCCGATTATGGTGTATCACTTCCGAGTCTTGTTTACCTGGTCCGCTACTTCCTCCAACGCGCCCTGCTCCAACGCGCACAACAGTCGATCATTCTCCGACCGAATTGTTCTGATCAGTCGCTCGGTGGCCGACTCGTTCACAATTGGTGCCGTTCGAATTGCCTACTTTTGATCAGTGCAAATAAGTGGGAGAAAAGAGAGCACCAAAAGGGGACGACCTTCATTCGATCAGCAAATCGAAGCGTGGACAGAGTCTCCTCATAATGCATGTCAGACGGCGAAATGGTGGCAATCTGAGACAGACATTAAAATTTTATTATTTAAATGGCATTGGCATTTTGTGTCATTTCATTGCCCATTTCTCCCCCAAATCATCTGCTCACTGACCATTATCGTTTTGCTGTTGCCGCCAAAAGCATTTTTCAACAGCGAAGTGAGCACCGAGTCGCGGTAAGGAATCTGCTGCAGAAATTGGGGGCAAATTGTTGTCAAAGAATGCCAATGGTGGTTGGTACCTGCTGTATGGAAGTGCCCTTCCCATTTTGGCGATCGTACAATGCTTTGATCACTCGGCCCAATGTTGAAAGGGACTGATCAGTGAGTGAGTGGAAGTGATCAGACAGAATTCGGACAATTTGTTTGGGACTATGGCAAGACGAATCTTTTGATTTGTAAAGTAATTTCGAACTATATACCCACTAAAAATTGGGTAAAAAAAGCCGGGAAAGATTCCCCAAAGTGAGAGGCTGTTCCACTTTTTATTTGTTTTTATTGATAATTATATAAAAACTCCAACTTAAATAACATTTCCAATCTTTTACTATATTTTCCATTTTTGTGTTTTCCTTATTTTCTCCGTATTTTTAAAACATTTCGACAAGATTCGCCCAGCTTTGATTGGACAAAGCAATTAGTGATCAGTTGAGAAAGATAAGATAATCGGAATTGGCGAGAGGGAAATAAACAGAAGATTAAATAATTGTTATTCCATTTTGGCATTTTTGCTGCTGCTTCCTTCACACTCACTTGGTTTATGCGAATGCCCTCCCTCAGTTTCTCTCCGCCATTTGTCGTCCCTTTGAGTCGTTCGCTGTGCCACAAAAATTCAGAAAGTCAGTGGTTCAAACACTGATCCAAAAAGAATGAAAAGGGGGTCGGTCCTATTAATCAAAAAAAATTGGTTATGGCTCAATCAATGATCAGTTTATTCGAGAAAATAAATGATCAGCTTTAAAATTTGGCCAATGCCCCGTTCACCCAAAAAGTGAGCTGGAATGTTTCGTAACTCCCGCAAGGCATTTCATTAATTCGCCAATAGAAAAAAAAGGAAAAAAGCAATTTCGGGCCCGGGTTGTTTCGGCCCCAAGCAGGTCCTCAACCAGGGGAGGGGCGGGGCAGTTGCTCTCACGAAATGAAAAAATTAAATATTTTTTTTTTGTAGGCTAAATTTAGGAAAATTCGAAGCGCCCAAGTGGCCGAATTTACGAAGCGACTCAGCACGTCCAAAAAGTGCCAACCTTCCGGCCAAGTCGACCAGAAAAATCTCCGAGGTGCGCGTGTTGTGCATTTTGCTAGTGCAGTTTTGGGTGAATTCAATGCGCACAATTGTGTGTGCTCGACTGCTGGACGTGTTCATGCTCTGTTTTGTCAACAGAAATTCAATTGAACGAAATAATGCCAATCCATGGGATTGTAAGGGAAAAGTTCAGGAAAATGAACGGCCTTAACCCTTTGTACTGCTCGAACTTGTTGTTTTTCCAATTAACTCTTACTTTTTCCCACTGTACTGCTTGAACTTGTCGTCTCCCTTTGTACTGCTTTCTTTGCTCATCCCATCTCCTCCTGGTACTCACCCATCCCTAATCTCCCCCATTTTCCACTTGCCCACCGTTGCTGCGATTGTTCTCGCCCGCGTGCCAACGCTTAACAGCTTTTCCACCGCCCGGTAGGAAGCCACCGGCCAATTGGACAAACCTTCCACTTCATTTTGGGAAATCATCTTTACCGTATACCTATTACCATATTTTCCCCAAGATTTACCGTAAAATCCGTTCTTCGGATGTTCCCTCACTTTGATGGATCTTTTATTGGACGGATTGGCACTAAATTTGAAGAGAATGGAAGTTGGGGCACGCAAATTAGTCGCTTTGTTTTCTGAAATTTTGCCTTTCTTTTGCTACCGTTTTTTCATTTGTCAGTCTGATCACTTACACCTCAAAAGGTCGCGCACTTTCTCGCAATAAATTTCGAACATCGATACAGTAACCTTTGTATACTTTCGAATTTGATTACGGTATTGTTACAAAATGCCTGAAATTTTGCGGCTGATCTTTTGCGCGCCCTTTCCGCCTCAATGCCGCGGAACATTTCCTCGCAAATCATTGGCACCAGGCCACGGTCTTTGCCAATGCCAACTGTAAAAGGGGCGAAGAAAACATTTGCAAAGCATAAAAATGCCAAAGGCACAAAAGTAAACCCATGGAATAACTTTTGCCGGATCCAGTCTGACCATAGGCAAAGAGACTAAAACAAAAGGGAGGCCAAATTAGCAACAAAAAAAGGCGCAAATTAAGAGATCAATTAAGCATAAAACTGAACGCGCAATTGAAGCCGGCCCATGCATTGCGCAACACTTTCGCCCCGAGGTCATCGAACACGCGCTTCTGGGCAAGAAAAAGAGTGAAAAACAGAGGTAATTAACAGCCATTAGAAGAAGAGATAATTAAAATGAAAAAAGTGCAAAAACCTGAGAATTTGATGCATTTGTTAAGTTTGACTTCTCTCCCTTTTTCTCCCCCCCCCCCCATTAGGCTTTTCGGTTTCAAACCAAACCGAACAAAAAACCGACAAATTTGGGTTTCGCTTTTCGATTGGGTTCGTTTTCATCGGATTTGCAGAAAGCGACAGCCCTTCCCTTCGCCCCCCCCCCCGAAATTGGGCACCTGATCGGCATAGTCCGACCCTTCCGGCACAAAATGGCCATTGTTGGACACCCGAAACCCGTCATGGGACCAATAACTGTGGTCGAAGGTGAACAGCCGTTGCCGCTCTTTGCCTGTCGGATCTCTGCGCCGTAAGCATTTGTCAATGGTTGCCATTTTTGGTCATAATTCCTGATCATTTTTCCTGCTCACCTCAATTCGGTGTGCCTTCCGCCAACCATGCGGACAATAAGTTGCGCTTTCAGCTTCTTTTCCCGCTCGTTGAACGGTCGCACGCGGACAGCGACGACAACGGAAGAGGACGACGACGAGGGGGAGGAAGGAACGGCGGGGGAGGGGACGGCACAGGGCAAGGCCATTCCCAGCGAAAGTGCCAAAGGGCAAATGGGACGGGGCATGGCCAGTGGGCCAACAACACATTTTGGGGCACAAATTTAGGGGCCAACCGTTGCTAAGAAACAAATTGAGGGGTGGAGAAAAGCAGAGATTGGCAAAAGTAAAAAAATGGAAAAAAGAAAAGAAGGAAAAGAACGGAAAATGGGAGAAACAACAAATGGTGCATGGTGATCAGAGCAGTGATTAATTATAGTGATCAGAAAGAGCAAGACTGATCACAGAATGCTTATCAGTCCCCCCGCTTCGTCGTTGATCGAATGTTGCAATTACTAATTTCTCTTTTGGTGCGTGCATGCTTTTGGTCGCCGTTTGTCCCCGGCGGGTGGGGATAAATTCGGTGCCCTCGTCTCCCGCCCCCACCCTCCGTTGCCCCAAATCCCTTCTCCTAATCGCCAAATCCCCGCAAATCCCTGAGAATTCAAAGCTTCCACTCCTCTTCCCCCCTCCGTTTTCACCTCTCTCACTCTCTTTACGACTGTTTTTGTTAACGCAGCAACCAACAACAACCCACAGATGCGGTGGATTGGGGAGAGGAGGGGAGAGAGAGAGGGGGAGAGGGAGGAGGGGGGATAGAGAGAAGGAGACCAGTTGAGGGAAGGGGGGGGGGGAAAGGGAGAGGGAGAGGGAGAGGGGAAGGGAGAGAGGGGTGTATTCCGACAAAAGTTAGGAGTTAGTGGGGACGGTGTTTAGGGGGTTGGGCAGCGGGTGGGGGGTGTTGGCGAGTTCGTTCCGCCGCTCCCCCGTCTCTCTGCTCACAGCCCTACTCGGTTTATGATCTTCGCCATCTCCCCCTCCCCCCTCCATTCCCTTTTTGCTTTTGTCTTTGCCGCCACCGTACTTCTCCCTCTTTCTCCCTTCCCCCCCCCCCGGCTTTTTTGCTTTGCCTCTCTCTTTTCTCGCTTGAGGCGATGGGAACATCCGCCGAATTGGCCCCTCCAATCGACTAATGGGCTTAAGAAATAAGGAAGCGGAGACGGTACAAGTGTCGGCTAATGCCGGCCGAAGAACGAAAAGAAGGGGGGAGGGGAATGAAATGACCTGCCAAAACCAAACACTGAAAAACGCTCCTCGCTCTCTTCCCGTTTAGTAATCCAATTCCTCAACTTTATTATGTGTCAATACAAAAATTTCAGTGTTTTGCAGGGATTTCGTCATTATTACAGTATCCGGGCAGTCAAATCATTGGTACGGTGTTTTGCCTTGCTCAACCAATTACAGTACTCCTCCACCCCCGCCTCCCCCCCCCCTCTCCCTTTTTCTGATCAAATTGTCTCCATTTCGTTTTCCCCTATGCCCCGTCCCCTCCTGTAAACAGCGCACTTAAAGAGATTTGTGCCATCCGATAACGCCAATTTTGTCGGCGCCTCAATTTCCCCTTCCGAATTCTTTTCTGTCCTCCAAAGTGCCGCTGCCGTCGGTCGTCCGCCGGCCGCTCTCACAATAAACTTTATGGCCCCTGCTCGCTCAATTCTTAGCCAAAATGCCGACAGAGCACTACGACTGTTCCATCGCCCAAAACCAGAGATGGAGGACGGGGACAACACAATGTGAGGGAAAATTAAGGGGGAAGAGGGAGAAAAGGGTAAAAGGGGAAGGGGTAGGGCACCAGAGAGACAGAGGGACATGAAGAGATCAGGGCCAGGAAATGGGGTAAGTGAAAAGTGGAAAATGAGGGACTATTGTAAGGGATATAGGGAGGGGAAGAACAGGGAGACAGAGGGACAGGAAGAGACCAGGGAGACAGAGGGACAGGAAGAGATCAGGGAGACAGGGAGACAGGAAGAGACCAGGGAGACAGAGGGACAGGAAGAGATCAGGGAGACAGGGGGACAGGAAGAGACCAGGGAGACAGAGGGACAGGAAGAGATC
Organism: Heterodera filipjevi; assembly: GCA_039877585.1. NCBI lineage: Eukaryota > Metazoa > Nematoda > Chromadorea > Rhabditida > Heteroderidae > Heterodera > Heterodera filipjevi. Next base: position 4,219,400 of record JBDPZO010000008.1, read on the forward strand.
AGGGAGACAGGTGGACAGGAAGAGTCCAGGGAGACAGAGGGACAGGAAGAGACCAGGGAGACAGAGGGACAGGAAGAGATCAGGGAGACAGGGGGACAGGAAGAGAATAGGGAGACAGAGGGGACAAGAAGAGATCAGGGAGAGAGACAGAGGACAAGAAGAGACCAGGGAGACAGAGGGACAGGAAGAGATCAGGGAGACAGGGGGACAGGAAGAGTCCAGGGAGACAGAGGGACAGGAAGAGATCAGGGAGACAGAGGGACAAGAAGGATCAGGGAGACAGGTGGACAGGAAGAGACCAGGGAGACAGGGGGACAGGAAGAGACCAGGGAGACAGGGGGACAGGAAGAGATCAGGGAGACAGGGGGACAGGAAGAGACCAGGGAGACAGAGGGGACAAGAAGAGATCAGGGAGACAGAGGGACAAGAAGAGATCAGGGAGACAGGTGGACAGGAAGAGTCCAGGGAGACAGAGGGACAGGAAGAGCTCAGGGAGACAGGGGGACAGGAAGAGACCAGGGAGGACGAGACAGGGGGGACAGGAAGAGACCAGGGAGACAGAGGGACAGGAAGAGATCAGGGAGACAGGGGGACAGGAAGAGATCAGGGAGACAGGGGGACAGGAAGAGTCCAGGGAGACAGAGGGACAGGAAGAGATCAGGGAGACAGAGGGACAAGAAGAGATCAGGGAGACAGGTGGACAGGAAGAGACCAGGGAGACAGAGGGACAAGAAGTGATCAGGGAGACAGGGGGACAGGAAGAGTCCAGGGAGACAGAGGGACAGGAAGAGATCAGGGAGACAGGGGGACAGGAAGAGGACCAGGGAGACAGAGGGACAGGAAGAGACCAGGGAGACAGAGGGACAAGAAGAGATCAGGGAGACAGAGGGACAGGAAGAGACCAGGGAGACAGGGGGGAGACAGGAGACAGAGACCAGGGAGACAGGGGACCGGAAGAGACCAGGGAGACAGAGGGACAGGAAGAGATCAGGGAGACAGGGGGACAGGAAGGAGACCAGGGAGACAGAGGGGACAGGAAGAGACCAGGGAGACAGAGGGACAGGAAGAGATCAGGGAGACAGAGGGGACAAGAAGAGATCAGGGAGACAGGGGGACAAGAAGAGATCAGGGAGACAGGGGGACAAGAAGAGATCAGGAGACAGAGGGACAGGAAGAGATCAGGGAGACAGGGGGACAGGAAGAGACCAGGGAGACAGGGGGACAGGAAGAGACCAGGGAGACAGAGGGACAGGAAGAGATCAGGGAGACAGGGGGACAGGAAGAGACCAGGGAGACAGAGGGACAGGAAGAGATCAGGGAGACAGGGGGACAGGAAGAGACCAGGGAGACAGAGGGACAAACCAGGGAGACAGAGGGACAAGAAGAGATTAGGGAGACAGGGGGACAAGAAGAGATCAGGGCCAGGAAAGGTAAGAGAAGCAGGTTGGAATGAGGGACTATTATTGTAAGGGACATAGTGAGGGAAGGGGAGGGAGGGAAAAGGGATTACGGGTAACGGAGGAGGAAGAGGGGTGACGGAAGAAGCACAGGGGAGAGACACCTCGGGGGGAGAGTAAAAGCCAAGGCGTAAGGGACAAAACGGAATCAATCGGTGGTGGGTGAGGGAAAAAAGCAGCGAATGAATTAATATGCAGGACAGCAGAGAATAAGGCGCATTGGTACAGACGATTTTTGGAGCGAATCGATAGGCCTCCGGGGGATGTCGTCAGGTGCCCCCCCTTCCCCCCCCCCCCTATTTTTTGGTTGTCCCCCTTCTCTAAATTTCAACAGCTTACCACACATATTGCCAGAAGATTTCACATTTCCGCTTTTCTCTTCCTGCTGTCCTTTTCCTCGTTTTTTCTTCTTCTTTTTTTCCCCATTTTATCCCCCAAAATGTCATTTGGCCCTTTGGGGGATGAAATGGAAAAATATGCAAAAAACTTTTATTCCTTTCCTTCCCCTGTGGCGCGTTGAGTTCATCTTTCTCGCGCAACAAAAAGTGCCGTAAATCACTGCTCCGTCGTTGCCTTGGGCAAGTTTTCGCTTCGCCCATCGGCCCAAATGGTGCCGATGGTTCGCATTTCAATGCCAAAATGCCACCCATTCGTTCTAATCCAATTCGACCACCAATTCCGCGCCCCCCTTTTTTTTGGTGTTTTTGTTTTTGCCGCTTTTTCAATGTTTGTTCGCCCGTTTTTGTTTGGTAATGCGTTGGTTAAATCGGGTCGGTGGTGGACAAATGCAAAACGATACGGCGGGGGGGGGGCGGAATTGTTGGACGGATTTGAGGAAATTGGGAAATTAAAGAAGGGGGGGGGGAGGGAGGGATAAAAAGAATGGATGGCATTGGTTGGGAGGAGATTTGAACAAGGAAACACACCTTTGTTGGGCCCCGAAGAGTGTCAAAGGGGGGGGGGGGGCGGGAGGAAAAGGGGGACAAAAAGGGGGACAAAAAGGGGGGACACCGACAAAAATGGCGAAAAGGAAAAAGGTGGGATTTTTGGTGAGGAATGTGCAAAGTGAAATGGTGGTGGACAATGTGTTGTGCTGTTAGGATGATGGATGTGCTGCCCCTTCCCCCGTAATCCCTTCCATTTATCTTCATAACTTTTCATTCGTCGTCATTTATCCCCCCCCCCCCCCGTTTTTTCATCCATCTTTATCCAATATCCAATCCAATTCTTTTCGCGCCTTTTCTTCACCACACAAACGGAGCGCAAAAAGTGGGTGCCGAATTTTCACTGATTATAATCAGCTAACTTTGGCATCGGCACACTTTTTGTGCCGAAATAATGCGAAAGAGAGAGAGAGAGAGAGAAAAAAGAAAGAAAGTGAGGGCACGTGGAGGGAGGGGGAGGGGAGGGAGGAGAAGGATTGTCGGTTGAACTGACTCATCAGTGAATAGTGAGGTGCTTTTTCACTCTTTTGGCGGGCAGTGATAAATGGGGGGGGGGGTGGGTTTATTGGGGGAAAGTGAAGGAGAGAGAGATAAGAAAGATCAAAATGGGGAGACGGAGGGTGAAGAAAAAAAGAAAGAATAACATTTACACCAAAGGGGGACAGAATGGGACCGATGAACATAATGGGATTAGAGGTGATCAGCAGATTACATTGGCACAATGTTCAATTGGTGATTGGCCAAATTTGGCAATTATTTTCGACGCTTTTTTTTACTTACAGAGGATATTTGTACAATTTTGCAATTATTATTTTAATTTGAACACTTGGTCTCTTAAAATTAAGCTAAGGATTTTGGGATAGAAGTTGGTTGGGACAGTAATTGCTGATCAGAGAAATCTGGTCGCTCTTTTTTGAAAAGAAATTCCAAATGTATTTTCCCTAAATGGGTTTTTTACATGACAATTTGATGTGGACAAAGATGCAAAAAAAAATTACAGGATAAAAAGGAAAAATGACGAAAGGAGAAATTATGGGTAAAATATTTTGGAAATCATTGAAAATTTTACTGACAATTCTTTTTCTTTGTTATTTTCTGGTTTTAAAAAAGAAAAGGAAAAATGAAAATCGAAAATCCCCGACGAAAGGGATAAAACGAAACAAAAATTTCGTACATCACTGAATGGAAATGAGCGGCAAGAAGGTGAATTTTCTCTTTTACAAGCACTCATAAGGCACTGAACTTCTTCAATAAACTTGGTCGTTCCAGATTTTCATTTTTTAAATTTATTTTACAAAATTTGTCGTATCCGTTCACTTTAAAATACTCAGAAAAAACATCACTCCGCAGGGCGTTTTTGCCCTCCACCGCCGTTCGGAGAGAAAAGCCGGCGCCGTAGGGGGTGGGCAACGGGGGGGGGGCTATCTTTCCCAGCGCTGCCATCCTTCCCGCTCGCACCATCCAATCGGCGTTCTCCCGGGAGGGGGCGGGACCTCTTTTGGGGAGGGGCCACTGACGGGGCGGGGGAGGGAGAGAGGGGAACATTTCTCCCCTTTCCCTCCCCCACGGGTCGGTGTACTTCCTCCCCCTCACTCCCTCCGTGTGTCCATAAATCGCTTTTATGTCTCCCCATCCATCACTTCACCCCCCCCCCCCCCCCCCCAACTAATATCCCTTCCCACCAGCCGCGCAACTCTTTACCAAATCACCCCTGCCCCTCTCCCCCCCCCCCGCCTCTCTCTCCCCATATTTTCCCTTAGTTCATCTCCAATTTCATGTCCCCCCCCCCTCCTCTCGTCCGTAAATCTCTCCTACTGCTGGCAATAAATTTCCGTCCCCCCCCCCTCTCACAAATTTCATGGCTCCCCTCTCTCCCCCCTCCCCGCCCCCTTTCCGTTCCCTTTATTATTTTCATTGCTCCATTTATGGCATTTTTCCCAAATCGATGCTGTTGATAATGAACGCAATTTATGCGGCGTCGCATTGGGTGGTGCTGTTGGTTGGTGTTTTGATGAGTTGTGATCAGCCCTTTCTTCGTCGACTGTTGCCCATTTCGCCCGTTTTACTGCTCCGCCCCGCCCATCCGACACCTTTGAAACCAATTAATTAGGCAATAATCAATCGGAGCAGCAGCAGAGAAAATTAATGAGGATAATAATGAGGAGGAGAGCACCAATTAGCGGGAAGAAATGGGAAAAAGGGGAAAAAAGTGAATTTGGAGAGGGGGGGGGGGAAAGCATTGCCATTGGCGTAAAAGGGTAGAAGATGCCATTAATTGATCCTGACTCAACGTTATGAGAAATTCGGGTGAGTAAAATGCATTATGCCGATAAACGGTCTTGACTGTTGGATCCAAAAATAAACGGAAATTTATTCAAAATGCCATTTTCGTTTCCCCTGTGCCAACATTTGCCTTTCCATGCCGTGCCTTGCGCTTTCCGTCATCCTTTCTTTACCAAATTAAGGGATTTCTCATTGGTTTGCCACCATCAGCAGCATATCCATCCTCACCATCATCTCCTCTCCCCCGACCATTGCCCTCCCCCGCGGCCAATGGTTTCCGTAATGAATCAGCTAATGACCGGTGCCGCCGTGCCGTCCCAATCGTCCGCCGCCGTGGCCGCCCATCTGCCGACCTATCAGCACAACAACCAAGGCATTGGCATTGGCACTGTTGCGCATCATCAGCCCAACAATTTGTTCGGCACAGTGTTCCCCAAATCGGCAAATGAAGTGATGGATTTCCCCTCGTCGTTGCTTTGTTCCTCCGCCGGTGCGGCGCAATCCGTCGCGGGAAATCATTCGTCCGCCGCCGCCGTGGCCGCCCTCCAGCAACAGCACAACAATGCCGTGGCCGTCCAATTTCCGCTTGCCATTTCCTCCGGCGCCTCGTCGTCGGCACCTTTTCCCTCCGGCGCGCCCTCTGCCGTTGTGCCACACTTTGGCCCCTACCATCAGATGGCCTCGGCAGCGAATCCCATGAATTGGGCAGCCCAAACAGCAGTTGCGGGCGCTGCCAATCCTTTCGCCGTTTTTGCCGGAATTGGCGGCACCGGCGGAGGCGCAGCAGCGATTGGACTCGGCTCGAATGGCTTTAACGTCGGGGGAGAAGCAGGAGGAGGTTGTTGAGCAAAACTCATTGAATTTTTAACCAAAACTGGAAACAATCTTTCCAGGAGGAGAAATCGGCATTTTGGACACGAAACCGCCCAAAAACGAAGGAATGGCACTTTTGGGCGCGAACAGGTGAGGAACATTCTGATAACATGAACAATTAACTGAATCTGAAAAATGGGCAAAAGAATTGATTTTTGTTGGAAAAGTCAAAAGAAAAAATTAGCAAAATTAAGAAAACAAAAAAGCGTCGAAAAACTTAAACGGCTGAAAATGCCTGATTTGCAATTCAAACTATAAATTTTGTTTAATGATTTGGATAAAATCAATACCAAGGGGAATCAAACGGATGACTGTTGAAATTGTGCCGAAAATAAGCAACAACATTTAGTGCCTATGGTCAGTTGATGAGCGGAAACTATCCGACAGCAACCGCGGCGATGTATTATTACGGATGGCCACCAATGAACGAATGGGGTCAGTTGGAGGGGGGGGGGGGACTGATCAGACGAGGGAGAAAAATGCCCATAAATGATCAGCAGGACAAACAGCAACGGCATCGGCAAATTCGACGCTGATCAGCAACGACGTAGAAGCCGGAGGAGGAGGAGGGGGCGGCGGGGAAAGTGGGGCAACAACCGCAACATCGTCGGCACTGTTGAGCACAACACTGGCAAAAGTTGCGGGTGCCAAAGGTAGCAACGCGTCGACGCCGAAGGGCAAAAGCCAACCGAAAAGCGGAAACAAAAGCAAAGGGAACAGCAGCAGCTGCGAGCAGCAACAACAGCAGATGGAGGACGCGAAGGCGGAGGACGACGCGACAACAGCAGCGACAACGACGGCGAGCAGTACAAAGGGCGTCGCCGCTATTGGCAACATAATCGGCAACAACTTCACCTCGTCCATTGGCACAGGCAATGGGGCAGCGGCACCGGCGACGATGGCACCATTCCTTGCGGCAATGAACCCTGCGGGATACGGTATGGGGGGGGGGGACAATTTTTTGGGCGGGGGATTTAATCCGATTTGAACTAATATTTGGAGGGACCAACAGGCGGGGCAGGGGGAGGGGGAGGGGCGGTAGAGAGGGGGGGGGGGGAATGTCGCGCAAACACAAAATGCACACATTCCTTCCCATTTTCCCTGTCTATTTTCTGATCACTCTCTTTCTCTATCCCTTTAATTTCCCCTCACTATCTCCCTGTCCCTCTCTCTCCCCTCCCCGTCCCTCTTTGCCCCTTTTCTTTCTCCGTGTCGGCAACATCAAAGAGAGAGAGTCACTGCTTTTGGGGGAGGGTAACCCAACGAAATGAATGTTTCACTGCTGATGCCTCACAAATGTTACGACGAAGACAACGGGCAAGTCACTCGTTGCTGCTCTCCAATGTTTGACACTGATAAAACGTGGGGAAAAGAGCGGCGAAGGGGCGGCGGGAGGGGGGGGGGGGCGGAGGGAATTCTTTTCGGGAGAAAATTTGTTAAAGAAAGGGAGCGGCGCGAAATGGGCGGTGGGGGGGGGGAGACGGACGGGGGAAAGGATGATGGATGGGGATGATAAGAGAGAGAGAGAGGGAGAGGGGGGGGGGGAGTGGAGGGAGAGTGTCCAATGGGAGAAAAACGGGGACGGTCAAACGGGGGCGCGTCAACGGCTGGGGGGGGGGGAGACGGAGAGGAGGCGAAAGGGCACCCTCCCCCTTTCTCTCCCTCCCCTCCCCACATCTCTTCTCCCTTTCCCCCCTCTTCCCCTCTCCCCCTCCCCCCGCCATCCAATCCACTTACCCTTACCCTTACCCACTCACTTATCAATCGCTTCTGACTGTGGTGCGCTCAAAGGGCTGAGAGGGAGGGACAGAAGAGACGCACCACCACCGCCACCTCTCACAGTTCTTCACCCCGCCATTTTTGCTCGCTCCGAATGTACCGTAAGTTTTTTGGCATTTTTGGTGGTGACCATCAACGGCGGGGGGAAGGAATGCAAATGCGTCGTCCTCCGTTTGTGCTGCACTGCCCCAAACTCTCTCCCCCCCCCCCTTACCGCCGCTGCCCCACGCACAAATGGCACCTGCCAATTATCCGCCAAATACTCCAATTAAATCCCCCCCCCCTCCCCCCCCCCCCCTCTCCCTCTTTTCTCTCGTCCAATGCCATCCTTTTGGTTGCCTCCCCCACAACAAATTCTCTCTCGGGACAGATATTGATGATATTGTTACACTGGGGTGAAGGGCATACACATGAGTAATGATAGTGACAGTAGCCGACCGTGGGGGGAGAGAAATACGGTGCAAATTGGGTGGGTACTGTCACTATTTACTGATCAGACTTAATCTGGTATTTCGTCGCATCGTGTTCATCAGAGCTGCTCGAGACCCTGAATTTCCCGAGACTCGAGAACCGAGAAACAAGGCCCCTCAAAAAACCGGGAAATTCTCGACTCGAGAACCGAGACCGCGACTCTCGAGCAAAAATACACATGCTTTATCATCTCAATCAGATGGTTCTTCCCGCACGTCGGATCAGTCCCAAACTCCGCCTTTAGGTCGATTCCCTTTGTGGTAACTGATCCGAAGCAACACAGTTCCATTTGAATTAATTGTCCATTTCAAAGTGAATTTGTCAAATCTTTCTCAGAGAATGAACGTCCGTTCAATCAAAACGGATCTATGCGATCGGATCGGTTTAAGAGAAACACAGATTTTGTCTTTTCTTTCCCCCCTTTTTTTCGTGATCATTTCCCATGCCGTTTTAGGCTTTGACCCGTCGTTGTGCGCAAACGGCGTGCCATCCGCCACGTCCTCCGTCGTGTTGCCCAGCACGTCCACTGCCAACTCGGCCTCCGACTTTTACAATGCCAATGGCATTGGTCTGGTCGTGCCCTCCTCCTCCTCTTCCGCCTCTTCTTCCGCTTCCGTCCCTTCCTCCTCCCAATGGCATTATTATCATCAACAATATGCCTATGCGGTCGCCGCGGGGGCAGTCATGCAGCAACATCAGCAACAACAACAGCAGCAACAATTGCATTATGCGGGTGCCGCAGCGGCGGAAAACGGCGTTGACGAAACAGAAACAGATTTTGGCACGCCGGGGATAAGCGGTGCCCTCGGTGGAAGAGGTGCTAATTGAGAGACTAATTAATGCAATAAACCCGGGACCGCAGCAACATTTATACAATGTTTAGTTGGCACTGCTTGAAAGGAAAGTGCCAAAAATGGTTTTTAGTTCAATGAAATGACATTAGTTTCCGTCGTTTAGCTTCTAGGATGGGGTAATGTACAGCTCCATCTCGTCCTTTCCTTTCCATGCGTTTTTAGTCCATCCATATAATATCGATTATTCTCCCAATTTTCTAATCCTTCGCCAAATTTTCCGTTTTCGCCCCCCCCCCCCCCCTCCGTTTTATTACCTTCCCTCCATTTTTTCCTTATTCATTCGTCCGTCCTCTTCCCTTTCAATACAAAAAAGGGGGAAGGATTGCCATAAAAATGTGCGCTCCGTTTTGATTGACGAAGGATGGAAAAGCGGCGGGCGGGAGGAAGGCGGGGGGGGGAGAGACGGGAGGAGAAGAGAGGGACGGGTTACTGTGCGCAATGTTTGTTGGAGGGCATGGGCAGAGAGGGAGGGGGAGACGGGAGGAGAAGAGAGGGACGGGTTACTGTGCGCAATGTTTGTTGGAGGGCATGTGCAGAGAGGGAGGCAAGATTAGTGGGAGGAGGAAAGAGGAGTGGGAGAGAGAGGGGGGGGGGAGGAGAGAGAGGGGGGGAGAGACGAGGGGGGGGAGAGAGAGGGGCGAGAGGGAGACATAGAGAGGGGGGGGGGAGGGACCAATCGACGGCGGAAGATGGAGCGAAACTGTCAGCCGAACTATGCGCATACATCATCACAGGCATTCGCTGCTGCTGGTCCTGAGGTTTAGAGAATGGGTAACCGAAACCCAAAACTCGAACCCAATTAACCGACTGGGAAAACAAAATAAAAATCGACTTTTCGGGTACTCAACCTAAAAAAATTTCGGATGCTCCTTTGGCACTGCGGGCGTTTTCCGCTTTGATTTAGTTTTAAAACTTTAAAATAGGCCTTTTTTGCGTCAGAATTCATCAATTTTCTCGTGAAGATTTACAATGACTTTCTTTTCCTTTTTCAGTCTTCCTCTGTTCTTTCCCTTCCCTTTCCCCTCTCTTTTCTCTTCTTCTTACCAGTCTTACTACTCTCCTTGTTCTGTTTCTCTTCCATTCTCTTTTTATTCCTACTCTCTTCTTTTCTTCCTTTTCCATCCGTTATCCTTTCATTCCCATTTCCCTTTTCATCCCTTTCTATCGCCTTCCTTAATTATTTCTTTCTTTCTCTCATTCTCTCACACTCTCCCTCTTCTTCATCTTACCTCCTTCTATCAAGCATTTCTCATTTCTTTCATCCTTTGTACAGTATCCATTGTTACCCATTTTTTCTCTCAATCCCTATTTCTCTCTCTCTCTCACTCTCTCACTATCTCTGTCTTCCTCTCTGTCTCTCTTCATCAGTCTTTTCTCTCCCCCGCCTCCCCTCCCTCTCAATTTGTAATGTTCCAATTCCCAATTGAACTTAGGCCAATTGGCCACCCCAATGCGTACGTTAGTGGGTGTGTGCCTTTTGGGCCCAGCAAATTGTTCCCAGGGGAAATGAACAAATAAAAACGGCGCAAGGGAAAGGGCCAAAGGGGCGGAGCGGGGGCAATTAATTAATTGGGCCAATTTACAAAAAAAAAAAGGAAAGAAAAAGAAACGAATTTTTGGAGGACAAATAAAAAAGGAAGAATGGGGAACGAGAATATAATGTTTCATTTTGCCATTTTAAAAATCCAATTGTGTTCAGGTGTTATTCCGCATTTGGATTGGACGACACAATGCGGCGCATCGCGCAAAAAGCGGAAACCGTACGCAAAGGGACAGACATTGGAGTTGGAACAGGTACGGTACGGGTGGGGGAAGGGGCGGGTGGGGAAAGAGTGGCAGGGGGGGGGGAACCAATCGATTGATCAGAGAACGGGCAAGACAAAACAAAACTGATCAGAAGCGAAATTTAATGGAGAATGTGATAAACTGAAGCAAAATCTGTGGATGAATTTCTGATCATTTTATTTGGGAACCGCCCAATTTGGTGCTATGCGACATAACTTTTCTCGGAAGCAATTCAATATCATATTCTTAGTATCATGTGGTAGCTCTTGGCATCTTCTATAAGCTTAAATATTTCAAAAATGAAGAAAAAAAAAGTTATTCTCAAAAAAGAATAAATTATTAACTTTTTTGTTTCATCAAATTTTTGAAATTTTGCAGACGCAAATGGAAAACATACAAAATACAAAGCTATCGAATGCTACCAAATACTAATAATGTTTGTTTGGTTGTTTTGAGAAAAGTTATGAAGTTGGGTTGCGCCAAAATGTCCCCTTTTAATTGGGAAAGACCAATTGGACAATGGACAAAAGCGCAAAATGTAATCGCTTTTCACAAAAATCCCCACTTGAAGTCTTTAAAAAGCTGAATTCTTTAAACAATTCTTTTATTTATTTTATTTTTTTCTCATTAATTTAATGAAAATGCCTTTCTCCTCCTTCTCCTTCTTCCCCCTTCGCTTTTGGTCACTAATTAATTAATTAATTAATTGCTCCCCCCCCCCTCCCGCCCCCTCATTAGGAGTACTTTGTGAACGAATATGTGACCAAACACAAGCGTTATGAATTGGCACAAAAGTTGGGCTTGAGCGAGAGACAAGTGAAGATTTGGTTCCAGGTCAGTCAATTTGGTTTGGTTTTTGCGGGCAATTTAAAATTAATTAGCGTAATTAATTTGATTAGCCATCATTCAGAATCGGAGGATGAAGCAGAAAAAGTTGAGAAATCGCGGGGGCATCGACGGACCACCGATGGTGGAACATGCGCAGCAATTGGCCAACAGTGTGGGCATTGGCATCAATCACGGCACGCATTTGCCACAGAACAACAACCACATTCATGCCCACCATTTTCATCACCACCACAACAACTCATTGTTGCATGGGATGCACGAGGACGACTGATCGAAGACGGAGGATGGGGGGAGGATGGGATGATCAGTGACGGAGAAAGGCGAACTGATCAGAGACAGAGAACAAATTGATTATGGAAGGAGGAGGAACTGATTTAAGACGGAGGAAGACAGAATGATCAGAAATGGAAGATGCGAACTGAAAGGCAAGGGTGAAAAACTGATCAGGGATGGAGGATATGATTGAAGATGGATGGCGAACTGATGAAAGACGAGAAAAAAGGACTGATCAGAAATGAGGAAGATTAACAGATCAAAGACGGAGGAGGCGAACTAAATGGATGGAGATGTCAGAAGCATAACAATGACTGATCGGGAACAGAAAACGATCAACCGGAGGAAGAACTGATCAGGGACGGAGGAAGAAGAAATGATCAGAGACGGACGAAGAATCAATCAAAGATGGAGGACAAACTGATCAAGGATTAATCAGAGAAGGAGGAAGATGGAATGATCATAAACCAAGCAGCGACTAATCAGGGACAGAAGACGGACTGATCAGAGACTGGTGGAAATGGGATGGATCAGATGAAGAAAAAGTTTATTTACTGCTGAATCAGTAATTGGCGGTCGGTCGTTGGGCGCTGATCACTGATCAGTGACTTCGATTGATCTGCTGATGGTGGGAAAGGCTCTCATTTAATCACTTAATTGGTATATTTTATCACGCGCAGATCACTCGTCCCCCCTTCCCCCTCCCCACTCTCCAAAATTCATTCCCATTGCCCCGTTCCGTTTCCCCTTTTGTTTCCTTCCCATCATCTCTCTTTTTCTCTCTCTCTCTCTCTCTCTTTTTCTCTCCCATTGTTTTTTACTCTTTTTTGACGGTTTTTGCCCCTAAAAATTTGTTTAAACAAATGATGAAGGATACTTACTACCAATGTATTATGTATGTGTGCACCAGGGATGTCAGCAGAGTCTGCAAAAACTTTTCGGAATTCCGTTATCCCAGAGAAAACATCGGCGGAATTCCAAATGACGTCCTTGAGGTACATTTTTCTTTTTGTATTATGTATGTATTACTTTCGCGCATAATAAATGCTCACAGATATAGAAATGACAAAATAACGGCGGAAAGAGACACCGAGAAATAAATTGGTGCCCAAGGAGGTGCTGCTGCTAAAAAAGTACGGACAGAGAGCGCGCAATTTGTTTTCTTTGCTGCAAACAAACACGGTTCACTGTGTTTTGCTCTCCTTCCCTCATCCTCTCTCTTCTCTGTGCTCTCTCTCTCACTCTAGCGAGTAGTTACATGTACTCTTTCTTCTTCAACAGCTGTGCCCTCGCTTTCTCTCTCTTTTATTCTCTCAATGGCCTTTATACTCTCGTTTTTTCGGATGGCACGGCATTTTTGCCTAAGGCAACGAGCGGCCGGTGGCACACACTTTCTTCTCCCGACGACATCGTCCCTTTGTTTCTCTCATTCCTCTCCGGCATCGTTTTGTCGTCGTCTGTCTGTCGCCTTATCGAACAAATGCCCCAGCAAAGGCCAGAGAGAAAGGGAGAAAGAGTGAAAGAGGGAGAGAAAAAGAGGGCGACTAAGCCAACCAACACAGTGGCCGGAGGCCAAAAACAAAACATCCGTCCCAATGCTTCACCCCCTCAATTGGATTTGCGTTCGCCACATTTGCTGTTTTGGCATTGTCCCTCCTCCGCCCCCTCCCCCTTCACCCACTCATTCTGTCAAATTAGTCAAGTTTTGCCCGAGGTTAAACAAAAAACGGGGTACAAAAAGGGTGGTGGTCCAATTAGGCATTCGGTGCCTTCACTGATTTGCATATTAATCCCCCGGGGGACGACGGATTATTGTCGTCGTTCATTCATTGCCGACACTTTTGCTGACGAAGAGACGACACCCATTGCTGCTGTGCCCCCCCCCCCCCCCCGGGTTTATTTGTGGCGGCGTTCATTCGCACCTTCCGCCGCCCTGTTGCTGTTGATGAATTTTCGGTTTCCCACTACAAAACGTTTATGCCATTAACCAAATCATGACCCTTTTTGGCATTTTTAAAAAGTTTTGTTGGTTCAATCTAAAATGTTTTTTGCCCTTCTCAGCCCCTATTTTTCCTAATCGTTCCGTTAGGCCATCATTTGCCCTTCCCCCATAAATGGACTCACTGATAATCCGCTTTGAATACCCCAAAGCGGATTGAGTTAATTGAGAATAGAATTTGGTGGAATGGAAAGTGAGCGAGCGAGAGAGTGCAATAAAAAGGGGAGGGCGAATTGGAAGGGAAAGGGAAGGGAACCATCACTTTCTGCCAAATCGATCCCCCGAGGGAAGTTAGTGTAAAATTTCAAATTTGGAAAACACTCCCCAAATCTCTAGGGTTGGTTTTTCGCAATACAGATTTCTGTTTCCTTTTGGGCTGGGGGGGGCGGCGGTGAGCGTAACTGCGCAATTGGATATTGCGCAATCAGTGCGGTCCTGTCCCTCCCCTAGGCTTGCTTCATCCCCCCCCCCCCCCTCTCTCCCGTTCCATCGGTTCCTCTCCATTTCCCCCCCCCCCCTCCATCTCTTCCTCTCACCTTTCCAACCTCCCTCTCCCCCCCCCCCGCCCCTCCCGCTTTGCCTCTCTTCGCCATTTCCCCGTGCTTTTCCTCTGTTCCCTCCCCCGCCTTCGCCATTGACGCAATTTCTTTATTCCGCGCCCGTTTTGGTGCCCTTCCCGTCGGCGCTTTCCTTTTAATTTTTCTTTCCTTTTTTTTTGCCCTCCCCTTTTTCTCGTCGTTTATCTCCCCCTTTTTTTGCGCTGTTCGCATTTATTGCCATGCATAAATCATAATTTAACACCTCCAGTCTCAAGGCCATTAAAAGTGTTCAAGCACATCACTCATTCAAAATTCATTTTCCTTTTCTTTTAACTCCGTTCCGTTCCTCCTCCTCCTCCTCTTCTTCCTTCTCTTCTTCCCCCTCTTCCTTTTCTTCTTCCCCCTCCTTTTCTTCCCCCTCTTCTTTTTCTTCCTCCTCCTCTTCCCCCTCTTTTTCTTCCTCCTCTTTTCTTCCTTTTCTTCTTCCCCCTCTTTTTCTTCCTCCTTTTTTCTTCCTTTTCTTCTTCCCCCTCTTTTTCTTCCTCCTCTTTTCTTCCTCTTTCTCCTCCTCCTCTTCTTTTTCCCTTTCTTCCTGTTCCTTATTCTACTCATCCTTTTTCTTTGACTTTTCTCCTCCTCCTCTCTTCTCCTCTTTTTTAACTAATTATTTTTTTTGCACCTTTATTTCACTGATTGTTTCATCTCTCCCTCTTCTCCCCCCCCCCCATTTTGCGCCTCCCCCTAATTTTCCTTCGCGCCTTTTCATTTATTCATTTATTTTTTCTCCGCTTTTGTTCAGTTTCGCTACTTCTGCCAGTTGCTCCTTGCTCCTTCGTCTCTCTCTCTCTCTAACTCTCTCCTCCATTTTGTACATTTCCCATTTCCCTCCCCTTTTTTGTTGTCCCCCCTCCCCCTCCCCCTCATAATGTCTTCTTCTTCCGCTGCCCGTTCGTCTCCCCCCTCCTCCTCCTCCTCCCGCTCCATTCCGTCCCCTTTGTCCGCGCCCGTCACTGACCGTGTGCCGATGTACAGCTCCAAGTCGGTCAGTGTGCTGCCCCATCACATTTCGCTGGGCTCCATCAGTTTGGGCAGCAGTTTTGCCAGCAGTGGTGGCGGAAGTTGCGGGAGTTGTTGCTCAATTTCGACCGCTGCGACGACTGTCGTCGAAGGGCGCGGCGACTTTCCCATTGGCGGCGGAGGAGAAACTCGTGCGGCCCTTTTGCCAAGGCAAAATGCCGCCGTTGGCAGTGCCGCGGGGGACGACCCTTTGGAGGGGACAGCGACAGGGGAACAACAGCGACGACTTGAACGTGGACAAACTGCTGAGGTGAAATGGACGGGGTGATGGCGCGAAAACGAACAGAGGGCCACGGGGTGGGACAGAAAAGAACATATCGTCGCACCACTGATCGAGTTGGGAATCGAAAGTGCAAAGACCAATTGATCAGGATGAAAAATAAAGTGGCCCCTTCTAAAGTAGTCGAGTTTGACACAGAAATTCACTTAATGAAAATTTTGTGATGGTTCAGCGCCAAGGAATTGTTCATTTTAGGGTTCGGCCCCGACTTTTCGGGGACAAGAATGTCGGGGAGCGCTGGGGATCGGGTCGGAGAAAAGGCTCAAAAAGGGCGTCGGGTCGGGTCGGGGAATTGGGGACGTCGGGTCGGGGCCGAACCCTAGTTCGTTTAAAGTAGGGTTGCAGCCGGCGGGGGCGGGTCGAGGGGAGCCGGTCAAACCGGGGAACGGAGAGAGCGACAATGACTAAACCAGGGACCCCCGGAAACGGGGATTCGTAAACCGGAAATCATATAATTATTTAATTATCACTTGAATATATTATTTGCTTTAAATCGAAAAAGGTTCGTTAATTTTTGGTCATTAAGCCCATCCTTAGGGGTGTTTTTTCATCCCCATCCCAGGCGGGGATGGGGTGCGCGGACCCCCGTTTCCGGGATAGGTAAAGCGGGGAACGGAGAGGAAATCCGGGGGCCCCTCCCCTGACTGCAACCCTAATTAAAAGCAACCAGCAGAATAATGCCCAAAACAGGAGGATGATCGCGATCGGCTTGCCCCCCTGAAAAGTGCCATGGATGGTCGCCATTGTTTCGCGCCCTTCGGCTGTCCCCCTTCAGTGTCCGGTGCTGTTGACGTGTCACAATGCCATCCAAACAGCAGCAGACAATGCGTTGACTTTGCCAGCGGCTTTTACCGTACAACCACAGTTGTGGCCAACGGTGGTGGACTGTTGTCACTGGGCAACACCGGCGGCATCGGCACGTTGATCGGAGCGGAACAAAAATCACGGTCGACCGGCAATTTGGATAAAAACGGTGAGCAAATGCTAAAGGATGAAGATGCGAAAAATTTGGCACCGTAAACGGCATGACATTTTTTGAGGGTGGCATTCTCTCCTCCCCCTCCCCCTCCCCCCACCACGCGGTACACCCAAAAACTCAGCCGAGACATCTCAGCGGGGAAAAAAAAAAACACCGGATTTTTTCAGTAAATTCTTCAGCCTTTTTTTAAAGAAAATTACGGAAATTTTTCTAAAAAATTTTTAATATCTTTCTGTAATTTTCTTATAAAAGGGCTTCGGAGTTTTCTGAAAAAAAAAAACTCCGAGTTTCTTTTGTTAGGCGGAGTTTCGGCGGATGAGTTTGGTCCTGTCCCCCCCCCCCCGCCCTCTCCAATCAAATTTTTTGCTGCTGAGGCCTTCCTTTGCATAGGAATTTCGGGAATTTGGAGTTTCTCGACACTCCACTCACTGACTGTCCACTATCCCCAAAGGAATATGTCTTCAAAGTGCCGGTGCCGTTCCCTCCTCTTCTGCTGGCCAACAGCGAAGTTTTTCCCCCTCGTCGCGCGGCCGTGGCGAACGTGCCAACCCGCCGCGGCTTCAGCGAGAACATTCGAAATACGGTAATTCTTACTGTGTTTTTCGTTATTTTGATACGGTAACTCGGGTTTTGCTCGGATAGGTTCATTGCGAAATTGTGCCTTAATGTCGTCCAGCAATTTGTCCATTGGTGGTTCCGTTGTGCCCCACCAATTACGGCACCAATTCAGCACGACAGTGCCCCCGAGGGACGAGTCAGGCGGAGAAGGAGCAGCGGAGGGAGCAGAACAACAGCAACAGTCAATCAATGGAAGATGCCAAAACGGGTTCCCCTATGACCGATTGACTGAAGGGCAAAATCATCAACGGCACACTGAGCAAAATGATGAGAATGGCATAGTTGGAATGCCAAGGACGAAACAACTGACGGACGAATGTGTGAGTTAATGTGAGATAGGGAGGGGGAGGAAGGCGGCAACGCAGCACTAATGATGGTAATTAGCAAAATGTGCAAATTAGCATAAAAAAACAACTCGAGACCTATGGCTCGAGGGGGAATTGGCCGAGGCGAAGACGGGGCGGGCGGGATTCGGCGACTTGAAACCCTTGAGAACAACAGGCCAACGAAACACGATCCCATACCCACTGATTACGTCATTTCGTTTTTTCATTTTTTTTTCTATTCTTTCAATCCGCCGAATAGGCGTGAAGAGGGCCCTAAGAGAGGAGAGGGGGAGGAGAGGAGGAAAGGTAGTGGAAGAGAGGGAGGAGGGAGAGAGGGGAGGGATGGAAGAGAGGGGGAGGGAGGGAAGAGAGGAAATCCCGAATTTGAAGGAATTCGCTCCTCCCCCAAATTGCCGCTCTTTGATTTTTTGCCGCGCATTAACAAACAAATCATCAAATGATGTGTGAATGAGTGAATTACGCGTGGGAGGAATGCATTTTGACCTGGCTATGGGGATGGAGTGAAGCGGCCCCTGCTGAGGGCGACAATTGGGGGAAATGACGAAATTTGAAAGAAATGTGAGGAGGAACAAAATGAAGAAAAGCGGAGAAAGCGCAATAAAAGCCGAAGAGAGAGGGGGCGGAAAGACACCTTTCGCATTTGCCAATTCTTGGCCAAATCCTCCAATAAATTATTTGTCCCAATTTGGCAACAAATGTTGAAGGCACTTTCAATACGGGTGAAGAGGAAGAGGGCGCCGCTTTTGGTGGGAAATGGGGGGGGGGGGGAAGAGGGAAAAGACGGGGTAAAAAAGACAAGGAAAAGTCGCGGAAGGTTTAGGAAACGGCGAAAAGCCAAAGGAAAGGCCAAAAGAAAGGGATAGGCCGAACTTGGTTTTCACTTAAAGGCAACACTTTTAGCGCAACTCGGACATTCGACTGCAGCAGTCATTGTCCACGCCCAGCGGCGCAAATGACCCGACATTGGCACTAATTAATGGCAATGGCACATGCGGCGGAACGCGCAAAGAAAGCGAATACAGGCGATACCGAAGTGAAGGTAAGCGGAGCACGGAAAGGATGGTCACTTTTTGAAATTGAAGCAGATGGATTTTGGACCCAAAAGAAAATCACTTTTGATCAGTCAAAATGCCATTGCAAGGAAAAAGACAACTGAACGGTTGCTAACCGACAAAAAGGGAGGGATTTGCTATTTGTGACTTTGACATTGCAAATGGAGGGCATTTGGGATTCGCAGTTCGGCGTTTCGATATTTGGGGATATACTGATATTTGGGGATTTGCGTCACAGATTTGGCATTTAAAAGATTTAAAGAAATTAGAAGAGAGTTGCGGATGTGCCTCGGTAGCTCAGTGGAATAAAGCTTTCGAGGCGTGGGTTCGATTCCCTCCCCCCCCCCCCGGGGGTCCAACAGTTTGTCCATTTCCTTTTCCATTCAAATCAGCAACTGATCAGTGTCTCAAACCCTTAAATTATTTGGTCAATGCTACTGATCAATTTGTCCCCCTCTCCCTTTTTCCTTCCTCCGCACTTTCTTTCCCTCTCTCTTCCCATTTGGCCAACTCATTACAAAATTTCTCCCACAGCAGTTGACTGAATTTGAACGCCCATTTCTGAACAATTACGTAAATCAATTGACTCATCATTCACTTTTAATTCGTTTATTTTCCCAACTTTTGGCATTTCCCAATTTTAAAAATTCACAAAAATTTGTCATTTTGTTAACCCATTTTTCCCATAGGCTCCACCAGTGGAAATTCGGTGCCGTTGGCTGCCCAGCTCCCGGTCGAAATGCCGCAAATGGCAGTGCTGGACGATTTGTCGCCGACTGTTGGCACAGTGGGCTCAGAACGGCACTGCACGTCACCGCCGAACCGACTCAATTTGTTCCAACAGGACACAATTGTGGGCAACGGAACGTCGCTGAGCAAACACTCGCACACCGAACAAGTGATGATGGTCAGTCAAACCCAGCAGACAAAGGGTGAAGAACAACTGATCAATTCTGATCGCATGCTGATCAGTAGAGCCCGGACGGGAGCGGGGCCCCGGCGGGGTTTTCCCGGGGCTCCCGTTCCCGGGTTTTTATTGGAAATTACCGGGAGCGGGGGTCCCGGAAAAACGGGGGTTTTTTCCCCGGGGGTCCCGTTCCCGGGTCATCGTCGTCCCCCGTTCCCGGGTTTTTCAAAATTCCGGGCTCTACTGATCAGAGGGCATTCTATGCACTGATCAGGGAGAAAAGCAATCAATAACAGACCAAACTTAGGACAATACTTATGAAGACAAAAAATCAGGTTTGTGATCGGACTCTGATCTGTTGATTAGCCAAAGTTTTAAGTTTGATTGACCGATCTTTTCGACGAGACTTTTACCCTAAATAGAATAACTGATCAGGATTGATTAAAGAAAATAAAGGCAGTTCATAGGGGGAGGTATTTTTGATCAGTTTTATTGTAGACCGTAAGGGACCTGGAATTTTTTCAATTGTATTTTACAGATGCATACATTGAAGACGAAACTGCAAAAGTACCAAGTGAGTGGATGGAAGCAGAGAATTGGGCACTCATACCAATTGAAAAAAGCACATTTAGAGCTTCATCGATAAAGCATTCGATCTGATACAGCAAGGGATGGACGAACAGATCATCGAGGGATGCACAATTGTGACAAAGTGGGCAAGAAAACGGGGGGAGGGAAGGCGGAGGAAAGTGATCAGGGAGGGGAGGGAAAACTGATCAGACAGAGAGAGAGGGAAAAGGACACTGATCAGACAAAGGGGGTTCGGATGATCTGAAGAGGCAAAAGGCGATAAAACAAAAAGGATTATGTGATTAGAGGGAGAGGATGCTGATCAGACGAAAGAAGCGACCGGGTAAGGGGCCAAGAGACACTGACAAGAGAGGAGAAAACGGATCAGACAAGAAGAGACTTGCTGATCAATGGTCAAAAACTATTCGGCAATGTGATCAGTCCGAGTTAGGGAGGTGCCTGCTGATTCAAATTGCCAATGTGCATTCAAACACTCTGCTGTTGTTGCTGATCACTAAATGTCTCTCTGCTGATACATTTGCTTTTGTCTTCAGAGTGATGATAAAAGCGTGGCTGTTCCCGAAAATTTCGCATGACTTGGCGTACGCCCTGTGCGACTTCCTTCGCGACAAATGTTCGCGCATTTGTCCTTTGGCATTTCATCCTCTCCCCCCCCCCCCCCCCCATTTCAGCTTATTTCGAAACACTCGTTTTGCTGTTCGTCAAGCAGGGCATTTCGGAGTCGGTCCGTCTGTGCTGTGGGCGCGTGTTGGAGGAGTGCATGGCGAGCAACAATTGCGAATTGATCGTCCAAAAGGGCTACCTGAAGAAGGTGGTCACCACGGCGGAGAAGCTGAACAAGAACCATGAACAGCAGAGGTTGGTGTGGGCGGAACAGGACAAATCGCCGACGGCGACTCGCCGAAATCCGTCCGCGATTTGTCATTTACCCATTTGATGGATTGGTGGGTGGACATCGTTGTCTTTGGGCACAATCGGACGGATTCCGTGCCTAAAAATGCTTTTAACTATTCGGGCTCATGCCGCATTGTCCCTCTCTAACATTAGTTCGAGTTTCTTGCTTCAGGCTCTCACTGTCCATCATGGAGTGCCTGTTCAAACATTCTTCTGAGACCACCGACAAACTGATCGAGTCTGTCCCCTCCCCCCGGGTAATTCGACAGTTCTGATCATTTTCAACAGATTCCAAGTGATCGACCACATTTTGCTAACCTGCAAAAGGGCAACGGATAATCCAAGTGCGTTGCGACATGCCGCATTGGGTGAGCCAAAGGGTCGGCCAAAGTGTGGGGGGAGGACTAAATACGCGTGTTGTCCCACAGCATTGGCCAATCTGTCGGTGTATTCGTGCCCGGAGGCGAAGAAAAAACTGATCCTGAAGAAACTGCCGGATTGGTTGTTTCTGCTCGCTTCACAAACCGACGACATCACAAGGCGGGCACATGGAAAATGGGGGGGGGGGGGAGGAGGGGGAAGTGATCAATCGTTTGGGGAGAAATGGGACAGCGATTGGGCATTTATTTTCGGCATTTTGTTATGGAATAGGGTTTCTAAGCACAGATCAGTTTTTGTATTATTGGTTCCGAACCGGATTGACCTGATTTAGCTGACATTCAGGGTTTAAAAAACTAGGGTTGTGTTTTAAAAAAAACCAGGGTTAGATTTAAAAACAAGAGGTTACATTTAAAAAAACAAAGCTGTTTTTTAAAAGACTAGGGTTAGTTTTTTTTAAAAAACAGGGTTAGATTTAAAAAGCCAGAGCTAGGTTTTCTAAAAAAACAAGGGTTTGGTTTAAAAAACTAGGGTCATGGCGTGGGCGTCAAATGGTGAGGGGCCGGGGCGTCTATTAGAAGAAATACACTGCGAAATGAAAACACCAAACTCGGCTTTTCCTCCCTTTGGTCCTTCGTTCGGTTTGTCGGAAGGCGTGACGAACTTTTGGAGGCGTCGTTACTTTTCCGATTGTCATTTGCTGTCCTTTTTAGGTATTACGCATGTTTGGCCATTTGTGTGCTCGGCTGCGCATCGACCAACTCCAAAGAGATGGAAATGGCTGTCACCAAATCGGGCACTCTCTCTTTGGTGGAGCCTTTCCTCGGCTCCCACCAGCCGTCCACCTTCTCCCAATTTGACTACAAATACTCCCAGGGACGGCCCAAGGAATGGCTGCTCAGGTGAGACCATCTTTGCGTCTAAGCCGAGTGTTCCGCCAAAAACCCTAATCACATTTGTTTTGGTACCAAATCCCGCTCCTTATGCCGGTTTATGCCTTGCTGATTTCCTCCCGCCGAGCGTTTGACGGGAATTCTCTCCGATTTTTATTCAGTGTTCCCAGATGAAAATTTTAAAAGTACGTATGTATTTGACTGACAAAAAATCAGCATTTTGAAAAAAATGTATTCCAGGAGCATTTGACTATTTTTTTTCTCCAAAAAACCCAAAAAACATTAAATTTCTCAAAAAATCAGCAAAATGCTTACAAAATTCAGCGCATCTGGGAGCACTGCTTCTATTGTTGATCAGGCAGAATTATTCCTTCTTCTGTCGTTGCCAAAACCCTGCCGTGGTTCGGCCTTAACCCTAACGATATTTCGGGTTTCTTTCCTAATCCTAACTAATCACTTTGACTGATCACTCCATTCGGTTTCATCCTCCTTCTGCTTCTTCCCTTTGCTGGACATTTTTTCTTCCGTTTATGCACAGAATTGACTCTTTGTTCTTCACAGGCTTCTCCCACTGCTCTCGTCGGTTAAATGTCGTGAAGCAAAAAGCATGTGAGTGAATGGTCATTAACATTAATTAATGTGACGCAAAACCGTAGCCAAAGGCCCATTTCAGCGAGAGGGGGGCGCGCTTCCGGTCCGAGTGTCAAACATTGCGAGTGTCGAATAGTATAAATAATGTCAGAATGTCGAACGATTTTTAAATAGACACTAACTGTAGAATTAGGTCTTTGTTTAGGCTTAAACTTTGGCATAAGCTTAAGCTCGAATAAGTCTAGGCTTTTATGTCTTTTTTAAACAAAAGCCAATTTTGCTTTTTCTGGGCCATTCGACACTCGGACCGGTAGCCCGGGTGGGGAGGGGGGTGGGGTAACCAAAAAATTTTGCTTTTTAAAAGTTCATTTCCTTTTTTCCTCAATTGACCCTTTTTGCTCATAGCATCAGAAGGTTTTGCTGTAATATTTTACAAACAAAAAAAAAATTGGCGAGAAAAATTTTAAATTTTGTCACCAAATTTTCCTTTAAATCTTTTTGGGTTCCGTCGCTGGAGATGTCTCTGCCCTTTCCCTTTGCCCCCCTCCCCGCCGGGTGCATTCACTCCGTGCCCCAAAGCATTGTTTCACTTCTCCAGGGCCGCTTTTCACCTGTGCGTTGAGGCGACCATCAAAAAGGACCAACAAAAGTTGGAACTTTTGGACGATATTGGCGCCATCGAAGCGCTGAAAGAATGTGCCTCGAGCCCAGACGAAATGCCGGCCAAATTCGCCAGCGAAGCGCTGACAATCATTGGGGAAGAAGTGCCATACAAATTGTCACAGCAAGTGCCATGTTGGAGCATCAAAGACGTGCAATATTGGGTGGAGAAGGTCGGTCAAAGATATGATCACTTTTTACCATTTATTATTGGCCATCCATTGGCATTTTGACTAATTTAAAATGTGCAAAAATAATAGAGTTGGACATGGTGAACGGTTCCAGTCCTAGTAGCGTAGACGATCAAAACTCGAGACCTTGTTGGCTTTAGAACCGTTATCTGTTCAAAGTTCAATTCTTTTTTGGCACTTTTTCGAGTATCGTTGTGCATTTGTCACTCCGAATTTGAAGAATACAGAAAGTACGACTTCAAGCAGTTCATTCATTCCATTCTCACAGATCGGATTCGGCTCTTTTGCCGCTGCTTTCGCTAACCACATGGTGGACGGGGATCTGTTGCTGCTGTTGACGGAAAAGGAGTTGGAGGAGGATCTGGACATGGACTCGGGACTGTTGCGCAAGCGATTCATGCGCGAGTTGGAGTCGTTGAAAATTGCGGCCGACTACAGCAGCGTGGACGAGACGCATCTGGACCAGGTGAAGGGGGTCGTGTGTATAATTAGCCCATGGGATCATACGAATACGAATCTAAATACAGTCGAGAGTGACGGTCTCGAGTCGAAATATAGAATTCTTATTTTAAGAAATCAAAATTATTAATTTTGTTGCTTTATGAAAATTTAAGCTTTAAAGTGTGTTATAAAAAATGCCATCATTTTGACCCAACACCCTGTCACTGTTTTGAATAAATTTCTATGCCAATTGTTTTGGTCCTTCGGCACAGAAAATTCGGCCAATTTGTCACCCATAATTTTTACCACAATTTCAGTTTCTGATGTCGCTTAGTTCCGATGTAAGTGCCAAAAGCGATGCCATCATCAAATGGATTTGCTTGACAATTTGTGCCGCTTCAAATTTCAGTTGTCCGTGTACACTTATCAAATGCTCGGCATGGGACTGAACAGGAATTTGTTGCCCCAACTGACCAACGAAATGGTCAGTGGTTGTGGTGTGGTCAATGAGACTCGCCGGGAGGGGACTGAGTGCTTTTTGGCATTCTGTCCTTAGGCCGAAATGGCATTTTTATGTGCCGGCAAAAGTCTCAGCCAAAACGATAAGTTTCGACTCAACCTTTAACAGAAAGTCTTGGCCCAAAAAGTCTCGACGTATTCTTTGGGCTTTTGTCGAGTCGTAATTATCTAATTATGTCGAAGATTTTGTCGGATTTTGGCTTAAACGTTTTTTTGTCGGACCGAGAATCTGTCGACGCGCAAAAATTCTTCTGTCTCTGTTTGTCAGATGAAGTCCGTCTGTGGCATTGTGAACCCAATCCATCGGCTGAAGTTGCGCCAAGCACTCCAGGACAGCAAACACATCGACGACATTGAAGTGGCCATTCTCAGCAAGCAAATCGACGTGTTCATCAGTTACAGACGCTCAACCGGCAACCAATTGGCCAGTCTCATCAAGGCAATGCCAAATTCAAAAATATTTGATAATGAAAATTAAATGTTGTGAATGCCAAAATTAAGGACTGTCTAGTGAACAGCTAATTATTTAAGGTTCTGCTCCAACTTCGTGGCTACAAAGTGTTCATCGACGTAGATCGGTAGGCGGGAAGGTGTTGATCACTGTTTTTTTGTCTCTGATCAGCTTTCCTATAACTTTGATCTGTCATCAGATTTTATCGGTGATTTCCTATTCTTTTTCTCTCTCTCTCTTTCTTCAGTAAACTTTTTTGGGGGTAGGGCATCCACTGGCCGTGGGGGGGGGGGGCGGAGGGGAGGGGGGCTACTCCACTGAGAAAAAGTCAATTTTTCGGAGTTTTATTTCATTTTTCTTAAAAAATTTCCTTTGGGGCGAAGGGCACTGATGTTTTCGCTCTGATCACAGGCTGTATGCCGGCAAATTCGACTCCTCCTTGCTGAAGAACATCCAAGCGGCCAAACATTTCATTCTTGTGCTGACCCCGCACTCTTTGGACCGACTTCTCAACGACACCAACTGCGAGGATTGGATCCACAAGGAGTTGCACTGTGCTTTTGAACACCAAAAGAACGTCATCCCGATCTTTGATCAACACGTGCGCCTTTTTGGACTTTTCCCCTGGGGCATTCAGTGGCCAAATCGGCCGACTTTTTACTTCACCAAAATCAAAAAATAATAAAAACTACAAATTTTCTCTTAGGAAAATTGTGTTAAATTCTAAAAAGTTGCCAAATTTTCTTTATTTGTTTATGCAAAATGAAATTTTTCTCAAAAATTTTCTAATCAATTTCTGCCCATTACCATTTCAATGTGTGCGTTCTAATCAACCCCGTTCTCTTTTCAGTTCGAATTTCCTGCAGTGGAAAGTCAATTGCCTGAAGACATTCGTCAAATAACGCGATTCAATGGGTTCGGCATTTTCCATTTTCCATTTTTTACAAATATTTTTAAAGGGTCCGCTGGGTGCACGACTACCAAGAAGTGCGTTCTTTTGCTTAATGAGTTTTATGGAACACATTTCTTGTTAAGGCATGCATTGACAAGGTTCGAACGGTTCATCAAAGGCGAGCTGAACCGAGTGCCGAGTTTGGGTGCCAATGCGGTACGTTTTGTTTTGTCCTTCGTTTTCCCCGCAATTTTCCAATTGCACCTGCCCCTGCTGACTTGTTTATTATTTAATGAATTGTGCAATCACTGATTTTGATTTACCCTAATTGATTCGTACTTTAGTCGAACGTTGATTAATTTTCTATCAATTTTTGATCATTAAGAGACTATTAGATTAATCATTGGATGAGACCGGCAGGAGCGATCAGAAAAAGCCGCTGGACAAGAATTAAGATGAATATGACTACGTTTTATGTTTCAGTTGGCACTTCCATCTTCGGCACCTGCCGTGTCCGCCTCTTCCGTTGCGTCGTCCGCCCGAAAAGGCGTCGCCCCCTATCGTCTCAACGGCACCGTCGTTCCTTCGGCCGGAGGCAGTGCGACGCCGACGGGCAATGCGCGGACGACGCCGACGACGATGGTCGGAAGCGGTGGTGGAAGACTGCAAAGACAAGCGCAGAACAACGCCCAAACGGACGCGACGACGACCTCATCGACGAACAGTGTCAGCACCAACAGCAATAGCAGTGGAACAAGTCAGTGCTGTTCGGGACCAAGAATTTTTCGGGACTCGGGATCGGGACCGGGACTAGACACCGGGACTCGGGACCATTTCGGGACCGGGACTTCATAAGCCAATTTTTTGGGGTGTGTTTTGAAAAATTTTGAAGAAAATAATTTTGTTATGTGAATAATAATTTATCTTTCAACTGTTTCTTCGTCCTCAGAATTGTTGCTTGAATTTTCATTTTGAGTACTTAAAATTCCAGATCCTTCCATTTGATCTGATTACTAAACATTTAAAAATAGTTAAGTGAAGCATGATTTGAAAATATCGAAATTAGACATTTAGCACTGGCCATCGAAAATTTTGCAAAATAAGGACATCGCTGGTGAAAAAAAAGGATTTGGGGTCCAAAATAAGGACATTTTTTAAAACGCGATTTCAGAGCTTTAAAATCATTTTTATTTAACAAAATCAACTGTTTGTAGCATATTTGTTCCTTATGGCAATATTTTTTTTATATGTTAGGCTTTGAAATAAGAGTTCATTTTTAATTTCGAAAAAGGAAGGGTTGGCAATGCCGAAACAGGTCAACTCCGTCCCGCCAACTCTGTCCCGGGCCAACTCCGTCCCGGGCCAACTCCGTCCCGAGTCAACTCCGTCCCGCCAACTCCGTCCCGCCAACTCCGTCCCGGGCCAACTCCGTCCCGGGCCAACTCTGTCCCAATACAAAAGGGGCCAACTCCGTCCCAAAATTTTATAGGCCCAAAAAGACTAAAAATTCATTAAATTTTAAATAAAGGAGTGTTAATTTAACAAAATAAATCATCATCCATACGATAGTTTGTTGGTTACCTTGAGTACTTCTATTGGAATTGGGGAGGATATGCTTTATACCAGGTTGGGATATGCCCTTTATTTCAAAGGAGAGTCCTTTATTAAAAAATGTTCATTTTTAAGCCAAAATCCATTTGCAGACCAGACCTTAATTGTCAAAATTTTCCCGGTGGCGCCTATCGGTACTGCCTCCACACCCCCCGTCCCCTGCCCGCCGCTTGGTGAAAAAAAGTAAAGTTTTTAATAAAATAACGATTTTTTAATGCAAATGAAATTTTTGGGTGTTCTTTGAATTCCCAAATTCTCCCCCTTATATCCTTTGAAATCAAACTTGACAGATTACATCCCTGATTATACTCTTTCTGTCCGTCTTATTCGTTTTCCTCTAAAAAATCTTTCAACTCCCTATGAATTTCCCAAATTTACACCGCCAATTTCAAATCATTTTCGAGTTTACACAAATCTAGGAGGGGGTGGTCTGATTTAGTTATGTAATTATCTTTTTTGATCTGCCTTCGTGTTTTTTCTTCCATAAAGTTTCCGTTACAATTCAACGAAACGAAAAAAATCGAACATACTGAATTATTCTAAATATTACACAATTAAATACAGACATCTCCGTAAATATCAGGAATCAGAAAAAATTAGTAAAGGTAGAAAAATTTCTTTTATGAATTTTTATCTTTTTGGACCTATAAAATTTTTGGGACGGAGTTGGCCCTTTTTTGTATTGGGACGGAGTTGGCGGGACGGAGTTGGCTGGGACGGAGTTGGCCCGGGACGGAGTTGGCTCGGGACGGAGTTGGCGGGACGGAGTTGGCTGGGACGGAGTTGACCCGTACCGTGGCAATGCCGATAGGCGCCGCCAGGAAAATTTTTTAAAAATAATAACGAAATCGCTTCAAAAATTTGTAAAAAACAACCATTTTTCTAATTTTTTTACCTCCGAGTAAGAAATAAGGACAAAATAAGGATCCTAGACTCAAATAAGGACGAATCTTAGAAATGAGGATTTTTTTATTTTCTAAGATTCGGCCCCTCCAAATAAGGACAAATCTTAGAAATAAGGACAAATGGCCACCCTGATTTAGCATAATTAGAATAAATCATCAAACATAAAATTTGAAGAATTCTTGTCGATACTTTTTATTTCAAAAGATAACCCAGTACTGAAAATTTTTTCATTTCCTTAACAACTTTCTGGTCCATAAGTCAATCTTTAGTGGTGTAAAAAAGTCCCGAAAACCGGGAATAAAACACCGGGACTCGGGTCCGGAACCGGGACCAAAAAAAACCCGGGAAAATCCTGGTTTTCGGGACCGGGACTTCCGAACAGCACTGGAACAAGTGAGAGAGGAAGGGAGAGAAAGAGAGAGACAGCAAGAGAAGGCGTAGGTATTAGGTAGAGGGTTAGAGAGAGAAAGAGAGGGACATATTTGAGAGAGAGAGAGAAAAGAAAGAGACAGCAATAGAAGGCATAGGTACTAGGTAGAGAGGGTTAGAGAGAGAGGAAAATATTTGGGAAAGAAAGAGAGAGATAGTTGAGAAATAAGAGTGTGGGAGAGAAGGAGGGGGGGGGGAGACAGAGCAGAAGATTGATTGATGGTCTCAGCAGTGACAAATAAGTGATCAGCAGGGCTGCAATTTTAGGCGAGCACTTGATACAGTCATGGTCATACATATGTTTATGACGGAATGATTTTTCTTAGATTTACCTTAATAATTAATTACCAAGACAGGTGTGACCAAAAGTGTCTTAATATTTTTTGTAGCATTTTTTGTGGGCTTTCGATTGATAACAAACATAAGTACAAATAAAAATTTTGAGTCAGATTTTTTTTTCGACTTTGTGTGCCACACTCCATTTTTGTGTGGTCATATGTTTATGGCGGAAATGGAAAAATGACAAAAATTCAATATTTAGTGGGCGAAAAAAAAATTTTTTATTTGTACTTATGTTTGTTATCAATCGAAAGCCCACAAAAAATGGTACAAAAAATGTTAAGACACTTTTGGTCACACCTGTCTTGGTAATGAATTATTAAGGTAAATCTAAGAAAATATCATTCCGCCATAAACATATGACCATGACTGTACGTTGAAATATGCACTAAAAAGTATTTTCCACTCGGTATGAGCTTCTAGGATGACTTTTATAATGCCTATTTTTGGCATTTGCCTATTTTTATGCCAATTTCGCAATTTTTTGGTACATATTTTCAGAAATTTAATAAAAATTTGCAAAAAAAAGGGGTCAAAACATGAAAATAGACTGCCAAGTATCGGCTTTAAATCTCTGCCTATTTTTCCTCTTTTTTTTTTTTGCCAAAAATTCCGAGCCCTTACTAAATATTCGATCCTTCCCTTATAATAATTCCCTCCGTTTTTAGTTCGTTCCGCCTCCATTGAAAAGCAGCGCAAAAAGCCATTGTTTTCCTCAGTGAGCACAGTGAACAGTGAACGATAATAATGGACAAACGAACCAAACCCAACAGAACAGCTGCAAGCAAACATTTTTTGGCATTTTTGAATACTCATCGTTAGAGTGAGGCGGATTTATATGGATAAAAATGGATAAAAAAATATGGCTTAAACCCAAAAAATATGGTTTGACTCTAAATTCGATTTTTTTAGACTTTTTGTTCGAATTCGGGTCCATGGTTCTGAATTGGTCCAAATATGTGTCAGAATCATGATCAAGCGACCCAGAAAGTCCCGTAGCATGTTTTAACGTTTTTAAATTCCAAAATTTTTACAAAAAGTAAGGGGAACAGATCCTACTATTACCGAATTAAGTTGCAAATAAAAACGGAATCCATACAAATCCGTCCTCTACTTAATATTATCATCATCTTCGCAATTTTGTCAATTAGCGTCTTCATTAATACTTTTTTTTTGTCGACTCGTTAATTTGTTCAAATCTTTTCCACTAACCCTGCCTTTTCCCCCGGGGGGTGCCAATTTTTGAGAATTGAAAAACCGGCGCGCGCTTTCATCAAAAAAAACCCTTGCACTGATACTAAAAAATGACACAATAACGATTTTGGGTAACTAAGAAAATATAAACTGTTTTTGTACCTTAAAATGGCCTCTTGAAAAAGGGCACTCATTGCGATTCCTTCCCTTCCTCAACTTTTCCCGTCCATCCGAGTGCAATTTCCATTAATATAATAAATTATGTATTGTACGAATCGAATTTATCATGTATTGTTTTTTTTTTGAAGATCAAAGTGCTCTCTATGTTTATATTTTAGTGATATATTTATTATGATTTGAGGGATTGGATTTTATGTATTAAAAATCGCTAAATAATAATTAAATTGTTTGAATAAATCGCTAAATCCATTGACTTATTTTTGGAAATCAAATTTCCCGAGTGGTCCCAATTCCCTGACCATAAGTCTATTCCCGTTCCCCTGAGATGCTTGATTGATCGGTACTTGTGCAGTTTACGATCGCTGCCCGTCATTTCGTCTCGGCTTCGTTTCGTCTCATTTCATATCAAATTATACCATTCGATTCCTCTCGTTGAGAGAAGTCGAATGGTACCATATTTATTATTCGGCAACGCTTCTAAAAAAAAGTTACAGCTCAAAAACATGGTATTAAATTTTTGGACAAAGCACCGCAAAAATTTAATTGTCAAATGCCATTTCAATACTATATGTTATAAGTATAAGGTCTGTCTAATAGTGATGTTCGAGAGTCTCGGTCTCGAGTCTCGGGGTAAGTCTCGGTTTCGAGTTTGGGGAAATTTTTGGTCTCGAACCTCACTACTGTCTAACTTACGCTGATGCGCTCCAAGGCAAATTAAAAAACGAATTGGCCCGAAATGAATCGTTCGGCATCACTTTAAGGCTCCCTTAAAAATAGAAGCTCTAATATTTTTAAAATTCTTTCTCAAAATTTGTCTGGCATTCCATCATTTTCCGTTCCTCCTCCCCTTCAAGATTGGAGACGGCACTTTAATTTATTTTAGTAATAATGTTAATTAATTATTATTTTACTAACCGACTAAAGGATAAATTGATTTAATATGAAGGCCAATTTTATCTTTAGTTTACACCTCATTTGATAAAATTGACAAATCTTGGTATTAACTGATAGGGCATCAATTGATCACAAAACTCGGAAACCGGCCCCACCGGTTATTGCACCACGGATGATTTGATCGAAATTGCGTAGGAATATGGGTGTGGTTATATATAAAGGTGCCTCCGTAAAATTTTCTTTTACCATATCAAATTTATTTTATCAAAAAAGGGGACAATTAAAAGGCATTTAAATTGAGAAGGCCAAACACACGGAGGATGGCCAAAAAGTTCTTATTATAATTTTGAAAAAAATAAATAAAAAGAAAACCCCCAAAAAACCCATCTTTTTCTTCATTCTCTACACATAAATGCCGACCCAAAGCAACAGAAAAAGTGTGCCAAAGCCAAGGAAAGAGGAGGCCAACGCACCGAATGAACAACTCCTTGCTAAGGTTTCGCGTTTTCTTCGTACTGGTAACCTAAAATGAGGGGAAACAATGGGTAACTTTTTACAAAAATAGAATGGTCATAATGCATGCTTGGATAACAGTAAAATAATGTTCGAGAAATGTCCCCAGGCCCAAAAATTTTCTTATTTGTTGCGCCTACAGTATTCTTACCGTCCAACATTGTCGTGAGAACTGTATTCACGGGTGAATACTGTTTTTTGGTATTCGCTGCTGGAGGCGATTCTTGCCCCGTGTCAACGCCTGTGTTGTATGCCGATGTTGTCGTCGTTGTCGTTGTGCCAGGAGACAACTGCGGCTGCTCGTCCGCCATGGTGACCGTAGCCGCGGCCGCTGACAGAATATAGTGCACGGTATATAATGCCAAGATACAAGGGTGTTTTTTTGCTTTTCTATGTGATTTTAAAAGTGCTAAATTTCTCTGCCTTTCTGAGAGTATTTCTATGTTACTTCTTTTTTTGAATAATGTTTTTAAATAAATGTGAAATTTATATACATTTTCGTTCATAAAAACTCGTTTCCTATTTTTATCTTTTTATAATTAAATTCAAAATTCTCAAAATTATTTTTTAAATTTTTTATTAGGTGTCGGATTTTCCAATATCGGATATTCCGCCTGTGTCGGATTACACATTGAATCAATTTTGGGCCCCAGTTACAAAAACTGCAAGGATTTTTGTCTCAGTGGTCGTTTAGACGGTAAAAGACATAAGAGAGAAGGTCGAGGTCGGCCATAGGAAGAGATGTTTTGGTATATATATTCTTAATACTAATTTAAAGATAGGGTATGAGGGGGCTAGGTAAAGAAAGAAATTCCTTCACTATTTCTTTTTCCTTTCACTTCTTTAACTCTCTCACATTTCCCTTCTCTCTCCTCTCCCACCCACCCAACACAGCCGCTCTCTTCCGCCCCGCTTAAGTTAGAAATAGTATGCCAAACCGAGAGAAAAAGAAATTTTTTGAAGCCTTGTAACCTAGCCTAAAACAAGCTAATTCAAGTGTGGGCTGTTTTTATCCAAATAAGAATAAATAGACAGTGCGCCAAAATGAGAGTGTTAGAGAAAAAGAAGAAATTTGTTTGCCGTCTCGCACTCTCTACTTATTGACACACATCTCGTTTTTGGACTCGGTGTGTATACCGTGACAAAACTCGACTTTTTTAAAACTCTTAAGTTGATGCCTTGTTTATTGACAATAGTAAAACCCGGTCAAAATCTTCACTTCATTTTAGGAAACGCGAAATTTACTTTGTTCCGTTTTTGTGTTTTTTTCTAATCAAGTGGAAGAATAATGACTGGGGAAGGAAGTCCGGATGAGGTTGTTAAGCCTAGATAAATTTAAAAATAGGCGAATTTAAGGTTCTTTGGTTTTTGTAATGGACCCATACGACGGACAGCCGGACGCAATTTCGACGGATTTGGATGGCATTTTGCCCTTGTCGACGCTGCAGAGCACTTTCCCTGGCGCGACCGGGTTGAAGTACACAGACACGAACACCGGCATGCGGCATGCCGTATCGTGAGTCGTATGATAAGCCAACACAGTATTATTCGTCATTTCAACTCAAAATTATTATTTGTACCAAAAATTTTCAATTTCATTGCCTCAGATATGTTGACAATGGTCAACGTTTATGCCCTCCGTCAGGCGGATGGAAATCGAAGGAATTTACGATAATTGGTCCCATTAGCCGACCATCTTCCTCGGTGAGAGGTAATTATAGCATGCTTTAAATGGATTTGTCAAAAACACATATATGTAAAATATTTTTGGAATTTTGATACCAAATAACAGATTGGTACTTTTTTATAGGGTTCACCAACGAACAACGCAAGATCTTGCTGGCCATATGTAATGAGCGGTTGTCACGTCCTGCTTTACGTCAATCTCCCGTCATTTCTGAGAACATAGGTTTAGGTTTTTGGATAAAATACCAATATGCGGCTATTAACTTTTAAAAAGCAGCAGTGGGTAGTGCTCAGGCAGCCATAAAAGTACATTTATTGTGAAGAACTTGTTGCAAAATACAATTAAACACTCTATTTCAAGTGCTTAAAATTGTACATATTCTTGCAACAAAGTTTGGCTGCTAATTGCTGTCAAAATTAACTTTCATATTTGCGGTCATATAAAATGGGAGTTGAGTTAAAATAACGATTTCTGGTTTTTGCACTTAAGATCAAAGCGGCTCACCCGCACAAGACCGTCGAGCCCTTGGCCCGAATTTGTTGTCGAATATCTGTTGGAAACAGAGCCTGGTGGATGTTGTGTGACAGTCATGGCAACGCATGCAGCAATTACGTGTAACCATTGTCTGAGCTCTGTCTTGCGAAGGCAATCCGATGAGAACATTTCCGAATGGCTAAAGTAGCGCTGTTCTGAAGGTAAGTATTCCTTTCCGGCAGCATCGTTGTCATCCAAATACAGAAATATGTGTAAATAATTTGCAAATTTAGATCGCATACATCGATGCAGATTACGACTTTGCCTTACTCCTTTCGGACATTCCGTTATGTCAGGAACTACCACCCTTTATCGACGACGCGCCGTTTGGCGAAACTTATATTCTGTTGGGTAGGTAATTTTTAATTAGAATAATTTTAAACATTCAAATTTCAGGGTTGATTGGTCAAAAAAGGAATTATTCTAAGCCAGGGGTCCAGCACAACGCTTATTCTTGTAAACGGTCTACTAAGCGTCAAAATAGTAAACCGTTTTTCTTCAAAAAGCTTTTATTGACTGAAAAAACATACTTGGATATATATTTTTGTAAATATTTTAACTCACTTTCAGGGCGTCATCTGCTCAAAAACTCTGGACAAGTACAACAAACACAGTGGGGATTCCGGCGTGAACAAGGGAGATAGTGGTGGTGGGCTTTTCTCAATGTGCGGCCATTTAATTGGGATGGCCGTCGAATACGACCATGCGCCGAAAAATGGCATCTTGTTGATGCATTTTCTGCCCATGGCGTATCTGCTTCCTCTGTTCCAATGTATATTTACATTAGAATTAAAATCATCCGTGAGATAACATTGTCAATTCGTTTAGCTCAAGGATACCCAATAGCAATGTTGAACAGTTTTGAAGTAGGTTACCCACAGAAAGAAGTCTTCAGCCGAGCAGAAGACCGTGGTCATTAATGGTAAAGTAGTTTATTCTTTTTATAATACGTACAATAGTTTTAAATTTCAAAGGCCCGTCAGTTTTTGCTCGGCTACGCGTTGTCTCCTGCCATTATTTCTCATTATAATAAGACATTGCATTTATTTGTGACATTTTTTTTTCATAAACCGTTGCGCTGCCTCGCGGGTAATTAACAGAAATATTTAATGACTGCCAAACAATTCCGACGATTTTTTCTATCAGTGTGTGGCCAGTGTATTATTTGTCAACAAAAATTAAATTTTCCACCTGATTGTGAATGTGAGTGTTTGAAAAATCAAGTGCCTTTATGCAAAAAAATCCCAGTTAACTATCGTTTATTAATTTAGCCTGCACAATTGCAAATCAAAGACATTTCAAGGTTGCTGGGGTAAAACGCATTTGATTGTCGACCAAAATTTGCAATAAAGAAATTAAATCAAAAATTCTCTGATTTTATAAAAAATATAATTTTATAAATTTTAATAAGCCAAAAAGTTGATTTTTTAAGCTTTTTGAATTTCGATTACGATTTTTATGGGTGCATTAAAAAAAATTAAAAAATAGATTCTTAGGGGTGCATTTTCAAATTTTACGGCGTTAATTCAAATTTTGATTTTTCCCCCAGGATTTATCCCTTTCTTTATCCTTGCGGTTTTTTTTTAATTCAACGCTCTGTCTCTCTGTTGAGTGTACCACCATAATTCCCAGACATTTCGTCTCTTGTTTCATTTTCACCACTGTCTGTCTGTCCGTCCGCATTCTTTTTACCCAATTATTGATTGCATATTTCACTCTTCTTTTGAAACAGCAGCTGTCAATATCCATTTTCATCAAAGGTAGCAAATCCACAGCTGAAAATAGGCCGGTGACACCGCCGCTTCCATTCCTTCATTTTTGCGTTCATTTTGGCCCAATTTTTAAAATTTTTTATGAGGCACACCCACATTAATTATCTGCCGGCTAAACATAAAGTACCAAGCGCGGCAGCATTCGAAACTGCATATATTTGAACGCCCCCTCCAATAGACGCCCACCCCCTCGGGGGTATTGAAAATTTTTAGAAAAAGATGTGTACCGTTACTCCTACATATTTTATGCCCGGAGTGCTGTGTACTGTAACTCCCATTTTAAACCCGGTGTTATCGTAACTCCTTTAAGCGCGGGGTGCTCTGTATTCCGAATTAAG
The DNA here is from genome assembly GCA_039877585.1 of Heterodera filipjevi. Taxonomy (NCBI): domain Eukaryota; kingdom Metazoa; phylum Nematoda; class Chromadorea; order Rhabditida; family Heteroderidae; genus Heterodera; species Heterodera filipjevi. The sequence continues at coordinate 4,255,664 of JBDPZO010000008.1, forward strand.
CCTAGATAAATTTAAAAATAGGCGAATTTAAGGTTCTTTGGTTGTTGTAATGGACCCATACGACGGACAGCCGGACGCAATTTCGACGGATTTGGATGGCATTTTGCCCTTGTCGACGCTGCAGAGCACTTTCCCTGGCGCGACCGGGTTGAAGTACACAGACACGAACACCGGCATGCGGCATGCCGTATCGTGAGTCGTATGATAAGCCAACACAGTATTATTCGTCATTTCAACTCAAAATTATTATTTGTACCAAAAATTTTCAATTTCATTGCCTCAGATATGTTGACAATGGTCAACGTTTATGCCCTCCGTCAGGCGGATGGAAATCGAAGGAATTTACGATAATTGGTCCCATTAGCCGACCATCTTCCTCGGTGAGAGGTAATTATAGCATGCTTTAAATGGATTTGTCAAAAACACATATATGTAAAATATTTTTGGAATTTTGATACCAAATAACAGATTGGTACTTTTTTATAGGGTTCACCAACGAACAACGCAAGATCTTGCTGGCCATATGTAATGAGCGGTTGTCACGTCCTGCTTTACGTCAATCTCCCGTCATTTCTGAGAACATAGGTTTGGTTTTTGGATAAAATACCAATATGCGGCTATTAACTTTTAAAAAGCAGCAGTGGGTAGTGCTCAGGCAGCCATAAAAGTACATTTATTGTGAAGAACTTGTTGCAAAATACAATTAAACACTCTATTTCAAGTGCTTAAAATTGTACATATTCTTGCAACAAAGTTTGGCTGCTAATTGCTGTCAAAATTAACTTTCATATTTGCGGTCATATAAAATGGGAGTTGAGTTAAAATAACGATTTCTGGTTTTTGCACTTAAGATCAAAGCGGCTCACCCGCACAAGACCGTCGAGCCCTTGGCCCGAATTTGTTGTCGAATATCTGTTGGAAACAGAGCCTGGTGGATGTTGTGTGACAGTCATGGCAACGCATGCAGCAATTACGTGTAACCATTGTCTGAGCTCTGTCCAAAAAGATAGCGGAACTGTTGTGGTAAAACCGTGCGAAGGCAATCCGATGAGAACATTTCCGAATGGCTAAAGTAGCGCTGTTCTGAAGGTAAGTATTCCTTTCCGGCAGCATCGTTGTCATCCAAATACAGAAATATGTGTAAATAATTTGCAAATTTAGATCGCATACATCGATGCAGATTACGACTTTGCCTTACTCCTTTCGGACATTCCGTTATGTCAGGAACTACCACCCTTTATCGACGACGCGCCGTTTGGCGAAACTTATATTCTGTTGGGTATGTAATTTTTAATTAGAATAATTTTAAACATTCAAATTTCAGGGTTGATTGGTCAAAAAAGGAATTATTCTAAGCCAGGGGTCCAGCACAACGCTTATTCTTGTAAACGGTCTACTAAGCGTCAAAATAGTAAACCGTTTTTCTTCAAAAAGCTTTTATTGACTGAAAAAACATACTTGGATATATATTTTTGTAAATATTTTAACTCACTTTCAGGGCGTCATCTGCTCAAAAACTCTGGACAAGTACAACAAACACAGTGGGGATTCCGGCGTGAACAAGGGAGATAGTGGTGGTGGGCTTTTCTCAATGTGCGGCCATTTAATTGGGATGGCCGTCGAATACGACCATGCGCCGAAAAATGGCATCTTGTTGATGCATTTTCTGCCCATGGCGTATCTGCTTCCTCTGTTCCAATGTATATTTACATTAGAATTAAAATCATCCGTGAGATAACATTGTCAATTCGTTTAGCTCAAGGATACCCAATAGCAATGTTGAACAGTTTTGAAGTAGGTTACCCACAGAAAGAAGTCTTCAGCCGAGCAGAAGACCGTGGTCATTAATGGTAAAGTAGTTTATTCTTTTTATAATACGTACAATAGTTTTAAATTTCAAAGGCCCGTCAGTTTTTGCTCGGCTACGCGTTGTCTCCTGCCATTATTTCTCATTATAATAAGACATTGCATTTATTTGTGACATTTTTTTTTCATAAACCGTTGCGCTGCCTCGCGGGTAATTAACAGAAATATTTAATGACTGCCAAACAATTCCGACGATTTTTTCTATCAGTGTGTGGCCAGTGTATTATTTGTCAACAAAAATTAAATTTTCCACCTGATTGTGAATGTGAGTGTTTGAAAAATCAAGTGCCTTTATGCAAAAAAATCCCAGTTAACTATCGTTTATTAATTTAGCCTGCACAATTGCAAATCAAAGACATTTCAAGGTTGCTGGGGTAAAACGCATTTGATTGTCGACCAAAATTTGCAATAAAGAAATTAAATCAAAAATTCTCTGATTTTATAAAAAATATAATTTTATAAATTTTAATAAGCCAAAAAGTTGATTTTTTAAGCTTTTTGAATTTCGATTACGATTTTTATGGGTGCATTAAAAAAAATTAAAAAATAGATTCTTAGGGGTGCATTTTCAAATTTTACGGCGTTAATTCAAATTTTGATTTTTCCCCCAGGATTTATCCCTTTCTTTATCCTTGCGGTTTTTTTTTAATTCAACGCTCTGTCTCTCTGTTGAGTGTACCACCATAATTCCCAGACATTTCGTCTCTTGTTTCATTTTCACCACTGTCTGTCTGTCCGTCCGCATTCTTTTTACCCAATTATTGATTGCATATTTCACTCTTCTTTTGAAACAGCAGCTGTCAATATCCATTTTCATCAAAGGTAGCAAATCCACAGCTGAAAATAGGCCGGTGACACCGCCGCTTCCATTCCTTCATTTTTGCGTTCATTTTGGCCCAATTTTTAAAATTTTTTATGAGGCACACCCACATTAATTATCTGCCGGCTAAACATAAAGTACCAAGCGCGGCAGCATTCGAAACTGCATATATTTGAACGCCCCCTCCAATAGACGCCCACCCCCTCGGGGGTATTGAAAATTTTTAGAAAAAGATGTGTACCGTTACTCCTACATATTTTATGCCCGGAGTGCTGTGTACTGTAACTCCCATTTTAAACCCGGTGTTATCGTAACTCCTTTAAGCGCGGGGTGCTCTGTATTCCGAATTAAGCCTAGATAAATTTAAAAATAGGCGAATTTAAGGTTCTTTGGTTGTTGTAATGGACCCATACGACGGACAGCCGGACGCAATTTCGACGGATTTGGATGGCATTTTGCCCTTGTCGACGCTGCAGAGCACTTTCCCTGGCGCGACCGGGTTGAAGTACACAGACACGAACACCGGCATGCGGCATGCCGTATCGTGAGTCGTATGATAAGCCAACACAGTATTATTCGTCATTTCAACTCAAAATTATTATTTGTACCAAAAATTTTCAATTTCATTGCCTCAGATATGTTGACAATGGTCAACGTTTATGCCCTCCGTCAGGCGGATGGAAATCGAAGGAATTTACGATAATTGGTCCCATTAGCCGACCATCTTCCTCGGTGAGAGGTAATTATAGCATGCTTTAAATGGATTTGTCAAAAACACATATATGTAAAATATTTTTGGAATTTTGATACCAAATAACAGATTGGTACTTTTTTATAGGGTTCACCAACGAACAACGCAAGATCTTGCTGGCCATATGTAATGAGCGGTTGTCACGTCCTGCTTTACGTCAATCTCCCGTCATTTCTGAGAACATAGGTTTGGTTTTTGGATAAAATACCAATATGCGGCTATTAACTTTTAAAAAGCAGCAGTGGGTAGTGCTCAGGCAGCCATAAAAGTACATTTATTGTGAAGAACTTGTTGCAAAATACAATTAAACACTCTATTTCAAGTGCTTAAAATTGTACATATTCTTGCAACAAAGTTTGGCTGCTAATTGCTGTCAAAATTAACTTTCATATTTGCGGTCATATAAAATGGGAGTTGAGTTAAAATAACGATTTCTGGTTTTTGCACTTAAGATCAAAGCGGCTCACCCGCACAAGACCGTCGAGCCCTTGGCCCGAATTTGTTGTCGAATATCTGTTGGAAACAGAGCCTGGTGGATGTTGTGTGACAGTCATGGCAACGCATGCAGCAATTACGTGTAACCATTGTCTGAGCTCTGTCTTGCGAAGGCAATCCGATGAGAACATTTCCGAATGGCTAAAGTAGCGCTGTTCTGAAGGTAAGTATTCCTTTCCGGCAGCATCGTTGTCATCCAAATACAGAAATATTTTAAATAATTTGCAAATTTAGATCGCATACATCGATGCAGATTACGACTTTGCCTTACTCCTTTCGGACATTCCGTTATGTCAGGAACTACCACCCTTTATCGACGACGCGCCGTTTGGCGAAACTTATATTCTGTTGGGTAGGTAATTTTTAATTAGAATAATTTTAAACATTCAAATTTCAGGGTTGATTGGTCAAAAAAGGAATTATTCTAAGCCAGGGGTCCAGCACAACGCTTATTCTTGTAAACGGTCTACTAAGCGTCAAAATAGTAAACCGTTTTTCTTCAAAAAGCTTTTATTGACTGAAAAAACATACTTGGATATATATTTTTGTAAATATTTTAACTCACTTTCAGGGCGTCATCTGCTCAAAAACTCTGGACAAGTACAACAAACACAGTGGGGATTCCGGCGTGAACAAGGGAGATAGTGGTGGTGGGCTTTTCTCAATGTGCGGCCATTTAATTGGGATGGCCGTCGAATACGACCATGCGCCGAAAAATGGCATCTTGTTGATGCATTTTCTGCCCATGGCGTATCTGCTTCCTCTGTTCCAATGTATATTTACATTAGAATTAAAATCATCCGTGAGATAACATTGTCAATTCGTTTAGCTCAAGGATACCCAATAGCAATGTTGAACAGTTTTGAAGTAGGTTACCCACAGAAAGAAGTCTTCAGCCGAGCAGAAGACCGTGGTCATTAATGGTAAAGTAGTTTATTCTTTTTATAATACGTACAATAGTTTTAAATTTCAAAGGCCCGTCAGTTTTTGCTCGGCTACGCGTTGTCTCCTGCCATTATTTCTCATTATAATAAGACATTGCATTTATTTGTGACATTTTTTTTTCATAAACCGTTGCGCTGCCTCGCGGGTAATTAACAGAAATATTTAATGACTGCCAAACAATTCCGACGATTTTTTCTATCAGTGTGTGGCCAGTGTATTATTTGTCAACAAAAATTAAATTTTCCACCTGATTGTGAATGTGAGTGTTTGAAAAATCAAGTGCCTTTATGCAAAAAAATCCCAGTTAACTATCGTTTATTAATTTAGCCTGCACAATTGCAAATCAAAGACATTTCAAGGTTGCTGGGGTAAAACGCATTTGATTGTCGACCAAAATTTGCAATAAAGAAATTAAATCAAAAATTCTCTGATTTTATAAAAAATATAATTTTATAAATTTTAATAAGCCAAAAAGTTGATTTTTTAAGCTTTTTGAATTTCGATTACGATTTTTATGGGTGCATTAAAAAAAATTAAAAAATAGATTCTTAGGGGTTTCAAATTTTACGGCGTTAATTCAATTTTGATTTTTCCCCCAGGATTTATCCCTTTCTTTATCCTTGCGGTTTTTAAAATTCAATCCCTTCCCAATTTCATTGTAAATTCCTATCCGTAAAAATTCGGTCTCATTTATGCTGTGTGTTAGGTTTTACCCGAAACCCGGTCTTTTTGGTGACCCGCCAGCGGCAACCCTACTGTGCGCTTTATCTCTCTTGCTGGTATTAACAATGCTAAAAATCTGCAGATAATTCGCTTATCCGCAGATAAATCCGTATTAACAATGCTAACGCTAGGTATCCGTATTAACAATTCCGTTTTCTTCTAAAAATTATCCTTAGCCTTAGCACTAGCGCGACTCGGTATTAACAAAGATAAAGATAGGGTAGCGGATAGGTGTAGCTGTGGATAAAAATCCTTAGCCTCCTTTTCAGTTGGATAGTTGAAGCAATGCCTATTAGAAATGAAGCAATAAAATAATACTGTACTATCAAACTAACTAATTTACACTTAAATAGTACGCAATATTATTAAATAAAGTTTCTTCGTATATTTTTTTATTAATTTAATTTCAATTTATAATAATCCATATAATAAATATGGAAAATCCAAATTTATTTGAAAATTTGTTATGTGAAAAAATTCTGAGCAATATTTGCTCGATATACGAAACTATCAAGTTCAGCACCATAGTTGAAACCGAAGCCTGTGATAGTCCAAGCAAATCACCGCACCATAATTGAAACGAGCTGGACGCCATATACCCAATTGTAGCTAAGATTTGCGTTTCAACAGACATTGCAGCGGACCTTCCCGTACTGTATTTTATTTGATCCCGGATAAGGTCGCAAATGAACTTAATTTTCTCTTCTATTATTTAAAAAATACTTAATACTTGCAATCCCGCTCGATTAAAACGGAATCTTTTAATCAAATCTTCGTCCGACATTTGTTCAATTAAATTTTTCCGGGTCAAGTAAATTTTTTGAAGCCGTTCATCCGGTATTTCCTCTTCTTCACTGCTATCTTCTCCATTATTGAATCTGCTGGACGGTAAAGCTGACAGCAAATTCAGTATTTAAAATCGCCGCCAAATTGAGCCAAGCTTCTTTTTGTATTTTTGAAGCATCAACATTCCGAGTGCCCGGAAAAAGTTCGTCTTTGTTCGATTGGATCAGCTCCAAAAGCCGATTTGTCATTTCTTTTGTAAACATTTTCTATATGGGAAAAAAATTTTAAATTAATAAATATTTTATTAAATATTTTATTTAATCCTAATTAAAATAAAAATATATGAAATAATATAAGCCTAAAATATTCGAAAACGTCAAAATGGAGTAAACAATGCTCAAGTTAACGCCTTCTTATTCATCATCTTCATAATATTTAATAGTTTATTCCATCTTTTTGACGCCTTTCCATTCTTCACATATTATTATTTATCCTAATTTTGTTTACAACAATAATAAATGAAAAGAAAATTATCACAATAATAGTAATGCATATTTTTCATAAATAACAAACATCCGATTTTTGTTGCTTTAATGCCCATCATTATTACATCATCAGCGACATAAAACGTTAAAGAAGAGAAAAGAAAAAAAGATAATAGTGAGAGAGATATCCGGAGCTAGGTAGCTAGGGCTAAAAAAATCCTTAGCGGCAGATAATTATCCCTAGCATTGTTAATGCGGATTTTAGCTGCAGATTTTTTTATCTGCAGATACCCTAGCGGTAGCCTTATAGTTGCGGATTTTTATCCTTAGCATTGTTAATACCAGCATCCGTGGAGTGTACCACCATAATTCCCAGACATTTCGTCTCTTTTCTCTGCCTCAATGTTTCATTTTCACCACTGTCTGTCTGTCCGTCCGCATTCTTTTTACCCAATTATTGATTGCATATTTCACTCTTCTTTTGAAACAGCAGCTGTCAATATCCATTTTCATCAAAGGTAGCAAATCCACAGCTGAAAATAGGCCGGTGACACCGCCGCTTCCATTCCTTCATTTTTGCTTTCATTTTGGCCCAATTTTTAAAATTTTTTATGAGGCACACCCACATTAATTATCTGCCGGCTAAACATAAAATACCAAGCGCGGCAGCATTCGAAACTGCATATATTTGAACGCCCCCTCCAATAGACGCCCACCCCCTCGGGGGTATTGAAAATTTTTAGAAAAAGATGTGTACCGTTACTCCTACATATTTTATGCCCGGAGTGCTGTGTACTGTAACTCCCATTTTAAACCCGGTGTTATCGTAACTCCTTTAAGCGCGGGGTGCTCTGTATTCCGAATTAAGCCTAGATAAATTTAAAAATAGGCGAATTTAAGGTTTCTTTGGTTGTTGTAATGGACCCATACGACGGACAGCCGGACGCAATTTCGACGGATTTGGATGGCATTTTGCCCTTGTCGACGCTGCAGAGCACTTTCCCTGGCGCGACCGGGTTGAAGTACACAGACACGAACACCGGCATGCGGCATGCCGTATCGTGAGTCGTATGATAAGCCAACACAGTATTATTCGTCATTTCAACTCAAAATTATTATTTGTACCAAAAATTTTCAATTTCATTGCCTCAGATATGTTGACAATGGTCAACGTTTATGCCCTCCGTCAGGCGGATGGAAATCGAAGGAATTTACGATAATTGGTCCCATTAGCCGACCATCTTCCTCGGTGAGAGGTAATTATAGCATGCTTTAAATGGATTTGTCAAAAACGCATATATGTAAAATATTTTTGGAATTTTGATACCAAATAACAGATTGGTACTTTTTTATAGGGTTCACCAACGAACAACGCAAGATCTTGCTGGCCATATGTATTCTCGGGTTTTTTGGGGTCTCGGTCTCGATCTCGGTCTCGGTCTTTTGATCTCGGTTTCCGAGACTTTTTTTACACCCCTAAAGATTGAGTTTTTGGACCAGAACAATTTATTTGGTCAGCTAAATCATAAAGTTTTAGTGTAAAATCTGTTAACAAAGCGGCCATAAATTTTCAAAAATTTCTCCCGATGGCGCCTATCGGCACCATCGGACCCCATTGGGTATATTGTCTCAAGAGTAATTTCAATTTAAAAACTCGTCTTTTTATGCAAGATTTGTTACCAAAAACGCTCAAATTTTCAAAATTTTCCTCGTCAGAGCATATCGGCACTGCCGCCTCGCCCTGATGAAAAACACATATTTCAAAAAACAATTTTTTGTTTTATTGCAAATCATAACTTTTTGAAATTTTTTTTTGAATTTACATTCTCAAACATGATTAATCATTCAATAAAAAAATCCATTTGTTCAAACCTTAATTATTTTGCGTGAGCTTTACTAACGGATTTCGACCAAAACATGGTTATTTTTAAATTTTGAGAAAACCATGGGATTCGATGGTGTCGATAGGTGCCCATCGGGGGAATTTTGAAAATTGATGGCCGATTTGTTAACAGATTTTCTCCAAAAATTGTTAATTTTGCGTCTTATAATGAAAAATTTTAAAGGGGTTGAGTGACCGCAGTGCCGATAAGCGCCGTAGGGAAAAATTTACAAATATTACTAAGTTTTGTTAACAGATTTTGCCCCCAAAAAGTCAATTTTTTTAGGCTTTTTACTATTAACAAAACAAAATTTTCAATTGATCTGTGAAACAATTTCAAAAATGTTCACGCAATGTGGTAGATTTGAACCAGGCTAAATTGCAAAAGTTCGAGTTTATAAAATAGGATTGCAATGACTTTTTTATTTCAATTTGATAAATGAATGCGTAATTTTTTATATAAAAAAATGCTTTTTTTTTTTGGTTAAAAAAAAATTTCACCCTATTTTTTAAAAAAATTTCTATGTAATGAGCGGTTGTCACGTCCTGCTTTACGTCAATCTCCCGTCATTTCTGAGAACATAGGTTAGGTTTTTGGATAAAATACCAATATGCGGCTATTAACTTTTAAAAAGCAGCAGTGGGTAGTGCTCAGGCAGCCATAAAAGTACATTTATTGTGAAGAACTTGTTGCAAAATACAATTAAACACTCTATTTCAAGAATCAAAATTAATAGTTATTATAAAAAATCCAGAAAACATTTAAAATAGTAAAAATCTCTACCCCTTTATTTTTTTCGAAAGATGTGAAAATATGAGAAATTTTTGATTTGGCAATTTTCAAGACACTGAAGTCACTCCGTTATGATCGGGCGGGTCCAACTGCGCAAGGGCCGCATCAATCCACTTCAAAAGAAAGCATATAAATAAATAATTTGACATTTTTTTAAGAGGACCGCCATTGGCTGATGAAGCTGAATTTCGAGCCAACACGGTGTCGAGGTGACGTCCTGTGAAAGGGCGGACGAAGTATCAGCACAGAAAAAAGACAAACGAAAACGGAGTGACTGACCTGTCTGAAAGATAAACAGCATTTGGCTTTTTTTTTGACAACAGATATAATTATCGGATTGGGCTATTTTCCCATGCTACCGGTAAATGTCAATCAAAGGGATGGGAACCGACAGCCAAAAAAAGACTCAAAAATCGGAAATTCGAAAATAAAAAGATAAAAATCCAAAGCTTCCATGGTAGGAATTTTCTGAGATTTTTGCCCTCATCAAATCGGTTTACTGACCTCGGGTAGTCCGCTCCCCAACCCTTGACAAAGGACAGACGAACAAAGCACATTTTGCTTTATGAAAAATGGTTTAAAGTCAGTGGCATAAAAAAATGTCAATTGGAGTAACAAAGGCACAGAGTTGGGCGGAGCATTAGCATTGCCCTGGGCCCAGGGATGTTGCGAAAGGAAAAATAAAATTTAGTGAATATAAAATGATAAATATTTTTTTTAATTATCATAATTTTGAATTTAAAAAAAATATTAAATTTTTTGGGGTAGTTTTAAGAAATCTTCCATTAAGGGTATGCCTGGGTTCAGATTCGTACTTATTTTCAAAGTACGTACTTAGAAAATTGGCTTTTTAAACCAGAGGTTTTTGCATTTTTTGGTGAAAATCTGTTAAAATTATTTTACCCGGCGGCGCCCCCCGGTATCGCCGGACACCGCTCCCCCCCCCCCGTCCCCCAGAAATTAGTTCCACTTTAATTCTGGCAAAAAAAGGGGAGGAATTCTTAGAAAAAATTTGTAAATGTTAGACTATTTTCCTGCTCAAAAATACAAAACTTTTGAATAAAATTAACGATTTTTAATTGTAAATGCTAAATTTTGTAGTGACTTTTCTTCCCCTTATGCACTTTAAAGTCGCCTTGGCTGTATCAATTGAAATTGAAATTGAAATTAAGCTTGGCTGATCCGAACCCTGTGGTATACTTTTTGAAAGGTCAATTCTCAAAGATGCCTTTTTCACTTTTATTTCCGAAAATAAGCACTAAATCATTAAGTACTTGCTAGAAGCTCCAAACCAAGTGGAAAATGCTTTTCTTTCAACACGTATCCTTAAAAATTTATCACGTAAATCACTCACACAATGTCATAGACATGTTGGTAACCGTCTTCTTTTGCCTTTTCAAGCATCTGTAAGTGGACGGACAATGAATGGGTCAAATAAAATCGCAATTTTTGGAAGGGAAACAAACCCCGGCGAAAAGATGGTAATCGAAGATCACCTGAAAATGGGGCGATAAAATAAGGCAAATTTATTAATGATGATAAACAAAACTGACCATTGTTGCGCTCGGAGGGACTCGACAAACCTAAAAAAATGGGGAAAATTATGCTAATTAGCAAAGATAATTAATGAAGGATAATAATTAGGTCTGATACCAATATTTTTTCTGCTTATATGCTTTGAAGAAAGGGGCTCAAAGATAGACAAACATTCTGCGTTTAAATTTTTTCATTTGGACGTAAATATTCGTAATAAATTAAATATTTTTTGGGTTCGGAAAAAAACTTAACTTAATATTTTGAGGGTTTTTCAATATGAAAAAGATACCTCGAAAAAAGAAAAGAATTTGATTTCTTGACAAGATTTTAGCAAATTTTAAAATAAAGTTAATCTTAAAAATATTTCTTGAAAATTATTTTCTTTTTTTATATAAATTAGTCTTTTTTTCTTCTGACAACCGTATGCGTTTATTGCCTGAGAATTTTGAAAAGTGACTTATTAGCAACTGTAATTAGTGAATAAATTTGTTTGCCAATTTATTGCTTATTAATTTATCTATAAAATGCGATTTCAATTTTTGCACTGCAAAATTTATTGTTTATATCAATGTTTCATCAATATTTTGGGCTTTTTTGTGTATTTCGTCAATATTTTAACCTTTTTTCGTAAATATTTATTTAAATATTTTGGGATATGTCGTAAATATTAGTATCAGCCCTAATAATAATAATTGTTTTCTGTTTGACCGCTGTTGGCTGGAGGGCGTATTTGAAGTTGGCGTTTCGTGACTGCACAAACACAGCAGCCTCGGATTGGTTCAACTGTGTAACATTGTAAATGAACAAAAAAATTTTACTTTGAACACAAGAAACCCTGCCCATTAGTGATGCTCGAGAGTCTCGGTCGTCTCTGTCTCGACTCGGGTTTTTGCGGTCTCGAGCCTCGGGAAATTCTCGGTCTCGAGCATTACTATTGGCCACCCAAACCCATTGCTCAAATAATGTCTTAATGGCAGCAAAAAGTCATTACCATCAAAACGCTGTTCTCAGTGCACATCAGTCGAATGCCTGAAAAGGGAGAGGCAATTGTTGAAATTGTTGGCCATTTTTTAAATGAGAAATTATTCCTTTTTTTAATTTGTTCACCCATTCCAATGTGTCTGCGTGTGTTTTCGATGGTTGCCTTAACAAAACAAAACAAAAAAAAGGTCAATTTTTCATCGAATTTTCCCTTTTGCCCCTCCGTCAAATGTTCTGTTTTTCTCACATTTCTGTTGACGTTGGAAAGGAGGCCAAGACAAATTCCTTAAAAATTGAATTTGTGAAAAGTAAAATGCCTTTTGAACAGTAAAATAAACGCACTCCCCGCGCCGGACGGATTTGTGAAACCTTTCGAAAAGAGAGGAGAAAAAAATAATTCAATTGGCAAATAATTGTGCCATTTTGCCTTACCGTCAATTACGACAATATTTTCCAACACCTAAAAAGGAAAATGAATGATAAAAAAGATTCTATTGACCAAATGTTTAAATGATTCGAATTTTCAAATGGATTTGCTTTCAATATGCCGGAAAAAAAATTCCCGGAATCTCTGCTTTACGAACAAAATCCGGATTTTGGACCCAAAAAGGTTTAATTTCCGAAAATCCAATCTTACCCCTGGCCCTGAACTGCCGCTCTGATCAGTTAAGGTTATACCAGAATCGGACCAGGACCAAACTAAGCAGAATATTTGATCTTTCCGTGCCTTGAATGCCTCGCCAACGCGCGAGTTCAGCTCGTAATAGCACACTGAACACCAACAACAGATTTGTTGGTTGTACAATTGTTGTTGGATGGTGGCAATGTGCCGTTGCTGCTGTTGTGCCACAAAATCGTCGTCATCGCTTAATGCCGAGGGCGACTGAGTGAACAGAGCGGCGGTGGGAGAGGCGGACGGACCGGCGACGGCATTTGCCATCAAATGATTATGCTGATGATGGGTATTGTTAAGGTGACGAAAAGATGGCAGTGAAGAAGAGACGGAAAGGATGGAGGACGAAGAAGCGGAGGAGGAGGAGGGAGACGAAAGAGCGGAAGGGACAGAGGGAGGAGGGGAAAAAGTGCCAATGGAAGAGGAGGAGGAAGAGGGGACAAACGAAGAGGAGGGCACAACGGCGGAAGAGGGGGCAAACGAAGAGGAGGGCACAACGGCGGAAGAGGGGTGAGGAGGCGCTTTCTTAATGGGACAGAAGCCAATAAATATGTCGAAAATAATTTTATCAATTAATGGTCGGCACTTACCGACTGTCCTGGCATTACAATTCGATGGTAATGGTAAGGATTAATGCAAATCTGAAAACGATTGAAAGTAAAACAAAGATAAATAGGTCGCAGATGGTTATCATTATATGGTTAATAAACAATTAATTAATTGACCAATCGCTGATTAATTGGCCATTATTTTCCCACCTGTTCACTGCGTCCATCGTATGGAAACATACAACCGGTGGTGGACCTTAATTCGTAAAACGCACTATTTTAAAAGATCATTCATACAAACAAAAAAAAAAACTAAACTCTTTTTAAATTGTAAAAGCGACAAAAAATCTAATAAAATGAAAATTGGCATAAATTACGCATCTGATGGGACTGCAAATTTGGCCAACGCCATACGCGACAGTAAATCACGTGGGGAAGGCCCTTCCGATGGGACACCTTTCAACGGGAAGAGACGGCATGACAAAAGAGACAAATTCCAATGGAAATTAATGGAAAGAGGGAGAGATCAAATTGAGAATAATTAAATTAATTAATTGGCCAGCAAAAACACCTGAAGCCGTCCGTCTAAGGAGCGGGGAATGGTCACACAACTGAAAAAAGCAACAAAAAAAACAATGATGAAAAGGGGGAAAAATTAACTAATTAATGAACAAAAAAATTTTAATTAATTATTTGCGTTTGTCACTTGCTGGTGGACCCCGGATGAGACAACGCATATTCCTAAAAACAAAAAGAAATTAAAATACTTTTTTTTCAATCCTTTTTTATTTTAACAATTATTTAAATGAAAACCCGGGATCGGGTCCTGGTTTAGACTAAAAATCAGGGAAAACCGGGAAATCCCAGTATAAATCCAAGATCGGGACAATTAAAAATTATTATTTTTTTTATTCATATTGTAACTTACCAAGTCCTCTACCGTACCTAAAAATCACAAATTATTCCATCAGGTTACAGTATCATTGGCGTGCTGTTACGCTTACCGTATCCACGATGCTTTCGCTTTTGCATCTTTTTCACCAGCGACTCGACTGCTTTCAGTGCCCATTTCTCCTCTTCGTCGCCCATTTTCCAGCCCAACAATTTCTTAACAGACGGGTCCAATGAAGTGAACAAATTCATTTTTTTGCCACTGTTTTCCTTTTGAAGGTGAATTGAACAAATTTGTGGAGAAAAAATGACGAATAAATGAAAAAAGTGCGAAAATGGGAAATAAAAAGAAAAGCTAAAGGGAAAAGAAAAATGGCATTTATTTTCGTTTATTTATTCCTAAACGATTTACCCCCCCCCCCCACCATCACTAAATGTTTTTAAGAGTTTCTTCTGCATCTGTCCCATAATTATAAGTTATAAAGCAAAATGAACAATATGTAGAATTATTTTCAATGCAAAAGGAAATTTTAATAAAATAACACATAATATTAAGCTTTTTTTATGGAATAAAAGAAGTCATTCACAAATTGGGAAGGAGGAGAACGCTTCTTAAACGAAAAATAAAGACCCTTTCCCGAGCGAAACTAATCGAAATTTTGATGCCCCCTTTTTTGATCAGTTTTTGGGGTGGTCGCGTCGGGGAGCGCGATGAATCCTCCCGCAGAAAAATTGGTAAAGATCATCCGCATCAGGGGCATATTTTTGTTAAGTGACAATAATTGATAGGCTTAAGCAAAATTTAACGCCGTATAATTAGTAATTTACCAATACCGTATTACAAGCCGAGCTGGGGAATCCGGCAAAAATCGGTAAATTACCACGGTAACGGTAAAAATCGGTAAATTACCACGGTAACGGTAAAAATCGGTAAATTACCATGGTAACGGTAAAAATCGGTAAATTACCACGGTAACGGTAAAAATCGGTAAATTACCACGGTAACGGTAAAAATCGGTAAATTTACTTATTTTGGTCAATTTGGAGGAAAAAGGAAAAACCGATTAATAGCAATTATTCCGGTTTTTACTTACTGTGCCGAAAACCGCATTTGCCGATCACTAATAATTCTTCATTATTATTCGACTTATAAAATTAAATTTAAAAAATCAGCCGACCCGTCAATTAGCCCCCGCCCCTCCCCACTTTATGATATTGCAAATGTTTCTGATGCTGGTTCTTGTTTATCATACATTTTCACATCGTTATCATTAACAAAAGAAAAATAAATTTAAAAGAAATTCCCTCAATCAAAAATTGCATGGTAATGGGGCCGAGATTCTTGAATGGTACATACGCATGAAATAAATTTAAATAAACGATCTTTAAATTTTATAAGAAAATAAACGGCGGTCGGTTAATCGAACCCGACTTAGAAAAAAAATAGTGATTAATCGTAGGCCAAAACCATGGCTATAAACGGACAATTGGGTCCCTTAGTTTTGGTGGTCTTCATCAATAGAAGAACATATTGTGAGTGGGTGGTGAAAGAAGGACTTTTTGCTGCCGTTGTCCTTGTGAAGAGAGAGATTGGAAGGGAATGATCGTCAGTTGCTCCTATTTTTTGTATTTCTTTTTTTAAATGAATGAGTTCCGCTGAAGTGCCCGCCCCGTCGTCCCCCTTCCTTTTCCGTTTCGCTATGCGCAATAAATCACCCCCCTTTCATTCGCTCGTTCGTTCGGCCGTTCCTCTCAAATCGACTTTTCAAAAAAATAATAAATATAATGTGCCACTGCGAAATCGGAACATAAGTGTTGTTTTAATGAAAAAATAATGTTAGTGAGATTAGGCATTTAGGCTCTTTTATACATATGGTTTACGTCCCATCACTCTCTTTTTGAACGGCTGTCACCACCTTTATCCCTAATCCAAATCGGGTCACTTCAGTCGGGCCATTTTAGTCGGGCCGTTTTAGTCGGGCCGTTTTAGTCGGGCCGTTTTAGTCGGGCCGTTTTAGTCGGGCCGTTTTAGTCGGGCCGTTTTAGTCGGGCCGTTTTAGTCGGGCCGTTTTAGTCGGGCCGTTTTAGTCGGGCCGTTTTAGTCGGGCCTCTTTAGTCTGAGCCATTTAAAAAATTTTTTCAGGTAGCAGATTTCAAGAAAAACTCAATATAAATTTTACAATTTTTCAGAATTTCGTGAAAATTTTAAGGGTTTCCTAGAAGCTTAGGACCTAAAAACGGACGCAGTCAATTGGGCGCTCACGATTGGGCGCCAGACTCGTTTAGGGCTTTGTAACTTTTTTTTTTGTTAACCCCATTTCTCAGATTCGGTATAATTCGATGAGTGTTTAGAAGGTATTAATAAGCTATTGCTAAGCGATTGACCAACTCTTAAAAAAGTTACAACTTGAAGAACGCAAAAAAGTCAGAAATTTTGTACATTTTTATTCATAACTTTGGTAAAACTTAAGGAAACTGACAACTTTGATTTTTATATCATATTATATATCATTCGATTCCTCTCGATGAGTGAAGTCGAATGGTATCATTATTTTTACCCGGCGACGCTTCTAACAAAAGTTACAGACCCGGGACTGAAATGGCAAAATGGCTTGGGACTGAACCGTCCAACTTGTAAAAATTAATGAAAATGAAAAAGTATTTATATAATTCGACTTCTCGTACTCAATAATCTATGGAACTAAAAGAATTTTAAGGCGAAAAGCACATTGGACAGAGTTATAGCCACGGGACTGAAGTGGACAAATGAAAAGCACCTTAAGGCCGCGGAGCGGCCCGCCAATGGCGAGCATGCGATGACGGAGCAAGTAGTGGGGCGCCCGAGCGAGCGGAGGGTTGCGAGCGCCTGGTTAAGGTCGGGCCGAAGGCCCGACCTCAGGCGAGAGCAACCCGGAGCGAGCGAGCGGCGCCCCACCTACTGGCCGCCGTAGTCGAGTGTGCGGTGTCTTGGCCAAAAATTAATAATGAATTTATTCTATTTTTGCCATTTCAGTACCAGGTTTTTTTGGATGGCGTCCGAAAGTTGGCTGGCGCCCAATCGTGAGCGCCCAATTGACATAGACCGCCTGAAAATAATTTATATTAGGTAAGTTTTTCTTGAAATCTGTTCTCTGAAAAAATTTTTTGGAATTAAAACAAAAAATTTTATTTCCGACTAAAATGGCTCCGACTAAAGTGACCCCTACGCTGCCGTACGATTCGTCCGGACGACGATTGGTCCGGCAACGATTCGTCCTCCCAGCCAAAAACGTACGATTCGTCCGCCTAGCCAAAAAACTACGATTCGTCCGCCCAGCAAAAGAAATACGATTCGTCCGGAAGACGATTCGTCCGCCCGGCTAAAAAGTGCCAAAAACATAAAACAATTTAAGTTTTTTAACATCTGACATAGCTAATAAGAGAACTTATAAAAAATGCCAAAAGAAAAACCACAAAAAGTTAAAGTAATTTTATGTTTTTGGCACTTTTTTGGATGGGCGGACGAATCGTTGCCGGACGAATCGTCGTCCGGACGAATCGTAGTTTTCTTGCTGAGCGGACGAATCGTACGTTTTTGGCTGGGCGGACGAATCGTCGTCCGGACGAATCGTCATGTTGCCGACCCCTACCGAGGGATGCCTTTTTCAGCAATTTATTTTTAATCAATTGAATTCTGTTTTTTGAAACAAATGCCGGATCTTATATATGTACGTCCCATAAATTGTTTTTTATTTTCAATGGGTAAAAAACCAATTTATATCTTTTCTGGGTCGCTGATCACGAATTCGGCATCATCTAGACCCATTACGAACTCCGAAACCGAATTCGAACAAAAGTCGAGTGGCTCAGACCACGAAGATATTAATTTTTTGTTTTCGCCAATGAAAATTTATAAGAAAAACAGTGGAAGCAACGAAAATTTTGTAATTTTCAAAAAGAACCACAAAGCTTCAATCTTTATTTTGAAAATTTAGCCTCATTGGCCTTTCAAATAACAAAATGAGGTTAAATCCTCACAGCTGGGAACCCTGGTTTTAAAGCTTAAAATTCGCGAAGGTGCAAAAAAGCTAGCTTCATTTTTTGGAAGATTCTAACCCCTAATAAGTATTATTTCCTTTTTTTTTATATAATTTTAGCTTTCAAATATCCCAAATTTGCAAAAATTAATTTAAGAAATTGCAATTCTGTAATGGCCTCCGGCTCATCGTCGTTTGTCAAGGATTTAAAGAATGGCAATTCTTTTTGTCAGCTTTGCGCAATGCAATTTAAGACCAAGGTGTGTTTTTTTGGATAGAGTTAGCGATTTATTGAAGTCGACTGTGAACCATTTCTTGAAACAGATCCTAACTCTTCAATGGTCAATTCAGATTAAGAAACAGACTTTAATGACTCTTTTAACTCAAATATTAAATATGTAACTACTTTTGAAACATAAATTACTTACACTTCAGACACTTACTGCACATGTCAATGGACGAAAGCACAGAGAATCGTTGTCACAACAGAAGCAAAAAGACAACCAATTGAAAAGGGCAAAGGAAGAAGCAGACGAAATCAGAAACACCAGCAGAAGTGAAGTCGAGACTAACTTAAAACGAACACACATCAACGACTTTGATGATATTGCCGACAATGAGAAGAGGGAAAAGAAAATAAAAAGAGGTGGAGTCTGGGGGTGCGCAAACAGGGTATTTATACAAAAATAACTAAGATTCTAATCGTATTCAGAAGATGATGCGGTGGTAGATGGACGGATAACCGCGCCATGGCAAGCAGAAGTTCGGAACAGCGAAAATGAAAAAAATATGGGGGCAAATGTAATTGAAGGACTGCCGAAAGGATTTTTTGATGATGAGCAAATGAACGGTCGGGTGCGTTTATTTATTGTTATTTCAATTGACTTTTTTGTGTAATTTAGGTCCGTGAAACCATTGAAAAACAAAAGCAAATTACCAGCGAAATTGACCGCTTTTACAAAGAAGTTGAGGAGTTGGAGACACAGCGAGAAGACGAACACGAAGAATCGGTTTGTTTTTTTCCTGGGTCGTTGGCGTATAAATTTCGAAATTTAAATTACACGACTTGGTAATATAGTAAAATTGTGGTGACATGCTTTTTTTTTATAGTTTCCGATATTTGTTCACTTTTTTAGAATGAACAGTCGGCAATCCGTTCGGACATTGAAATGATTGACGAACAAATCGAACGATGGAAAATGGTCAACGAACTCGAGAAGAAGAAAGAAACCATTGTCGAGTCGGTATCCACGAAATTTGAACAAAAACCTAATTTTGATTCTATTGAAATGTATGATGGTGATGATGATTCCGATATTGTTGATTTTGACAAGATCAGTTGGCGAACCAAAGCCTTTTAAAATAGCAAAAAATTGACTGGTGGTGCAAAGCGTTATTAAGAAAAGAAGTTTTTAGCTTTTGTATTTTCTTAATTTAGTAAAACTTTTTGTTGTACTTTTTTTAATGTGTAAATGAATTTTCTGAAACGCGCTTTCATTGCCTCAATTAACTTCCCTCGCTTGCGGAGCAATGTGTTGCGGAGTATTGTCCCATATGTGCTCATTGGTGGTGGTAAGTTTTGAAAATGTCAATATTGTGTTGTCAAATAAAAAAGCCAGAATTCATATCACACAGTTAATGATTTATTCAATCCTTAAAATTGCTTTTTTTGGCTCTGCGAGTTACTACGCGTCTTTGTCAATACGTGCAAGGGACCCGGACGCGCGGGTGCTCATCATAACCGACGAACAGGAGACGCCGTACAAAAGAGGACCATTGTCAAAGGGTATGACTTTCGAGCCCCTGACACAGGAGTTAGAACCAAAAGCCGAACATACAAAAACTTGTTTAAATTACATTCTCGAAAAAACTATTTATTTTTTTAAAAGTGGCCAATCATTTGCACTGCAATCGGACTTGATTACATAGCCTATTTGTTAGAATTCTAGCATAGTTTTTTACTCTTTAGAGCTTTGGTGGTTCGCTGATGAGGCGAGCATCGACTCACTGTCCCACGCCAATCCGACCAGCAGCAGCGGGCGGAGGCGCTACGCCTTTTACGAGGCGGACGGCTTTTACTTGCCGCCGGACGAACTTGACCAGTGGGAACACGGCGGAGTTGGGACTAATGCGTGACGCAAAGGTGGTCAAAGTGGACACTGCTGGAAATTTTGTGCAATTGGCGGACGGACGACGGATCGAATTTGGCAAATGTCTCATCGCAACGGGTGAGAAAAATGCATTTGTGGACAAAGGCTTAATGAATAATTTCATCAAGTTTTGATGTAGGAAGTGATGCATTGTTGCAGACATCGCTTGAACACCTTCCTGAACTGGACGATTTTGTCACAACACTCGGAAAGGCGAGTCATCAAAAACTAACAAAATTATATGGGAATAAAACGTGAAATTTAGTCAAAAACACAGACCAACAATTGCATATTATGACATGAATTTCCTTAAAAATCAATTCGAAGATCAAAAAAAAGTTAAAAATGGGCATAAATCGCGAAATATTGGTAATACTTGGTCTTAAAGTTTAAGACCAAGCAACTTGTTCGAATTAAAATCCATATTTAGATTATTTCCCTTAAGGCCTCTGATTATCGGAAAACTTTTGCCAAATTGGACAAAATGGCGTCGGCTGAAGACGGCACTCAAAGCGTTGTTGTTGTTTTGGGAGGTGGTCTTTTGGGCACAGAATTGGCCTATTCGTTGAACAGACGGTACGCCCGTGATCAGACAAAACCCGTGGTGAAAATTATGCAACTGTGCCCTGAGTCAGGTCAGCAAGGAAATTGGCAAAATGATTTGGCGGACTAACGACGTTTGCTCTTTTAATTGGCTCATTGAATAATTTTAGGGATTTTGTCCGAAATTTTGCCGGAAGCTCTGAGCGATTATTCGACGGATTTGCTAAGAGTTCAAGGAGTCGATGTGCTGACGGACACTCGCCTCGAGTCGGTCTCTTTTGCTGCTCCTTCCGTCCCTTCTCCCGCAATTGAGGGGAGAGACGGGCAAAAACGCCGCCGAATTTGTCTCAACACAACGGCAGCAACAACAGGCGATGGGAGGAGGGAAGGGCAACCGATTATGTGCGACTATTTAATTGTGGCATTGGGTGCTGAACCAAATACGGAGTTGGCGGACGAAAAGGCGGGCATCAAATTGGACAAAGTGTGGAGGATTATAATTAATTTATTTTTGTAATTCAATAATTTACAACATTGTAAAAGGCCACAGAACCCATTAATTTTCGTAAAACGTTTGTCAGGTGAATGGCGGTTTTCTGGCCGATGATCATTTGCGCGTTTGTGACAATGTTTGGGCCGCTGGCGATGTCTGCTCATTCGTTGACCCAATTCTGAATAGGCGACGCCGCTGCACTCACTGGCAACACGCACAAATAACGGGAAGGATTGCTGGCGAGAATATGACGGATGGACACAAAACGTACACCCACCAAGTGAGTGGCCTAAAATGAAGGACAAAGATCCCATTTACAAATATTCATTTTCAACTACAACAAAAAAGCTTTGGCATTCCAAGGACATCAGGGCAAATTTCATGAACCCCGTAGTAGTCATCGTTTACAGTTAAAGAGTGGATTGTTCTTTTCCATGTTCGGATGAGAAAGACCTTGCCAGAAATCCTCCCGACTCGAGATTATGACTGGACACACCCAATCTGTTAATAAAAAACTGTACCATTGGATGCCTGTGTTGTAATTTTTACCCTAATCTTTGCCCACGGTAAAGGGAGCGTTCGTCACAATGTTTGGCCCATATGGACACATTTGTGGTGTCGGTGATGTCAACCCGCACAGTCTCAACACAACAACAATTTTTGCAAAACAAGATGAAGATGCTGAGGATGAATATGTTGCGGAAGATGATGAGGGGGATGAGGTGGGTGGAAAAATAACAAAATAATCTTTGGTGCTATTTGCCTGTTCTGACTCGTGTGCATCGCTTCCATGCCTCAACCTCATTCTGTCGTTTTGTCCCCAATTGGAGTTTTCCAAAATATTTGACACCAAATAAAGGCTATATCATAATGGGCCCGGGTTTATTATTATAAAATGCCCAACTGATTTATGAACAGCGGCAAACTGAAACGGATAGCCACCAGTGCAAAGGCAGTTAGACTATTTTTCTAGATTTTATACATACGGTCATATAAGCTATCCCGAGTCTCATGCGGAACACCCCAAAATTCAGCCGCCGAAACTCCGCCAGCCGAAATTTAACCGAAACAAACTCCGATTTTTTTTAGGAAAATAAAGTGTTTTTTTAAAAATTGTTTTTTGGCATTTTTCCCGGCTTATGTCTCGGCTGAGTTTTGTCCTGTTCCGGAGGCGTGTGAATATTCTCTGGTAAAAATTCTTGGAGTCTTAAATTACCAATGCATTTTATCGCTTTTACGCCATATCGTAAACCATGACCACCAGAATATAAAAAGCTTATGCTGTGGGATTCTGAGCATATTTTATACTTTTTCTATTTTTTCAGCTTCGTGCCGTTGTGTTCTACACCGACCCACACACAAATGTTGTCAGTGGAGTGTTGTTGTACAACATTTTGGGACTGGGCGAAGAATGGGCTCGGAAATTAATCCGTGACGCACTGCCAATGAATGAGCGAACAGCGATAGAATGTGCAAAACTGTTTGAACTTTGGGAGAGCGAAGGTGACGAGGAAGTGGATAAGGAGAGAAAGACAGAGAAGGAGGAGACGACAACGACAGCAGCAGAGGAAGCGAAGAAGGAGGCGGGGGCATCAAGTGCCGATGGCGGTCGACGCATTGGAGGCGTATCGGAGGAGAGAACACTGACACACTGATGGATGGATTATGAGGGGAGGGGATGAACCGTGCCGATTAGTCGACCATTTGTTTTCGTTAATATTACCGTTTTTGTTTTTTTGATTTTCCATTTTGTTTTACATTGGATGTTTTCTTTGCATCATTGATTTGTTTGACTGCTGATGATTTTTACTGTGTTCCCATTTAGTTTCTTGGTAACTGCATTTGTTTTCGTTGTTACATATCTTTTTTTCCGTTCACCAATTTAACATTTTCTTTTTCCTGTTTTTACATATCTTTTAATCAGTTAATTTGCTGTTCGATTCGCTGATGGCTACTCCAGACCCAAAAGAGATTTTCAACAAATTTGCCAAGGCAGGGAAAGGTGCCGGAGTCGGTGTTGGACTGATGGCGACAGCTGCCGCAGCCATGTATGGAGTGTACAAGTCCATGTATACGGGTGAGTTCGTTTGCTGGATGAGCTTGCCTCTTGGGTTGGCCTGGAATATTCAGCATATAGCTTTATCTGCTTCGTATAAGTCCATTTCGTGTAGGCAAGAGGGCCAATAGGAGTTGTTTTGGTTCTAGTCGGTTTTACGCGTCCCATGACACTTTACGCGTCCCATCACATTTTACGCGTCCCATCACAATTTACGCGTCCCATTACTTTTATTTTTTTTATTTTCATCAAAGTGGCGAATGGAAGATTGATTATTTTTTTAGCGACCTGGAGGGCTCTAAAGCAAAGCTTAAAACACCTTCATGGGACTAACCCTGAATTGTTGCAAACATATTTGTACCAGTACGCATTTCGTCGTTACCACTCAAACACAAAATATTTCAAAATATTTTAGAGGAAATGCGTCACAACTATCCAGTTTGAAAATATCTTTTTCTATTTTTTAATGTTAATTTGTAAATAAACCAATTTGGATGGAAAATGTGATGGGACGCGTAAAATGTTGTTGGGACGCGTAAAATGTTGTTGGGACGCGTAAAATGTCGTGGGACGCGTAAAGTGTCATGGGACGCGTAAAATGTCATGGGACGCGTAAAACCGACTAGAACCGTTGTTTTTTAAAGCCCAAAAGATTGCTTAAAATTGTTATGGTTTAGTTGAGGCTGGCCATCGTGCGATAATGTTCAACCGAATCGGTGGGCTCGGCGACGAGGTCGTCCGGGAGGGGCTGCACTTTCGCATTCCATGGTTCCAATATCCGATTGTCTACGACATTCGCGCGCGTCCTAACCAAATTCGATCGCCGACCGGCAGCAAGGACTTGCAAATGGTCAACATTGGTCTGCGCGTGCTGTCCAGACCGGACCCGGGTCAATTGCAGAAGATCTACCGAATGCTCGGCACCAATTGGGAGGAACGAGTGCTTCCGTCCATTTGCAACGAGGTGAAGGGGGCGGGGGAGGAGGTGACCAAAGAATGGACGATTAAGTCATATCTTATCATGTCAATTCATCAACCATTTTACAATTATAGTTGACGGATTTTAATGAATATAGTATATCATTGGATAGATTAAAGTAGTCTCTATCGAATGGTTTTATTTGGTAAAACTTACTGGGCCGATTCGTACTGCTTACGTGTTATAAGTATAAGGACTGTCTAACCTACTGACGCCTGCGCTCCTACGCAAAAAAATAGTACGAATCAGGTTTCGTCCGTTTTATTTTATGCTATTTTGACCATTAGAAAAAAATGTTAAGGCCAATTTTGTCTAGGTAAGTAAGAATGACTGCATCCTACTCTTATTTCTTTCTGGACTGAGTCCTGTGCTTCGGAGTTTCCAAAAATGATCGATTCGTGAAGACACCTCCTTACCCGTCTTCCCCCTCTCCCGTCCAACAGGTGCTGAAAGGCGTCGTGGCCAAGTTCAACGCGTCCCAGCTGATCACTCAACGTCAGCAGGTCTCTCTGCTCGTCCGAAAGGGTCTGATTGAGCGTGCGTTGGACTTCGACATCATTCTGGACGACGTGGCCATCACTGAACTCGCCTTCTCGCCCCAATACAGTGCCGCAGTGGAGGCCAAGCAGGTGGCGGCGCAGGAGGCGCAGCGGGCAACTTTCATGGTGGAGAAGGCCATCCAACAGCGCCAGGAGAAAATTGTTCAGGCAGAAGGAGAAGCGCAGGCGGCCAAATTGGTAAAAATGGAAAAAAGGCAATAGGAGAATTTGTCCTATATTTGTAGTTTTTGACTCTCCCTCCCCTCTTTAATTGGGCAAATTGGTTCTTAAAATAGTTGCAAAATCTTTTTTTCGTGCGAGAGGGTGGCAGGGACGTATCCAGGATTAAAAAATACAAAACCACTTTTAAATTACTCTCTCCTTCTCCCCTCAAAAAAACCCCATACCTTATAATTCTAATATTTTGTTTTCCCACTCTTTTGATCAGTATTATTATGAATTCCAAAAATACATGGCATTTTATTAATTCGAAATATTGGTACTATTTTTTGTTGTAAAACATGGCAATTCCAATTGCCTTTCACTTTCTTCATCAGTCATTTACCTGCCCTCTGTATATGCCCCCTTTTGAAACCTGTTTTCCTTCCATTTGTTAAAGTGGGTAATAACTCCACTCGCTGCTTCATTTTGGGCGAAGTCTTTTGCTTTTTAAAAACAAATTGGCGGAAATAAAAAAAATATACACCCAGACAAAAACACGACCTTGTCATTATTTATAAATAGGCCCATAATTCCTCGCCCGCCCGGCCATTCGTTGTTACGCTTTAAAAAATTTTGGTCTTTTTTTTTAAGTTGGGCGAGTCGATGAAGAATGATCCCGGCTTTCTCAAACTCCGAAAGATCCGTGCGGCACAGAAAATTGCGCGTTTCATTGCCAGCTCGTCGAACCGAGTCTATTTGCCGTCGGACGGACTGTTCTTGAACCTTGGCGACGAGGACTACCTGAATTATTCGACCAGCAAAGGGCGCCGTTGAGCTCTGTTTCCAAAATTGTTGATGCTGCTGACCAATGGCACAGAAAACTTTTGGGGTGTCCAATTTCGACACCTTTTCGAATTGCTCTTTTCCTTTTTTTTGTTAGACCGTCCGTTACATTTTTTTTTGTTTGCGCACTTTTCACAAATTATAATATCATAAGAGGTTGCTTTTCTGTATTTTACGAGTTGCTCATTGAATTTTTTGAGCCATATTTTTACGTATTATTTTGCACATTTTATGACAATGCAATTGGTAACAGCTGCTGTCTTTCAACAAATGGAACGTCAAGTGCATGTGGCACGCGATTCGTTGTTCAGCACCAGCTCCGGATGGACCAATTACCGCGGTTTCTTCAACCTCGCCTTTCTTCTGCTGGTCAGTGAAAATTTTGGGCATTTTTTGATTGCGTTTGTACTTCAAAACAAATAGGGTGGGCGTTTTGCGGTTTCCTTCTTACTTTTTTATTAGTTCGTCAATCCTTTAGCAAATTCCGCTAAGAAAAAGTTACCGACCTCCAAAGCGAGTCTGGCCACGAAACGACCTGACCCCCTTATTACGGCGGTCTATTAACTCACCAATAGTATAATGCAAATATTTTCTCTTCAGGTGGTCTCCAATGGACGCGTTGCGCTGGAAAATCTGATCAAATACGGCATTCTGATCGCCCCGCTCCAATGGATTGACAGTTTGGCCACTTCTTCTCCGTGGTGCTGGCCCAACCTTTACATTGTGTTGTCTGTGAACATTTCCATTATGTCAGCGTTCGTTCTCGAGAGACTTTTGGGTATTTTTTTTTGTCGTTCATTTTTTTTTTCTTTAACGAACACCCAATGATTGGCCATTTAACAAAAACTTTTCCAAATTCTTTCAGCAAAGAATCTGATCACTAATCGGTCGGCAGCTTCGTTCTACGCAGTCATTCTCACATTGAACTTGACCTTCCCACCTTTTGTGGTCCTTTTCAGTGAAGTCAGTTTTGGCCGTGCCTCATCCATCATTTGGGACTTTCGTACCTTTTGTGACTGTCCTAAAGGGTTTTTTAATATGATTCTCAGAACAAAGGATTTTCCCAATTTTTATTCCGAAGACTCTTGGTGGTATTTTCCCCCGATGCGCCGACCGGTACATAACCGGAAAAAATTGCCAAACCCCTTGAGATTCTTTTAAAAAAATCAAACTATTTATTTGGAATTTCATATTCTTTTTCTGAATTTTAAAAAAGAAACTCATCCAATTTTTCTGAAAAAATCAAGCTTTTTAACAATTTTTTCCGGCGATATTTTGTCTTACGACCTTTTAGGCGGCGCATTTTTGCTCAGACTGTTTTCTTTCTCCAGGAGGTTACTAGTATATTCCGGAGGATAGGGAGTTCCAAACGAGGTGCCATACTTCTCTCCCTCCCCGACAAAATCTTTGCTATTTTTTTGTGCTCCATTCCTACCAATGCCTAATTTTCCGCTCATTTTTCAGGACCAAAACCCGCTATTTTCCTTCGGAATGCTCACCACAGTTGTTGTTGTCACTTTGAAATTGATCTCTTATGGACACGTGAACAGTTTCCTCAGGGTGGAGCGGGAGGAAAACATTTCGACAAAAAAATTCATCGAAGAAGCGGAGGAAGAGGAGGAGGGAACGGAGGAGAAAGCGCAGATTTTGGACAAAGATGAGACAGAGGAAGTTAAGCAAAAGCAGAAAGAGACGAAAGACACACAGCAGGTATTTAAGTGGGTAAAATAAATATTGGCATTTAGACTTGGTTTTATAGTTGGATTTTTTAGTTAAGTTTTTCTTGAAATTTTCCTTAAAAATTCCTTCATATTTTTTTTAATACAGAAGAATCTAATATTTTGCAATAATCAAGGAAATAGGTTTCGTACGTTTCGGTAGTCGGGAAGTTCCGGTGGGGGCGGAGGGGGGAGACCTGATCCCTCCTCTATGCCAATTTTTTTTAGAAAACTCAGGTAACATCCATGTTTTATTTATTTTTTTCGATGAGAATATTCTCCCTGAATAAGTGTTGTTTTCGTAAATTTTGACCCCTAATTCAAAGTCCACTCGCTTATCCTTTCGGTCCTTGCAGAAACATGGCGACGAGTTGAAGACGGAGCAGCAAAGTTCGGGCAGAAAAGAACAGCACAAAGAGTGTGTTTCGCCCATCTCTTCGCCAAAGAACAAATTTGGCGCTGTCTCTGCTGCCGTTTCGTCGGATCGCACCGGCGCTGACAAACTTTGCTACCCGGCCAATTTGACCATTGGCAACCTTTACTACTTCATGTTCGCGCCGACGTTGTGCTACGAATTGTACTTTCCGCGTACGCCCGCCCGTCGCAAACGGTTCATCTTCAAACGAATAATCGAGGTGGGCAAAAGGGGGGGGGGCTATGTTTTGTTTCTTTTTGCCATATTTCGGTCTTCGATCTTTCGATGTTTTCCTATTCAGAAGCAGAAAACTA
This sequence comes from Heterodera filipjevi, assembly GCA_039877585.1. NCBI lineage: Eukaryota > Metazoa > Nematoda > Chromadorea > Rhabditida > Heteroderidae > Heterodera > Heterodera filipjevi. Next base: position 4,284,067 of record JBDPZO010000008.1, read on the forward strand.
ATTCAGTGCAGACTCGAAAAACAATTAATTGTATAAGGGGAGAAAATTCATCATCAAAATTTAGCACATGTAAATAAAGTAATTATGCAAATCGGAGGTTCAATGGAAACAATGTTTTTTACTAAATCAAAAAGGCGTTATCCATGTCCAAGGCGTATTAAATGCATCAGCCAGAACCTGTTTTCCAAATCTGATTAATTAGCGCACTTGTCTTTGTCAGCTGATCGCCTTCTCCTTCGTCATCGTCTCTCTGTCCCAGCAGTGGGTGATGCCGTTGGTGAAGAACAGTTTGGCGCCCTTCTCCGACATGGACGTCAAACGGTGTGTGGAGCGCGTGCTGAAGTTGGCCATTCCCAACCACCTTATCTGGCTGATGTGCTTCTACTTGTTCTTCCACTCCTTCCTCAACCTTATCGCCGAACTGTTGCGCTTTGCGGACAGAGAATTTTATTTGTAAGCAAACATAAATTATCTTGACAAATTAGCAAACTTTTTTTTGGGGGGAGGGAGGGGGTAATACATTTTTTAAATAAATTATCGTACCATTGGATAACAACACACATTCTTCTTTATCATTTTAGAATTTTTTATACTAATTGTGAAATTGACTGAAAAAGTATTTATGAATCCAATAGAGAATTCAGTATTTTCCGCTTATAAAAATGTGCAAAGGGCATTTCACATACCCAGAAAAAATGGGAACAGGACAAAATCACGCCGCCGAATCCCGCCGACAGAAAATTTTCAAAAAAAAAAAATGCAAAATTTTATTATTTCAAAAATATTTAGGAGTTTTTTGTAAATTTCTTTAAAATATTTGGAGAATACATAAAACTTCCCAAAAATTAGTAGAAAACAAAAGCGCCCTTTTTTGTTACCGCTTAATTAGTACTCATTCCGCTGCATTTTTTCCAGGGACTTTTGGAACGCGGAGTCGGTGTCAACGTTCTGGAAGACATGGAACATCCCCGTCCACCGGTGGGCCATTCGCCACATGTACAAGCCGTTCGTGCGCAATGGGGTCGGTCGATGGCCCGCCTCGATGGCCGTGTTCGCCACCTCGGCATTCTTCCACGAATATTTGGTCAATCATTATAATGATGTTCATCTGTTGACTAAACTCCTCTTCCCCCTTTTCAGGTGTCCATCCCCCTGAAAATGTTTCGGCTTTGGGCCTGCACCGGAATGCTTGCTCAAGTCCCGCTGGGCATGTTCACGGACCAATACTTGAAGGTGTGTTGGGTCGTGTTGGGCTTCTATTCTGTTGTTATCTCCTCTTGTTTGTCAACCTTTTTTTACGGGAACAGGGAAAAATCCTGCCGCCGAAATAACGCCGCCAGTAAATTGACAAAAAAAAAAAAAAAAACTTTGTAGAAGAAAAATTCTAAAAGTTATTTAAGGAAATTTCCTAAAAAAAAAATCACTGAAAAATTTATTATTAAAAATATTTTAGGAGTTTTTTTGTAAATTCTTTGAATTTTTCAACAAAAAAAGAGGTTCGATAAATTTGTTTGTTGAACAATTTTTTCAGAAATTTCGGCGACGTGATTTGGGGTGCAACCCTTCTTTACTTACTTACTCCCTTCCTTCCTCCCATTGTTGTTTGAAGGGCGGTCGTGCCGGAAACATTGTCGTTTGGCTTTCACTCATTCTTGGACAACCGATGGCCATTCTGATGTATGTGCATGACTGGTACTTCCTGCACCATCCCGAACTCCATGCGGCGCATCGACAGAATTTGACCATTGCCCATCTTTGAGTGGACAACGGAGAGAGGGCAGGGGGCATCCTCCATTTTCGCTTGTGACTTCATTTTTCTTCATCACTTATCAACGGCGGGTTGCCAACAAAACGCGTGCCATTATCATCACCAGCAGACACAGCCCAATTAATAAATGACTCCTCATTTGACCCTAATAGTGTTTTCAAAAAGATAATTACAGACATTTCTATTAAATCACTTATTTGCTCATTAAATTATTCTTTTCTCACACATTTTATTCAATTGAATTCTGAATGGGAGGATGGTCCATTTCACAAAGAAAAAAACATGGTCCATTTTTGGCTTACCATTTCAATTGCCTCCATTCATGCATTCCGCCATTTTCCATATTGACTTTCTCATTTATGACAGTGCAATTACTTTTTATTTTTTAATGTGTCCACCACACATTGTGGACATACAAATTCTGATTAACGCCCAATTCAATTGGTTAGTTTTCTTGCGTTTTGCCTTCGCCAAATTGGCCTTAAGTAGAAATAAATGTTCACAAATGTGTGGCGGAGTTTAAAATTGATTGCTCAATACCCCAATTCTTTCACTTATTATACTCAACATATTTTTGCATTGACAAAAAAAAAAAATTTAAATCGATAAATTTTGACTTTATTTTATTTGCTCGTTTATCGCTGTTTTAATTCTCTTCTCTTGCGGGCTGTGGTTTTATGTTTTGATGATTCCATCATCAGCTCTCCCTTCACTCCCGGGAGATAAAAATGATGATTTATTTTATTTACCTCCGCCGTACAATTCCCTCCCCTCCCCATCCCACCCGCCCCGGCGGGTGGGCGATGAATAAATCGTCGGAGCAATAAAAAAAATTAATAAATAAAATAAACTCCGGGCCAAACAGCAGCTGTTTTAAAATAACGAAACTTTTCCAACTTTCTGCCGTGATGGATTAGCTTTGGGGCGAACAATGGAATTGGTCTCACCCTTTTGGCCCGGGGGCTCTTTTGGTGTGAGGAACGGAAAACATAAATTATTTGGCCCCCCGGGGGCGGAGGGCACTTTCCTTTGCCTTATGAATTTGTCTTGGCCATAAATAAAATTCCTCTTTTTTGCTCCTATTCTTTTCTTTTTTCCACGAGACGAAAGAAATTCTTTTTCATTTTTAACGCATTGTGCCAAAAAAAGACTTTTTGGGAGAACATAAAAATGAATGTTGTCCCAACACAAAATATGTGCTGTTACGAGAAGAGAAAAATGGCGGGCCGAGCGGAGAGAACAAATGGACAAATGGAAAAGTGTGTTCTTTCTCCCCTTTGCCCCCACGGCGAAAATTGATGCCGTTTTTACATTTAACGTCCTTTGCCCCCCCCCCCCCCTCCTCCGTCCTTTCTTCTTTGTCCCTCCTCCTCTCCTCTTTCCCACCACTCTTTCATTTGTGTTTATGGCCAACTCTTTTACGGGCAATTTTGGGGATAGGCATTCTTTGGGGTTTCGTGGCATTCAAATTTCGACGTTAAATTTGCACTCACTAAATATTAGAAATGCCATTATTATTATAAGTGACACACACTAATTATTGGGCCACCATAACACACATTTAAAATATTTAAACTGCTTAACTGACTGAGACAGGAGCAAATGCGGCAAAATTCGGCGCAGAAGCCAAGGGAAATGCATGGCCAAGGCGGAGCAGGTGAAAATGGCACTCATTAGTAAATGGCGGGGGGAGGGGAAAGATAACGCATCATTTCTAATGATTCCATTCCTTTGGTCGGTGCCGTACTTTCTCGTCATTCGGCACATGGCCCTAACTTTTTGGCGTGCTGGGACGTTTCTTAAAAACCGCCACTATGGGCGTTTCTTAAATCCGCCATTTTTACTGAATTTTCGACTAAATCAAGTCATAACTTTTCTAAGAAGCAACCAAATTAAAAAATCTTAGTATTGTAAGATAGCTCATGGTTGGCTTTATCACATATACAAATTTGAAAAAATTTCATTAAGTTTTTCAAAAGTTATGGCAGTTTTTTCCAGTTTTTTAACTTCTATTTTTTTAAAACTTAATAAAATTTTTTGAAATTTAGTAGGCTAATAGAGCAATTTAAGGGCTATCTTACAATACTAAGATTTTTAAATCTGGTTACATTTTAACAAAGTTATGACTTGATTTAGTCGAAAATTCAGTAAAAATGGCGGATTTAAGAAACGCCCATAGTGGCGGTTTTTAAGAAACGACCTAGCACCACTTTTTGGTGCCTTTCATTTGGTGTGATGAATAGCATTTTTCACCAAAACTAATTTGTAAACATACCACCGGTAATAGCTGAAAATCGATGCCGATTTTTGGAGGACGGAATTATTAAAAGCAGAGGGCTTTATTTGGCAGGTCAAAAAAGTTTTATTAAACGCTAATAAAAGATCAAAATTTAGGCCTATTTCAATTTCCGTCATTTCTCTTCTGTCGTCCGATCTGAGATCTAAATTAAATTTCAGAATTATGACTTAAGGAATAAAGAATTATTTTGTCCGTCATATGTATATTTGTTTCAATTTATTTTCCCTGACTCCAAATGGCGCTAAACGGGAAGTTCTGATAATATTTTTTTTTGACTGGATTTTTCCAATATTTGTCACCTATTTTTGCAAATATTTTGGGGGTTTATTTATGTTTTTTAGCAAATATTTTGCGATTTTTAGCACCTGAAAATCCGAGCCCTAATGATCATATTGAAAGGATTTTGCAAAATTTTACATTACAAAAATCACTGATATATATGACGGGAATTGAAAGAGGCTCTAAAGGGCTCTGATTGTCTTCCTCCCCCGATCCCGCCCTGTTCTCCTCTTTAGTGTGCCGGCAGTTAATCCCCTCTTTCTCACACTCTCTCTATCACTCACCTCTCTCTCACTCTCTGATCATTCGTTTAGTGCCATTCCCGGGACAACCGGACATTCCCCACACGCGGGTGGAACTGATGCTTTCGGCCAGGTGAGTACCATCGATCAGTGACCAAAGTGATCAGTTACAAACACTGAACAGGAAGCTGAAGGACAAAGATTTGTTATCCAAGTCGGATCCGATGTGTATAATTTATTTGATGGTCCCGGCGGGAAGAGGCGGCACGGGCTTCGAATTTGTCGAAGTCGGACGGACCGAAGTGATTTCGAACAATTTGAACCCGCGATGGAACGCCAAAATCACGCTAAATTATTTCTTCGAGACCAAACAACAGTTGCGCTTCGATGTGTACGACATTGACACGGGAAATACCACGGATTTGAACAGCCAGGATTTCTTGGGTGTGTTGTTGCCCCATAAGTCCAAGCAGTTCAGGCTAGGGTTTAGACATCGATTTAGCAGCATGACATTTTAGTTGGGGAATTTTGCCACCGGCACTCCGAAATGCCATCCCAAACATAGTCGGGGGGTGGTCACCCAAGTTCAAGCAGTTCAATCGACCTTGCGGAATGTCTATGTATTTTCAGGCCGTTGTGAGTGCCATTTGGCGGACATTGTGGCCGCCGCACACGGAGTGTTGACCCTTCAACTAAAGTAATTCCTTTTTTGTTTGCTTTCATTAAAAATGCCAAATTTTGGGGATGAGCCGGGCCAAGAGGGTCAATTGATCATTCGAGCGGACGAAGTTGACGAGGGCCAAAAAGAAGTGGTCCGTATGGTGTGCCATGGGCAACAGGTGGCCTCAAAGGGCGCCTGCTGGTGCCTTTCCGCGCGGGACCCTTTCCTCGAGTTTCACCGAATTTACGCGGATGGCTCGTGGGTTTCCCTTTTCTGATGGATTGATCATTGATCACTCATTAATGGGACAGGAAACAGCTGGTCTACCGAACAGAAGTCCAAAACAGAACGGTATACCCCGAATGGAGGCCCATCGAAATTACGGTACGGCACCTTTGCCAAGGCGACAAGAACAGGTGCCATTGGTGGTCGGGTTCTGTTCCATTTGTTAATTTGGTTTTTTAAGGGAATTTTTGGTGGAATGTTTCGACTACAAATTAGCCGGCGGGTGTGTCACTTTTTTTTTATGAATTTGTTTTCTGTTTGAAACCGAACTAAAAACTTGGAAATTTCGGTTCGATTAATCAAAAGGGCGGTTTCGTGAAAAAGAAGAATAATTTGGTTCGAGAATTTTCAAAAAAACAGCTTCAAACAAATGGTTGTTTTTTTTTGTTGAACAATTTTCTGAAATTTCTGCGGCGAGTTTTTATGAACCCATAATTAACGAAAGAAAATCGCAATTCGAATTTATCAAATTCATTTTAAATTAAATTGAATTGATCGTCTCCTTTTCGGCTTTTGTTAATTGTACGTTTTTCCCAGGCACAAATTGCTCGGTTCTGCGCTTATTTCCGTCCACAAATTGGTCACTCTTCGGCAGCACACTTTCCCTTTACAACGGAAAAATGGTGGCAAAAAACGGCACAAAAAAGACGCCGCCGCCCTTTTGAACAGCAGCGGCGGCACATTGCGTTTTTTGCAGGCGGAGTGCCGTCGTGAGTACACTTGGCTCGACTTTGTCGGCGCAGGGTATGCCAGAGGGGATGGGCCACATTTTATGTCTTGTAAAATTGGGCCACATTTTATGTCTTGTAAAATTTTTCTGAGTCCCATCGTAAAGAAACCCATCCGTATTTTGGCCGATACCGTATCCCGATCCCGTTTTTGGGTTACCGTATTTCTGTCATTGCTAAGACTGGCATTTAATGGATTAAGATGGCGAAATATGACATTTATCACGAACAACTCCGGGAAGATGTAAATAAAATTCAAAAAATTTGATATAAAATTTCCAACTTTAAGGCAAAATTGCTCGAAATCATTCCTTAAAAAAGAGGAGGATAGATTTTCTCTTCTCTACAGTATTGCTTTAATACAGTAATCCCCGCCTCTATCGTCCCTCCCCCTTTCCCTTTTTGACTGTCTTTTTTTGCGCAGAATGCAACTCGAGTTCATCGTCAGCATCGATTTCACCGCGTCAAATGGCGACGTTTGCTTTCCCAACTCGCGCCATTACATTGACCCTTTGTGCCTGAACCAATACGAAATTGCCATTCATTCGGTGTTGGAAATTTGCCAGCACTACAACAACTCCAAGCAGTTCGAGGCGTTTGGATTTGGCGCCAAAGTGTCGCCAAATCGGACGGTCAGTCATTTGTTTCCGCTGCAGGGCGACGGCCAACCGGCGGCGGCGAACGGCGTCGACGGAGTGATGGACGCCTATCGGACGACGTTGAAAGTGGGCAAATCGAAATAACATTATGCCAAAAAAAAAAGTGGGGTCATTTCCGTCTGAGCCAACGTTAGAACATCATAACTTTTTTCTAAATGAACCAAATTTTTTATCAAGCTCCTAATGTTTAGAGGCTGTCAGTAAGTTTTTCTAAGCAATGGGCCAACCGTACAAAAAGATACAATACAATAAATACAGTATGAAAATGTAAAACTGTGATTTTTTCGTCACTTTATTTATTTATTTTTTTTCTTTTTGTTTTCCTGGAAAAAAAATTCGATAAGCTTTTGAATAATACAAATTTATAAAAAAGATGGTTCATTATGAAAAAAAGTTTATAATGTTGCCATAAGGTTGGTTTTCATTTTCTAAAGAATTTTAATTTCAAAAGCGGAAAAGCACTTATAAATATGCTGTATAAATATATATGTATATAATATATTCAGGTGAATGTACCGTATATTTGTATAACATATTCGTACTTTATTAATACAGTATTATGCCATATTTCTCTTCCCAGAGTGTCTTACTGTATGGCCCCACATATTTTGAGCCGACGGTGCGCTATGCCTTTCACAAATGCACACAGTTTCCACGTGATGGGTCACGTTATCAGGTGGATTGTCAATGGCACACGATGTATAGTAATTCATCATACAGTACCTAGTGGGCCTAAATACAGTAGTTTGTCCCACTGATTTTATTTTATTTTGCGCTTAAGATATTGCTCATAATCACCGATGGTCTTATTGATGATATGGTGAAGACCAAATTGGCCATCATTGAGGTGCCTTTGCCAATTTTGGTCAATGTGCCATTGTTTTTTAATTTTAGGCCTCTTCACTGCCTTTGTCAATAATTGTAAGTGGTGGGGCCAGGAATATTTTGGGTTGTCCGTAATCAGGTGCCCGAAACCGCTCATTTCTGGCCGACTCGACTTGTTTGTCAAGCCGACACATCCCTTTAGGGAATCTGCCACTTTAGTCTTTATAGCCCTTTTTGGCACAATGCCAACCCTTCCGTCTCCGCCCCCCTCGGGGTTTGGGCACACACAAAAGTGGCATTGCTTTTTGCAGATAATCGGCGTCGGGGAAGAAGACTTCTCCAAAATGGACGAGTTGGACAGTGACGAGTTGCTGCTGCAGGAGAACAATTTGATGGCGAAGCGGGACATTGTGCAGGCATTTGAATGATGGAAATGCCATTTTTTGTCTGACATTCCCTCCCCCCCCCCCCCCATTTTTGCTCAGTTTGTTCCTTTTCGCAATTATTACGGCGCCATTCAGTCGACGAACAGCATATTGACGCAGGAACATCAGACGAAGGTGCAGGCGCAACTTGCCAAGGCCGTCCTTGAGGAAATCCCTTACCAAGGTGGGACAGACAAACAACGCAAATTCAAGGGCATCCAAAGTGTCCATGGGTTTTTGGGAATGAAACATGAAATGGATGGTTTGTATAGCTTTTTCTTAGAGTTTCACCGTTGTCAACCCTCCAAGTTTCATGCCAAAACACCATGGACATTTGCCCCTTTCCCTCCTCTGTCAAGGAACGGAGACAGACGGGGAGGCTCGGACCTCTGGAGCAAACAGCTAAGGGTACGCCCCCATTCTTCCTGGGGAGGAAATTTCACAAAAAATACCAAAAAAATAACAAAAAAAAAAAAATGGGTTTTCCCAAATGGTAACCCCCCCCCCCCATCCACTAAGTCCCTGCTGCAGTTTCTATATATCAATTTTGTTGGATGTCTAATTCAGTGACTTCGTACATGCGAATGCACAACATCGAACCGTTGGTCCATCGCCGGATTTCGTCTGACACTTTTTTGCCCGCCCCTTCGGCGCCGTCAACGGCAACAAATGGACGACCCTATGCTACCTCCCAAAATGACATTTTATAACAAAAAAATAATTAATTGAATCATTTTAATTATTTAATTGTTTTTGCATTGATTCGTTAAATAATTTATTAATGGATTTGGCACTTTGTGATTCGCTTCTTTCTCCTTCTTTTGTTATGTTTATCCATTTTCTTTTATTGTTTCTCTGCAGATTATCTTCCCAAATCAGTGACGTATTCAATGCGACATTAGTGTCGCCGGGGTTATTCATTACCCATGCCATATCCAAGGGCCGTAGTAAAAGAAGATGGTTATGGTTAAAAAATTTTTAAAATTCGGGGGGGGGGGGGGGAACGAGCTGCTCCGTAAATAACCACAACCATGATGGTAAGTAAACCCGTAGTAAATGAGCAACCACGGGTTCATGGTCATTTAACATGGTTATTTGGCCATAATGGTTGGTGGTTCGTGAACACAGAGTAAATAAAAGAAGGTAGATGGTCACCTTACCATGTAACCATGGTAAAATGCCAACCCTGACCCGACCCATGGTTGCACGCGCAACCACCAACTTTTAAAATTCTGCTAAAAATCATCAAAAATAGATAAAAAAACATTAAAATAAATTTTATAAAATAAAGTAGAGTCTGCTCTTTCTTTCGAGTGATATAAATATTTTGAAAAATAGTGATTTTAAATATTTTACATAAAAATGATGAAAAAAAATTTACTCAAAATTAGGATAAAATATCGTTCAGAAACTAAAAGAATTGAAAAAAAAATTTTTAATTTGAAAAAAATTAAGAAATGAGACAGAAAAATATAAAAAATAAATACTTTTGCTACCGTTTTTCTCATGGTCGGTGGTCATTTGACCAGGTCAAATAATCATGGTTAAATGACCTGGTCCCATCTTCTTTTACTACGGCCCCAAAGGGTAAATTGCTTAAGAAAACCCCTAACCCTAACCAGAACTCTTCCCTACGAGATACCCTCACTAAACCCCGGGTACCTCTCCCTTTACCGAATATTTTGGATATGTTCCCATTTTTCGCCCTCTCCTCATTCGCTTTGTATCTCATCGATGCCAATTTGGCACTTTTCCCGAAGGTTTTATTCACACAATTTTTTTTACATAAATAAACTAATAAATTTTATTATATTAATTGAAATAATTTTATCCAATGTTTTGGATAGCCGTAAATAAATTTCGAGTCTTAATAAATTATCAATTTATTGAATTAACGAAAGCAAGCGAATGAATGCGCAACTAATGGCCCCCAATAGTAAATATTAATAATAGCTCCCAAACTCAAAATTGCTCAAAAACGGTCGGAACCGATTAAAATGGTTGAAAATGATTAGAATGCAAATTAAGGGCGCGCTTGCCATTTTTAGTAGGGTTTTAAATTGTTTTTTCCAAATAACACTAATGATTTAATTCAAAAACTATGAAGAAAAAAAAAGTATTCCCCCAACCTAAGTAATTCATAAATCGGCAATTTTTTGACAAATTTCTTTATAAATTTCATTTATTTTTTAAACATTTTCCGGCGGCGTCTACCGACACCACCATAGTTTATTTCAAAATTTATTTCAAAATCCACAATAGGCCATTTTTTGTACAAGATTTGTTACCAAAATACACTAAAAATTTTACGGCGGCGTCTACCATACTTTTGAGCTTTATTTTCTCGAAACAAATCTCCAAATTACCAGTTTTTCGTCAATTGTTACTATAATACACTCACAAAATTTCTCCTTGCAGTGCCTAATTGTCGGATCCCATTCACTTAGGGTTTCTGAAAATCAATCAGAAAAAGCATCGTAGACAACGAGAGGTTAAATCACATAATTTTTTCTCATAATCATTATGTTTTCAGCCGTTTTAAATCGATTCCGACCGTTTTTGAGCAATTTTGAGTTTGGGAGCTATGTTTAATATTTTCCCGAAATTCTGATAACAACTTTTTCTACAAATTGCTGCATAATTTTCATTTCGTTGCAGATAGAATTATTGGACATCGAGTGAACACCAACGACACGCCTAAATTATTTGAAATGGTTGCAAGGGCGTAACCAGACCCTTGGCTTCGAGGGGGGGGGGGGGGCTGAACTCAAAAATACGTTCTTTAGGGGTGTATTTTAATTTTTAAATTGCCGAATTAGTGGTTTTTTTAATGATAATTTGCATTATTCTTTTTTATAATTGGATTATTTTTCAATTAAATAAACAAACGGGGGTGGTGAATGGGGCACCGCAGGTTTGGTTAAGTGATCTTTAAAATAAATTATCAAAATGTCTATTAATTGTGTTTTCAGAGATTTGCCTAATGCGCTGTTGTGACTGGGTCAGCCGCCCTTCTATGGTGGTTTTTTGGGCATAGAGGAGGAGGAGGAGACGACCGAATCAGACAGGAAATCCTGCTGATTGGGAGCTGCAGGCGGAAGAAGCCCCAGGAGGCCACCTTCCCCAAGCCACCGAAGTTGCCTGACCAAAAATGAGGTGACATTCGGGCGGGCGTAATGAGCCCATCGGACATTGACCTGTCATTCACTCATTTGTTTTATTTATTTGCTCTTGTTGATAAAATGTATTTTTGCCATTTGTTTTTTACTATTTACAAAATGTTCTTGAAAATATCACTACGGCTTGTTGGGAATGAAGCCATTCTCTTGCCTCCATCCAAATTTGACCAAAATTAATTGTGATGCCGGAGATGTTCATGATTAATAAAGAACCTGCGGGACACTAACGAAGAGCAATTTGTTCAATCAGAGAGAGGAGTACATTTCATTTGCGGCAACGAGGAAAAATTTCTTTACTAATGAATGTTTAACCCACACATTAGCGCCACATCCAAAAAAGATTTCAAACTAATATTGGACAATCAAATTTTCTTAAAACATTTAAAGCTATGAAAACGGTATCATAATTTCTTGTCTTATCAATTTAATGAAAGAAATTGGTCGAAAAATAACAAAATGAACAAAAAACGTTTCCAAAGATTACCAAACAATCAAAATTCATGAGAAGATAAAAACCAAGGTTTGATGAGATTTTGTTAAATGATCGGCTAAAGTGTAAAATCGTCAATACATTTCGCCAATGTTTCGGTTAGTTCTGTACGGTCCCATTCTTCCCGATATTGGTCAATAATTTGGCATAGTTGCGCACCTAAATAGTGTATGAAGAGCCATGCCAATTGTTTTATTTGTTCGTTTATTACCAAGGCATTCAATTTGTGGCACGCCCCAACTGCAAATTCGCGCCTTGTCAGTCGCCTTCAAATGTATATGTACCAATTTATTACTTTCCAAATATGAAACTGGGCCAGATTTCTCAAACATACCCGTTGAACAATGTCCCATAGCTTTTCCAAGTCCAAAACAAAAATTGGGGGAGGCGACTGCTCCGCCGATTTCCCCCCGCTGTGTCCCTCGTCGTCGTCCTCCACAATTTCCACGTCAAATTGTTGCTGTGACTCTCCGCTGTCCCTCCGCTCTCCCATCGTCGGCACACTCTTTCCACGCTCTTTCTCCCTTTCCTCTTCCCCTCTGTCTTTTGCCGATTCCATTTCCATCCATCGCTTGGACTCCTCCACTAATTTTCGCGCCTCCTCCATTTTGCTTGGAAAATCGTCGTCCATTTCCATCCTGAACAGTGCCTCCGTCATGTCAATTAGGGCGTTCGACGCATGACGTATTTGCTTGGAGTCCATGTTGGTGTCCGGATTATACTCGATGGCATTGTCACGGATCAGCTGAATGTCCGCCATAAAAGCGTCTTTTGATGGATAATGTCCCACGTCGATGTTGAACATCTGTCAACGCAAAAAGATACACAAATTAAACAAAGTTAATTTGTTAAAATAGACCATTTGGCTTAAACACATCGGTTTCTTGATGATTTCGTAGTAATCTTCAGCATCTTTTTTGTCGACAGGCAAATGGAAATATTTGAAGCGCGGTTCCCGAATTATTTGTCCTGCAAATTAAGAAATCACACCATGCTAAACAAATATAGAAGTTGTGCCCTGTCCAAAATTCATACTGAGTAAATCTCGAAGAAATATTCGGAATTGTCTCAACATCTGTTGATAGTCATTGTTCAATTCGTTGCATTCGGCAGCAGAGAATTTTCGTGTAACAGCAGTTTCTATCATCGCTTTGGGCGGCATCGGATAATCGCGTACTAAACAAAAACAAATGGGTGATGGGTTTTTTTTCTATATAACTGTTTCCATTTATTTGGCTATGCCCTTAACCATATAAATTTAAAAAATTACAATCGAATTGCATTGGTCTCTTCCGTGCATCCTCAAAAAGCGCATCAAAATATGTTTCAATGGCTTTTCGATTTGGTCGGTTTATTTCGACTAATGAATTCGGAGAGCGAAATAATTGTTTGATCTGGAAAATGAAAAAAAAAAAAAAATGAAAATTATGCTCTGTAAATGCTGACATCATCAGAGCAATTTGTGAAAGACTGCTGAACAGAGGCAAGCAAAAGGACAGAAACAAAACCGGAGAAAGCGTTGAGCGACGAAACGAGCTAAAGGGAAAGGCAAAATGAATAATTGAAAAGATTTGAATTCAGACCATTTTCCAAGTTCCATTTGACAAAATTGTTTCAAGCAAATCCAAGTCGGGCAACAGCACCAATGCCTGAATTGCTCCCTGCTGACCGACTGTGCGCAAAGCTTTGCCAATTATTTGCGAAATGTTTTCCTCGGGGGAGTTGGGACCAGCGAAAATGGTCTCAACCGAAAGACAGAAGAGCGGCAAATGATCAACTCGATTGACCAAAACGGGCAAAAAATGAGTGGACTGGCCAAGACGGCCTTGACCATGGAGCAAAAAACGAGCTAGAAATTTGAGGTTTTAAAGTCTATGCCCGTAAATGATACCATGTGGAACAACTGGACGCGTTTTCAGAGCCATGACCACCCTTTCCAGTTCAGTGTCATACAAATTGTCCAAATTTCGCCTGTTTAAATAGCCGCTTGGGACATGTTTTGACAGCAATTCGTCCACAAAGGGATCAACGAAGGAAACGCGACAACATTGGCCAGGCATTTGAGAATGAAATGTAGAAGCTGAAAAGCAGCAGCAACAATTTAACCAAGTCATTTAACCAAACAAATAGTTTACCACGCTTGGAGGATGGCTTTGTCGAGTTCAAAGCATCAGAGAAATGACTTTTTTTGACTCGAATTTTTGATGGATCCAATTCCAACTTTTCTGAACTGATGTATATGTGCGGAAAACAATTGCGCATTGCAATGAGAACCGCTTCCGTGCATAATGCCTAAACCCAAAAAAAAGAGAGCTGACTTTGAAAGTATTTATTTTCATTTTTCTTCACACCTTAAGGTCAGCTCCGCAATAGCCGGAAGTTTGCTCAGAGAGCCAATTGAGCATTTTGGCATCAGGACAACTGTCTCGCCATTGCTCCGTGTGGATTCTAAGGATGGTGCGCCGAGCATTTGCGTCTGGCAATTCGAAGGACAACTCGCGGTCAAAACGGCCAGGGCGTCGCAAAGCGGGGTCAATGGAGTCGAGTCGATTGGTGGCGCCAATGACAATCACTTCACCACGCGAGTCGAGGCCATCCATGAGGGCAAGAAGGCTGGAATTATGGAAAGTAATTATAAATTACAGGCACATAAAATAATATACGTTGACACAATGGACGAATGGATTTGGTCCTGCCGAGAACTTCGGACTGGCGCCAGTCCGTCAATCTCATCGAAAAAGATGATTGAGGGTCGCATTCGGAAGGCCTGGTCGAACAGCAGACGAAGTTGTCGTTCCGATTCGCCCACCCATTTGCTCAAACAATCGGCCCCTTTGCGCATGAAAAATGCGACTTTTCCTGCGCCCGTCCGTCCGCATTCTTGGGCCAATGCCCGTGCCACAAGTGTCTTCCCCGTTCCTTATTCATTTTCAGTATTTATTGAATTATTAAGAAAACAGATAATAAAAAATGCCTGGCGCTCCATAGAAAAGAATTCCTTTCGGAGGCTGAATCTTGAAGCGCTCAAAAAGGTGCGGATAAAGCATTGGGAAGAGGACGGTTTCCTTGAGCGATTGTATGTGCTGCGTCAAGCCGCCGACCTGCTTGAAACCGGTGCCCAATTCTATTTGCATCGGGTCAATGTCAGCACAACTCGATTTCGAATTTGTTAGACGAACTTTCTCCCTTGCCATTTGGGCCAAATTCGTTTGAATGTCTTTTTCTAAAAAGTAAGTATTCAAATCCAATCGTAGTAAAAGTTCATTCTCTTGAAAAAGTTGTCCCCTTTAAAAAGATTATTTTTTGAGGGTTTAAAAAGACACCGCTCCCTACATCCAAAGTAGTTGGCTAATTCTAATTTGTGTATAAAAATACAATCAATCAAGTGCTAATTGAATCATTTATCCAACAAAAATTAAAAGCTAAAAAGAGAGTCCTACATTTTGGATTTTATTGGTATAGAAATTTTAATGTTAATAATACAATAAAACCTATTAAACCCCAACTTTAATTCGTTTTTTTTTTTTTGAAAAATATAGGTTTATGTGTTTCCAAGCAGTTATCATTAGACAGAAGAAATAGTTAAGAATAGACCTGAAAGATTGATCGGCATCAATTCCTGACGTCCTTTCAGCAGAGATTTGAGTTTGCGTCGTTCAAATTTGGCCTCATCTTTCATGTCCTTTCGCATTGAATGCATTGTCCCATTCGCAGAAGAGGATGGACTGTCGGACGTGCTGTTACTGCTTGAAGACGAGCAACGAGCCAATGCGCGACGACGGTATTGCTTCTCATCTGACAAATGCGAAGGATGTTTTGGATGAGTAAGCAGCGTCTCTCAGAAGAATTAATACGTCTTGCACGTCGTCTATCCAAAACAGGATTGGAAGGGAGACGCTGAAGACCGGCGGAATCGATTTTGTTGTACTTCGTACAAACATCCGCAACAAGCGGAACATTCCGAATACCCGACCGACACGATCGCATCGGACGTCGATGCACTGAAGTTTTGGTAAATTTGTCCCGTTTTCGTCGAAATGAATAGCGGGCATGGCTTGACTGAAACAACAGAAATGAATTCAACAGGATAGGCATAGGTGATACAACCGATTGTAGTTCCCTTTTGACTATATATCTTTTGGTTTTCGAGATTTTTAAATCATGTTAAGACACACATTAAGATTCAAATTTATTTTTTTTCGAATTTGAGTTCTTGTCATTCAAATGAATGTCATTTTCCAAGGCGAGTGGGACTACTGCCCCATGGCGCTATTTTCTAAGTGCCCAAACTTAAATTTTGAAAACCAATAGAGGCGGGTGGAGGGAGGAGGGAACCCGATAGTGTGTTTCTTAAGTTCTAAAACGTGTTTCCTGAGTTTTTTGAGGTAAATGATCATAACGAATATCGATTTATTTTGGCCAATTCTGGAAATTTAAAAAAAATCAAGGTCCGCCCCTTTAGTTTTCCCAATTTTTACACTTTAGGAATAGCGCCAACTCATTCTCCTCCTCTTCTTGCCCACTCTGTGTTCCATCATCATTCCATGGGCCACTTACTCTGTTCCTCTCTCCCTCTTCCTCCGCCTTACTTCGTTTTGCTCCTCTTCACTGTCCTGTTGGTCATCCTCCTCCTCCTCTTCTTCCTCACTGCTTTGTCCTGCTGATCCTTCATCTTCCTGCTCTCCTTCTTTGGACTGCGTTTGTTTCTCCTTCCCCTCGTCGCCCTCAACTGTGCCTTCTTTTGCGGTGTTTTCGTTGTTTTCTTTACGCTTTCCAATTGCTCCATTCGTTGTCCCTTTGCGCCCCTGTGATTTTATGTCAATTAATTACACAGTGATTTAGAAAGCCATAGGGTTTATTGTTCATTTCGTGGTGAGACCTATAGAAACCTTCCGAGAAAATACCAATAATTGAAGGTGTTCTTCCGATGTTTGCCTTTCGTTTCTGCGACTCCGTCGGACGGGAGGACTTTCGCGTAACACTTTCTAAAATTCTTCTTCTGTTTTGTTAATGGGTCAACATAATATTAACATACTTCAGGCTCTTCGTCGGGCGCTTTTTTGTTGCCACTTCTGAGCCCATAAATGCTTTTTGCTTCTTTCTTTTCACTTTGTTTACAAAGGCGTTCACTTTGACCCAAATCGTGGTGATGTTCCTAAGGGAAATGAATTAAGGACATTGAAAATTCCGATTATTTGTAGGTATTAAAATAGCTTAATTAACAAAATGTACATTGTGACTCTGAAGGTATGATTCGGCGGCTTTTCTTCGCTTTCGCTCATCAACTATTTCATATTCGGCGTTACAATTTGTATATGATGGAGAATTCTTTTCCTCAATTGTAAATAACCGTTTTCTTCGCATTTCTTTATTTTTGATGAAAGTTTAGTAAAATAGTAAAAGTACAAATCCCTGAAAATCTGGGTAGAAATGAGGATATTGCTGGATCACTGGAAATTATTGACAATTCTCAACATAACTCTCTCTTTTTCTCTCATATGTATCTAATTAATCTTGCGGTGTGTCAAAAAGAATAATAATTCATGGAATGGGGGGGGGGGATATGGATGAAAGGACAGTTTCGACTTGAGGCAATTTAGGACGTTATTGCAATTTATAGTAAACCAGTTGAAATTCTTCCACCTATTTCTTCTGATAGAATAGGGTAGCTCGGGACTGTGAAGCACAACCCGGGACCGGAAAACGAGACGAACTGGGAAATTTTCGGTCGGTCTCGGTTCGGCGCGCTCATTTCGGCGCCCAGCATGTTATAACGGGCGCCGAACTGAGCGCGCCGAAAAACTCGCGCCGAACCGAGCGCGCCGAACTGAGCGCGCCGAACCGAGTGGTCCCGGAAATTTTCCAAGACGAAATTTTTAATTTTCAAAAAAACATTTTTTTTTTTCAGTAATAAAAAAGACGATTCATCTGGTTTTACTGTTTCGATTCGGTTTTCGATTAGAAAACTCTTAATCGAAGGAAGCATTTTTGTCAATTCCGAACCCCGTACACAAATTTGAACAAAAGTCGAAAAATTTTAACTCGTGTATCGAGGTCGCTATTTGCGTTTTATTAGGGAAGAATATGCTTAAGGAAATTCATTCCCATCCCCCTTTTTTTGCAGTTTTGCTTTGATGTTCGATTGTCCTTTGCCGGAAAAAGTTGACGATTTTCGAAAATGTCCTTGTCGCGGACTGCGTTATTGCGGTGTATGTTTGGTTAGTGATGCGGCCCACTTAGTTAATTTGCTATAAAAAAGAGGCATTTTAGGGGACTGAAAGAGTAATAAAAAGAAGAGGCAACGTTCGAACTCAAGACGATGCTTTTTTGGGCCATTTGTCATTCATTTACAATGTTGTGGATGGAAAGGCACACCGAAGTGAAACAAAGTACAGTAAAAAAAATATATAATTACGGGATAGGCCTCTTTGTACATATAGTTTGAGAGAACTTTGTCAAACCCTTCCTTAGAAGCCTAATAAATCGAATGATAACATTCGTTAGTCCTAATTGTTTTTATTAGAACTCAAGATTTAGAAATTTATCCAAATCATGACGAAAAATTCGAAAATCTAGATTTAGAAACTGACAATTTTGGTTTTCATATCGAATAATATATAATTTGCTATTCAGTTTCCTTCACTTTTTCCTTTAGTTTATCTTTTCGATACACCGAAAATCGAAATTTTGCCAGCTAATGCCTATCCAAAATTATTTTACTGGTTACGTTTGAAAATGAAAAAATCTTAGTTCCGACCAATTGACATCGTCCACCGCCGCTTTACCCATGGAAGCGATTATCCGTTCTGTTGGTCATTTCCATTTTTGTGAGGACAGTCACTGTTTTGCCCTCCCTGGCCTTCGGCTGGTGCCAAATTTTATCACAGAAGCTGAGGAACAATTCCTTTTGAATCGAATCGACGGATCCCCATGGACACCGTCGCAGTCGGGACGACAAAAACAGGTGGGGCGAAGATGAAAAGCACAGCGACATACCAAGTTTTTCATTTTCCAGGATTTTGGGCCCCGCATAAACTTCAAATACCAACGCGTGAACAGTGCAAAATTTGTCGGTTTGCCCGATTACGTGGACCTTTTGTTGCGTTGGATGGCCGAACGATGCAGGGAGGACGCCACAGCACGGTTTTTGGACGAATTCAGTCCGGTGGAACTGTGCAACTTGGAGTACACCAGTGAGCGACTTTCATCCATTGACTTGCATAAGGTGGTCATGGTCGTCGATATTTCTGTTCTCATAAGTGCCCTATATTTTAATATCGCCCTTGTTTTTTTTCCCCATAATCTATGCATTCAATCCGATTTTTCATAGGACGACGAGTGGATTTGGGGCGAGCGACTTGTCAGGTAACACGTTTGCTTCTAATAACATTTTCCAAAAACGAAAATGACAAAATTTCTGTGTTAACATTATCGTACCTCCCCCTCCCGCTTTTACAGTCCAATGCCTTTTCAGTATTTCGTTAAACTCGGACTGTGTGTTCACGCTTGAGCATCCCGACCACAAATTGCTCGTCTTCGTTCTGGTCCCTCGCCGTTCCCTTTTGTGTTTGTCCGGCGAAGAGCGGCACGTGTGGAACCACGGCATTTTCCCGTGCCATATTTTCGGCAGACGCGTCGTGATCACATTGCGAGAGTTGGCCAACCCATTTTTGGTCATTTTTTGACCATTTTCGACTGAATTCAATAATGCACAAAAAGTAATTTCTCCTTTAGGATGACCCCAAACTATTCGAGCAGTACGGAAGGGAAATTGTGCAAAAGGCCGCCATTCGAATTCAAACCAAAGCGAAATAACTATTTTCTTTATATAACATTTTTTCATCTTCTCATCAGTATTTTTCCCTTATCTTTTTAACTGTTATCATGTGTTGTATTTTGTTGTTTTATTGTTTATTTTCTTGTACTTTTTCATTTTCTAAATTTTCTTTAATTCATTTTTTATATAAGAAATATTATTCGAATTTTGCAATACTTTTGAATTTTAACGCATACATAATTTACCACTTTTTAATTGAAGCTTTCTAGTACAAATTGTGTGGGATGATACAACGAGTGGCATTTGGTCATTGTCAGCAACGGTTGGCATTGCCCTGCTGCCCTTCCGTCGGTCCTCCGTTCATTTTATGCCATTTTTGCTCCAACGATGCTTCCGATTCGTCCTCCGATGACACCACCAAAAAACCGTAAAAATTTTCACAATTGAAGGCAGCGTGAGGCTAATAAAAAATAATTTTATAGACATCAAGCGGTTCGAAGGATCGCAGAAAAGGCGGCGACGGCGGCACGGAACGAGCAATTCTATCGCTATGTTCAGGTACTTTTTCCGGCTGCGCTATGTTTACTTCTCTCCCTGATTTTATTCATGTCAAAATCTAAGATTTTCCAAGAAAAAACGGTATACAAACAATATTATGCTTTAGGTGGTAACTTATAGAAGTAAAATCAAAATATTGTATTTATTGCCATCAAATGCACCCACCCCAAAACGTCGCCGGAGGTTTTTTGTTCGTAACTTGTTTCTTTAACATAAATTTTTATAAAAAGGTTGGTGTTATTTGAAAGCTCTAAGTGGTTTGAAACCAACATTAAGTAAAATTAAGCGATTCAAACATTCTCAAAAAAGTTAGAAAATAAAACTATGAATTTCCCGGTTTTTTTTTTCATAATATATGTTGTAACGTTTTTGAGAATTTTTTAATCGCTTAACTTCTACTTAATTATAGTTTCAGAATACTTAGAATTTCCAATGACACCATCTTTATAGAAATTTGCTAGTAAAGAAAAAAGTTACAACCAAAATCTCGCTCGGCGACGTTTTGTCCTACTCCAATTGCCTATGTATGATGTCACAATTTTTTCGAAATTCCAAGAAAATCTTTTCAGCAAGGCCTTGGCGCACTGCAGGCACACCAACGGGCGGAGGGCGACTTCAAAGGGCTGTTGGACCAATTCACGCGAATGGCCACCTGAACAGACCTCGCCCAACAAAGGCCAAGCAGGAGGGGGACGTGCGCTCAAAACGCCGCCGCCCTTTGCGGCCGGCGAAAAATGGGAAAAGTTGGAGCAGTTGGCGGCGCATTGCAAAATGTCCATCTCAATGGGCATAAAGTCAGCATTTCGATCAGGGCTTTCATCATAGTTCACTATGTGTCTTTCGAAATTTACGGATCTGAATTTGTTTATTTCTTGATTTCAAATAGAAAACCGTTATTACTTTAAACCCGGGAAGATCCGGTCTGTTTTTGTGGAATACACCCCAAAGCGTCGCCGCCGAAACGTCGCCGGCCGAAACGCGCCGGGACACAACTTCGCCGGAAAAAAAATTGCTAAAAACCTTGCTTTTTTTAGAAGAATTCCTATAAGTTTTTCTTGAAGAAAATTTCTGAAAACATCAAGAAAATTCTTAAAAAAATAAAAATTTCATGCTTTTTTTTTTTAATTTTCAGAAATTTTTCAAAATTTTTTTTTAGTTCAGCAATTTCTTGATGTTTTTAGAATTTTTTTTCAAGAAAAGACTTAAAGGAATTTTTCTAAAAAATTCAATTGACCTCCCCCCCCCCCCGGTTTGGCTCACATTTCCTCGTCAGTTTACTTTATATGCCATTTAATAAAGTAGAAAAGATTTTGCGGACACATACTCCGCCGAAGCTGAACAATTCCAACGGAACTTTGCCGAGCGGAGGACACAACAACAGTTGGACAACGCGGCGCAGATAAAATTGGCGAGCGGAAACCGCGACACGTATCGTCCGATGTTCGCCGCTTCATCGCCACCCCCGGACAACTTTCAACCGCTGTTTGAAGAGACGCAACGTGACACGCTCAAAGAGCGACCGTTGCGCTTTTGGCGCGATTGGGACGAGCGGAGGAGTCAAATTGTGGGCCAAGCGTTGGGGCCAACCAACGCGTGGGAGGAGCAAATACAGTGGACGGAGCAGGGAAAGATGTGGCCATATCCCATCGACAACGAATACATGGCGGGCGAAGAGGAACAGGTCATTGGGACAAAAACAAAAGTCAAACGGCGAAAAAATAAGGCAAAACGGGAGGGAAGGGGGGGGGGAGGACAGGATCTCCGGGATAAATTCCTGAAAACTTGTATTACTTCAGAAATTTTTCAAGTTTTTTTTTTTTTGTAAATTTCTTCAAGCTTTTTGGAATTTTTCTGAAAAAAATCAAAGTTAGAACAAATGGATTTTTTTGCTGAGTGATTATTTCTGAAATCTCATCTGCAAAACTTTGTCCCGGGGCAAAGGTTTGTCTCGGCGAAAATTTCGGTGGGCGAATTTTTGGGTTGCATCCGAAAGTGGGACGGGCAGTCCTTTCCTTTTTGTTTGAACCACTACTGAATCCTTATTCCTAAGTTTCATATTAAAATTCGTGTCTCAGAATTCCCTTCCAGTTAAATCATTCGAGTGCACATGTTCCCCCTCCCCTGGTGTTAAGGAATTTAGCAAATTCTTGAGATTTTTTTAGAAAAAAGAGTCAACCGACCATCACATTTAGCATTACTCAATTCTATTATATAAAAACACTATATCGCTTTTTCTGTTTCTGTGTTGACTACATAAAAGTAGGAATTGGGTATCGTCCATCCCCACTTCCACTTATTCAAAAACCCGTTTCCTTCTTTAGTAGGATCGAATTGTCTAATTTTCTTACTTTTATTAGACCAGCTTTGTGGACCACGTATTTCTGGAGCCTGAGTTGGCCAAATACAATTTGCCTCGTTCGGGCCCAGTGGCCCACTTCATGGAATTGGTGGTCAACGGACTGTCCAGGAACCCGTACATGTCTGTCAAGGTGAGTCAACTCGAAAGACAATTTGGACTAACAATCAAAACACGCGCATACATTCAGAAAAAGCATGAGCATTTGCAGTGGTACGCCGAATATTTCAATGACGCATGCAATGGGAAATACAAAGATTTGTTCAACTGAATTTGTCCACTATTTTTTGTTTGATAAATTGTTTTAAGCATTTAAATTTTTTGATTAATTTGTCGTTTATGGTTTGAAACTAACCTTGCCAAATGCTTTAAGTTATTTTTCCAAAAAACAAACTATTTTATTTTTCCAAAAAACAAACTATTACCTATAAAAAACTTTACTATAGTCGGCTCTTATATGGGTTAGGCCCGCAAAATACGAACCCAGAATTCGAACAAAAAATCAAAAATCCTAATTTTTCAAACGTCATACTGCTCGAAACCAATTCAATGCACGAAACGGCATTCATTGGGCGTCACTAACCTCTCCGAAAGGGATCCGATATGAAAATGGTCAAACACCAGCTTAAGGATCCGAGCAAAAAACCACATAAATCCTGGTCAAGGTTCTCAGAGGTTACCAATTTGCCGCCCCGCAGAAATCTCGCCTATTTAATCCATTTTTCCCTTAGAAAATTCAAATTTTGTTCATCCAATTGAGCGTATTTTGCACCAAAAAACCCGATCACGTCCAAATTTACACGGCCATAAATTTCAATCTTCACATTTGCGAGCTCTGGTTAATCAACATTCCCTAATTACCATAATACTTTGGAAAGGCTTTTTTGCACCAAAGTTTCTAATAATAGCTCTTTGTTCTAATTAAGACATTAATTGAGTCTTCATTCCCTTTTTTTGTCACTTTGCGGGAATGGATGACAAAAGTCCTGCTGCAATTTTTGCTCGAGAATTTGAGTATCGTCAAAAGCAAGACGTCGACGAGTTGCGCAGGATCTTCCACATGTAATTTTTATGTATCAGAGTCATAAATTATGTCCGGTTCATTAACCAGTTTTCTTCTAATGTGTTAATATGCCTACTTAATGGTCCCTAAACACTGCCGGAACGAGTTTTTTGGTCGTAACTTTTTTTTTCTGTATCCACCAATTTTTGTAAAATTGATGTTATTCGAAAGGTATAGAAACTATCATTAAGAGATTGTAAAGCGATTACAAAATTCTTTCAATTTTTATTATTTAAAAAACCGAAAAAATCGGGAATTTAATGAGGCTCTTTGGAGTTTTTTAATCGCTTTACATCTGCTTAATGATAGTTTCTAAACACTTACAGATTTCGAAAAACATCAATTTTATAAAAATTGGTGGATAAAGGAAAAAATAACGACCAAAAAACTCGTTCCGGCGCTGTTTTGGGGTGTACCCGAATCAGGGACCCCGCCCTCCTTGATATGGATATGCCATCCTTTTCTTTTCCAGGCACATTGAGGAGGAAAGTCGAAGTGACGAGAACCAGCAAAGGCATGAAAAACCGGCCACAGTTGCTGCACCTTCGGCAACAACAACAACTGCACTTCCGTATGTTTATTGCGACAGAAAAAAAAGTAATAATTTATTGTGCAAAAAATGAGTCCCATTGTTGTTAACAGATGCCGCAACAACGGCACTCGCCTCGTCAGTCGAATGCCTCACAGCATCACCAATGACATGCCGTCGTCATTCCGTGGCTCCATTCTTCCAACCGTCGGCACCGCTGCCGCCTGTCAGTGGTGTGCCCCGCATGGCAGCACTATGCCAGCTGTAAGAAGCATTTTTGACCTTTCGATAGGGTGAGGTCCAAGTGCGACATTTGGTACCAAATTGGGGTCGTAATTTGAAGATTTGTTTGGCTGTCATGAAATTTTTTCTGATTTTACGATATTTTTAGCCGCCCCCTTCCATTAAAAAAATAAATGAAAAAAGGGGGAAGTGTTCGAAATTTCTGTTCGCTGTTCATTAATGAGAGTGGCCAAATGTACGTGGAGTTTAAAAATGAAAATTAGTGGGAGCAGGAGAGTTCGCGGACAGACGATTCGCCGAAAGAGGCGGGACAGAAAGTTTTTAAATAAAATTGAGCTAATGACTGTAGTTCGGGGACAGGAGGGACCATCAAAGCGACAGCGATACCAAGAAGCTGACGAAGGAATACAGGCACCGTTTTTGGACTGCGTGGTTTAGCACATAATTTTCAAATGGGTTAAATCAGAAATTTGATTCAATTGTTGTTAGTATTTTTTTTTAATTTTGCAAATTGGGCGAGTAGTCATGTACCAAACTTACAAATTAGTGGGTGGAAAGAGGGGTGCAGCCCAAAAGCACGCCGCCGAAATAACGAGGCTGAAGTCTCAGGCCGGGACATAATCACGCCGCGGAAATTTCAGAAAAAAATTTCAACAAAAAAATCCATTTGTTCGAATCTTGTTTGTTTTGTTTTTTTTGAAAAAAAATCCAAAAAGGTTAAAGGAGTTCACAAAAAACTCCAAATTTTTTGAATTCTATACTAATGTAGAGATTTAATGATTTGGCACTTCATTAGCCGTATCAGATTTTGGCCATTCAGCTCTATTTGCCCTACGGTATGCCCTGTTTGGTGCATATTACTGCCCAAGTCAACGCCGGTCACTTTTTTGTCCAACTGCCCACCCATCCGACCTTTTCTTCACTCGAACTATTCACCAAGTGGATGCACAACTTGTACACTCATTGTCAGCAGGGCGGTGGCGCAGCGCCGGGCTTAGCAAAACCATACGAAGGTAATTTGGTCATTAGCCAAAGGCACCAATTCAAGCCAACCCGAACCTGGAAACTGTTCCAAAGAAAAGACAAAAAAAAAAAAAAAATTGTTTTGTATATTTTTTGTATACGGCGGCCCAATTTTGGCTCCCAGTTGCAAAAATTTTTGTGTGTCTCAGTGGTCTCTTAGATGGTAAAAGACATAAGGAGGAAGGTTTGACTTCGGGCCATGACCAGAAATACAAATGTGTATATATATATATCCTTGATATTAAATTAAAGATAGAGGTAAAGAGGACTAGGCAAAGGAAGCAAATTGCTTCACTATTTCTTCTTTCTATCCCTTCTTTGACTCTCTCACTTTTTCCTTCTCTCTCCTCTCTCACCCACTACAACGCAGCCGCTCTCTCCCCCCCCCCCCCGCCGCCGAAGTTAGAGATAAGAAAATAGCATGCCTTGAGAGAAAAAGAAATATTCTGAAGCCCTGTAACTTAGCCTTACACCATCTAATTCCCAAAATTGGGGTTTATTTTGAAGAGTATCTCTTGCTGAATATTCCTACATCAATTTCATGTTTTGGAGAAACCTTTTTAAAAAATGGAAAAAAACCCTATTTTCAACAATTATTTTTGAATTTCTTTGCGAATCAAACCACACAATTTTAGTATCATTCGAAAGCTCAAAAAATATATTTTTTCTTAAGAAATTGTTAAGCAAAGGATTCATCGATAAAAAGTTATGATTTGTTGATTATGAAATTTACTAGAATTATTTGCCCCTTTCAAAAAAATTTTCTAGCTTTTTAATTTTCTTGAAATTTTGCATAGGTCTATATTTCGACCCCCCTCTATCGAATGGGAGCCAAAATTGGGCCGCCGTGTGTATCATGGCGGGGGTTACAATAAGGAAAAAAAATACAAAACTTGATTTCGAAAATATTTTTGCTAAGCTTCCCACCCCCACCCCCCAGTTGGTATCCTTTGTTCTGCCCCAGCGCGCATCGGATGGATCCGCGCGATTACTTTGGCATATGATCAGGTGGAAAAGCAATAACTTGCTTTAAATTGCATTATTTTTTGCTCTGTTTAGGACCAGGATGAAATGTTGGTTCGTTACGTCGACTATGGCGGATTTGCCCGTTTTCCCTGTGCCGCTTTGCGCCAAATTCGGTGCTTTTCTTTGTTTGTTTCATTTGGCTAATGTTTCAGTTTGCCTTTTCAGCACTGAATTTTTGACCCTTCCCCTGCAGGGCATCGAATGTTATTTGGCCAATGTGCAACCTTTTGGTATTTGCTAATTAAGCGACTAATTAACTTATTAATTCTTACTCCTTTCTTTTTTCAGATGGTTTCCATTGGAGTGATAAGGCCAATGAGCTCTTCCAGCAGTTGTGCGTGTCCAAAATCATTCAGGCGGTGCTGGTCGGCTTCAAAAATGACGGCATTCCATACATTGAACTTTTCGTTATGGACAGTGCCAACAAAAAGGTGGACACGAATAAACCGAAAATGCCATTCCCCTAACTGTGCCATTTTCACAATGCCTTTTCAGACTGTTCGCGTCGACCAAATTCTACTGGAGCGTGGACTGGCCAAGCCGATGTAACTTTAGTATCAACAGAGATGCTGCCTTTATAAAAATGGGTCTAATTTATATGCTTTAAATTCACCTCTTTTATTTTAACAAATATCCTTTTATTGGTTTTTTTCGTGTATTTGTTAAAAAATCTTTTTGGGATGGATAATTGTCTGAATGTAACATTCTATTCATCACCGGTCTAAAAAACGAAGATAAATTTAATTTCTTTCGTTTCCCTTCAAATGTTTTTTTTCGGTGGGTAAGCGAATAATATTGGGAATATAAAACACGAGCGAATGGATGTGTTGAAAACGAAAATATGAAAGGGGGGAAAAAGAAAAAGACAAAAAGGGAGGAGAGGAAGACAGCACGGAATTGTGATTATATTTTTGGGGAGGGGTCAGGGAGAGTATGAGGAGTTTTTTCTTTTGTTTTTTGAACACCGTTCACTCGCTCATCCGTGCTGCTGCGTTGCGCATTGCTGTTGTGCGGCCGATGCCGTGCTGACGTGTTCCTCCTTAATAAAATCAGAACGATAAATGGCATACCATAAGTAAATGTATCCGTCCAAAAATTATTGCTCAATTTGAAGGCCTAATTCCCACTGTAAAATTTTCTATAAAAAAATGTCTCCCTCTTGTCCACTTGGACATGGCTTAAAAAGTTGCGCGAGTGTTATCGATACCAATTATCGGTAATGATACCATGTTGTGTTTTTAATCCCATAAGAGTGGCCAAATAGTTTTTCCACTTTTTCATTTTTTTTCTATTCGTCTTTCAGTCCACCCATTGCTTCCCAATTCCACTGAACACACTGAGGAATTACCAAGATTTGCATGGGCAACTGCGTGCCCGGCTGTCCCTGCTGCGGTTGCTGTTGCAAAATGACCATCTGTGGCTGTCCCCCCGCCGTGCACGTCGACGTGCTCACCAAGTGGGCATTGCCCTGTGACTGCAGCACATGCTCAGCGGTCTGAAATAACTTTGGCTATTCTAACATTTTTTTATTGACTCATAATGAAAAGGAAAAATTCTGACCATGGACGGCCCTCCCTCCATATACGACGGTTTTGGACAGGTGCCGGACGAAAGGGCGGATTCATTGCGATAGACACGCATTTCCTGTGAAAAAGAGACGCACAGAACATAAAACTTTTTAAATGATTTCAAGTTGTAATTGCGGTGGTTAAAGCGCAAAATTCCATCGCCTTAAGCAAAACGAACAGAGTCGAAGTAAACGAACCCATCCATTCGGTTTGTCGGTTTTTATTTGACATCAGAAATTGTACAACTCCGACAACAACTCTTTTAAGGATACAAACTCCGATAACTAAGTATTTTATGCTCAACTTGGCCCAAACCCACTCACTTCGGCATATCTCTCTTTGTCCTCCTGTGCCTTCTTTTCGTAAATTGAACGCTCATCGTCTGAAAGTGCCTTCCAACGAACGCCGAGTTCTTGCGCAATTTGGCCGACCTTCCATTCGGGATGCTCCCCTGACACCTCTTGTCGTTTCTCGTTGGAGAAGAAGAAGAAGGCCGACCTAAACCAGAAATGGATAATATTTTAAGGAGAAGGATGAGAAAAGGAGGTAATGGCCATTCCCTTTTTAATTTGCAGGGCAAAATGACAATTTTTTTAAAATTATACGATAACGTAATCCTCGTGCTTTTTTGTTTTTTTACTAAAATTATTTTACTCTTAAAAACATGTTACCAAGATTTAAATTATTGATCACGAACATGGGATATATTTTGGCCAATTCTGGAAATAAAAAAAATGTCGAAAAATCATCTTTTGGCTATGTCTGAGCCTTTGAGCGTTTTAATTGGGTCCAATGAACATTTAAATTATAAACATACTATTTTTTATATATACTTAAATAAACTATTTTTATATCGATAAATTCACATACAACGCTCTTTTGGGCGCATTTGGGTCCTTCTTGGCTCGCTTCTTTCGCTTCAAAACATCCTCGCCCCCATAGGCCGCCACCTCCGCTTGGTATCGCTCGGCGTCCTTTTGAGCCAACTCGAAGAAACGCTTCTTCTCATCGTCTGTCATGGTCTGCGCAAAGGAATGGCGAAATTGAAAAGAGCGCAAAAATTATCACCTTCCATTTCTGAGAGCACTTTTTGGAGATTTCGGTGACCTGGACGCATTCATTTGGATACTTCTTTTTGTGCTCCTCTTAATTTGTATTGGAAAATGTAATATGCATGAATAAAATTACTAATTAAAGAAAACAAAAGGAATTTGATTTCAAAAAACTCATGATTTCAGGCTTTCAGGGTCGCTGACCACGAATCCGGCATCCATTTCGAACCACGGACCAGAAACGAACAAAAAGTAGAAAAAGGATTCGCACAAATCTCTACTCATTCATTAAGAACTTTGTGCATTTGATTTGATTTTTGTTCGAATTCTGGCTTGCGATTCGAAATGGATACCGGATTCATAGCCAAATGACCCTTAAAACCTGTAAAATAAAAAATAAAATAAACTTTGTGGGGCCTAAACTGTATAAAGCCCACAAACCAACTGCTTACTTTGAAAAACTCAATTTTCCAAGGACTTTAAGTGTAAGCAATTGTGTTATCAAATTTTTGGAAATTTATTTAATGCCTTGCCAGTCACTTACCATAGCACATTTTAACGAAAAATCCATAGGGGGAGGTCTTTCCCCGGACGAGCGGTCGCTCGCTGTGATGCTGAATGCCGTGGATTGAACTCTGTTGCCGATGCTGTGGTATGACATGGTGAATGATCTGTTGCGGTTGGTGCTGCAAAGTCATCCCCGGCTGTTGCTGAATTGTGTATTGGCCATTCGGCGTGTTCACAATGTACGAATTTGTGAGCTGCTAACAAAAAATAGTTGTGTTAAAACAAGCAAAAAACAACTAGATTCAAATTTTTTATAAAGCTTAATTTAGTAAAGTATCAACCATTTTGGGAAACATTAGAAAACTGCTTCTTTTTGTCCGAGACTCATGGACAGAGTGCTAAATGTTCACCTTTCCTCAATTTTGTATTGCACCTTCTTCTTTCTTCTTAACTTGTATCGATTTTAGGTTTAGGCTAGTCCAGAGTTAAGATATGTCCTTAGAATCAAAGGACCGTCCTTTGAAATGGGTCTCGCCGCTTAGAAAATTGAAAGTCCTTATTTCCTGATGTCTTTTGAAATTGATATATTGCTCATTAAATGTAAAAAAGTCTGTTTCATGGGAAAAATCAAGTATTTTGTCCAAAATAATTCTCATTTTTTTGCAAGAAATACTTTAAAATTAACTATTTTATAGTCAAAATCTGTTAACAAATGACATCAAAATTTTCAAAAATTCCCGGTGGGGCGTATCGGCACCACGGGACCCCAATTCGCTTAGGTTTTCTCAAAATCTATCAAAGCAACCCCACAAAAATTTGTCGTTTTTCTTTTTATAGCATATAAGAATTTGGTGTCCTTTGAATTCACAAATTCTCCCCCTTATGCCCTTTGAAATCGATCTTGCCAGATCCGAACCCTGGGCTAGTCTAATGTTTGAATTTCATCAGAACGAAAAATATTTTGCATTAATTTTTCAAAGAAAAGAAAATATTTTTTTCTAAAAATGGAGCATCTCACTATTGCCGTCAAAGTCATGTTAAACCATTCACACTTTCTTACCATATTTGTAAGAGACATCAAACGCTTCACAAAATTGTCGTTGCGTTAAATATTAGCCCTTTAAGTCAATTGGAAAGGCGGGAAAAAACAAAACAAAATCAGTAAAAATTGGATTATGTAATTATAAATGGGAAAATAACACAAAAGGTAACCAAACAGAAAAAGAAAGAAATAAGGCAATAGGCAAAGCGAACAAAAATGACGGGCGAAAAGTGCGAAGAAAGGAAAATCAATAAAGAATTTTCGAAGCGAAAATAAATTTGAAAGTTAATGAAGAAAATCAGTATCGATTATCCCAGTCCTTTTTTATAGGATTGACGGGACCAATCCTGAAAAAATTTATTAGGTTATTTTCTGTGCAAAAAATTAATTCAAAGTTTTATTTCGGCTCTACTGCATTTTATGATTCCAATCGAAACTTTATGTAGAAAAACTGCGGAATAAACCTTTTTTCGGCTCTATTACAGTTTGTTTACCCGATCGACCATAAAATTTTTTTCACGATCTTAAGATTTTTTTATTGAAAAATATTAAGACTTCGAATTTTTCTAATGAATTTTCCGGACGGGTGAGATTTATGGTCGTCTTTTTTCATTGTAAGTTTTTTATGGTCGTGAATAATTCTTAAGGTCGTGAAAATTTTTTATAGTCGGGGAAACTGCAATAGAGCCCCTTTTTCTGCCAAGTCGAAACTTGAGATTTTATGTTTATTTGCTCACCCTACGATTAAAGATATTTGAAGTTTGATTAAACTTATGAATTGTTTTACACCTATAAATTTTCGATTGGACTCCTAAACATTTTATTGGCTCATAAAAGTCGATTGAACTCATAAAATGCAGTAGAGCCTTTATTTCTTTTGTTAGATTATAATTAGTAGAGACCGCAAAAAAGGCACCAAAAATCGCCAAAAAGGCGCCTAAAAAAGGCATAAAAAGGCACGAAAATCCCGAAAAAGGCATGAAAAAAGCGCTTCCGCTCCGAGTGTCGAAATTCCGAGTGCCGAATAGTGTAAATAATGTCCGAGTGCCGAAAGGGCCGAGTCCCGAATGCTTTTTTTAAACTGACACTACTCTATAATTAAGGCTTAGTTTAGGTCTGAACTTTGGCATAGGCTTGAGCTAGCTTACTTCTAGGCTTCTATGTTTTCATTTTTTTATCAAAAGCCATTTTGGCTTTTTTTTGTGCCATTCGGAACTCAGAATTTTTTTTTTTGTTCTATTCGGCACTCGGACCGGTAGCCGAAAAAAGGGGTCCACTACTATTCAGTGTCGCCGATTCAGTGTCGCCGATTTAGTGTTGCCGATTCAGTGTCGCCGATTCAGTGTGGGTTCAATTCAGTGTGAGTTCAATTCAGTGTGAACGATTCAGTGTGCCCCAAAAACAGGACAATTCAGTGTCAAGGAATTTTTATAATTAGAAATTTGAAAAAATTACTAAGAAAAAGCTGTTTTTTTCTCTTATGTCCCTAAAGCGGTACACTACAACTCGGCGCTCTCGACTCAGAGTTCACGATTCGGCGCCAAGAGAATTTTTTTTTAAAAAAAGGGTAGGGGGTAGGTTTTCAAAAAAAATTCTTGGCGCCGAATCGTTGTTAAATGCTTAATCTATCTGTTATAATTCAAAAATTGAACAATTTTTGAATCCCCGGCGGCTCCTATCGGCACTGTCGGATTCTATTACCTTAGGATTCTAAAAATCTTTCTCAAAAAATTCGAAATGTAAATGAACATGAAAATTCTTCATAAAAGTTGATCGTTTTGAAGAAAATTTTTTGCTTCAAAAAAGTCCCGGTTTAGACCCGGCCCCGGTTTTTGGCAAAAGCACCGACCCGTACTACCATACATACCAATAAACGAGCAACAGAGGAAAATTTTTGAGAAATTTTTTCTTTTTACAAAAATCAGTATAATATTTCGAACAATTTTCCTGACACTGAATTGAACCCACACTGAATCGGCGACACTGAATTGAACTCACACTGAATCGGCGACACTGAATCGGCAACACTGAATCGGCGACACTGAATCAAGCGGGCCCCGAAAAAAGGCATTTAAAAATTTTGAATGCACATTTTTCCTACCGCTTTAAAACCAAAAAAATTTTTACAGCAAATTTTTCAGTCAAAATCGTATAGAAATTTTTTTGAAAATAAAAATTATGGATAAAAAAATTAAATTTTATTGGGGAAATTTTCTGCAAACTTTTCCATTTTTAGCGGTGTACTTTTTCAAAATTTGAAAGTCAATTTTTAGGGGGTCTATTTTTTCATTTTTTTTGCCATTTTTCTTATGAATTTTCTCAAAAATTCGGAAATGAACACTCAAAAACTGCCAAAAAAGGCACCAAAATGGCAAAATGCCAAAAAAGGCATTTAAGGGACGAAAATCCCGAAAAAGGCAAAAAAAGGCAAAAAAAAGGCATTATAAAAGTCAACGTAGAAGCTTCAAACCAAGTGGAAAATGCGTTATATATGCTTAATATATCGAAACTAGTGCGCAGAAAAAAAAGGCATATGCCACAAAACGGTTGCCCTAATAATTAGGACTTTGAATTAAAATTTTAATTAATAAGGGATCTATTCCCGAATTTACCCCGATTTCAAGCCATTTTAGAGTTTACAGAACTCTGTGAATGGGCTTAAAATTAAAGAAGAACAAATGGGACTACTTTTTAAGGAAAAAACCTCATGCCAGTTTGTTGGATTAGTTTTTGATCGGATTTTGAAAAACATTAAAAATTTACATTTCAATTTGTCTTGGTGCAAAAAATTTCTATTTCATCACTATTTTGAACTTTTTGTCAGTATTTTGTAATTATTTTGGCATTTTTAACAACTATTTAGTTAACTTTTGAGATTTTTAAAGTCGCGACCATATTGATCAGCATAAAAGTTACGTAAACAGGAATTTTTTCTGATTTTTAACCAAAACAAATATTGGTTTTTTCTGAGATTAGTTTTGTCCATAAACATGACCACCTAAAATGGGCGCTAGGCCCAGAGCCTCCAGATGAAAATTTTCAAAATCAGTATTTGGGGTCTAAAATCAGCATTTTGCAAAATTTTTATTCCAAGAGCAAACCCGGTAAAATAATCAATTAAAATATATTTTTCATCCCCCATGGCAATTCTGAGCTCTTATTAATGTTTTTTTTTTCGGTCTGTTTTTTTTATTTTCAAAAACTTTAAAGGGGCCGGGGTCGGCGGTGCCGATAGGCGCCGCCGGATAAATTTTTAAAAACGGTGTCAGATTTGTTAATGGATTGTAATCTAAAAATCGTCATTTTGAAGGATTTTTCCAAAACAAATCCCAAAAAACAGCAAAAATCAGCAATAATTTTTGTAAAGAAAAAGTCACACCCAAAAAATCAACATTACGCCATAAATATACATAAAATCGAAACAATTTTGAGGATTTATCTTTACTTTTTCCAAAAAACCTATCGGAAGGCATAGAATTTCTGAAAATCAGCATATTTCTTGAAAAGAAAGCAAAAATCAGCATTGGCTTTGACCCTTTAAAATCAGCAAAATGCTTATAAAATCAGCACATCTTCATGTGTCATTTTGTTATAATTATTATTTCAGAAATTGATTTATATGATTAGAAAACCCATAAAATTCCGGTCATTTTCCACTGAAATACTGTAGAAATCAGTCTTTTTTGGGGTAATTGAATTTGACACCCTAGGGTATTCAGTGGAGACAAATCATAGACCCACCATACCAAGAGCAATGTAGAGTTGTGCTCTTTCTGATACCGTTGAACATTTTCTGCTAAAAAAAATTTCCAACCCCCTAGGAATTTTTTTCGAAAATTTTCCAGATTTCAAGCCATTTCCGAGTTTTCAGATCATCATGAGAGAGTTATAGTATCAGTTTTTGGCTATTTCTTAGTACACTAATTGATGTTTCTTTTGGCGTAAAAAAGACCTTTTTGCCACCTTTCATTTTTGAGAAACCGAAGTTTTCGAAAAAAAATTATTGATGCAATACTTTTGAGACTAACTGTATGACCATGACTGTATAAAAATTTAATTAAGAATTACATTATCAAAACAAATCAAATGAATGAACGCGAGGTTTAAGAATTCCGGGAAAATACAAACTAGAAAAAAATAATATTGTCGGGATATACTAAATACTGTAAATTTGCCAAAAACTTAATTAATGAAAAAAATTAAAATAAATATTTGTTCCGGTTGTTGGATATTTTGTGATTTGATTGATAATTTAAGATTTTTGTTAAGTCTGGTGTTTTATTTTATTTTGACCTCTATTTTTCCGTTTGAATTTGTGCAAAATTGTTCTTTCTGTTTTTGGACGTTTTTTCTTTATCTTCTTCTGTGTGGTCATAATTTGTTCTTCTAATTATTTTTGTGCTGTCTTCTCATCGTATTGATTTAAATAATTGTGGTCGTCGAATATATTTATTAATAAAGATTTTTTCCAAATTCCCGCTCTAAAAAAGATCAACACCCGTTTTTTCCGAAAAGGTCCCCGGCAAAATCGATTGTTTTCCAATTCGGTCGGTCCCCGGTTCGGCGCGAGTTTTTCGGCGCAGGGTTTTTTCGGCGCGGACTTTTTCGGCGCAGATTTTTTCGGCGCGCTCGGTTCGGCGCACAATGGAACCCGAACACGGCCCAGATTTCCAGTGGAATTTTGGATTGTACATGAAAGAACTATCAACGAAGAAGAACGCACGAACAACTACACAGAAGCAGCACATCGTCGACTCCAAACAATTTTTAGCTGTCGGTACCCCATCATTTGGCGCTTCATCGATGTCCTTCGAATGGATCAGCGAACGGGTGACGCGGACTAAGTGCGCTTTGTGAACGGGGAAAACCCATCACCTAAGAAGAAAAAATTTCGAGTCATTGACAGATGCATTTTGAATATCCTTGAAATTTTTGATCCCGAAAACAGTGTCGAATTTCTTCAAGGCATTTCGCAAAAGTGTGTCATGAATTCTTGATCACTTTGTTTTGTTTATTTTGTTAATATTGTGCAAAATTCATTGTTATTGACCCATGAATGTTCTTTATGTTTATTAAAGTGGGTTGAAAAAGAAAATCTCGAACTGCATAAATTGTTAAAAAAACAAATTCTTCGTTTTATAAAGCCGGCACCGAAAGATGCATTTTTAATGTGCGCCGAACCGAGCGCGCCGAACCGGGTGCTCCCGTATTTGTTCCCCCTGCCGTTTTTTGACCTATGTGAAATTTTGTCGGGGTGAGATTTCGTCAGCGCGCCGGTGTTCAGTGGTGCCTGGCGACACCGGGGAAAAATTTTAAATTTTTGGTATACACCGCGATTCGCGGTGGCGAAGAAAGGAGCAAAATTTCTACCTTCATAACTTTTTTCGCAAATTGAAAAATTCTAAAAATTTGAATCATTTAAAGCTCTTCAAGAGCTCGATTGTTACCTATAACAAAAAATTTGCAAATAAAAAAATAAAAAAAATGAATTAAACTCATAAAAAAAAAATTTGAACTTACAGTTTTCATATTGTATTTTTTTACGGGCTACCGCCCCGCCGCTTCGGCGCCCACGATTCGGCCCCAAACCAAAGTAGTAAAAAATTCATAAAATCTTCAATTCAAAAAAACAATGCCTTCACTGTTTATATCACTTAAAG
This sequence comes from Heterodera filipjevi, assembly GCA_039877585.1. NCBI lineage: Eukaryota > Metazoa > Nematoda > Chromadorea > Rhabditida > Heteroderidae > Heterodera > Heterodera filipjevi. Next base: position 4,320,311 of record JBDPZO010000008.1, read on the forward strand.
TTACTTCCCTAATAATTGTTTTGTCCTTTTGCTGATTGGTGCAACATTACATATGCATAATGGCTAATAAGCTCATCCAGAAATTTGCGTCCACTAAACATCGACGCTTCCGCTGCCGCAACTTTTACGGTAAAATGACGCGAAATTGCATGACATTCAAATAAATGTAAAAAAAGCTTTTCAGGAAAAGGCTTTTGCTTGCGCGGTGAGTTAATTTTTCCGTATTTCTTCCCACTAAATTTCTTATGCCCTGCACCCCTTTCTCAATGTTTATTTCGTTTTATAGGTAACAAGTGTCGGTTCAACCACGGTCTGAACCCAATCGTTGTCGACGATTTGGAAATTGACAATTTGAGTGTGTCCGCGACAGACAATCCGCCTCCGCCGGGACTGGAGGAGAAAGGTGGTCAAAAGGCACGGGGGTCTCCGACCGGACGGGAGGAGCGACTCGGAGGGAATGAATGGCCAATTCATTCGCTGACAAAACTCCCAAAATCTGTTTTTTTTTTTTTTTTACTTTCCTTCCCTTACATTTCTCATTTTAAATTAATGTATGCGACTTAAACGAGGGACTATTAAAGAAATTTTTTTTTTAGTTGTGTCATCAGCGACGAGTTTCGTCGATTTACTCCTAACGCCGACTGTGGGAGGAGAGAGTGTCACGGCACGGAAGCATCTGATGTTTGTATCGATGTTATAAACGAATCCATCAAATACAAATATTACTGTTTGCGTTGGGATTGCCTTTGGAATCACTTTTTCAAACCCGGGGCCGGAGTTCGGAATTGACATTTAATGGCTTTGTATGTCAACCCTTAAATAGGGACCAAATTTAACTTAAATTATTGTCTTTTTCGCTTTTTTTTTTTTTTTTAGCATTTCCAACATTTATTTAGCCCTCTCGGCGACTCTTTTCCACTTGAAAATGCTTTGCTGCGAGAGATGGAGGCGCAAAATGCGCGCATCAAATTGGAGGCGGAACGGAAGACGGCTCAACTGGGAATGGTGCAGCAAAGTCGACGGATAGTGTATTTGTACGAGGAATTGGTTGAGCAGCTGAAGTGAGTTCAATCATTGTACTTTCGTTACTGTATAACACCAATTATTATGACCGATGAGTAATGGTAATTGAAAAACCCATGGGAAAAATTTGTTTAAGATTGTCATGGTCATTAAAGATTGGTATGATGGTCATGGGCTTAATTTGAGTCTGTTTTATGAATACCACTCACAGTCTATTTCAAACCTAGAATACGCATTCTCAAACTTTAGACGGAAAGTCCTTCATACCATGTCGGATTAAGCATCTAATCGTTTTCAGCAAAGGCATTGAAAATACTAAAATCTCAAAAAAAAAAAAAAAAACTAGGTGGTTTCGGTCGCGTAAATTAAATAAGCGACAATTTTTGAGGTCGCTGATCACGAATATCATATTATTTTGGACCATCTGAAAATTAAAAAATTAAATTTCCAAAAAAAAATCAAAACGTCCCCCCCTTTGAGTTTCAAAAATTGTCACTTTGCATATAGCGCCAATTTCTTCTAACAGATTTCTGCTGCAAAAATTGCAAAAACTCGACGAGAGAGCGGAGGCGAAGCGCCAACAGGCGAACGCATTGGTCAAAAGGATTGAAGGGACAAAGTCGGTGGTATTGCAAACCGCAAAAAAAATATGCTATTGGAATGATTTGTTGCCTTTTAAGGAGTGCGTTGGAAGGACTGTTCCAACAATTGACCGGTCTTTGGGCAATTTTGAGCGATTTTTGTGAAGAAAACGGCAGTGTTTAAAGTTTATATTGTTCAATATTGTTGTTAGTACATCGTTTATTCTTTTATTGTGCTCCTAAATTTTGGACGGTCCCAAGGGATTGAATGAATTTTCCAAATTTTGTGAGTCGGAATTCCGTGCCCAAAAATGCCGAGATTTTATTTTTAAGAACGAACATATTGCAAAAAACAGAAAAAAGCATTGCTCTTAGTTTGTTGAAGCACCAAATCTTGGGACCGTCACTATGTGATTGTAATCCTTCGTCCGCCTGCTTAAGACTCACACTTTTACGATTTTGTCGTACCCGTTGCCAAATGTCATTATTTTGTGCATAAATATATTTAAAAAAAGGTAATTTTAGAAGCAAACTAATAAACCCCATCCAAATTTTTTGGCATTGGCAGAGTCGGCATTGTTTCTGGGCTAGATTTGTTGTCTGATTTGTTAAAGAATTATGAACTGACAACACCATTTTTGGAGAGACCTGTTAATAAAAGGGCCATAAATTTTCAAAATTTCTCCCGGTGGCGCCTACCGGCACCACCTGATCTCCACTCGCGCAGGTTTTCTCAAATTTATAATTTTAAAAACTTAGAATTCTCAAAAATTTGTCATTTTTTAGCAAGTTTGTTACCAAAAAAATACTTAATTTTGAAAAATTTTTCCAGCGGCGCCTATCGGCACCGGCGACCCTTTCTTTTCAAAATTAAAAATTTCTCATTTCAAAGCCGGAATTGCTCAGAAAATTGTTGGCGAGAGAAATATGTCTCAAATACTTGATTTGTGAATAAAAGGCAGTTTAAAGCTTTAAACAGCGTTTTAAAAATGTACTTATTTTCGACCCCCAAATCTTATTTTTGACCCGGGATTCTCTTATTTTGGAAAATTTTCGATGGGATCTCTGACGCAGAAATACTAATTTTTTTGAACAAATCTATTCTAAAATTCTGTATTATTAAATATTTTGTTGTTTTGTTCGTGCACTTAAATAAAAAGTGGTCAAAATGATTTACCAATTTAATTTATGTCTTAATTTAATTTTTGAAAAAATTTTGAAACTCCCGCTCCCGACCGGGACTCCCGCAAAAATTTAACGGGATTTTTACGTGAGCGGGATAAAGACGGGAATCCCGAACGGGAGTCTGGTCCCGTTTTTTTCAACTCCCGATCCCGCTCCCGTAAATTTTTTTTTACCGGACTCTAATTATTACCAATTTGGATAGAATTTGTCAACACAGATTTCCACAAAATTGTCTAATTTTTGCACTTGAGTTTTCGGCGGTACCTATAGGCGTCGCCGGCGCAATTGTGTAAATCGGATGTGATTCATTAACTGATTTTGAAATATAACTGATCAATTTTGAGATGTTTTGAAAAAATCTAAGGTAAAAGGTGTTCGGAGGTGTCGTGCCGTCGGGAAAATTTTTGAAATTTCAATGAATTTTCTAGAGAAAAATTGTCAAAAGAAGTGTCTATTTATAAATTTTGGGACCACACTTTTCTTAAATTTTGAACTTTCCAAAGTGACTTTTCGAAAATACATTTTTAAAGAATAAATTGAAATTTCCTTGCGGTGTTGGGGATATGTACATAAGCAAAAGATAGAGAGAAACAGTACTTCTACCAGAAAACAGCTTTAATTTCACTTTGATAAAATAATAAAAAAAATTAATATTATTTATAATAAAATTTTCTTCCGAAATTTACTTTTTCTCTCAAATTTCTTCTGTTTTAGTGCTCAGACCCTCATTCTTAGCCGGTACCAGTACCGATACCGCTTGACTGTAATTTTAACGTGAAATGCATGTTTCGAGCTTCTCTTTCCATAGCATTTGAAAAAAAAGAAAATTCGTACAAATCCCGGAAGCCGAATTATCACGAAAGTCGTTGCCATTTCCCGACAATTTCCCGGCAAAACATCCCACTAATATTGTGTTTGAATGAATATGTATGAGTAATGTTTGCTCAATGCTCTCTCGTTGTTTTTTGGGATTGGCCCATTTAAACATTTTGCTCTTTGATCATTCCATTAATTCGTCCGTCCATTCGCTTACTGATCGTCTCTCTTCTTCTTCCCCTTTTTTTCATGGCATCGCTTGCCTTTTTGCCTGCTTCTTCAGTCTTTGCCCTCTCTGGTGCCGTTTTGTGTCCCCATTTTCTTTTTGCCCCCCCCCAACCTTTGCCCGTCGGCTGTTTGCCACTGTTGTTGGCCATTTGTTTATCCTTTGCTGATTGATGGGACTGTCTTTCCCCTCTTTTTTCTCTCTCTCTCATATTCTTCCCAACAACAGCCGTCCGTCCGTCCCCCCGCCGGGGGCTACATTAATTGCCACCGATTTGCCTTCCCCCCATGGGACGGCTGCCTCTATCAGCCGCTCCCATCTCTTCGCTAGGCTGGGCCTGGCTCGGATAAACATTTGGTCCCCAAATTCCTTGGAGGGCCATTTGGCCCCCTCCCGCCCCCCCCATCAATCTCAACTTTCTCCGCCCCGTCAGTTTGCCCTATAAAATGCCTTTCGGCGTCCCATTGGTATTCACATTTGCCCCCTCTCCTCCTCCTCTTCCTCCTCCGATTGGATTGCCTTCCAACAAAACAACATATTCCCTTCGCTCCTCCCAATTTTTTCCCAAATTCGCAACCTTTCACATTTCATTTCTTTTCCCTCCTCCCTTTAGCAATTCCATTCTCAACAAATAAACACCCGCCAACCATCAAAATGAATGCCATTCTCTCCTCTCTCATTTTCTTTGGCGCCTTTCTTCTCGCCTCTCTCCATGCCGCCACTTTGCCACCCATTGACATCAACTCCATCCCGCAAGAGTACCGCGGTATGTGCCGTAAACATTTTTCCATTGAAAATGGGAGGAAAATAAAAATGCCAATTTAATCCCCTCCCGCCCCATCATTTAGAACTGATCCCAACGGAAGTGACCGACTTTTACAACACACTGACCGAAGAGGACAAACAGGCACTGAAGGAAGTGGCGGAACGCCACGAGGAATTCCAAACGGAAGACCAGGCAAACGGACCCTCCCGACCAAAAAAGCACACTTCTTTAATTGGCACTTTTCCCCCATTTAGGCAATGGAAGCGCTGAAGGCAAAGAGCGAGAAATTGTACAACAAAGCGGTAATTTTGGGGGAGGGAAAGACCGACTGATTGAGTAAGGTTTTCTCTGCTGATGATTCTTTGGGTTGAGTGGTGTGATCACAAAAAGAAGAGAAAAAAGAGAGAGAAAAAGAAAGGGAAGGCTTCCCGATCACTAGTGATCAGTGAAAAACAAAATGGGGCGAGTGAATTTTCACAAAATTTGCTTTTAACCATTCAGGTCGAGCTGCGCAACCTGGTCAAGGTCAGTTACGATATTTATACCAAAAAAAAAAAATTTACCAAAATTTACAGGGGAAAATTGACGTTTTGGAGCCCAGCGCAAAGGAATTTGTCACCGGGGTAATTTTGCACACATTTAAAGTCTGATCAAAACTGCTGATCAGCTAATTGATCAATCTCACTTTCTTTCCCTCCCAACAGATGATCGAAAAGGCGAAGGCAATGCGCCCGAAGGCGGGAGAGAAACCGAACCTGGAGGAGCTTCGCAAGACGGCCAACGAACTGATCGAGAAGTGAGTGCGATCAGCACGGGAGGGGGGGGGGGGGAGAGTTTCTGCTGTTTAACCAACAAATCCCTTGCAGGTTCAAGGCACTGTCTGACGGCGCAAAAGAATCGCTGAAGACGAACTTCCCAAAAATTTCGGGAGTTATCCAAAGTCAGTGGAAGAAATGCCGGGGGGCGATTTGGCCAATTAATTTTCCTTTAGTGGCGTTTAGTTTAATGACCCGCTCCCCTCCCCAAATTTCAGACGAGAAGTTCCAAGCATTGGCAAAGAGTTTGCTGAAGCCGGCCGAGGGTGCTGCACCGGCCGCCTAAACGCCGTGGCACTTAGGACGGCATTGAGTGGCCAAAGAACGGACGGATTGATGGACCATTGCGCTTAAACCTTTGCCATTATTTTGTACCCAAAACAAAACAAACACATCGAATTTGTGCATTTTCACGAACATTTCTTAATAATATAAATTAAATAGACAATTTGGCCAAAATTTGGGAAAAATCAATCACTGATCAGCAAAAGTGAGTCTTATCATTTTTTAGTGATCAGACCGACCAAATGAACTTGGCGAGAGGGCGGGGGGGGGGGAGTGGCGAAAGAGCGAATTGAATACTTTGACCCTTGGACAAATGATGGCAAATGCACTTTTGCCTTAAGCTTTCTTTAAAATTTTCATTCGAACCATTTTAATTGACTAATTAATTGGGGGGGGGGGGGGTTAATGGAAAGATATGTCGTTGAAAACATTTTGAGTACGGTAAGTAGAACCACTCTTTTTGTTGACGTTTGTTTGCCTTCAGCTAATGATCCCATTAAATGGCAACTGTTCCCTGCCCTTTCCCTCCATTCTTCCATCGGTTGGCCAATTTGCCCCATTTTCCCTCTTCCTCCGTTAATCGCTTTTCCGTCTCCCCCCCCCCCTTTGATAATGCTAATAATGATTATGCGTCTGCTCTTCTTCCTTTTCCCGCTATTTTCCCCTTTTGCCAATGCTTTCCCCGCCGTTTCGGTGAGTGTTTTTCATTTATTGGGAAATTTGAGCCCAAAATAACAAAAACAATTGCCAATTATCATTTTTCCAGTCAACAAGAACAAATGAGAGTGACCTGTTCCGGTCGTTGCCCACCGAATTGGACATAGACACAGTGAAAGGTTAGACACGAAAGAGAGAGAGAAGGATGGAGAAAGAGAGCGAGAGGGAAAGAGAGAGAGGGGGAAAGAGAGAGGGAAAGAAAGAGGGAGAGAGAGAGGGAAAGAAAGAGACAGAGTGAAAGAGAGGGAGAGAGAGGGAAAGAAAGGGAGAGAGAGGAAGAGAGCGAGAGAGAAAGAGAGAGAGAGAGGAAAGAAAGAGAGAGAGTGAAAGAGAGAGAGAGAAAGGGAAAGAGCGAGAAAGCTAGAGTGAAAGAGGGAGCGAGAAAAGAGAGAGTGACAGAGAGAACAAGAGAGAATTCAATGTGAGAAATAGATCCCAAATAGCGAGAAATAACAAATAAAATAGCCTTGACTCAAGAATCTCGATCCGAGCAGTTGACTTGAGGTTTGAAGTGAAGTGCACAGCAATGGATTGCTCCGAGCATTTCAAGTTGCAATTCTCGGGAATTTCGGCACAGAGTATCATAATGCCCTCATGTCATTTGCAGAAGTTGTGCCCGTTGAAGCGGCGGATTTCTTCGATCGGCTGACAGGCCGGGACAAGCAAGTGCTGCGCCAAGTGTTAGCTAAGGCGGACACTTATCAGAACACTAGCCAAGTGCTGCAAGGTCATTTTGAAGAACAATGGAACATTCAAAAAGTTACTTTTACCCAAATTTTTAAAATAATGAGTTTTTGAATGAGTTAAAATGGCGACATGAAGTTTGGGCACCATAAAGCCAATTTTAAAAAATAAAGTCGTAAAAATTAAATATATATAATTTCCATACTCAAAAGTGCCGTAGCAATCCGAAATTCCACAATATATTTTACTGTAAATTTGCCAAAAATTTTATTAATGAAAAACTTAAAATTTTCGCAAAATTTTTTTAAAAAACCCCCAAAAAAATGTTTAAAAAAATCAAAAAATTTGCGAAAATTTTAAGTTTTTCTTTAAGTTTGCTGCTTAAAAAAATTCCCAGTAATTTTTTATTGAAAAATCTCAAGACAGAAATTTTTTAAAAATTTGGGGACGAATCGACTATTTTGGCTTGGGGGACGAATCGACACGGGGACCAATCGACGGGCAGCCTATTATTTAGGAAATTCGTTAAATATGTGAATTTTTGGATCAAGGAAAAAAATACGGTGCCCCAAGTCTGATCAGGGGCGATGAAATAAGTGCATCTGGCACAAAAAAATTTTATAAAGCGAATATGATGCGAAAATTTATGGATGGCAGATCTTCGAAACGGTTCTTCGACACTGTACGACAAAGCAGTCCAAGTGAGCAGAACAAATTTGTTATTGCGAAGGCGTGCGTTTTTGAATTATGCCCTAAAAAAAGGTGGTCACCTCAATTCGCGGCATTGTCGCAGGACTCAATGCGCCCGCGCGGACATTCGTTGACGAAGTACGGTGAAAGTATAGGGGAAAATGCATACTGTATTGTTAGCACAAAATAAAATGGAAAAAGAAGGGAGGGCATACTATATAGTTAACACGGAATAGAATGCAAATACAGCAGGGGAAGAGCATACCATGTTTTAATGTTCATACGAAGTACGGTGGATATCTTTGTAAAATGCATACTGTATTAACAAGAAATACTGTAGAAGCAGTACTGATATTCCTGCCCCTTCCTGTTCTGTCAGTCAGTTGCTCAGCTGCGCAATAGTTTCGGCGACGGTTTTTCGCTCTCCAATTTAAAGGGCCAAGCTCAGCAATTGGTCGACCGTTATCGCCAATTGGACGCGAGCACAAAAGAGGAACTACGCAATGCCTTTCCAACGATTGCCTTCGTTTTGGACAGTGAGAAAATTGTCACATTTGGCTTTTGAAAAGGCAAATTTTGCATTTATGGACGACAGCATTTCCAGACCCAATCATTCGAACGATGGCATCCGGACTGTTCGACATTAAGACAAATGATGCCGACAATGAACCAAGGGGAGGAGGAGGAGGGGCAGGAGGGAGTGCAAGAAATGGGGAAGAGAAGAACGGGAAAAATAAAGGGGAGGAAGAGGAAGAGCAAAAGACGGTCAGAATGACAACAAAGTGATTGACGGAGAAGAGTGATAGGAATGACAATGAAATGGGAAAGGAAGGCGGAGGGGTGGACGATGAGGTGGGCGAGAGAGCCGAACGACGCTTTATTGTGAATCGGAAGAACCAATCGAAGGTATCAACAGCAATGCAGAAGCAAAAAAGATTTCGGCGCCCACGCATCTGCGCCCATGTTTCGGCGCCGGGAGTGTTTCGGCGCCAGGCACGTTTCGGCGCCAAGCCAAAAATAGTAAAATCGTACGCTATATTTTTTGAAAACATAACCCATCTAATTTTTTGAAAAGCGAACGCCTGGTTTTTGAAGATTTTTGAAAACTTAATCCCGCTAACCGAACTCCAAGTTTTTAATGAAACCGCTTTTTTTGAAAAATCTTACCTGGTTTTTCAAAGAAATAAAAATTTTAAATAGGGATTAACTTTTAAAAAAACCCTCGTGGTTGGGTTTTCAATAATTAGGGGGGGGGGCAGTTTTAAAAAAACCAGGGGTTGGATTTTCAAAAAAACAAGGGATTTAAAAAACCTTGGGTACGCTTTTTTCCATTTTTGGTTTGGCGCCGAAACGTTCCCGGCGCCAAAACGTGTGCGCCGAAACGATTCGTACCCCTAAAAATACCCAAAATATTTTTGGCGTTTTTTGCAGGCATGGTCACGGACACGAATTTTCATATCCGTGTCCATCCGTGTCCGTCGGGTTCATGTCCGTGTCCGTCCGAAATCCAAGAATCGTTGTCCGTATCTGGACAATCCGCGGATTGTCTCGTGCACGGACACCAATTTTCATATCCGTGTCTGTCCGAATTCTCAAAAATCTTTATCCGTATCCGTGACCATGCCTGGTTTTTTGAACCAAAATTACGATTTTCAAAAACTGGGCTTAATGCTTTTTATGTGTCCACACTAATTAATCTCTCCTGAAAAGTGCAAAATAAAAGCTTCAAATAAGAACTCAAATAAAAACATGCTGATTGATAATACTCCCTTAATTGCAACAAAAAGAAATTAGTCAAAATAGGCATAAAAATATATTTATCTTTTATCGAAAACAGCTTGACACAAAAGTTTGTCACAAAAATTCTGCTTGCCTTCATCATATCTTTGCACCTTCTACGTCCATGCGTAAGTGCTGCTCTTCATTCACCAACTGCATCTCTGGGTCATGCTTAAAATTCAAAAAAAAAAAAATTAATTTCATGTCAAACTAAATAAATTTTTATTTATTATAAATATTAATATAATTGTAAATAAACAAATTTAAACATGCATTGGGGTTCCTCCCGCCCCAGAATTTCAAATATTGATACTAGTGCTAGGAACCGGACCGGACTCCGGCCGGATTTTTCCGGATCCGGGTCCGGAATCCGGGTTTTTTGGGCCTCACCGGATTTTTCCGGATTCCGGATTTTTCCGGATTATCCGGAAAAATCCCACCGGCAATTTTTTGAAAATCAAAATCCGGTTCCGGATCCGGCGTTTTCAAAACCGGATTTCCGGATTTTTCCTGATCCGGCTAACGATGGCAATTTGAAGAAAGATACTGAGATAAGAATTTTAGTGGAAAATTGCACCAAAATAAATTAATTTTTTGAATTATTTATGGATTATTCGTGGCTTAGTTCTTTAGTTGGTTGACTCCTGTTCCAAAAAACAAAAAAATTTGATTTGGTTCGATACCACCAGAAAGTAATTCAATTCAAAACTTTAATAATTTTTGTTTGCGAACCAAATCACATACTCTTGGTATTATTCGAAAGATCTTGTCAATAAGCCTTTTTCTATTTTCTAAACAAAATTTAAACAAATGGGTTGATCTGGGAAAAATTATTTACTCGAAATTTTGTATTCCAAATAACTTAAACCTTGACCAATTTTGGCGAAAACCTGTTAACTAATGGACTTTTAATTTTCAAAAATTTCGCCCGCCGGTGGCGCCTATCGGCACCACCCGCCTCCCATTCGCGTAGATTTTTTATCTTAAAATTCCCTTAAAATTGGTCATTCTAAGTGCAAAGATTTTCACGAAAAAACACTAAGATTTTCGAAATCTTTTCCGGCGACGTCTATCAACATTAAAAATCTCCTAAATTGTCCAGCTTTTGGTCAAAATGCAGATTTAAAAAAAATTTCCCGGCGGCGCCTATCGGCACCGCCGTAACCCAGTTGCTTTATTTATTAGATTTTTCTTAAAATCGATCACAAAAAATTAGGCATTTTTTGCGCAAATTTTCCATCAAATTGGTCATTTTTGCTGATTTTTTGCTCTTCAAATAATTTTTTTTTATGAATTAAATGAAATTTTTTAAAAATCCGGAACCGGATCCGGATCCGGCTTTTTGAAAACCGGACTCCGGAAAATTTTTCAAAAAAGCGTAATCCGGAAAAATCCCACCGGTAAATTTTTAAAAATGAAAATCCGGTTCCGGATCCGGCGAAAAATTTTTGCAGTTTGAAAATCCGGTTCCGGATCCGGGAAATCAAATTTTCCTAGCCCTAATTGATACAGCTAAAAAAATAGTAAATAAAATTAAATATTTTCAATTAATTCACTGAATTTATTTTTTAGTTACAAATATCCATTTTAACGTACTATGAATAGCAATATCACTTCCACAGTGAATGCTATGCCGTATATTGTAACAGTTTCAAAAAAACCAGGCCCTTCTTGATGCTGCCCATTTTCCGCCTGTTGTTGTTCATTTTCTGGCTTTTGATGTTTCTTCTTCTCGTTGCTTTCTGTTGTTGTTGTCTCCGTTGCATCGGTCGTTGTCGCTTTTTTGGTGGTTTGCCGGTTGCCACGTACGTAGATGATGTATTTCTTCACCTTCTATTTATTAAAAAATTTAAAATATAGATTTAGAAGAGGGAGAGAACGAATATTTCAAATGAATAAAATGTTCTTTAAATTGAGTTTTTCTTAGACTCACTGCTTACCATTCGACGCAGAAATACTTCGCAACCTTCCAGCTCAAATTGCTTTCCTTGCTCATATCCTTTGTCATGGATAATCCATAGACGAAAAAAGAAAATAAAAGAATTGATAAGAAATTCATGCTAAAAAACCTTATTAGGACTTCCTTTACAAGAAATATGTACATAATATATATGTAACAATTATGATTCATTTTCAAATGGGCTGTACATTAATTAAAAGGACACCAAATTGCCCAGATCCTTGCTTCATGTTGAATCGAACCCGAAATAAAATCGAAACAATTCGGAAAAAATTCCTAAAGAGTTAGAAGTTAGTAAAGTTCAAGAACTAACAGAGAGAGTACAAAATTCTCTTCAAATGCACTTTTGGATAATGTGTCTTCTGCTAAATTTCGCACCCTTAGCAATTGAAGGATTTTTAATAACTCGTGTCTTTTGAGTTTCGATTACTTTTATTCAAAACAGTTTTTTTATTTGATACTTGGACCAGTAGTTTATGAAAACAAAACGCATGAAAAAAAATAATGAAAAATGAAATCCAATGGATGAATGGTCTGAGCGTGTTGCTGGGGGAGCAGCCCTGTTCGTCGCGTACGGTTCGTCGCGGTTTTTTTCGTCGCCGAATTTTTCGTCGCGGGACGGTTCGTCGCCCAGCATAAAATGACTTTTCGTCGCCGTAATCAAAATTTTCTTTCCTTTGTTATTTATGTAGATTTGCACTTGGGAACTAAGCAAGCCCATGGTACAGAAAAACGAACCTTAGCATGTGCACGTAATTACGAACACATTTCCATGTATTAAGAAGACAAATAACCAATTTGGGCCCCAAAAATTTATATAAAAATTAAGTCTGATGGACCCTAGAAGAAGTAGCACTAAGATGCAACGAAATTTTAACAAAAACATTTTTTATGTGAAAAAATCAATGTGAATCCTTCTTCTATAGTCATACCTAAACTAGCAATGCCAAAATTTGATGCTATTATTAGCGATAAATTAGTTGAAGGTGTAAAGGCATCCATTGTTTTTGAATTTTTAATGGCGAAGAAAAAGCCATTTTTAACGGGCGATGAACTGAGATTTGGATATTCAGAACTTTGAGTAATAATTGTATGCGTTTTAAAAGTGCATCTTGCAAAAGACATTCAAAAAGAACAATGAAAAAAACTAAGTTTATGTTATTTGTTCAACGAAAATTTAAGAGAAAAAAAAAGAAAACATTGAAAGAAAACTTAGGCACTTGTATAGCATAGGGCGCTACTTTGAAACCATAGGGGGAATCCTTTGATTTAATTTTTTCATTTTTTTAAAAACACTAAAAAGGTGGTTACAAAAGTTTGAGGTTGCAAAAACGATAAGATATTTACTTTTAGCGAGTTATGAAAAATAAAAGATGTAGTTAAAAAAATCAAGAGTCCCCCGTAAATGATTTTCAAATTAGCGTCCTATGCTAGACAAGTGCCGAAAACTTACATCAACAAACATTGGGAACCCGAGAAAGTCATTATGGCCAAATCAATTAATTATTCTTGTGTGAATGAATGGTCGACCGGAGGTTGGTTCCGTCGTCATCGTTGTTGTTGTGCTACTCGTGTCAAAGCCCTCCTCCTTCTCACACCATCAGCGGCGTTCGCACCATCAGAGTTGGGTCCATAGGCTTGGCCAGTCCACGCTCCAGCAGAATTTGGTCGACGCGAACAGTCTGAAAAGGCATTGTAAAAATGGCACAGTTAGGGGAATGGCCAGAGAATGGCATTTTCGGTTTATTTGTGTCCACCTTTTTGTTGGCACTGTCCATAACGAAAAGTTCAATGCATGGAATTCCGTCATTTTTGCAATAGCCGACCAGAACCGCCTGAATGATTTTGGACACGCACAACTGCTGGAAGAGCTCGTTGGCCTTGTCAACCCAATGCAAACCATCTGAAAAGGAGGGAAAGAGTCAGAATTAATTAGTCGCTTAATTTGGCAATTACCAGCAGGTTGCACATTGGCCAAATAACATTCGATGCCCTGCAGGGGAAGGGTCACAAAGTCAGTGCTAAAATGGCAAACGGAAACATTAGCCAAATGAATCAAACAGAGAAAAGCACCGAATTTGGCGCAAATCGGCACGGGGCAAACGCGCAAATCCGCCATAGTCGACGAAACGAACCAACATTTCATCCTGGTCCTAAACAGAGCAAGTTATTGCTTTTCCACATGATTATATCAATTCTTATAAATTTTCCTTATTGTGAACAAAAACCAGTTCTTAGCTTTTTGTCTTTTCTTTGGAACAGTTTCCAGGTTCGGGTTGGCTTGAATTGGTGCCTTTGGCTAATGACCAAATTACCATCGTATGATTTTTCTATGCCTGGCGCTGCGCCACCGCCCTGCTGACAATGAGTGTACAAGTTGTGCATCCACTGGGTGAGTAGTTCGAGTGAAGAAAAGGTCGGATGGGTGGGCAATTAGTTTAGAATTAATTTACAATTATGTGTCTGTGATCGGTTTCGACCTTTGCCGTAAGGGAAGTCATGAAAAAGTACAATTTTTGGGCGGTCAATTTTTAATGGTGACATTTCCAATTTATGAAAACACAATTGTATGCGTTTAAAAGCGGTATTTAGAAGAAATTATAACAGAACAATGAAAGAAAACAAAGTTTATCCTGTTATTTATTGAGCGTAAATTAAAGTAAAAAAAACCAAACATTAAAAAAATCGTTACACCAACAAACATAAGCGGTTAAGTTTAGTCCATCGTAATACAAAAAAAAGGCATTAATTTGTTATTCCGTCGAAACTGTTGCATACTCGTTAGATTTTGGACTGGCTTGGTCGACAGAAATGTTTGCGGCGGAGCGCTGTGGAAGAGCCAGCAACGGCGCATGAGTGAGAGTTGGCTGGCCGATGACATTTGCACGCGCTGCGGAAGTTGAAGAAAGATCAAAGACGGCATACGGAAGCACTGCGGTCGGATTGGACTGGTAGTCACTGTGTACTTCAACAACAGCAATTTCCGTTGTTGGGAGAGCAGAGGCAGAAGAGAAAATGTTCTGCGGATGTTGCACTTGCACAGAACCACTTTTTACGCGCAAAGACGGTTTGGTAGGACATGATTGTGAAAAACGATGCCCAACAGCTTCGTTTGCAGGGACGCCGGCAATTGAAAGATGGCGAGGTGCGGGCCGAGAACGCTAAAAATTTTATCTCTCGAACATGAATTTGGAAACAATTTTTTTTCTAATCTATTTGATTCATGGCTCAATAAAACTCGGAATGTAATAAATACGGTCAGCTACTATCCACTAGTCTTTTTGTCTTACTAAATGCATGTTCAAAATGACTTAGTTGGCCGTCTAAATTTCTTTTTGGACACAGTAATATATCAAATTTACCTTCGTCTGTTTTGCTTTTTTCTGCGGCTGCTTAGACTTTTGACTTTTGTTCGTGAACAAAGTGACAAACTTTTTCAGAATTCCTCCTTTCTTTTCGGGTTGTGAGTTCTAAAAAAGTGATTTGAATGTAATTACTCGGATTTCGTGTGACCTTTTTTTTGCCATCAGAGGGCTGTTGTGCGACTCGAGAACGAGAAGGTGGCAGAGAAGCGACTCGAGAACGAGAAGGTGGCAGAGAAGCGACTCGAGGACGTGAAGGTGGAACGGATGGGCCGATGTCGGACGAAGACGATGATGAAAGAGACTCGGAAGGCAACGGCAACTTCTGTATTAAAATATTATAAAAGGAAAGAAGAATTGTTAGATATATTAATACATGAATTTAATTTAATTTGCATACGTCGGTCAAAAGGACAAGAGTCTGAATTGAGTCGACGAAACGCTTGGTCGATTGGTCGAACTTTGCGTACTCAAGCAATCCTCCCCAATGTCCTTTCGTGCAAATGCCTTTGTACGCGGTGCGAATCTCTTCCATAATCTAAATGAAAATTATTGCAAAGTTTTGTTAAAAAACTCAACCCCAAACTTTTTAAATTTAAAATACTTATATAGAATGGATTTGTCAAAATTAGCATATTCATAGTGTCATTTTGGACATCCCAACACTAAAATGAATTCCCACCAAATAATACATACAGAAACCATAATTTCAATCCTTATTTGAACACGGGGAAGCATTAAGCTTCGCAGCACTCGGGAAGAGGAACAGACGTTCGAAAAACTTTGATTAACATGGACAGAACGCACAATTTCAAATAACAGTTCAGATGGGAGTCTTTTAGGGGCCAATTTTTTAGTTGTGGTCATTTTTGGGTAATTTTTATGGGAAATGTTGTCTTATTTCTATCGGGTCATCACATTATCTTTTGAAGACGAACCTTTCTAGAAGAACATTTTTAGAGAAAAAGAGAACAAAAAAGACTATACTTTAAGAGAGTGAGACAACGATGGTAGAAGTGGGAAGAGATTGGAGGGGAAAAGAAAGAGAATCATATGTGCAAAATAAGGGAGAAACGATGGGAGGAATTAGGGAGGAAAGAAGGAAACTGAAAAGTCGCAGGTTAGGGTCCTCAGCCGTCTCACATTCAAAAGCCCAGTGACTTAATTTGAGTATCAATAAATTTCCGAATTCAATACATAATTAAAAAACATCGCTTTCATTTTCTTTTGTCGGACCAAGTAAAACTATCGATTTTCCTTTTTTGAAAACCAAACCTTCAAATCAAACCTTCAAAGCAAAATCCCGAATTATACAGTGTAACATAACGCCCCCTCCCCGCTAAAAAATTACCATGCCATTGACTACATTTTGATGTTCCGATTTTTGAAGTTTTGATTTAAGACCCGAAATTCGTTCTTCTAATTTGTTGTAGTAGTAGTCGTCCATTATTTGGAAAAATAAGCCTTAAAATCTTAAATAAACAATCGAAAGAATAAAGTTCGCCCTTCGGTCAGGCGGCTTTTTTGCACGTGTTCAAAAATTTTTTAAAAATGATTCGAAAAGTCCGGTAAAACAAAGAAAACAACGGGGATATACTTGTCGAATTTTAATTTTCATAAAAAAAAGTGCATGGAGTTTTTGAAAAGGTTCGAATCGGTTTAGGGTTCGAACTTTAACTGGACACTGCTCCGGACGAAGATTCGTCCGGTCGACGATTCGTCCGTCTAGCCAAAAAAGTCCGCTCAGCCAAAAAAGAACTACGATTCGTCCGGACGACGATTTATACGTAAACAATTCATCCGATTAAGTTAAGTTTCTTTAATAAAACATAAAAGAAAGTTTTTTGACTGGAGTAAAATGAAACTGACGGATGGAGGAGAGAGGGAAAGGAAAGAGAGGGGGTAGGGGGGGGGGGAGGGGGTGGGAAAAATTACACATGCGGAGATCACATATATTTGAAATGATATGTAAATGGCGAAATACAGAAGAAAAATAAGTGGATGAGAGGGTAGAGAAATGGGACAACAAAAATGAGGGAGCAAATGAACAGAGCAAAAGAGAAAGGGAAGAAGGGGTACGATAGGTGAGGAGAATAAAAAAGGAAGGAACAACGGTAGTCGAGCCATTAATGCATAAGAAATGGCCAACTGAAGATTTCAAAACCTACTTTGGCTGACAAAAATCAGCATTTGGTGTCAAAAAACAGCATTTTGATGGGAATTTTTTAGATCTGAGTAGGGTTGCCACTCCGACCCCGACATTTTAAGCCATTTTTCGGGGTTTTCCCCGACCACGACCCCACGCTTCCAACCCCACCCTCCACTCCGAGTCGGGGTCGGGATTGACAGACACCCCTAAGAATTCATTTAGACATTGTTAAGTGATTTAATAAATGGCCAAAAAGATTTACGTTGAAATTTGCAAAAAAATGAGAAAAAGTCAGGATTTTTATAACTTTTGGGTTGTAACTTTTTTATAAAACAGTTTTTTTTTTAAATTTTTAAAGAACTAATAGAGCTTTTGTTGGTCTTTCGAATTATACCAAAATTGTATAATTTGATTAAGTAGAAAAAAGTTATGAGATTCTAAAGTTGATGGCAATGAACCTTTCCGTTCCGTTTTCCGAGAATGCCCATTTAAGGAGATTTCAAGAAATTTTTTAGTAAAAATTAAATTCGGCCTCACGATTCGGCGCCAAGCCAAAAATAAGAAAATTTCACCCCCTAATTTTTTTGTTAAATTCTCCCATTGACTCACCCTAATTTTTGAAAAAATCTTAAAAAAATGTTAGGCGCCACCGGAGAAATTTGAAAACTGAGGTCAGATTTTTGAGTGTGGGGGTCTGTAAATTGGTATAAGGGGCAAACTCTTAAAATGGATTACTGCCTTTCTAAGCAATAGAACTTTTCGTGTTAAAATAGGGGATTCTTTCTCCTCTTTTAAAAAGGTTGGCTCTGGCGTCCCCCAGGGCTCTGTTTTGGGTCCCTTATTGTTTTTGATTTATATAAATGATCTCCCTGATGTGATGCCATCAGGGGTGAATATCAAATTATATGCTGATGATGTTAAAATGTATATATGTTATAAAGCAAGAACAGAAACTGAGATTATGCATAAAGCATTGCATAATTTGTTCGAATGGGCAAATAAATGGCAAATTAAAGTTTCAATTCAAAAAACTTTTGTACTTTATTTGGGGAATAAAAACCCAAGAGAAACATATAAAATGGATGGTAACACAATAAATGTTGTGGATGCAATCAGAGACTTAGGCGTAAATATTGACGATAAATTACTATTTTCTGATCACATTACTCATATAACTAAGAGTGCATATTTACGTATGCGCTCTTTGTTTCGCATAATTAAATCCAAATCTTCCAAGGTTTTGATTATATTGTACAAAACTTATATTAGGCCATTATTGGAATACGCTCCGGAGGTTTGGAATCCGACTCTTCAAAAAAATATACAAAAAATAGAAAAATGTCAGAAATATTTCACCAAAAGAGTGCTGTTTAAATGCAGCCTCCCTTCCATTCCATACCAAAAAAGGTTAGAATATTTACAACTGCCAACACTGGAAAGCAGGCGGAACCTGTTTGATCTGTTCATGGCCCATAAAATTGTTTATGGCCGAACAGATCTGAAATTATTTACCATTTTTAAACCATCCGAACGCTTTAACATTCCCTTTTATAGATTTAATACAAAATATAAATTAGGCAAAAAATTTATTCCCTTTGCGGGGAGGGCAACAAAATTGTGGAATCAACTTGATAAAGAACTTATTAAAATAAATTCATTGAAACAATTCAAAACCAAACTCAAAAATAAAACCCTTTAGGGGAATATTAGACCGGAAAGACTGGACTTTGCTTTTTTCTATAAGTGATTTGGTGTCTATTTTATGTATTGACCTCATTCTTTTATTTTTATTTTTGTGGTGATCTCATTTCCCTTGTATTATCCGTTACTTTGGACAATTTATTATGTGATGTCCACAGAGTAAGCGGATTTTTTCCCTTTTGTGATAAATAAATAGTTTTCGACAGTGTTGGTTTCGACAGTGGTTGATTTCGACAGTAAAATGTTGTTTTTTTGACATGTATAATTCATAATTTAAAAGTAAAAGGACAAGCACAAGCTATAATTAATTGTAGAAGTTCGAGGTTTTCGAATTCTGTTTTTTAAAGCTTTATAAGTTATAAAAACATGTCTTAAGGGGTTTTCGGGGTCGCTGATCACGAAGACAAAGCAGAGTATTACCTCCACCTGTACGGTATTACCCCAACTCGTTTTTTACGTGTTATAAGTATAAGGACTGTCTAACCTACCGCTGTCTGCGCTCAACGAAAAATACGGGCAAAATAGGGTTAAAAAAACGAGTAGGGGTAAAAACGAGTTGGCCTGAAACGAGTTGGGTGTCGTCCACCTGTACGAATAGGATGCCGTCTGATATTTCTACTTCTTTTTTTCATACGGCCCCTTATTCCATTCACGGATTGATTTGGAATTCAGCAAGTCGGGTGTGCCACAGGGCTGGGACGCGGACTGAAAAATTCCGCGGTCGCTACGCGAAACGCGGTTGAAATTTGCCGCGGTCGCGATACGCGAAACGCGCAAAAAAAAAATCCGCGGCCGCGATACGCGAAACGCGGATTTTTGGAAAAATCATTAATTCACAAAAAAAAATTCTGATACTATGGATAAGCCAATTATTTTATGCCTTCGTCAAAAAATAACTAGTAAAAAAAGTAGAGCCCGGACGGGAGCGGGGCCCTGGCGGGGTTTTCCCGGGAGTCCCGCTCCCGTTCCCGGGTTTTTCAAAATTCCGGGCTCTAAAAACTAGTAACCAAAATTTTTTGGTTTTGATTGGACCTGGACTTGATTTTTTTAATTTGACGCGTTGGTTTTACCACCTGTTTTTTTCCTGAGCATTTCAGGCTTCGAAAGCAAAAAAAAACTTTTCTTGACAATTTCGGTCAAAATTAACCGGGCGCCGGTGGTGCCGATAGGCGCCACCGGAGAAAATTTCGAAAAGTTATGGCCCATTGTTAACAAATTTTCGCCAAAAACAATTTTTTTTGGATCCTATTTTGAAAAATCCCCTCCAATCTCTTCCCACTTCACCATCGTTGTCTCACTCTCTTAAAGTATAGTCTTTTTTGTTCTCTTTTTCTCTAAAAATGTTCTTCTAGAAAGGTTCGTCTTCAAAAGATAATGTGATGACCCGATAGAAATAAGACAACATTTCCCATAAAAATTACCCAAAAATGACCACAACTAAAAAATTGGCCCCTAAAAGACTCCCATCTGAACTGTTATTTGAAATTGTGCGTTCTGTCCATGTTAATCAAAGTTTTTCGAACGTCTGTTCCTCTTCCCGAGTGCTGCGAAGCTTAATGCTTCCCCGTGTTCAAATAAGGATTGAAATTATGGTTTCTGTATGTATTATTTGGTGGGAATTCATTTTAGTGTTGGGATGTCCAAAATGACACTATGAATATGCTAATTTTGACAAATCCATTCTATATAAGTATTTTAAATTTAAAAAGTTTGGGGTTGCATTTTTTTAACCAAAACTTTGCAAAATTTTCATTTAGATGATGGACGAGATTAGGATCGCATACGAATGCATTTGCACGAAGGCCGTGTGGAAAACATTGCTTAAATGCGCGGAGAGCGACCAATCGACCAAGCGTTTCGTCGACTCAATTCAGACTCTTGTCCTTTTGACCGACGTATGCAAATTAAATTAAATTCATGTATTAATATATCTAACAATTCTTCTTTCCTTTTATAATATTTTAATACAGAAGTTGCCGTTGCCTTCCGAGTCTCTTTCATCATCGTCTTCGTCCGACATCGGCCCATCCGTTCCACCTTCACGTCCTCGAGTCGCTTCTCTGCCACCTTCTCGTTCTCGAGTCGCTTCTCTGCCACCTTCTCGTTCTCGAGTCGCACAACAGCCCTCTGATGGCAAAAAAAAGGTCCCATGAAATCCGAGTAATTTCATTCAAATCACTTTTTTAGAACTCACAACCCGAAAAGAAAGGAGGAATTCTGAAAAAGTTTGTCACTTTGTTCACGAACAAAAGTCAAAAATCGAAACAGCCGAAGAAAATGGCAAAACAGACAAAGGTAACTTTGATATATTACTGTGTCCAAAAAGAAATTTAGACGGCCAACTAAGTCATTTTGAACATGCATTTAGTAAGACAAAAAGACTAGTGGATAGTAGCTGACCGTATTTATTTCGAGAGATAAAAACAAGAGATAAAATTTTTAGCGTTCTCGGCCCGCACCTCGCCATCTTTCAATTGCCGGCGTCCCTGCAAACGAAGCTGTTGGGCATCGTTTTTCACAATCATGTCCTACCAAACCGTCTTTGCGCGTAAAAAGTGGTTCTGTGCAAGTGCAACATCCGCAGAACATTTTCTCTTCTGCCTCTGCTCTCCCAACAACGGAAATTGCTGTTGTTGAAGTACACAGTGACTACCAGTCCAATCCGACCGCAGTGCTTCCGTATGCCGTCTTTGATCTTTCTTCAACTTCCGCAGCGCGTGCAAATGTCATCGGCCAGCCAACTCTCACTCATGCGCCGTTGCTGGCTCTTCCACAGCGCTCCGCCGCAAACATTTCTGTCGACCAAGCCAGTCCAAAATCTAACGAGTATGCAACAGTTTCGACGGAATAACAAATTAATGCCTTTTTTTTGTATTACGATGGACTAAACTTAACCGCTTATGTTTGTTGGTGTAACGATTTTTTTAATGTTTGGTTTTTTTTACTTTAAGGATAAACTTTGTTTTCTTTCATTGTTCTTTTTGAATGTCTTTTGCAAGATGCGCTTTTAAAACGCATACAAATGTGTTTTCATAAATTGGAAATGTCACCATTAAAAATTTAGCGTCCAAAAATTGTACTTTTTCATGACTTCCCTTACGGCAAAGGTTGAAACCGGGCACAGAGACATAATTGTAAGCAAATTCTCAGCTAAGCTTAACTGATATATTTTTACAATTTTAGCATGATGCTCAGATGAATTTTTATGGCACTCGGCTGGCCACCTGCTCAAGCGACCATCTTGTCAAAATTTTCCAAATCCGGGCAAATGGGCAGGCAATTCCAATGGCTGAGCTCACCGGACATGATGGTCCTGTTTGGCAAGTCTGCTGGGCCCATCCCAAATTTGACAATGTGTTGGCCTCATGTTCGCATGACAGGTGAAAGGGGTTTGGAACTAATGAAAAATGGGCAGTTTTATAGCATAGAGTGGCCGCTTTGAAAGCCATAAAGGGGTCCTTTTGGTTTTTAAGACTAAAAATGGGCCCCCTATGGTTTTAAAAGCTGGGCACTCTACGCTATAAAAGTGCTTTTGATGATACTCCCCCCTTTAATTGTATCTTTTCTGAGGGTTCAACACTAGAACTCCCCCTTTAAGTAGAACTTTATTAAAAAAAATTTAATTTTTAAATGATTGATCTCACTTAACTTTTGCAGAAAAGTGATCGTATGGAGGGAAGTGAATGGAAAATGGCAGAAATCAGTCAGTTAGCCTATTTTTAGTATGTTTTATTAAATGCCCGTTTTTTAAGTACGAATACAACCAACACGAGGCCAGCATCAACAGCATCAGTTGGGCAGCGCCTGAGTATGGGCTGGTGTTCGCCTGTTGTTCCACGGATTGCTCAATGTCCGTCGTCCAATTCATGGGCGATGTGTGGTCACCGGTGAAAATACTCAACGCCCACGAAGAAGTAAGTGCTGTTTTTGTTTTTCAAAGATGTTTCGATTTTTTAAAGCAAAATTGGACTAATAATATTCATTTGAATTTTGATCGAGAATTCATTAAAAATGAATGTCCGGTGGTAAAATTTTTGAAAAACGAATGAATTGGGTAAGAAAATCATTTTAAACTTTGGGAAATTTGCATGATTTTCGTTAAAAAAAATTTTTTTTTTTTTGGAGGGTGGTTTGCCCCCACTTTTTCTTTATTCTAGTTTTTATGTTTTAACTCGTCAGATCATATTTGATTTTTTTTTCTAAATAACCATTTTTAGGGATGCAACGCGGTGAGTTGGGCACCCGCCAAGCGACTGCAGTCCGCTTTGGACGTTAACGAACGCATTGACCCGAAGCGTTTTGTCTCTGGTGGGAATGACCGGCTCGTCAAAGTGTGGAGGTTAGCACAACAAAATTTGGCATAAATCACAGTAAATTACATCTTTAAACAAGGAATTCCATAATACCTTAAATAGAGGGGGGTTGACTCCCCCCCCCCCCCCCCCCCCCTATTTCGTTCGTATGAGGGGCCGAAAAAGGGGGAGGGGGGGGGGCTTCGTATTGGTCGGGGTGAAATGTGAAGAAAGGGGTCGGAGACGAAATTGGCACAGAAAATTAATTATTTTTAAGCTAAATTCCGTAACAAAGCACACAAAAATTTCAAAATTTTCACTGGCGGTGCCTACCGGCACCGCCGAACATTCCATCCCCGTCCACTAAATTTTATTTTTATTTTAGTTCTGGCAAAAATGGGTTAAATAATTTTTTTTTTCTTTTGTTGAATTTTGATTTTCTTACTCTTTCAGCGTTTTAAATCGTTTTAAAAAAAGTGATTTGAAGGGCCTTTTTTAGCATACAAACCAGGGATTTCAAACGACGCCCAAAAAAAATGTTCGGAACACGGAATTCCGACCCCTAAAAAAAAAAAAAAAGTCGGAAAACGGAATTCCGTGACATCCCTGGTACAAACGCATGCAGTAGGGGTCGGCACTTGAATGGAGCAAAAACAGGGACTTTGTAAATTTTGTTTCCGACCCCCCCCCCCTCCCCCCTCCCTGGACTTCGTTCGTATTGAGAAGAGTCGACCCCCCCCCCCCACCCCTACTATTTAACGTATGAATCCCACCGAAAATTTTCCGAAATAAGACAATCACGGCTCATAAATAAAATTATGGGATCAAAATAAGACATTTTTTTAAACCGTTGTTTAACGGTTTAAAAATGCACTTTGATAAGTTCTTGAACTGAAAAAAAAATTTTAATTTTGAAAAGAAATGGTTGGCGGTGCCTATAGCCACCGCCGGTAAATTTGAGTGTTTTTGGTAACAAGTCTCGACAAAAAGCATCCAATTTTGAGTGTTTTAAGATAAGTTTTGAGAACCCCTAAGCGAAAGGGGGGGGGGTACGGTAATGCCGCGCCACCGGAGGAAATTTTGAAAATTTATTTGTTAATATTTTACCCAAAAATTATTTTTGGAACTTATTTTCAAAAAAAGATTTTTGGAAAACATTAAAAAAAATAACTAAAAATAGTAATGTTTTCCTCTTTTTTTTCTCACAGTAAGAAATAGGACTAAAATAAGACCAGAGAGAGCTGAAATAAGATCAAATCTTAAAATAAAACCAAATGGGAACCCTGTTTTGAACTTATTTGACTTCCTCGAATTAAGGGAAGAGAGTCCAGGCAAGTGGCGAACGGAGGCCGAACTCGACGGACACGAAAATTGGGTGCGCGACGTTGCCTGGGCACCGTCGGAGTCGCAGACGAGCACAATCGCCTCTTGCGGAGTGGTGAGTGTTGAGAAGTGTAAAGTCGAGACTTAATTGGGCGTTTTTTTTGGGGATTATTCGTTCCGTACTATTCGGTTTTCTTTTCATATTTTATGTGAATGACTTCCCTTCCCCTCCCCCCCCCCCCATCTTCCGATTTGGTTTTTCTAATGTTTTTAAATTAAAATTTGATCATTCCCCCATTGGCTCAGGACGGACGTGTGATCATTTGGCGCTGTAATTTGGACGGAGACGAACATAAGTGGACCAACCGAGTGTTGTGCACTTACAATGACCGTAAGTGTTATTTTCACTTTAATATTTCAAAGGTTCTATTTTGTTACCATTAAGCAATTTGGCACGTCAGTTGGTCATTTTGTGCCACCATTTTGGCTGTCTCTGGCGTCGACAACAAAGTCAGTCTTCCAACCGTTTTTATTTAGTTTTCATCAATTATTGTTTTATGGTTCACATTAAATTACTTCCTTTCTCATTTATTCAGCTGACCATGTTCCAAGAACGATTGCCCAACCATTGGATGCAAATTTCTGAGCCGGAAGAAGAGAAGCAGTGATTTTTCTCAGTTTTTTCCCCGTTTTTGTTAAATATTGGGAAATTTGTCATCATATTTCAGAGGGAAATTTTGCATAAATTAATTATTAAATTTATCTGTCTGCTCAATAAAAGACCTCGGGAGGGCTGGGCATAATCAAATGTAATTGAATTATTTTTTCAATTCAATAATTAACCAAATTGGTACCATGATATTGCGATTTTCACTTTCTATTTTACTTTTTGTAAATCTCTGTAGGTGCCACTAACAAAAAACTGGTGTTTTATTTATCCGTAAGCGAGGTTATTTGAAAATAAGAGCATGAATCAAAACAAATGCTGCTTTTTCCAGCCGTATAAATAAATAAATATTTTCAATGGTCTGGACAAAACAAGGCCTTCTGTCGGTGCATGGAAGGCATAAAAGATCTCTTCCAATGATGAAATTTGCTGTCGCTTCCCTCAAAAACAAACCGCCGGGGCCAAGTCTCAAAAATGGTCCAATCCGCTTTTATCAAAACAAAAAAGAAAAACAATTAGGAGAATGGTGATTTGGATGATTAGGTTATATTTTTAATAATTCAGGAAATTTTTTGGAGTTTTTAAAGTCTCGACACTCATCAAAGGTTCAATTTCCGGTCGACACAATTCTCTAAAGACTAGGGTAGGTCGGTACCGGTACTGGTACCGGTTTTCCCAGCCAAAAAATACCGGGTTTTCAAGCTGAAAAATACCTAGTACCGGTTTTGACCGGTACAGGTACTAGTACCGGGTTTTCCCAGCCAAAAAGTACCGGTTTTTTCAACCTGAAAAGTACCGGTACCGGTTTAGGGGGAGAAAATGCATATTTTTGATGGGAAAACAAGGTGCCAAAAATGAGCCGTTTGCAGCTGAAAGGTGTGGAAATGCTGCTGCTTTTCTTCCTTCCATTTCATTTGCCGTTTCTTCCCTTACAAATGTCCAATTAAGCATTTCTCTCTCCCCTCTTTTTCCACTTCTCTTTCTCCTCTCCCCTCGTCCGTTCAAATGCTCTTATATCGATTTTCGCATATCGTCTCGCACTTCCTTCCCCTCCGTCTATGCGCTTGTCTCTCTCTCTCACCATTGGCGGCTCCTTCCCTTCCCGTTCCATTCCAACACTCTTTCCTCCTCCTCTTCTTTGCTGTGCGTCTCCCCCGCTTCCCCTCGTCTCTGCTGGCTGACTGATGTTTAAGTTGGGTTGGTTTTGGCTGGGTTTGCCCGCGAGCATTGCGGACAGAGAATTTATGCCTTTTTTTTTTTATTACGCTTCTTCAGCATTTTCCCATTCATCAACCACGTGAAAGTAAAGGCATTGCAATGATAGGGGGAAACATACATACATATGTATGTTTCATATACATATCCATCCCCTTTAGGAATATGTTAATTTTTTTATGTGTAAGAACTCTTTAATTGGTAGAATAAATGGGTTTTTACATTAGAATACGCTTCCGAATCTTTGTGGCGATTAGCCTGGGACTCAGTCTTCTTACTTAAATTTATTGTATGTATTAAAAAAGGAAATCAAAAAAGTCATTTTTTTTTGTGTATTAATTACCAAATTTTTAAATTGAGGTGCCAACGCAAAAATATGCATTTTTGAAAAATTATAATATGCGCACGTTTTGTTCATTTCCATTAATTGCCGGTCCTGCTCTGCTCCACTTTATTTGGCAATTGATTAGCCAATATTTGCATATTATTTATTGTTGCTTTTTTCTCTTATCTCATTAGGCTCACTACAAATGCTTATGTTTTGTTTTGTTGTATAAATTGAGGCAATTTCCTTCTTATACATATTGGTTTTTTGTGCCAGCAAGTGTATTTTGCTCTGAATACTCACATTAATGTTTAACGGAGGATTGCCATCTTCCGACAGCGCATCAAATAGACGCATTGCCACAATCGTTGCACTCGGTGGAGTATCTATCTTTGCTGTAGCCACTTGGATGTTTACCAAATCGCGACGGAATCGTTTTGCACGTGTAATGTTTTCATTTAAATAAATTTTTGTAAACTTTCATTGTTAGGACTGCGGAGGCTCTTATACAGTTTAGGCCTAACAAAATTTTTTTATATTTAAAAAATGTATTTTTAGGTTCACTTATCCGAATCCGGCATCCATTTAAAGCTTTAATTCTAATTCAAACAAAAAGTCGAGTCTCAATTTCTAAAAAAGTACATTTATTGCCTAAATTAATTATGCATGAAATTCATAATAATGAGCTGACAAACAGCATATTTATGGGACTCGTTCACATGGATACAACTTGAGACTAAAAGTTAAAAACACAGTAAGTTCTTATATGTAAATATTTTGAACTAAGTGGTCTTGCATTCTCAACCCCTTTTTTTGTTCCAATTCGGGGGATTTGAAATGGATGCCGGATTTATGTGCACTTTAAATTGGTGTTTTTTATACAGAAATGTAAAAAAACAAAACAAATCTGTATAAGAGCCGAACAGCGAGCGCATATACATTAACTGAGTATTTTTGGGAAAGTTTTTATTTTTTTTCTGGAGCTGGGGTATATTGAAATTTTTGATTTTTCTTTTCTTTATTGAAAATTTAAATATTCAATTGTACAAAGATCTGGATTAGGATGGAAAATGCTCTCTCGTAGTGTAGAGACTCATATGGTCACTCTCTGGCCACTTGCTACACGAGGATGCACTACCACCCTCTGCTGAGGTAGCAAATGACCAGTGAGTGACCACATGCGTCTTTATTCTACGAGATAGCGCCTTTATTACAGCGTCTCTGAAATCCGATGACAGCTAAATTGCCAAAAACCAAAGACAGAGACAACAGATTTAAATTTTAATTAACTCTCTGTTTAAGGATATCACGCGGCCCACAAACGAACACACTTCGGCCACCGAACAACAGAAACAGAAAGAACAACCGCGGGAGCAGGAGGAGACGGCGACGACTGACAAAGTGACAGATACGACGGACACAGTTTTGGAGACAACAAATAACAGCGTGACGATTGACGAAGACTCAACGGAGCAGCAACAGCAGGACGATGGTGGTGGGGTCAGCAGTAGCGCCACTACAGCGACGAGTGAGGAGAGTCAACAGCAAAAGCAGCAGCAAGTGAGTGTTATTATACATTTGGGTATTTAAATTTGTCGGAAAGGGAGCGGAAAATTTGGCATTGGCATTCCTCCTTTTCTATTCGTTTATTAGGAAACCACGCGGAATATTTTGTGCTTTAATGTTTCATTTGTTTTTAATATTTTCCTTTGATTTTGTCTGAATTTACTTTTAAAGTTTACCCGCTCTCCCTCCGCTTTTCCAATTTATTGTGTTTTGCTTTATCTGCTGCTGTTCACTTTGACTGGTTGAGGCCTTTCTCATATTGTCAAAAATGAAAAGGGGACGGGTAAAAGCCATACAATAGTTGTTTGGTTTGGTTAGCCCATGTCTGGTGGGATTGAATTTTGGTGGTTCACTGCTCTGCTGGGGGGGGGGCGAATGTTGGCTGCTGCCCTTTGCTGTGAGCTGCTACTGCTGCTGTGTGGCTGGCTGAGAAGGACGGGGGTGAGGGAACAGTTGTGGCAATATTTTTTTGGAAACGCGGAGAGGGCCGCCGGGGGGGAGGGGCGGGTGGCGAGGAAAGGATAAATTGGCTGAGGAGAGGCGGCGACGGGGGGGGGGGGTGACGGACGGGTGGGCATGGCCATTAGTATTTCACAGGAGACGGGTGGTGGGCAGTGAGAGAGAGGGCAGAAGAGGGAGAGAGAGAGTGACGAAAGGTGACGACCACGGCGGTGGGTGACAGACAGTGAGCATTTGGGCAGAGGGCGGGGAGGGGGGAAAGGCACCCAAAATTCGCCTCATCAGCAGCCCACTCACCTATGCCCGCCTCCACCCATTCCCTTCCCATTGCCTTCCTCTCGTCTCCCCCCCCCCCCCCCCCCCTCTCCCGCTCTTCCATTTTTTTTTTGTACGTCGTCTTCGTCATTCTCTCCCGCCCCCTCGTCCCATCTAACCATCAATCACTTCAGCCCTGCCTCTCCCTCCCTCCGCTGTCCGTCCCCCTCCATCCCTCCCTCCCTCTTCTTTTCCCCTCCCTCTTTTTCCCTTCCATTAACATATACACCTTTCTTCTTTCTTCAACCGTCACACATAACTTGCCCATTTCATTCTTTGCTCTGTTGAGAATAATCATCCTTTTTTATATTCAATTTCTCTCTTCGATTAATTTTTATGACTTTTCGCGTTCCTTCCCATTTTTTGACCCGCCAGCAGAAATTTGTTATACGCATTAAATCTA
Organism: Heterodera filipjevi; assembly: GCA_039877585.1. Classification (NCBI taxonomy): domain Eukaryota; kingdom Metazoa; phylum Nematoda; class Chromadorea; order Rhabditida; family Heteroderidae; genus Heterodera; species Heterodera filipjevi. Next base: position 4,349,615 of record JBDPZO010000008.1, read on the forward strand.
AAAAAAGAATTTTTAATCGGATTTTTTTCAATAATTTTGGCTTTTAATATATAATTAAACTAAGCTTGGCTAATTAATTGATTTTGAGCACACGTGCATTTTTTCATGCTTTTGTTGCCTTTTTTTGTACAAAAATTTAATGTGTAATAAAATGTCAACAAAAAAGGGAAAGCCGAAAAAATAGCTTTTCCGTCCATGGCAATAAAAAAAAAGTAAAAGCGTCTTATGTACAAAAATATATATTTATTTATTGTACAGCAGCGCCATTAGTCCGTAGCTGCTTTCCGTCGAATTCCTTCCCACTTTTTTTTATCTCTGTAATAAATAATTCTTCAAAATGGGGGGGGGGGGCTAACATATTTTTGCTGGAATTATCATCAAAAACTAAACAGAAATATCTTATTTATTTGCAGGAAGAAGAGAAGGTAAACGGAGACGACAACGAAGACTTAAAAGAAGAGCACAACAAAGAAGAGGAAAAAGAGGAACAAAAAGAAGAAGAAGAGGAAGAACAGACAAAGAAGAGGCAACAAACGCTGAGCAAAAAGGAGCAACAGCAGACGAAAGACAGAGAAGACGAAGAAGAACAGGGAGAGAACAGCGGAAAGAAGTTGAAAACGGAGCAAAAGGAGCAACAGCAGGAGGAACAGACAACAGCAGCAGAGGAAGAAGAGGAGCAACAGCACGAAATGCTGCAGCACCAACAGCAACATCACGTGAGTGAGTGTGCTGTTGCAGCACAACTGCAGCAACATGCAGTGCGAACCAACCAAATTGGGGAGGGGGGGGGGGGAGTACGGCTAAGCGAATGTTTCATTTCGCGACACTGTCCCGCCAATTTTTGGGAGTTTCCCGCTGAAATGCATCCATCATTTGATGGTTTATTCACTCTCTTTTTCATATGGTTTTTGACTTTTCCTTCTCATTCTCTTCTCAGCGCAATGTCGTCACCAGTGACGGCAGTAGACAGACGTACGCTGGCCGTGCCAGCATTGGCAGCACGGGAACGGCGGGCGGAGGGCGCCAGCATCCGGTCAACAGCATTTGCACATGCACGCGTTGCATTGAGACGCTGAACGACTTGCACTCGGCACGTGGCTACAAAAATGCCGAGTCGCCAAATTCGACGCACAGTGAGGTGAGTGAGTGGCGTGATGCGTTCATTTATATGGGGACACATGCGTGTGAGAGAAGGAGACGTGGGACGAGGATGGCATTGTCATCATTTTGGCACCAAACGGCTGCCATTGGCATATTTTTGTGTTGGAAGAGCTCTTTGTGTTTAATGATTTTTTTCCATTTATGCACCACCCTTCATATAATAGATTTTATATATAACGCGATTTTATATAAAAATATAAGCTCTGGATAACCGACAATGAGTCCCGGTCCAATTCAAAAAGAACCTTTAGTAACGAAAGTGTGATGTCTGATTTTCCGTTTTGGACCGTAGTTGGTTGCCATCGAAAGGTGTTGTCATTCTGATTGTGTTGGGTCGTATTAGACAATGCCCTTTTTGAGCAGGGATCCGCGGACAGTGGGCGAGCAACGGGCCATTTGACTTCGTACAGTCCGTTCGCGGATGCAACAGCAGAGCTGGGACAACAAGCGGCGGACAGTTTGCCAATCTACGAGTTCGAAGTGCCAAACACATTGGTTGGACTGATCATCGGCATTAAGGGCAAAACGATAAAGGTGATTAAATGTTAATTCGTTGTTTTTTTTTGCTTCGTTTTTTGCCTTTTTTTCTCCCAATCAGTCACTCATTTCGTTTGTCTCTCCCTCTGCAGGAACTGTGCACTCGTGCGGATGTGCGTATGCTGATACGACCACATCACACGCAGGGCAAATTTGACTCCCACCAACTTTGTTCAGTGGAGGGCCGTCGGGACAATATCAACAAGTCAGTGGAAGAGAGAAAGGGATGGCTTGATTTTGGTGGGACGACGGGAAATAGTGTTTGAACAGCCACAAAAAGTGCATGGTGTGAGAAAATGCACCCAAAAAACGGAGATGGTCGTGGCGTCTCCTCGTGTGTTGACATCGCCGATCAAATCACGGGGGAAAAATTAAACCGAGACAAAATCTATGGAGGAGGCCTGTTTAGGGTTGACACCGAATCGAAAACGAAGAAATTTTATTTATGTTTTTGGTATTCAGATGCCTTTTCTCGTTTCTAGAAACTGGAAAATTCATAAAGGACGCAAGACAAAGATTGAAGAAGGGTCCAATCTGATCTTGCTCTTGGGTAACTTAAAACCCCTTTATTGGGAAATCTCTTACAGAATATTTGTTTGGGACGGTTTCTAATTCCAATTCATAAACTGATTATGTTTTCTTTTTAACGATGCCTTCACATGATTCGGCTCCGTTTTCCGCCCTGTCGCTTCCCCGACCTGAACTTGAAGCCGGTGTTTCCGCCGCCACTCGCTGCTCCCACCAAACCCACCACCACTTCAACGGACAGCAGTGGCACTGTTCAAGGCACTCCGACCGTAGTACGTTGGACAACTTATAAATGCGAGAAAATAAAAAACGAATAATTGACTTCTTTCAATTAAATCTTTCTTTTTTTAGCTCACTTTGCCCGTCGGTGTGCCATGCGAAATTTACGTTTCGGCACACGTTGACGCCGGTCACTTTTTTGTCCAATTGCCCACGCATCCTTCCTTTTCGTCGCTTGCACTGCTCGACTCGTACATGCTCAGCGTATACACTCAACCGGGCGGTGCGCCGGACTTGCCGAAGCCATGCAACAGTAATTTTACGAAGGAAACTCACTAATAGCAAATATTTACACCTTTTTCCTCCATATATATAATGCCGCACCACCCCCTTCAGTTGGTGTCCTTTGTTCTGCCCCGGCGTACAACGGGTGGTTCCGCGCGATTACTTTGGCATATGATCAGGTGGAAAAGCAATAACTTGCTTTAAAATTGCATTATTTTTTGCTCTGTTTAGGACCAGGATGAAATGTTGGTTCGTTTCGTCGACTATGGCGGATTTGCGCGTTTGCCCCGTGCCGATTTGCGCCAAATTCGGTGTTTTTCTCTGTTTGATTCAGTTGACTAATTTTCCGTTTGCCATTTCAGCACTGACTTTGTGACCCTTCCCCTGCAGGGCATCGAATGCTATTTGGCCAATGTGCAACCTTTTGGTATTTGCTAATTAAGCGACTAATTAACTAATTAATTCTGACCCTTTCCCTCTTTTTCAGATGGTTTGCATTGGAGTGACAAGGCCAACGAGCTCTTCCAGCAGTTGTGCGTGTCCAAAATCATTCAGGCGGTGCTGGTCGGCTATTGCAAAAATGACGGAATTCCATGCATTGAACTTTTCGTTATGGACAGTGCCAACAAAAAGGTGGACACAAATAAACCCAAAATGCCATTCTCTGGCCATTCCCCTAACTGTGCCATTTTCACAATGCCTTTTCAGACTGTTCGCGTCGACCAAATTCTGCTGGAGCGTGGACTGGCCAAGCCTATGGACCCAACTCTGATGGTGCGAACGCCGCTGATGGTGTGAGAAGGAGGAGGGCTTTGACACGAGTAGCACAACAACAACGATGACGACGGAACCAACCTCCGGTCGACCATTCATTCACACAAGAATAATTAATTGCTTTTGCATTTGGCCAAAATGACTTAACGATTTCCTTATTTCCCTAATTCAAATGATTTTTTGGACTCAAAATTTTGGTTTATTTGAACGACGCTAAAATTCCTCCCCTCAAATTCCCTCCAAATGAATCGTGCGATTTCATTTTTGCCAAATGCATTCTTTTCGCAAAGGACACTTTCTGTTCCTCCACGCTTCGAACATTTCGTTGTTTTGTTTTGTTTTTGTTTGTTTTCGGTTGTTCGCTGTTATTTCTGTTTTTGTTTGGCTCTCTGCCACCCTCTCTCTCTCTCTCCCTCCCTATCTCTCACTCTCCCACTCTCTCCCCCTTCTCTATGTCCCTCTCCACCAATCACTTTCGAGTGGAGCGTCCATTTCTATCTCCAATTATTATTATTATCATCATCATCAATATTGTCTTATTATTACAGTAGGGTTGCGCATCCATTTATACGATTATTCATCCGTTCGTTGGCCTTTATTATTATCATATATTAAATTTATTTTTGATTTGAATGTGCGTGTGTCCGTTTGCCCTTCTCATAAAATATTCAAAATTGCGATTATTACACACATCAGCCGATTAAACTAAACCCTCTATTCTACACCAAATATCCATTAAACAAATAACAAAATATTTTTATTATATTTTAATACCACATTATTTATATGTCCGTCTGTTGGACAGATGTTGTTTCTAGGCCAGGTTCTTTTACACCTTTGTGACGACCACTACCCACCACCCCTTGGCGGTGCTGGTGGTCGTCTCCCCTGGCCTTCGTTGTTTCTGTTCCACCACCTTTCTCCCCCGGCACTTCTTTTTACCCCCCCCCCCCCTCCCCTCAAAAAATTGTTTCTGTTTTCCCCGTTTTCTCTCCATTTCTTTCTTTTTGTTTGTTCCTTCTTTCCCTTCGCTTCTCTTTCTCCCCCTCCCCTCCCTCCGTTTTTTCTCTTCTTTTGCCAATCGTCCCATTTATTTTTCTTCCGCTGCTGCTGACGATTTGGTGGTGATAGTTTTGGCAAACATTAAAAAGCATTTTCTAAATTGAGCAAAGAAGAAGACAACAGCGATGATGTTCATTCATTTGATTGATGATTGCTTTTTGTGTGGACATCGAAAAGGATTTTTTGGATTGCATTCTTTTGGAAAGGGGCAAAGCGAATCCGAAAATAACAAATTAATCGTTTTGCCCTTTCTTTTTGGCTCTGTTTGCATTTCAAATGCCAATAAATTATTGCCGCCCCCTCCCTTAAAATTTACGGTTTTCCCTTCCCATTTCGTCTCATTTTCCATCCCTTTTTCCCCATTTTCTCCCTCCCCCTCTCGCAATTTTCCCTTTTTTGTGTAAACTTTGTGGACGATAAGAATCTTTCGACGCGTGCCAAGGGCACCACAAACACTTTGTGCGCAGACAAACAGCACAGCACATTCGTCACGATTTGTGCTGGACGTCAAGTTGATTGGTCCCCCTCCCCCCCCCCCCTCCCCGCGGAGATTTTAGAGCCGTTCCGTCTCTGACTGAGTAATTGAAAAATGCCAAAATTGACCGGTCATGTGATCGATCATTCCTAATTTGGGAATATTTCTGCAAAATCTGTCTAATTTTTGGTCCCGAATCACGCGATTGCCGATTTACTTTCGGTTAAATTGCTATGGCAGTCATTGCCTGGATTTGACGGGAACATTTTATCCTGTTATTTTCCGAGTTTTCTGACTGATTGAATGGACTGTTGGGAAATGCTCCTAGTTTTGGCTGAATATTTTTTTGAAATTTCCGACTCATATTTCACCACCAAAGTACTATGGTTCCTATACACTCGGTCCTTCATAAGCTTCGTGAATTTTCGTTTCCCATCTATTTGCTTCGAGACCACTTCCGAGCTTCTAAATTCCCAATTGACGACGAAAGAAGCAAAGAATTTGTTGACGAATTGATGCCAATGCGAAAACATTGGTGTCGCCCTCTCCCGCCCCTCCCCCCCCCCACCCCCGAGTGAGTGCCATGCCGACTAATCCGATGATCCTTCTCCCAAATTTTGCCCGCCATTTCTACAATTTCAAATCCTCATCAATCTCGCCCATCAAACAAAAATGGCTTTGTGAGCGGCTTTTCCTCGGCATTTTCAGATTTGTCAGATTTGGCCAAAATGTCTTTCGGCGATTATACCCCCCCCCACCCCCTCTTTCTTCGGCACTGTGCCATATCCTTTGCTTCTGTCCTTCCCCCCCCCCTAATCGCCACTTTTCCTTGACCATCCAAACTTGCGCTTTCTTGATTTATTCATCGGGCTCACATTCATCCGATTTGCCCATTCCATTCGCCGGGTGACGGAGCAAACGGACGGAGGAAATATTCTTTATAGAATTTTTTAACGAATTAAAATGAAGCAAAACTAACAAACATTCATCCCTCTATGGTGCATTTGACTATTCCTTCCTTCTCTCCCACCTCATTTCCCCATAAAATATTTAGACACAAAATCCGAACTAAAATTGAAATACCAAAAATCAAAAGCATCATCAGAGTTTTGTCGGAAACCCAAAATGAGCAGAACCGGTACGGTACAGTATACCGTTTTTCAAGTAACGGTATTTTAATATCGGAAAACAGTGTTTTTTCCAGTGTCGACAGTCATTTTAGCACAAATATACGTATAGTCAATCTCCCCAACTGTAACAAAATGAATAATAATCATTCATTCTCCGCCGGTGAACCATTGACAAAAAATGTTGCCGAAAGCATTGTTCAAATGGACGAACAGGTCGAAGAACAGCAGCAGCAACATCAAAATAGTTGTCCAAAAAATGGTGATCAAAGGGACTGATGGATGCTAATGCTTTTTTGTGCCTTTGTTGCGTCGTGAAGGTGCCGACTGCGCCTCGTCTGTTGTCCAAACGATGCCAGTGCCATTGGCCGTTGCTGACCATCAGCAGCACCATGTCCAGCATCACCACCACACTTATCATTCCACTGGGTCCATGTCGTCGGATACCGAAAGTGCCGTTGTCCTCCGGCAACAAACACCGCCGTCGTCATGTTCGCCCACGGCACGGACAAAGGCGTGTCTGTTCGACTATCGGGGCGAACGCGTGGCCGGCTTCCAGGTCGGCGCCTCGTGTCGGATGTAAGCGGTGCTTGCAAATTTTGCCAATCAATTGGCATTTGAAAAATAATGTTCAGAATGTTTTATAATTCGAAAATACTTTTCAGCTTGTGCCTGCCACAGGTCTGTTCAGTAATTGTTTTGTTTTCTTTTGAATATTTCAATTGATGGGTCGTTGATCAGTTAATTAATTTGATCCAAACAAACATAAGTCAGTGATTGATTAAGCAGTTTCAATCAATCGGTAGCTTATCAATCAATAATCAATCGGGCCAGCTATCATTAACCATTCGATCAATCAATGGTGGCTTAATGGACAAACAGTTGTCCGTCGGCTAAAACTGACCAATGAATTGTCGGCTTGATCAGGCAAATTGGCCTTAGTTCCGTCTCAATCGATGACGGATTGGCAAATGATCAGCGAGCGATTGATTGATCAAAATAGTCTCAGTCAAATTGATTTTTCCACAGGTCTATGAACTGTTTTTGAAACATTTTGTTGGTGGATTACACACCGTTTACACAAAATTGAAGCGGCTCGGCATTCATCCGCTGATTTGCAGCGTCGAACAGGTGCGGGCATTGCGCAATTTGGGCGCCATTCAGTCGGGCGTCAACCGATGCAAATTGATCGAGACGAACGATTTCGAAACGCTGTACAGGTGCGAGACAGGAGGGTACACTCCGACCACAATTTCTTTTAAATTTCATGCGGGATTTTCTCACTCGGGCTACAATGTCCCCTTTCCAATTTGACCCGGTCTTTGCCGACCTTTCTCTCGGATTCTTTTTGGTGACTGATTAGACTTTTCGGTTCGAATTTCGTGCCCTTATCCCTCCTCCCCCTCCCCAACTGATGGTTTTCGTCTTCGTCAATTTATTCCTTTTCTGTTCGTTCAGAGACTGCATCAACATGGGGTACGGTTGCTTTGGTTGTTGTTCTACGCAATTTGTGATTGGCCGTTGCCGCAAAACAAAATTTGGGTTTGTTTAAACCAATTTTTCTTGTTTAGCGCTCGCCCCGGCCGACCGCTGAAGCGAACGATCAGCGAAAATTTGCGCGACTGCGGCGACCCTCCGCAGCAAAGGCCCAACGACACACCGGCGCCCTCCTCCGCCACGGCATTCAATTATTGGCACTCGCCAACGAATGCCATCCGATGCGATGCGGCGGGAACACTTCGTGAACAACCGACGGGTCAGTCACTGGTGGTCATGCTTTGATCAGTGATCAAAAAAGAGAGTCTGCTGTCGATCAACCAATAATACATATGAGACCAAACATTGGAAATCACGAATATCAAAAGATTAATTGCTTGCTAATCCGGGATTGGGTAACCAGAAACATCATTGACTTGGAAAACAATCCGATCAACAGTAATTTTTATCAAAACGCATCAGGCACAAAATCTGACAAAAAATCACCCAGATTCCAAAAAAGATGGCAAATGCCATTCGCAAAACCTTTCTCCAATCCCGGTAAACTTTGGTGATAATGAGCAGCCGCTTGAAGCTTTGACTCTTTCGATTCTTTACAAGGATTCATACTTAATACCCAGTCTTTTTACACCCAATCACTTCACAAAATGTCTGTGTTTTGATAATTTTTGATCATTCCCAAATAGACAATTTGTCACAACGACATTCCGACGACGACAGCATTTACGCGTCCACCAAACCCGTTGATCGTTTGCTCTCCTCATTCATGCCGAACAATCCGCATTTGCTGCTCCAATATATGAGTGATCAGACACCAACACCTTTTCACCTGTTGGATCAGCAGTGTCGCAAGGTGCAGAGCACAACAGCAAGCAGTAGCAGCAACACAACCATGCCCGATGCAGCACCACCGCACCATTTGCTGTTCAGCATTCAGCAGGCGATTGTTGCGGCAGCAGCAATGGCAGCAACGGTACGACAACAACAACAACAGAAGCAGCAAAACTGTTCAAAAACTGATGCTGGAGATGAACAACAACATGTGCCAAATGAAGTGATTAACAGGGCATCGGATGAGGGCACACAACGGGGGATGGACGAAGAAAAGGAGGACGGCAAAAAGAGGGGGGACGATGATGATTCATCGCCGTACTCAGTCGGCTGTTCGGGTTCGGCCACAATGCTTGGGACTCAAATGCTAGTGGCGATTTCCTCAGCGGATGAGATGAATGGACAAGGAGAACAGCGACAGAAGAGGCCGGCGGATGAGAAGCAAAGGGGAGGCGGCGACGCGGCGACCCAAAGTCGGACAATTGCCGCTCCGCCGTTTCTGTCCAGCAGCAACAGTCCAATGTTTGCGCTGAGTTTGTCCTCCCCGTCGGCGATGGGCGGGGAAAGGTCGCGCGACTCGTCCACCTTCGGCACAAACAGCAGCAACAGCACCACGGGCGACAGCAGCAGAGGGGAGGCGCGAAGCGGAAGCGAAGAGGGAGCGCCGAGGGGGAGGCGCGGCACAGACGACGAGCGGAGAACACAATGCGGGAGCAGCAGACGGAAGCACTTCAAAGGGGACAGCAGCAGGGGAAGTGGACGGCAAAGTGAAGGGGCGACAGAGAGGAGCAGTAACACGAGCAACGGGTGAGGGGCGGGAAAATGGTAGGGTAATTAGGAACAAATGACAGAGTCAGACAGACACTGCTCCTCTAATGAGAGAAGTGAGAGAGGGGGAGGGAGGTCAGACAACAGAGACAATAATGAACAGAGAGAAAGGATGACCCCACCTTCAGCGAAATGATCATTAATGATCAGATATGGACTCTCTAATGGAGGAGGGGAGGGAGAATGCAAGACAGCGATGTCTTTGCTTCGATAAGAAAACAACGGAAAGCGGCGACTAGACCTGTTTATGAACAACCAGACGAGAAAGGGGTGAAAGAGGAGAGGGGGGGGGGCATGAACAGACACTGACAAATGATCAAAATCGCACTAGGAATAAAAACATTAATGGATTAGTGGTCAGAGATACAGAACTGAGTCATAAAAGATTGATGCTGCCTTTAGCGGAACTGATCAGACTGAGGGAGAGTCAGAACAGGAAATGATTAGTTCATTGATCAACCAAGTCAATGTCGAACACGACCATTCCCAACTGTTTTAAGCAACAGTGAAAGCCCACCGACGGATAATTCACTGCCGTCGTCTGGCGATGGGTACTGCTCTTTCAACAATCCCGAGCCCTATCAAACAAGGTCGGCGCCCGGGGGGGGGGGGGATTTACCGGCATTTATTTGATGCCACCCATACACTCCATTCAGTGATCAGCAACAGCAGTGCCATTTGTTGAACCGTCTGACCATGACGGTGGACCGAGTGGAAAAAGTGCTGACGGACCAATGCCAACATTTTTATGGTTGGTTTGAGTGCCAAATTAGACAAATTGTTCATTAATTTCCCATTCCCCTTCAGCAATAGTAAATGAGCTCAAATTGGCAAGACAATACCAGGAAAGGACCATGCTGAGATGTCGAGCGGAGAAACGGAGATCAGGTAAATGTTGACAAAACATTCTCGAGGATTGACCAATGAAGGGAAATTGCACTTGTAAATTGGGAGTTTTCATTAGAGCCCGGCTGTGTGCCGTCAGAGTCGGAACCAAGATCAGAGGGGTATTAAGGTGACGGACCCTTTGCCGAATATTGGTCCCGGTTCGGTTTGCATTTTTTGCTCCCAATTCAGCCCTTCTCCACCAAAAATACAATCAGCTAAGAAAACACCAATTGAAAACGAATTCTGCCACCACCACCTCAACAACAACAAAAAGCATAAGCAAAATGATGGAGGAGAACGACTGTAGCAAAATGGAAGAAACGGATTCTCAAAATGATATTTAATGCCACAAAAAAATGGGAAAAAAATGGAATAATCGGAAAATGTGTGTTATTTTTAAATTGCATTTAAAATGAATGGAGAGAGATTTATATGTGTGTTTAAATATTTGTGAGAGTCGTGGAACAAAAAACGAGAGAAAAGGTGACGAAATTGACACAAAACAAAAAAATAGTGACAAATAATTAGAGACCGGACAGAAGGGTCGGTCGACCCTTGACCGCGGTTAAAATGCATTAACCGCGTTCTCCCTTATAATTTTAACCACATTTCGAGGCTGGGTTTGGCCCTTGGTTAAGGAAATTTTTTTTTTTATATTAACAAATATTTCTGATATTAATTGTAAATGGATAAATATGTATGTCATTACACTTAAAAGAAGTGATCAAAATTTATAAATTTTCGATATCATAGCCCGTTAAATTCTTGCGCTGTTCATCCTTTTTATAGACTAGCAAATCCTTTTCCAATAACTTCCACCGTTTCAAGCCTCAATTTCTCCATTCAAGGTCCAACTTTTCAATCTCTTTTTGCAATGCCTTAAAAATGATTATTTTAAATTTCATTCCCTTTTTCTTTTTTACAATTCGTTGGAGATCATTTTCTGATGGCTGAATAAGGTCCTCGATTTGGCTCTTTTTGGCATCGCAGGCGAGAAGCGTTGACAATCGAAGCGGATTGTTTGCTTTATCATGACCGAGTCGTTGTCCCTTTATCACTTCAAAAAGAAGTTCAAACAAATGCATCAAGGTCACCCCGGTATCAAGCGAATGAAAAGCCTTGTACGCCAATACGTCTATTGGCCCGAAATGGATCGACAAATCGAAAACTTGGTAAAAGCATTCCATTAATGTGCTTTGGAGGCAAAAGCACCAGTGAAGACAACGCTTCACTCTTGGCCAAAGACGGACGGACCATGGAAGCGGATCCACATGGATTATGCTGAACCTTCTTTAGGAAAATGTTTCTAGTATTGTGGACTCATTTTCCAAATGGTACGAGGATTTTGAGATGCACTCATCAGACAGGTACAACCGCGACAATAGAAAAGTTACGTGAGCTGTGTACCAGTTATGGTTTGCCAGAAATTTTGGTTACCGATAACCGTATAATTTACATCAAATGAATTCAAAGAATTTGTCAACAAAAACGGAAAAACTGTTTTCGGCACAATATAACCCTATGTCAAATAGGCAAGCCTAACATTTCGTCGACACGTTCAAACGAACATGCCGAAAATTAAAAGCGGAAGGAACCGCTGATCAAAGTTATCCTCCCGGCTTCGGCGCATCAGCATGTGGCGCTTGGCGGATGGAAAAGAGAGCGCAACCGACTTCGCAACATTCCCAACCTCCGGCGTCTGCTTGTTCGACCATCACTCACCAAGGAGGAACTCAAGAAAGAATACGACGCGCGTGAGCCTCGTCGTCAAGCACTGCTGGCCCAATAAAATTCGATCGGCGATGTCACCAGTCAATTGCATGATCTTGGACAGCAGATGGATAATAATTTTCACTGATTTCAAGGTTTCCGGGGTTTGTGTGCGATTCAAAATTTACAAATAATATCTCAAATTTTACTACACACACAAACCCCCAAAATTTTCTTTTGACTGAATTGATCGATTTTTCTTTGCGTGATCCTCATTTTGGTTTTATTAATAGGACAAAAGCCGCGACCCCAAATACCAGAAACCTAGATATTCCCATCAGATCTCCAACAACAAAAAAAGATAACCCAACTTTAAGTAACAAACAAATCTCAAATTCTGAACCCAAGTTTCAAGGAATCTTATCTAATGTTCGCTCAATTATGAACAAAATAGATTCTCTTATTACTACCCTTAATACTGAAAATCCAGACTATCGTTTTGTCCGAAAATTGGCTGTCTCATCAAAATTTTAGTATTTTAGACTCTGCAGAACCCGAAATTAAACAAAAAGACTTTTTAACTACCTTAATGAAAAAATTAAAGGACAAACCCTAATTTTAGGTGACTTTAATCTAAACAGTAAAACCGTTAAATGGCATAATTCGAACCCAACCCCACTTAACAAAATTGGACAACATTTCCATGAATTTTTTGTCAAAAATAAATTGTCCTTGCATTGTCAAACTCCAACCCGAGGTACAGAGATCCTAGATTTATGTCTCACCAACGATAATCGTTTAACAATTGAAGCCCAAACTAAAGATAGCCTGATTAATTCTGACCATGAATCGATTTACCTTACCCTCTCAATCTCCTTAATAAAAATCCCAGTACAAACATTTCATACCAAAATTTGACTGCAAAAACACAAACCTCATAAATGCATATTTAACTCACACCCTAGAAAACGCATTACAAACTGAATTTAACATCGAAGAAAAATACAATCGATTTTTAATGGAAATCTTAGATGGATTGAATATTTTTGCCCCAAAGATAACTTTTGAAAAGAAACCCAAATCGGGCGATTACCCTCCCTTCTTAAAGGCATCGATTAAAGAAAAGGCATCCATTTGGAGGAAAATTAAAAAACAACCTGAAAAGTTTCTTCCTCTGTACAGATCCATATCACTTCACATTAAAATTCAGACAACAAAATTTCAAGAAAAACTGGAAAAAAATTTTTTAGATCAAAATACCCGAAATATCTATAAATATATCGGAAAAGAACTATTTTTCTGATACCTTTCAGAATTCATCACCTCCTCTAATAAATGCCAGTATTGAACCTTCAATTTCAGATGTAAATTTCAACGTTTTGGATACCATTGAGATTCTAACTCATCTCCCAATGAAAAATAACACATCCCCAGACGATTTGAGTTTCAATTTCCTTAGAAAGTTTCATTTAATATTGGCAAGGCCACTAACTGATCTGTTCCAATTATCTATTAATTCCGGTAAACTCCCAAAAATTTGGAAGTCTTCCACAATTTTACCGCTTTATAAGAGCGGTCAAAAAAATTTGGTAACAAACTTTCGTCTCATTTCCATTACCTGTTCTTGCTGCAGGGTTTTTGAAAGAATTATAGCCAAAAGATTAACCGACTTCCTTTTAAAAATAATTTGATTTCCGAACATCAATCTTAGAAGTAAAACCCTGTTACGAAAAGTTAAAACAAAATCCTCAAAAGGATTGGATTACAGTTTATAAAAGCTACATCAGACCTTTACTCGAATATTCAACCGAAAACTGGAACCCACACATTAAAAAAGAAATCACTCGCTTAGAAAAATTCCAAAATTCTTTACAAAAAAAAAATTTTTGAAATGCCATTTACCGGTTTTACCTTATTCAGAACAAATTAAATACCTTGAAATCTCAACATTAGAAGATAGGAGAAACTTCTTAGACCTACTTACAGCTGTAAAAATCATCAGACAAGAAACTCACCTTAATTCCTTAAAACTTTTTAACATCTCCCATAGGAGGAATTCATCTTTCCCTCGGTTGATCACTAAATCCAAAACATCTAAAACTGAACATTCTTTTACAAACAGAACCACCAAAAATTTACAAAGCATAAGCAAGAAAATTGACATTACATCTATAAGTTCCATTCTAACTTTAAGAAACAAACTCAAGAACTGAGGCGGGATTGGTTCCCGCTCCTCTTCACCACTCTCGTCCCTTTTTGGCGGCACGCTCCGTGCGCTGTGCCTGCCTGCCGTAAAGGGAATCCGTACCCTTTCCGCCGCTCGCTCTGCTGATGGGTCTGATGTTGCTGCTCGGTCCGATCAGCGCCGAAGGGGGACGAAAATGGGAGGGGCGAGGGGTGACAAAATTCCGGGTGCTGGTGGGATGGAAGTTTTGTTGAGCAGCGATTTGCTGCTGCTGCTTAGCGGCACCACCGACAAGATTTGGCTGTCAGGGCTTGTCGGGACCCTGGTGAACAGTTCAACTGGTGCGTGAACTGCTTTTACGAAAGGGGCTGGTCCTTTGGGCGGACGGTTCAGCACCGATCGGCTCTCCTCTCTGTCCCTGTGCTGCTTGGACTCGTTGAACACGGGAACTTGTGCCCGTCTCCTGCTTCGGATGCTCCGGCTGGTGGGAGACTCCTTTCCGCAGTACTCGTTGCGCCGGGCCAACTCCCGAACTTCTCCGACGACAAATGGGAAGGGATTCCGGGTCGGGAGGGTTGGGGAGTTCGAAGCGGGCAGCCAGGAAGGGGACGGGATCAGTCGGGAATGGGAACCTTTGGAGGCCCCGCACGACACTTGCCGAAGTTGATGTAGGCAAGGAGGGTCGTTTTCCCTCCTGAAATCCCCCGGGCACGAGTTTTGGACCAAATTTATTAAAAGACAAAATTGGATAATCGATGATCGGCAATAGGGGATGTTACGCCCAAGGGACAGTCGAAAAGGAAAAGTGAGTCGCAGGGAGGAAGAGAAGAAGAGAGCGAGCCCTCGAGGGGGTTCGCTTAAATAGACAATTTGCCAAGGGGGCGGATAAAAGACGACACGTGAACAAAATGTGAATGGATGGTGATTGGATGGAGAAATGGTGGACAAAAAATTGGGAACAAAGGAAGCGAAGGCATCGAAAACAAAATGTAAATTGCAGATGTGTTGGGTAAGAGGAGAATGGTGAGAAAGAACTTTGTGCCAATTGTTATTCACAAAGTTGGGCCGGAGAAGAGCTGGCCGAAGAAAAGAATTTGAAATGGAAAATGGCGGGGAACAAAGATTAGGAGCAAATGGTGCGAATAGATTCGAAAAATAAGTGTGAAAGGAACGAAAAAAAAGGAAGAAGGTGATCAATTTGAAGAATTGTAGAAGCGGGATTCACCCGTTTGCTTCAATGCCTTCCTGCCCCTTTCTTCGTTCGGTATTTGCGCGACTGGGCCTTGATAGTCCGCTCGTCCTTGGTCCCGATCAGTTCCCCTTTAGGCCCGGTGCGGAAGACCGGTACCCCCGACAGTTGTGGTGGGTTTTGACCCGCCTTCTCGTCGCCAATGCCATAATTGGCGATATTTATTTTGAATAAATTTGAAATTTGAAAATATGGGTTTGAGGGCCCAGATGCAAAATCGAACAAATTATGTATCATTCGACTCCTCTCGGTCTGTGAAGTAAGAATCCGTAAAAAAAATCTGCGGAAACCACTCCCTGGGGCCGTAGTAAAAGAAGGAGGTTATTTGACCAGGTCATTTAACCATGGTTATTTGACCTTGTCAAATAACCACCAACCATGAGAAAAACGGTAGTAAAAGAAGATGGTAAATTTTCTGCTGGAGCAACCAGCAACCACCGTCATTTAACCACCAACTACCTTCTTTTACTACCGCCAGCAGTAACCATCAACTTATTGTTGTTATTTTTTCTTTCTCTTTCTCAATTCTTTCTATTAAAAATATATTTCTTAATTCTTTTAGTTTATGAACACCATTCGAAGGATGAATGATGTTATTGTTAGTTATTTGTTAGCCGTTACTTTATGATGCTGATTTCTAGTTATTGATGTTATATGATAGTAATTCTTTTAATTTAGTTATTTCTTGAAAATGTCATTGTTTTCTAAAGAAATGGCGGAACAAATAGCAACAACTATTAAAGACAACTTTGCTACTTTTTTCCCAAGCAAAAAGAAGCAAAATTTGCTCAAAAAGCTAACATAGCATGGGAAGAGCTGAAAAATGATTTAAATGCCAATTTCGGATCCTCACTCACTGTGAAACAAGTGAGAGAAAAATGGCACAACATGAAAAAAGACTCCAAACGTCGCTTTGCTGATGAAAAACTATCAAAAAATAATAAAATGTTGATTATTCACGTAATTAAATCCTTTAAGCGAGAGAATCAAAACTGGCGGTGGTCGTGCAGAAATGCATGATGATCCTGTTCACAGTGCCATAGTCGATACCTTTGCCGAAAAGGCCAGCTTTTCGGGGATTCCCGGAGCCCGTGCAACGCCAATTTTTCCACAATCTTCCACTTCAAATGCTGATGTTGATGTGGATTTGGAAGTCCAATGTTTGATTAGTTTTGAGGTGCACCAACAAAAATGGCGCTTTTCTATTGACATTTTTTTACAGCAGCAAATGCCCTTCAAGTTGCTCAAGACCGATTTCGGGGCGGCGGCGACACCTAGCCCATCGCCTGTTCCAAAAGCATCCCGAATTCGAGAACTTAGTGGAACGGCTGCCATCGTTGACCTTCAACGTGAGGTGCTTGAGCTGCAAAAAGATTTTTTCAAAAACCACGCAATTCAATTGGTCGAAAAAATGACAGCTTATTATGACTATAAAGTTGCCAAGTTTCTGTCTGCCGAAGAGAAAGAGGAAAGCGACGAGAAAGAATTCTGATTAATTTTAAAATCAATTGGATTATTTTTATTATGATTGAAAGTCAATCATTTATATTTTTATTTGCAAAAATAAGTGAACTATTTGACTTAATACCTTTAATTGGATATTTTTTTCGAAAAAAGATTTGTTAAGCAATTATGGCGGAATTTTTTAATTTTGGTGGAAGAGAAATGGCCAAAAAACGGCGTTCAAAGGGACCATTTAAAAATGTTTTGGGAGAAGTTCAATTGCTTAGCCAAGCCGAAAGAGATAATGAATTGGTGAAACGGTTCAGGTATTTTTCCATTTTTATATCAGATTCACCGAAAATGGTATCAAATTTTTGTGCTCTTTATGTCAAGCAGATTTGGTCCCTAAACATGGTATCAAAGGGTCGCCTGTCCCATTGGAGCTTCAAATTATTATGACTCTCCAGTATTTGGCAAGCAATACTTTTGAAATTCATATTGGCAAATCATATGGCGTTGGACAAAAAACTGTTTCATTGATTATAAACCGCGTTTGTGACTCAATTGCAAACCGATGCGGAAAATTTGTACATTTTCCGCAAGGAAACAATGAAATGCGCACCAAAAGTGATTTTTACAATTATTGTGCCATTCCATGTGTGTTGGGGGCCATCGACTGTACACACATCAGAATTACAGTAAGGCTAATTAATTTCAAATAAAATCTATCAAATTAATATAGAGCCCGAGCACTGCTGATGAACAATCCTATATTAATCGGAAAGGATTTTATTCAATTAACATGCAGGCATTAAATATTATATTTTATTAAATAGTTTATTTTTAAGGGGATAGTTGATTCAAAATGCCAGTTTCTAAATGTGGATGTTTCATGGCCTGGTGCAACTCATGATTTTTTTGTGCTGCGCCAAAGTGGCGTATGGGATTTCTTTGAATCCGGCCAAGGGGGGACTTCAATCTTATTAGGAGATTCCGGTCTGTAATATAATTATTAAGCCTTAAATGAAAGCTAATATCAGAATATTTAGGTTACCCTCTAAAGACATGGCTTCTTACACCATATCTGACAGTTGTTACTGCGTCTCAGCGCAGATTCAATTATGCGCTGAGTAGAGGCCGTACTTGTGTTGAGCGCGCCTTTGGCATTTTTAAACGCCGCTTCTCTATTAATCATTCGGGCTACCGACTTCCAATTTCCAATATTTCGAATGCAATAATTAGTAGCGTTATTTTGCACAATTTAGCATTGCGAATGCGAATCCCTCTAATGGGCGATGACTTTGAAGATAATCAACCACCACCTAACGCATTTACTGAAGTTGCTGATCAGCCGCAATGGCGGAGCGAAAGACAGTTGAGACAAGCTGCTCTTGAAAAAAGATTGGAACTGACAGCTCGATTTGATCAATGAGCAAAACATATATTAAAAAACAGCCAACTCTTTATTTTTATAAAATTATTAACGAAGTTTTATTTAGTTAACAAAAGATTATAAATGATGTTTTTTAAATTAATTATTCACCTAGTACTTTTTCACATAATTACTATGTGAATAATCAATTGGTTTCTTCTATTTTTGACTAAATTTATTTTAGTCATTTTTAAAAATATTTAAAATTAGTATTTTTTTAAAAATTTTATATCATTCGAAAAAGCAGACTTTACTTTATTTTATAAAATTTATTTTGTATTTTTATCTGTTTTTGGTGATTTTTGGCAGAATTTTAAAAGTTGCTGGTAAAGCGTGCAACCATGGGTCGGGTCAGGGTTGGCATTTTACCATGGTTACGTGGTTAAGTGACCATCTACCTTCTTCTTTTACTCTGTGTTCACGAACCACCAACCATTAGGGTCAAATAACCATGTTAAATGACCATGAACCCATGGTTGCTCATTTACTACGGGTTTACCATGATGGTTGTGGTTAGTTAACCATAACCATCTTCTTTTACTACGGCCCCTGAAGAGTTACAGACCCGGTACTGAAATGGGAAAATGGCTTGGGACTCAACCGCCCAACCTGTAAAAATGAAAGAATATGTACATTATTTAACCTCTCGTTGACTGTAATACACGGACATAAAAGAACTTTTAGACGTAAAGCTTTTAGGACAGAATTATAGACCTGGGACTGAAATGGCTAATTTAAAAGCATTTGGTTGATTTTGGCCAAGACAACGCACACTCGACTACGGCGGCCAGTAGGTGGGGCGCCGCTCGCTCGGGCGCCCCACTGCTTGCTCCGTCTCCGCATGCTCGCCATTGGCGGGCCGCTTCGCGGCCTTCTGATTTTTGTACCAGCATTTAAAATTTTGAAGAAGATCAGTGCAATTTTTCAATGAAATGGTAAAACATCTGTAATAAATCGATTTAGAATGTTTAAGTCGTTTATTGGTGCGTTTTTAGTTTAAATTTTACTTTAATAAAATGGTTTATCGATAATCATCTCAAACTTTGCATAATTTGGTAACCTAAATCGACCTAGGTTCGTCTAGATTGGCTTTTTCTTTCGATTTTTTCAATATTTTTCTATTTTTTTCGATATTCACCGATATATATATATCGACCGACCCTTCTTTCCGGTCTCTATTAATTTTTTATCCTCCCCCCCCCCCCCCTATTCCCCTTCAGCACAACAAAAAGCATAAGCAAAATGATGGAGGAGAACGACAGTAGCAAAATGGAAGAAACGGATTCTCAAAATGACATTTAATGCCACAAAAAAATGGGAAAAAAATGGAATGGGAAAATGTGTGTTATTTTTAAAATTGCATTTAAAATGAACGGAGAGAGATTTATATGTGTGTTTAAATATTTGTGATGAGCTCGACGGGAGAAGAGAGTCGTGGGACAAAAAACGAGAGAAACGGTGACGAAATGGACACAAAGCATAAAATAGTGACAACAAAATCATTCATTGTTTAAAAGAGAAGAAACACGAAATAAAAGGTAATAATGGCATGAGCAACAACAGCACAAACGGTGTACAACAATTAGACAAAGGAAACAAACGGAGAACCGACTCGTACTTTTTCATGTGAAAGTGCACAGTGAATGGTTAGACAGTTAATATTGCTATAAATATAACAAACAAACAGTACGAATCGGCCGTCTTCCGTACAACAACAATAATTAAATGATTGCATATTTGCTTTTTCAATGTCGAAAAAAGACATAGGCACAAAATAAAAGGCAACAACAAAAGTAATGGCAATATCGTCATCCTAAAGTTCACTTTCCTCCATTAAAATTGCCCATCTTCCCCCTCCGTTGCTGGTCCATGTTTCAGCCAGGCCAACGGAAGCCAAAAAGACTTGTGAAGAAATGGACTACGTTTTGGATACGCGACCGTTTTGCCGGCGGCGGTTTGGTGGCCGCTGCTGTCGCCATTGGCACAGTGCCAACGTAGTAGTCGTCCCCCTCCAGCGACACTCGCGTCGACGACGATGAAGTCGACGCACACTCATCAAACCGATGGCGGCGAGCATTGTACTGTTGCTGAAGATACTGCCCATAAGTGCCAAGTTTTTTGTTGTGGCCATGTTCATCGTTGTCATTGTCTTCCTCCTCGTCGCGCAGTCGCCGCTTCAGACTGTGCCGTGGCGTTGTTGGCGATGACTGAGGCTTTGCAGGCGCCGGCGTTGTCGCGCTCTTCCATTTCGCCTTCATTTTTCCTTTGGTTGTGCTGCAGGCGCCATTTACGGCGGTCGCCAACGCTTTGACGCTGTCAAGGTTCTGCAAGGTGTGCGACTTGGGACGACAGTTGCTAAATGTAAGAAATTAGAATCAAACGAGGCCCAAGCGGGGAACAAAAGCGCCGAGGGTGGTAAAAAACGATTTTATAAAAACAAAAAAAAAAAAGTGTAATTCTGATATTAATATAAAGCTCTATTTGTAAGAAGTTAAAATTAGCAAAGCGATATTTTTTATAAAGGTGGAAAAGTCTAATTTTTTAAATACGTTAATAATCTTTGTGAGTTGTCCAACTAAGCTATGGCGCCCAGTTTGGATTGGTCAGCTAAAATTTCATCCCCTCCGCCTCCATTGACTTACCCATCTCCGTCAGCAGTGTGCTGCTGCTGTGGCTGTTCGTCCGGTTCAGTGTCAGACGACAGCGATGAGGTCGTGGACAGTGCCAACTCCACTTCCGACAGCTCTTTCACCTCTTCAACATCGCTTTCGCATGCCCCAACAATAACAGCAGATTCTGTTGGTGCCATGGTGGTGACGAGATCATCAACTTCGGCAACAATCACTCTAACGGCATCACTGTCCAAACTGCTCCTACTCGTTTTGATGCCCACCGTTTCGTCACTGTTTTTGCCGTTGTTTTCCATGTCACCCAAATGTTCGGGATGGACGAAGCCGGGCCCTTTGAAAGAGTCTGAAAAGTCAAAAAAAAATATATCAAAAGGACTCCTACAACACACCCTTTCCATTCTGTTCAGCTGCTGTCGCATTTTGTAGATACTTTTGACTCTTTCGTCGCACAATGTTTGTTGCATTGTCATCAGTGCCCTCCCCATTAGGGCAAACGATCAGTGCCGAACTGTTGTCCATCACTGCCGCTGCTGCAGCCAAAAAACGATTTTGGGACGAATGTTTGGTGCATTTGTCTGTTGTTCCTGAAAAAAAAAAAAAAAATTCATATTCATGATTCAATACGCCAAACTGTACCGAAATAGCGAAGACGAATTGCGTTTGTGCGCAACAATTGTGTGTCATTGTTGGTGACCCGAAGCATTGCCAACGGATGGTCAGTCATCGCTTCACCCACATTCAGACTCTGATCAGCCACAAGCACACTCTGATCGGTCGGCATTTCGTTGGCATTGAGTTTGAGCTGAAATATATGAATGCGTAGGCAATTGAATGAATAAATGGATACTGCTTTAAACGCTCTTCGCCCTCCCTTCCCCCACAGTTCCACCCGCTTCGTCTTCCTCCGATTTTTTTTTAAATTTCGCTATCTTTAGTTTTTCACGAAAAAACTCTATGAATTTTTTAGAAAACTGAAGGGGGAGGAGGAGGGAGGGAACGAGCTGGTTCCAATTGCGGTTCCTTCCTCCCATTAACTCACACAAATTATGCTAATATTATCCGCGCGAAGAGTGCTCCATCGCTTGAACGCATATTGAAGCAGACAATGCGCGTGATTCAGAGGCAAGTCGGTGTCAAACTGTGAATTTGAAAAGTGTGAATGAATTAAGCTCGGGAATTCGGAACTCGAGACCAAATACCTCTTCGTCAAAGTCAATGAGTCCGTCATAATTATTTCCGTCCATCGATGGTTCATTGCAATTGTTGTTGAGCAGTTGGGAACGTTTTTCAATTTCGCGCAACGCTTCAATGATTGTGCGAACGCCAACAACCGTTGTGAGACCATCAGTAGCAATGACAACAAAATTGTCGGAGTCCTTCAGTTCAAACACATCCACGTCCGGCTCGGGACTGACCTGACACAATGAGAAAAAAAATGCTAAGTTGCCAGAAGGATTGGGTTTGCGGGATATAGGCGAAGCAGGACCAAATGTCGCCGCCGCCGTAACTCGCCGGAAAGCCGAGACATAGCGTCACCAAGAAAAAAAATGCCAAAAAAACTTAGCTTGCAGAGAAAATCCATAAAGGTTATTTTGTTCAAAAGGATTTTTTTGTATTATTATTATATTTCTGAAAAATCAAGGTTTTTGTCATTTTTTCCCGGCGACGTTATGAATCGACGACGTTTTGATCCACCGTGTCAGGGAAGAAGGCAAAATCAAATTTAGAAAAAAAAAAAAATGAAAATTTGCTTTTGTTAAAAATTTGCAACCGAAACCAAAGCCAAAAAATTAGGGAAAACATAATTTCAGTTAAAATTCAATTAAATCAGTTGCTCACTGGCAAGTACCACCCAAGAGAATGGGTATCTTTAAGAAAATACCAATAAAAATCCCAATAACTTTTCGCGCATTTTTATTTTCTCGTGTTATAACCAAGCGGTGATAAGTGGCAAACTCACAACATATTCGTTGCTGATGGGATTCAGTGACCAAAAGTCGCCCAACGAACGCGCAACAGCCAAAAAAGGTATATTTTCGGTGGCGGTTGAGCGTCGGACTGGCCCCCGGTGTCCACGCAAAGGACGCTTCCAAATCACACGAAAAATGCCTGATTTCATGGCAACAGCGCCTCCGGCCCGCTCAATACGCTGCCGTTCCGATGTGATTTCCGGCTTATGGTCATCCGTCAGTTTCGCGTCTTTGTCTAAAAACATTCGCTTTTGTCAGTCTAATGTAACATAAAACAAATTTAGCGCAACAAATAAAACCCTCACATCCCGCATCCGTCTCTACAAAATTCGCCAACACAATGGACGAGTCGCCAACATGGCCCGTGTACAGTTTGCCATTTCGAATGAACGTGCATGTTGCGGTTGTGCCGGCAGTGCAAGGAAACCCTAAAACAAACGAAATACATCTACAATATATATAGTACAACAACAATTGAGCAGGAGATTAACTCAATTTCAGTTCGCATAAACTGGTTGGGTGTGGAAAGTAGGTAGTGTACTTTTTCCATTTACATCAACAAAACTGAAATTTCAAAAAAGTTCCTAAAAATTTTAAATTGGCTTGGGTTCGGAATGTCATTTTCATTAGTAGGTTTGGTGTTCCCTAATAAACCTAGTTAATTTTAGCGAGATTTCCTAACTTTTAGTGACATAAAGAACAAAAATTGGGAACTCTAAATTATCTAATCCGAATACTTCTTCTATTCAACTACAATTAATGATTGATTATGTCTTTTTCTAAATGTCATTGAAAAAAAGAGACGGGGACGACCTGACACAGTCGGTGGCCATTGCATCGCCTCCTGTCGCATGTCGGAATGCGTTTTCAAAAAACCTTCACGGATTGCTTCCAACACCAAATGGTCGTCTTCGGATGTAAAGGACGGATTGTTCTAAAATGACCAATATTCACTTGAAATGTCGGATATCTGCTTAACACTTACCACAATGTTATTGAACAAATGCTGTTGCACATATTCGCTCGCCTGCGTTCCGCCGTGCCCGTCATAGACAGCGGCATAAACAAAATCCAATTGTCCATCCGTTTTGCGTCCAATTTCGATTTGCACCCTGTCCTCCATGTACCGTCTACCACCCTTAAGAGAACAGGCTTGGTTATGTTATTTCAAAATTAAAATTCAAAAAATGTCAGTTTTGGCTAATATTGTGTAACAAACCTGTGTTGACGCTGCAGTTATGAGGAAATTTGGCAAAACATTGTTGTTTTCCAATTCCATTTTGTTTCGCCATCTTTTGAATGCTGCATTCTCAGAAACAACATCCATATCGTTTGTAAAGAAATCTCTAGAAAAAAATAAAATCAAAAAAGATGACATTTTAAATTCATCCTATCAGCTTATGACAGATTGAAACAAAAACATTGAGGACATAAAGCAACAATTGCATTATGTTAGGGGTCAAAAAGGTTTAACGAATATTCAACTTCAATAATCTTGTGACAGTAACAGAATTGTAAAGTCGTCTAATTTAATTTTGCAAAAAAAAAAAAAAGTGGCGTAAAAATCAAAAGCCAATAAATACATTTAAATGTAAGACAAAATGTTAATAAAACGAATAAACAAAGATAAAGCTAACAAATAGGTTCATACATACGCATCAATTTGTTCTTGTTAAAATTGGATGAGAGCGAAATAAATTTTTAACCGTGAAAAGTTTTTTTTAGCGTCTGAAACATACTAATGCTTTTTTTTTAGTTTATTTTTTTATCAATGGATGGGATCGAATTTGGAGGGCCATCCATTCAGCAATTGCCCGATAATGTCTTGGAGTTGATTTTCACTTATGTATCTCCATACGATGACTTCAATTCTATCAAATTGGTGTCCAGGCGTTGGTATTATTTGGCGACTGCGACCTTTAGGAGAATGAACACTTTTTTCAACAAATGCATTAACTTTTCTTGGTTTGTCAAATACGTTTACAGTATTGGTAGCTTTTTTTTGTGCATGAATACCCTTAAAGTAATATTTTGGGTTTGTATACATTTGGCTTACAATTAGAAGTCTAACCAAGCTTTAATCTCCTTTATTTCAACGAATTTCCCAATGCGTCCCAATAATTGTTTGTTGGATATATCCGTTTTAGGCATCTTGTTGAGGGCGATCATCTCCTCTCGGAGCGGTGTTCCCACTCGGCGTGTTATCATCCTCATGACTGTGCCGTGTACATTTTTGGTGGCTGTACAAATACATATACGGCATTCAATGACCTCTGGATCTTTGACTTGGTGCGATGCATAATGTTGGCATAAAAATAAAAACGAGTCGTGACTTAATCGTCTTTAGTGTTCGATTGGAACTTCCTGACCCGACTTTTCCCAACATTTGGCAACTTGGATTTACAAATATCATTTTACAGAGTCGTCGTGAATGGGAACGGGTGATGGTCTCTCGTCCTCCGTTGCCATCTCCAAAGGCACTCGCTTCGATAGTCCGTTTCGGAGACAATCTTCTTTTGTTTGGCGGTTTTTCCAAGTCTTCAATGAACCCAATTCATCAGACGAACACTTTCTACAATGAGTTACATATGTTCAACAGATCATCGACATGCTGGGAGGAGGTTCATAAATTTTTCTGTAGGAATTTTACCAACAGTTTGGTAAGCATAGTTTAAGTAGTTAAAATCTTGTTAATTTAAAAGATATAAAGTTTCATTATAACGACTAAATTCGCTCTGTCCATCATTCCTTGGCTTTATTTCGCATTTACAGATTATTTCCGAGAACACTGCGCCTCATTTGGCCGGTCATTCCGCTTCAATTGTCTCCAATTTTATGCTGGTATTTGGCGGTTCAATGGGCTCTTCCTACAATAACAATGTGTACGTGTTGGACTTGGTCCGTCGCATTTGGAATATGCCAACAATTCCTGGCCCGTGTCCACCGCCGCGCTACGGACACTCACAAATTTTGCTTGACACTCGCCATTTGGTGGTCATTGGCGGATGTGGTGGACCGAATTTGATGTATTCGGACGTTTGGCTGTTGGACTTTGACCTGCATGGTGACACGGAATGGAAATGGACCCAACTGAATGTGAGTATGTTTTTTTTGCTTTTTTGGACTAAAATTTATAGGGGGTTGTTTTGTTAACGTGCACAAACGATCCAAAAAATTGGGGCATCCAAGAGTTGTTAAAATCCGAAAACTTCAATTATACAAAAAGCGTACCATGAAGGTAATCATCGTTTTTAAACGGGATCATAGGTTATAATACCATACAATTTTCAACATAAAAAAAGATTACTATTTCCGTAAAAAATTTCCTTTTTTTATCAGGTTTCATATCTATCTGCATAATATATTTTTTTTAAATTGAAATGTCTATTTATTTCCAGGTCGATAATCTTGACATGACACCACCATACACTTGGTAAGCACACGCTGTGTCCTTTTCTCTTAATTATTGTTTGTTTGTCATATTTTGCAGGTGTCACAGAGCGGAAAAGGTCGGCACCAATGCGGTAATTGTCAGTCGGCCGGTCAAAGCGAATGCTTCCGCGCGTCGTCGCCACTCAAATCGGCACGTGCGCAGACGCACCTCTTCCCAGTCGACCAGCGCTTCCGGCGGCAGTGGGCGTTTGGCGTCGCCCGACTCGCCGTTGGACCGAAAAGCGGTGGCAGCGGCATTTTGTGCGGGCGGTAGTTTTGAACAACAGCAGCAACAGTTGGACCACCAAAAGCACCACAGGGGACGGAAGGACGAGCGGGGGAAACCCATTCTGTTGACGTCACGTTCTTTGGACGACCAGGCACTGGAAAAAACATTTTAGAGCTTATTACTGAAACCGAAAAACATTTTGAAGTACATACAGAACAATGTTTGGCAATAAGGCGCTGCCAAGAAAACCCAAAACCTCTTTGATTGGTTTTAGGTGGCATTATCCATGACAGCAAAGCGAATTTAAAGAAACTAAAAAATCCCAAAAATTTAATAGCGAAACTTTTATCTGGGCGCGGAGAGGGGTGAAGTGCAGTTACGTTGCCTGACTGGTACTGGTGTTATGATTGTCTTTCACTGTAGCAACAATGCATCACCACTTCCTCGTCCAATGGGCACATTTCCTCCTCCTCCGTGTCGTCGTCCGCCGGTGCCAATTCCAAATCCATGCACAACAGTCCTTCCTCTTCAACAAGTACAACAAATTTATGCGCCTCCTCAATCACCGCGACAAGCAGCGGCACTTTTTCCAATTCTTTGTCGTCGTCACAACAGCAAAAAATGGCTGGCGAATTGCACAGGGCGTGCTCCATCCCGGCGATCATTGTTGGCGAAATTCCGAAACTGATTGTCACCGCATCAGTGGAGCCTCAAAAGTAAGTCATCTTCAACTATCTATTGTATTTATTCTATGGTTTCATTATGAAAATGGATGCATGTATGTCACCCCTTTGCAAAAATTTATAACAAATTAAATTGTTAAAGAAAAAAATCTTTCCATTGTTTTTTTGGGGGGTTGGATTGCGCGGGCGATTGTACGTTTTATGCGTAAATGGGTTTTCTCGTGAGTTTCTTTATTCAGGCAGTCACAATTGCCAAATCACTCGGCCACCAACAATAGCAGACAACATTGCGCAAAGCCCACCTTTGATTCTCTGTTGGACAAGGACGAATTCCATGGTGAGACACAATGCGTTACTTACAAGGGATTAATTTTATTTCCCGACAACAACTAAAAAAAAGTTATAGGGCTTGAAAATCCAAAAATTTCGTGCCTGAGACTGTTGTGGGACGAAGAGAAAGGGTTGGTGAACGCGTGCCCGAGTGGGTTAAAAACGGGTTTTTGGGCGAGGTTCAACTCCGCCCGCCCGTAATATAATTAAAAAATGTTTTCAGTCGTGTGGATTTGAACCTCGCACCCCAAAAACCCGAACCTCGCACCCCAAAAACCCGTTTTTAACCCACTCAAGCACGCGTTCACCAACCCATTCTCTTCGTCCCACAGCAGTCTCGCACGAAATTTTTGTGGTTTCAAGCCCAATAACTTTTTGTTTAGTTGTTGTCGGGAAATAAAATTAAAATTTCACAATACAAATCGACTCTTCTTTATCCAATGGTATATAACACATATGCATTTTCCGACTTACAGTTCGCGAGGTTCCCTTGTTAGAAGGGAGTTCAAATTATCAATATTTACTGTAATAGGCTTAATTTTAGCGATGCCCCCTTCAGTAATCGCTGCATCGGCAACAAATTGTGACGCGGCTGTTTGGGAGTATTATTTGTCGTTGGTTCGCGAAGAATTCCATCGCCTTTGCATTGTCGAATTTTCTGAAAATCTCAGCGACATTGACCAACGATTGGAACGTTTTTTGAGGTTTTTTTATTTTTCTGATGTCTAAGTGCGGCGTAAAAGCTAAATTAATCCGGGTATATTCGGTATTAAAATATTACTTATTTCTGCATTTATTTATTGCAAATTTTATTGATTTAGTGAGCGTATCGGGTATTTATCGAAACATGAGAAGGCGGCAATTGTTGCGGAGTTTATGCACAGTGTTACCAGCGGGGAAAAGGGCATTGAGTACAGTCGGAAATCGCGTCATTCTGTCGATTCGGGTCAGACTTTGTTTATAAGAGGCCTTTTTTCAATTTAAAAAATAGTTTAAAATCACTCGTTCCTTTACATTGTTTGATTTTCAAAATGCACCAATTCGTAACGGACTTTGTTTTCGCTTTTTAGGTCAATTAAGAAGTCGCAAAAATGGTGCTGCGATGTCGTCATCAGAATGCTGTAGCAGCGGTGTAAGCAGTAACACCAGCAGCAACAACACCAACAGTTGTTCTTCACAGCACAGGCCGTCTTCGTCGTCGTCGTCACAGCATCACCGTTCCTCTGCTGTTCCTCCCGTCGGCAGACAATCGCCGCCGTTTGCGTCTATTCCGAGCAGTTCGACAACTGCTGTTGCTGCCTTCGATGGTGGTCTTTCCTCTTTCTCCTCCTCCTCTTCCACTCCATTTGACAACAATGGCACTTCTTGCAATAAGCGAAGTTTGTGCGTGTACATTCTCCGCCTGAACAACGCGTTGACCGAACATCGGGTTAGGTGAGTGAATATTGGAGGAGGGGGGGGGCTGGTTTTGTAAGACAGAAAAGCCAATCAAACTCACTATTCATTCAGATGGGAACAGTTGGATGTGGAGGAAGAAGCGCCGGATGACAAGTGAGCAATTTGTGGGGAGAAGGGAAGGGGCGATTAATTCTTTAATTACAACTCTAATAAATAGTTCATCCATATAAAAGCAGAATTAATGATATCCATCTTACAGACTGCTCTATTCCTTTGTGGCTTGCCGTGGCGAAATCGTTTTATTTGGTAAGTAAATCAGGGCTTCCAAGTGTTGTGCTTATTTCTAAGATTTGTGCTTATTTCGAGGGGGCGAATCTTAGAAGCTGGAAATGTGCTTATTTCTAAGATTTGTGCTTATTTTAGCTCAGTGCTTATTTTTGTCTAAACATCCATATTTTTGTCTGTTGATTTTGCATTCCTTTTCTCACAGGTGGAATGCAAAGTGACGAGAGTGGGATGGAAAGTC
Source organism: Heterodera filipjevi (assembly GCA_039877585.1). Taxonomy (NCBI): domain Eukaryota; kingdom Metazoa; phylum Nematoda; class Chromadorea; order Rhabditida; family Heteroderidae; genus Heterodera; species Heterodera filipjevi. The sequence goes on from JBDPZO010000008.1 coordinate 4,379,044, forward strand.
TGAATGTTGGGCTGGAAAGGCGTGCAATGAGTTCCGACACTTTCATATTGCGACCACGTTACAATGAGATGTTGTGATTGGAAGTGCTTTAAAAGATTAGTAAAATATGATTTCAAGAAAATAGTGTACTAAAAGTAATTCTGTCATGTCTTTCTAAAAGTTTAAATCTTTCCTATAAATTTGCCTTTTGCCTAAATCGCCATTTTTTGATGGGCATTTACTGGTTTGTTACAATTTTATAACAAAATGTTACTGAATTTTTATTATCGTATGAGGATAGTAACATGAGGAGGAAATAATAGGTATCGTACAAATGTGTGCTAAAGAAGATTGGTCCCACAAAAGAAGGTTAAAAGTGGGTTTTATGAGCTTCTGAGCTGTACTCGAGGGTCGTTTCGTCTCTGCGTCATTTCGTCTTATTTCATGTCAAATTATATATATCATAATTTAATCGTAAAGTGCCATTTCAGTACCATGTTTCTTGAGCTTTAACTTTTTTTAGATGCGTCGCCGGATAATAAATTAGGTACCATTCTATTTCTCTCAACGAGAGGATTCGAATGATATTATATTTTGATATGAAATGAGACGAAATGACAACGGGCCAAAAAAGAATTACCTACGTTTGTAAAAAAATCGAATTAATTGAATAATGGCCATATTAACAATTAAATTTACACCGGAAGACGTCAACGAAAATTTCGATAAAGTATTAGAAGTTAAAAAATTCAAACCGAAGCATTAGTAGAATGGAAACATTTCAGTTCTAAACTAATTAATTACTTACAAAATAATGAGTTCATAGTTTATAAATCTCTAAAATTTGCTAAGAAATTCGAGTTAATGAAAATTCTTTTCTTTGTGCTAGGAAAAAGTTATTGTGTGATTTTGACTAAAAATTGCTCAATGTGCTATACTGACTATTTTCTAGTGATGTTCGAGATTGAAAATTTCACGAGACTCGAGCTCGCAAAAACCCGAAACTTCCGAGTAGAGGACCTTGAAATATATTTTTTTGCAATCTTCCAGACCAGTGAAACCAAATTAGAAACTTTTTTGAACTTGAACCGCGAATCCAGATGCTTTTAAAGAAAAGGATATTCAATGCCATTTTTCGATTTATTTGCGTTGATTAATAAAATCACCTATTTATTTGCAGTCACCACTTTTAAGAAACACAAAATCATGTAAAGGACACATAAAAATGGAACAGCTACACATAATGTATGAAAAAGTCATCGGTTAACAATTCACCATCGGCCAACGCATATTTTTTAAGTGAATTGTTTGGACAAACATTCACGAACGATCAGTTCTCTAGCCCTGCTTGATAAATTTGACTCCCTTCGCAATTTCCTTCGCCAAATCGGGAACCGCTTTGCTGATCAGTTCCTTTTCATATGCGGTCAGATCTCCTAACGGCAGCGTCTTCTCCTTAACGATTTGAAAATAGCGCATTTCTTGGCGTTTTTCGGGGATGGGGGAGAGAGAAATCTGGTTACGAGCTTGCGCTAATTGGAAGTTAATTGCAATTATTGTATTAATAATTTATGGGAACAAACCACGCCATTGGGTCCCAACTCCAACGGTCCAGCAAAATAGTCAAGGCCCTCCACCACGTCGGATTTGACATACGCACACTGCACACTCTTCTGACCCTTCAGCGCGTTGATTAACGCCGAAACAAAACATTCAGCGGCAAGTGCCATCGAAAGAGTGGCCGATCCCTAAAAATGGGAAAGCACTGACAGAATCACAATAAGACTATATAATGTTATAAATTATATCTATTACAATTATACAACCCACCCCCCTCCCAATGAACCAAAAATGTTTTAGCGAGGAAATGTTTTGGAGGAAGCGGGGTATGACTGATTTTTTTTCATTGGTTATAAACGATCAAGGGCGCATCTAGGCCCCCCCCCCGAAATGAAAAAATTTTTTGTTCACCAGCAAGAGAAAGGAAAAAATAAAAAAAGAGGTAATTTTCTTTTAAAAACAGCAATGTTTACTCTGAAAATTGACAAATTCAACACAAGGACTTAAATATCTATGAACATTTTAGCGCGGCGCTTAAACGGCGACTTTAAAGTTTGGAAGCTGAAATGTCTGTGTTTCAGCGCGGCGCTCAAATGGCGAGCAGAGATGGCTATTCCCCCTTTCCGAAATTTTTTTCTGATACGCCCCTGTAAACGATAAATAAAACAGTGATGACGAAAGTTTTACCGCGCCAGCCTTGGCTTTCACCACTTCAGTCCCTGCTTCTTGAATGCGTTCGGTGAGTGCTTTCGTCTCACTGTCAGTTAGGCTGACTTTTGGCGTACATTTGGACAGAAGTGGGACAATAGTCACTCCGGAATGGCCGCCAACCACGGGCAATTTTGTTTGAGAAACGTCCAAACCCTTAGAAGAATTGGCAAATTTAAAGTCTCCTAATCAAACATAATCGAAACTCACTTTGAGTTCCGAGACGAATGTTTGTGCTCGGACGACGTCAAGAAGAGTGACACCGAAAAGGCGGCGCGAGTCAAAACAATTGTTGTTTTTGTAGACCTCGCAAGCAATTGGAAGGGTCGAGTTCACCGGGTTGGTTATAATGCCCAAAAAAGCCTTGGGACATGTTTTTGCGGCTGCTTCGGCCATGTCCCGCACAATGCCGGCATTTGTAAGGAACAGATCGTCACGAGTCATGCCTAAAAGTGGGAAAAAATTACAAATAAAAAGCGTTGAGATGGCCAATGTAAAATTTGTCACGCCACGAACCAGGCTTTCGTGGAACTCCGGCAGGAATAACGACCACATCAGCACCTTCCAACGCTGCAATGAGTTGGTTGGGCCCCAAATGACCGGTCACTTTGGCCGGAGTATTTATGTGGGAAAGATCGGCCGCAACTCCGGGGGTGCCGACAAGATCTGTGTGATTGGCAAAATGAGAAAAATTGGAGACAATTATGCAAATGTAATTACCATAAAGTGCCAAATGTGCAATGGATGGGTTCTTTTTCAAAAGCAACCCCAGAGGCTGGCCAATGCCTCCACTTGCGCCAATTAAAGTCACCTAAATAAACAAAGTGGTGAGTATTTGAGTAAATATAATGGATATTAAAGGTTATGCCTTAATTGAATTGCTACTCATCCTGACACTCATTACGCGTGAACATTGCTGAATAAAAGAAACAGTGGTTTTTGGGAAAGCAGCCAAAGCGGCCATGTTGATTAAAGCTTCTTAAGTTTTAAGCTAAAAGAAAATAATTAAGCTATTTTAGGAGAAGTACATAAATTGGAGTTAAAACAAAATGGTCTGACTTTTTTTCTACCTGTTTATTTTTTTAACTGACAGAACGCTAATTTAAATAAACTTTAATTAAATCAAAATCAAAATGAATGAATTGTCTTAAACCGGTTTTTTGACATCATCGTTTTCTAAATAAAAACACTAACCATCAAAAATAGACAACATAAAATATTACTTCATTCTCAAAAGCATGAATAGCAATTTCTACATTAAACAAGTGCAATTAATTGACACATTCAGCTCTGAATCAAGCATAACTGGGACAGTACATGTGCTTGGTGATTCTTGAAATTATTTTTACAATTAAACCCCTGTTTTGTAGGTACCCACTTTATTTTCAAAGCTGATGAAGGTGGCAAGGAAATTTGGGCAAGTTTTTTTTTAAATGATTGTTGGTTAAATTTGGGGGGAGCATCTTTGGGATCCCATGTATGGACCCACCCCAGAAAAATTGAAAAGATTATAACTTTTTTCTTAAGCAACCAAATCTTACTATTTTTTCGTTAGCTCCCTCACACTCTCATTGCATTGGTGGACCGAGGTCAGCCCACCCTTTCCGGCACTCGTCTCACAATTCGCTGCAAACACTTTCTGGTGGTGGTGCTGTTGATGGCAAAGGACAAGGATTGCCAATCGCTGTACGACACCCTTTTGAGGTGCAGCCGATTAAGTAAAAGATTCGAATTGAAATTTGAAAAAATGTAAGTCCCTCTTTTTATAGCAAATATAAGCGAGTGTCTTGCATTTGCCAACAAAAAGGGCAATTGCTCCCCGGACAAATGGTGCCGATTGAATTGGGCCGAAGAGTTTCGTCGTCAGGGAGTGGACGACGATTTGAACAACGCGTGGACGGTGTCGCAGTTCAACACAAACTACACCCATTGTGACACTTACCCTGAACAGCTTTGGATCCCCAAAGGGGCTACCACCCAAATTCTAATAGCGTCGTGCAGGTAAAATGTGGAACCAACATTCAATTTGTTGCTTTCTTGTCTTTATCCCCGAAGAATTTTTTTTGGATCTAATACAGAATACGTGTCTCATGGGTTTTCGCCTTCCATGAATTCTTTCCAATAATTTGTGGATTGATAAAGATTTAATCAGTGGTTTAATTAAAATTTAACAAAATAAAATAGTTTTATTAAACCAAGTGAAAATGCTTTTTATTCTTTTCTGTGAAAAAGGATACCTAATCGAAAATAAAGGAATAACTGTGATAAACCATATTATTTTCAGATTTCGAAGTCGGGCTCGTCTACCCGTGCTGACCTATTTCTACAAAAACAATGGGGCAGCACTGTGCAGGTGATCATTAACCAAATGACCAACTTGAAAAACATATTTCGGGCCAAATTTATTTTTTTTAAAATTTAAATTTGGGCTATATTTAAAATAATCAGCAGATTGTATTTATGCTTCTATGTATCTCTGTTATGCCCTTTTGCTTTTTGTTGTGTCATTTTTTTCATAACTTTTAATTGCATTTTGTTGTTATTTTCAGATCATCGCAGCCCTTGGCCGGGTTCAGTGCGCGATGTTTGGAGGACGAAAATTTGATGGAACTGATCATGGCGGCAAATCCATCCAGCACTCATCTCTTTTTGATCGACACTCGGCCTCGAGTGAATGCGGTAGGTCAAAGAGAGTTTAAAATTCTGAAAAAAAGAAGAATAAATCCTTTGATCCCATGAAAAATTTCCGGTTATTATAGTAGTTTGATACGTCCGGCTTATTTTTTTTAACTAATTTTCGGCGACAACCTTCCCCCGCCATTATACTACACAAAACGTTTTTTTTTGTCATTCCCTCCTTTTCTTTCAGATGGTCAACAAAGTGCAGGGCAAAGGCTTTGAAGATACGCGCAACTACACGAACATTCAGTTTCACTTCTTCGACATCGAAAACATCCACGTGATGCGAGCAAGTCTCAACAAACTGCTCGAGGGTAATCTGTCCTCCTTTTGTTGGCATTAAACTGATCTTTGCCAATAAATATTTCTTTTCCCTTTAGCATGCCAACGAACGCAAACGATGACGCAATATCTGAAGATTGTCGACGCTTCTGGCTGGTTAAAGCACTTGAAAAGTATTGTATTATTCCGTTGTTTTTGTCTTTGCAGTATCAATTTTACATTTTTATTGTTCATTCCATCACAAATTTTCCTTTTAGCATTGCTCGACTGCAGTGTGTTCATCGCCGAGTCAATTTTACGCGGCATTTCCTGTGTTGTGCACGTAAGTGGACAGACTGAATTACTTTGGAGACATTTTGATTTTTTAAAAGATTTTGATTTCCCTTCATTTTTTAGTGTTCAGATGGGTGGGATCGGACCTCACAAACGGTTTCATTGGCCCAAATTGTCCTCGACCCTTTCTACAGGACCGTGGAAGGCTTTCAGGCACACATATATACTTACTCAAAAGAGTTTAAGGTGACATTGCCTGTGTTTGTGTTCAGATTCTCGTTGACAAAGACTGGCTCGGGTTTGGCTTTAAATTTGACGACCGATGTGGCCATTTGGGCGCTTCCGTTGAAGAAATGGCCAAAGAGGTGGGCAATGCGTCAAAATGGGGTAGTCCAACACGTCAATGAATATACATTTTATATACATACATATACAGTATTATATTAATGTTTGAGTGCTAAACTACAAGAAAATTACAAAAATACAGCCCTAGATTCGGATTTTCTTAAAAAATAAAATCGGTTTTTGAACTTATGCTCCGCTCGCGAAACCATGGAGTGGGCTACGCCTTTGAATAGTGTTAATAAACGCTACCACAAATTGTAGGTATGGACTAATTGGTCCCTAATCAGTGTGTAATTGTAATTATTAAACATAAGAAATATTGCTGCTTTTTCTTTTTGGTCTCGCCAATATTCACCCAATTTCTCGACTGTGTCTACCAACTGTTGCGCAAGAAGCCCATGTTTTTTGAGTTCAATGAACGCTTTTTGATTGAACTTAATGAGCACGCCTATTCATGTGTGTGTGGCCAATTTGTGGGCAATTGTGACAAGGACAGAAAGGTGATTTTATGAGCCAAAAAAAAAGAGAAAAGAAACACCATTATTTTAGGATTTACGGACCGTGTCCAAGACCAACTCGTTGTGGGCTTACATGGACTTGCACATTGACGATTACTTGAACCCTTTCTATGACCCGGTGGGTGGTGGTGGCGTTAATTTACGGCATTTTTATTGTTTTTCGGCACTTTTTTAGCACCGAAATGACCCATTTCTGTGCGATATTGAGCTCAGTTTGTCCTCATTTGCGGTGTGGACAAATCTCTACAATCGCTTTGACGTCGGAATTCAGCCGAGGGAATACTTGAGCGACATTTTTGCCACTGCCAAATTGCACGTTCGATCCATGAAGAAAACTGCGTCGTCGGAGATGAATTCTGTAAGCGCATATACATTATATATATACAGATTTTGTGGGAAGCACCCAAAGATATGCAATTGCCTAAAGGTATATATTAATTATGCCAACATAACCCGACAACACGGAATCACTAGCTTGCCTACCATTCTTTTTTTGTTATTGTACGAATATATGTCGAAAAGGGTCAATCTCGTGGGTGCACCTCAAAACGTCGACGACCGAAACGTCACCGAACGTTTCGCCATAAATTCTTTATACTTAAATTTCAAAAACAAGATGTCATTCGAAAGTTCTAAGTGAAGCAAAAGTTAATCGATTAGAAAACTTAATAAAGTTGTAAATTTACGAAATAACAGGCCTTTTTTGCATATAATACTTAAAAATTATAATTTTTTTTCATTTTCAGATTTTTTTTTAGTTCGTAACCTCTGCTTAATCATATTTTCTAAGTACTTAGAGCTTTCGAATGACCTCAAAGGTCTTTGGCTTATTGTGTTAGTTAGTTGAACAAACGCAAGTTTGTAGTAATCCGTGGATAAAGAAAAAAGTTATGGCCAAGCAACTCGTCCTGACATTGGTCGGCGACGTTTTGTCCTAGTTCGCATTTTTTAAAGGCCGAGGCAATTACTAAAACAAAGCATAAATTAGTTATGATTTTTTTAAAAAGATCTCCTAGTAATTCTTAAGCCTCAGTTAATTGTTACAGTTCATATAAAAAAAAAAAGAATCCCAAAATTGCTTAGGAATGTCTTCGCGCTGCGTTCGCCTGGCAGCCGCTTCTGAACGCGGACGAATGTGCCAACGAGAAATGCCGCCGCGAGTTTCTGTCGCGCATTGAATGCCGAATGCATTGCCAATGCTGTGGCCAAATTTATTGTCGCCGATGCATTAGAAATAGCACGACCACCACAGCTCCTGTTTGTGTTTTGTGCATGCAAATTGATTGTTAATTTTATCATTTTTCCTTTATTTTTTATTTATTTTGCCTCAACTTTTTGTTTTTTGTCATTTATGAAAATAAATTTGATAATTAACACAAAAAGCCTCATTATGTATGTGTACTAGGTCCAATTAATATTCATTGCAGTTATAATTGCTTAGTCAAATATTCTATTAAAATGCCTTTTTCTAAAAGAATGGACGAGAGGGAATTGGCGCATGTCCACAAATTTTGGGCCGGCAGACGAACTATGACTAAGGTGGGCAGATTTTCTTCGGATTACCTTTGTCCATTCCATTATGACCAACAATAATGCTTCAACATACCCAAAGACTAACTTAAGTTTGGACATTCTTAAGGCCGAGTTTGTCTCCGAGTTTCTGCCCCATCCGGACATTAGCCAGCATTGTCGTGCCGAAATAAGCGATTTTGTTTTCCAAAACCGCGACACTGTGAGCAGTAATCAGTTTGTATTGGCTTTAAACACGCTCAAAGCCTTTGGGTGGCCCTGCGGCGTTGCGATAGACAAATTGGCCACTGTTTCTATGCCAAACATTAGCGAATCCAACGTCACACTGAACGAAATCATTGCCGGTGTCACTCACTGTACGTTTTTTGGCTCATCTTTTGTAGCCAATTGAATAAAGTTATTTCCTTATTAGAAAAATCCGACAAACTTTATCAAAAATAAAAAGCTAATTGAATGCAAAAAATAGAACAAAATTGAAAATTAAGCCACCCTTTTTCGTGTCATCCTTATTTTTTCATTGTAACAGGAAAAGTCCAACTTAAAATGAGGAATGGAGCGTTTATAGTCAAAAAACGAATAAGAAACGGGCAAATATTTTTTATCAAATACAATGAACAACGGAATTAAGATTATTGATACCATCCATTGCGTTTTTAAATTGATCTATTAGCTTGCTCTTGCTAAATTTCTAAAAATTACTTACATAAAATTCCAAAAAAAATTTTTTTTTTCCATATTTTCAAAAATATATTAGCCGTTTTTGCCCCTAACCTATCCATGCCGTTTAATTTGAATCTGACACTAAGGCGACGGACTCTATTTAACACAAATAATCATAATTAAACAATACACAAAAATAATTGATGGATGTAATTTTAATAGGGCAGTTTATGGTCCATAGTCCCGGGTCGGCTTGCCTTTCTTAACACGTTTTTGTTCAGTTGAGGTTGACCAAATTGCGTGGCTCGAACGCCGCTTCTGGGAGCAATGCGATCGCCGCTCACTGAGCATTTCGGAAACCACTTTTGTGTCCTCCGTTCTGTCCGCCACCAAACGGTTGGAAGTGGCCAGCCGCGTGTTTCGACTGTTCAGCGAACACAACAATAGCGCCATCGGGTTCAAGGAGTACGTGTGCGGTTTGTCCAGTTTATGCCGAGGGCCGGAGGTGGAGCGGATGAAATGTGAGTGTATTACGGTGCTAAATTCAGGAAATTTTGAGCTTTGTAAATTTCTTCAAACTATTGGAATTTATTCAACGATTGATTTTGAAATTTCGGCGGCAAATTCTTGGGTGCGCCCGATTTTTATTGTTGTTTGATCACCATCTGATGTCAATTCAGACAAATTCCGAACTTTGGACCCTAAATAGAAAAACTCGACTTTGTAAATTCTCTTCCAAATTTTAAGAAAAACAGGCTTGCTTGGCTTTATTTTTCTAATTTGAGCCCAAGGTTCGGATTAGACCCCTGACTAATGAACTCCAAAAGCCAAATGAATTGAGAACATATGACATTTTAACCAAAAAAGATCTTACCAAAAAAGCAGATACCATCTCATAATGGTACAGTAAGTTGTTGTCGTTAAAAAATTTATTATAAAATGCCATTTTCTGTGAAAAAAAAATTTGACGAAATTTTCAGTTGCTGTCGGAATTTGGGACTCGGACATGGACGGCGTTCTGTCGCGCAACGATTTGACTGAACTCGCTGAATACTTTTGCTTTTCAATGGTGTACGCTTTTGTCCATGAGGCTTTCTTCTAAACACACATTTTTAGGACCTTTTAGCACCACAATTTGAGGCGGAGGAGCAGCAAAGACAAATGGACACTCTTCACATTTTTGACTTTGTTTGTTTGGCCAGCCAAAGTCCGACCGTCAGAGAGACGCTGTTGCAATTTTCGAACAATGTGAGGGGAAGAAACAAAGCCAGAAAAGAATTGGGAATTTTTTTGGCTGTAACTTTGGCACCCGACGTGGAAATCCCTTCCCCCCCCCCACCCTCGAACTATCGTTCGATACATCCAAAAACTTCGGAGAGACATAGCTCCGCCGGAAAAAAACTCAAAAAACATTAAAGTACTTGAAACTCGTATTTGAAAACATTTGCCGAAAGACGACATAAATTTCGTATTTTTGGAAAATTACAGTAATTTATCAAGCATTTTGGTTTTGTTTCGGCGGAGTTTCAGAGTGGTTTAAATTCGTCATTTGATTAGGTTGAATGCCCAGACAGCATCCCAACATTTTGTAAACACTCCCTAAAAAATCACATACATCAGGGTCCCCTTTTTTTAGGTTTGGATTGCGCTGACCACAAGTTCAAGCAGTTCGCCAACAATTACATCAAGTACAACTACTACCCCTGCTGCTTCTGTTGATGAACCGCCGGAGGAGGAGGAAGAGAGGGAAAGTATTGCTGAGGACGAAAGTGATGAGAAACAAAGCCAATGGGCCATCACAGAAGAGGGAAATGAACTAAAGCAACAGAAAAAACAGCGCCCGGGGGGACGACGACGGTTGGGCGGAGTGCGGAACATCGGCAACACGTGTTATTTGGGCGCGGCCGTCCAAACGTTGGCCAACGTGTCCCTGCTCAGCGGCTTTCTGATCAGCAAGTGATTTTCTCTGCCATTTTTCGAATGTTTTGTGCCGGTTTTCTGACCCATGCCCAATTTTTCTGAGCGTACACAACCCAACTAATTTTTGAAAATATTTTTTAACATGTTTTTTGAGCATAAACAAAAAATTTCTTGTTAGCAATTATTTGAAAAAAAATACGGGGCTTTTTATTTTTTTCTTGGCTGAGTTTTTGGGTGTACCGCGCGGTGTTTTCACTTTATTTGGTCCTTTAATTACCAAATGTGTTCTCTTACATTTTTTTTTTGCCCTAAACAGTGAGCAGCAATTTCTGCATTTGCCATTGGTGTTGCGATACGCCAAAATGTTGCGCTCCCTTTTGGTGAAGAAAGAGACGGCGTCACCGGTGGAGTTGAAGGTGTTCTCCAATGGAATGCTATTTTTTGGGGACACAATCTGCTTAAAAATTCCAACAATCGCTTTAGCCCCATATTTTGTCCTCTATTTTTTTCGATCCCCCCCCCCCACAATTTTTTGTTTTATTTTTAAATTTTTCCGTTGCTCATTTTCAGGAGAGTGTGTCGGAGAGGTGCACTCTTTTTGCGGACGATTTGCAACATGACAGTCAAGAATTCATGCAATTCTTTTTGGATGCTTTGCACGAGTCGCTCAAACCCATGCCAAGTACTGCTTCATCTTCTGTTGCTGTTTCTCCTTTTCGACGCGTTTTTCCGCCGGAGGGGGAGGAAAAGCGGCGAGAGAATGGACAAAGAGAGGGAGAGGACGAAGATGACCAACAAAAGCAGGAGGGAAATGCAAAGGACCAATTGCTGTTGGGGGACACCAATGAAGCGGACGAGGACGTAACTAGGGCACATCGGAACAGCGTATGGCAAAATGCCAAAAGGGTAATAAGAAAAGCCGTTTTTTAAAGCGTTTGGGTTAATCTTTTTTTTTTTTTTGATTTATTATATTCGATGCCCTTATTTTTATTTAACTTTTTCCATTGTAGCATTGGAAGAAAGAAGTGCTCAGTCCGGGACGAGGAAGCATTGTATGTGCTCAATTTTTGTTGGCCCCGGGGGACCGAACAGAACAAAAATCCGCCGCCGGAAAGAAAATTACCTAAAACGCTGTTTTTCAGAAAAAAAAAACTTTTTTTGAAGAAATTTCCGACAAATATCAAAAAATGGTTTCTTTAAATTGGGGTTTTTTTCTGAGAAAATGCAAGGTTTTTTGACAAAATTTTCCGATGGTATTATGTTTCGCAGAGTTTTGGTCGTCGAATTTTTTGGTGTACCGCCGGCGGGGAAAGACTTCGGGGCCAAGAGGCTCGATTTCCGAAACATTTTTTGGACTTTGGTACCCATCCCTGATGCAGACCAGCCCTAACATTTATACACAAAAAGGTGATTTCATCAATAATCCCAAGGTTTTGGACCTGTTCGCTGGTCAGTTCCTCTCCATGTTGTGCTGTCCGTGCTGCTCCCATTCGTCCAACACCTTCGAGCTGTTCACCATGTTGCAGTTGCAAATTCCCGTTTCCGACTCTCTTTTGATTCCCTTCAAAGGCATTTCTTTTTTGACATCGGATTTAGGGTTAATTTCTCTTTCCATTTTTAGTTGTCCGGAAATGTCCAACTTTGTCAATTGTTCGCTTTACATTGCGTGTGCCGGCAACAACGAAAGTTTGGCGCCTGAAACAACTCATTTCCGAAAGAATTGGCATTGGCATTCCCAACCTTTTGGTGGTCATTTTGAACAGAAGTGACGGCAAATACAATGTAAAATTATACATTAATTTAATATTGTAATAAGGCAAAAATGTTTCATTAACATATTTAAGGCAACTTTTTCAAAAATGTTTAACGGCGCCAATTCGCTCGAGGCGAATGCCGACGCCAATGCAGAAACTGATGGCCACGGCAACACACTGATGGAAATTCCATTCAACGATGACATGGACATTTGTTGCTTTGAAACGGACTCGGCTGGTGATGCCCACGACGATGGTGGCGGTGGTCATCTGATTTGTGTCCACAGGCAATTCGTAATCCATTTATTTATTGCTTTTATCACTAATTAATTATTATTATTATAATGAAGAGCCCAATAGAATCTGATTTTGGCATTTTGTGGCAAAATTGCCTTTTTGCCATTTCCTTGTTATATTTCACACATTATCATGGTGGCACTTTGTTTGAGGGAATTTTCTTTGATAACATAATGCCCAATTCAGTTGTTTTTCCACCTTAAAGCACTTCAAAAGTTCTTTTGCTGTTTTGGCATTGAATGGCATCGGCACTTACACTTTTGGCACGCCAATTGTCCTCACTTTTCCATCTATTTACAAAAAAGTACTTTATTTTCTTACCAAAAATTGCAACAATAATTTTCGAAATTTTCACAGCCCCAAAGAACCGTTCTCGCCGTTCAACTATACGCCATGGTTTTGGAATATGTGCAAAAGCGATATCAACCAAACACGGAAAGGCATTTGGCGAAGAACGGCAGTGGCAGTGGCGCCAAGGGCGTGGGTGGACATCATTACCATCACCATTTGTTTAACCGCGCATTGGACGCGTTCGTTTCCCTCACTTTTAATGCTAATTTATTCTTGTTTTTTATAGAAATGCCGACTCGGCCCACCAAAATGCCTATCCCTTCACGTTGGCATTGACCAAAAGTGATGCCACTTGGTGCCACAAAGTGATTTTTCAAATAGAATGGGCTTAATGCCCCTTCTCTCCAATTTCAGTGCGATTGGCGTCGTTTCTGTCGCGGGTGTCCCATTGATGCGAATTCGACGGATTCTTTTGCGCTCGACGAACTTTTGGCCGGCCAATGTTTGTTGACCATCAATTGGAAAAACGTTGCCGCGCTGCATTTGCTGTACAACAATTTGGCGGAGGTAGGTCATTTTTTCAGTTGCAATGCATTTTCTATCCGAAATTTTTTAATAAATATTTTTTTGGCCTTTTTTCTTTGAAACTAAAAAAAATAGCTTTTTGACAGGAAAAAGTTTGGTAATTTTCGTCCAAATTTCAGTTTTGCGAGATGTTTTCCGATGCTTTGTTGATTTATTGCGCCATTATTATAATTTCTCTGATAGATAAATTTTAAAAAATCTTTTTTTTTCAAAACCTCTCACTTTGCAATTAGCGTCAGTTTACCTCATTTTTGATTTAGCGTTTCATTGACGACTGCCACCAGCAACAGGCGTCTTCATCTGCTGGTGCTGAACTGCTTGACGACTCGTCGCCACGGATTTCCATCGACGATTGTCTCGCGGATTTCACTCACGCGGAACGCATTGACGGTTCCCATTGCGACCGATGCAGCAAAAGGCCGTCGCCGTTGCCACTGACCAAACAGTTGTCATTCACACAATTGCCCGACATTTTGGTGCTTTTTTGTTGGCACACGATAATTATGACAAATCTAAGTTAAATTGAGCGGGATCGGCACTATTCGTCCACATTTTACCGGGACTAATCCTTGTCTCCTGGAATTTATACTACAATTTCCCATTTTTTATAGTTTTCCAGGTATAAAATTGGGATCCCAGTCACGGAATCCTCCTAAAGTCCCGCTCAACTATCATTCCAACAATAAATGAATTGGCGTTCGACAGTGAGAATTTTGGAAATTTAAAAGGTTTCCCTTTTACAAATTTTAGGGCGTTCCTCTCTATCTTAGTCCTGATTTGGGAATTCGTCTTATTTATGGGCCTAAGTCAGTAGGGCTATTGCAGGGATAGGTCTAACCCAATAAAATTTTGTTTCCCTTTTTTCGTTCTTTTTTCTTGAGTTCATTTGTACTCTCAATTGTGCAATATTTACTTCTGTTGTGCCTTTCGTCACAGGTCATTTGCTTCAAGCGTTTCACCTTTGTGCCCTCTTTGCGCCAATTCGTCAAACAAATTGTGCCCGTTTCCTTCCCTTTGGACAATTTCGACCCAAGCAAATATTTTTCGTCTGATGTCCCCGCCGAATTGTTGACGCATTTTTCGCGCTATTTTTGCATTGGAATTGTGGTGGGTTTAAAACAAATGAAATAAAAATAAATTTGTGCATAAAATGCCAATTTGGGAAAAATTATTGGAGATTTAATTAAATTTGTTAACAAAACAATTTATTTTTTGGGGGTTTCTGAACAGGTGAGACACTAGGATTTTCTCTCTCCTTCCTTCGCTACCTCTGTTGATTAAACATAAGCTGGGGCGGAACAGAACAAAACACTGCCGAGACAAATCAATTTTTTTTTTGTTAAATTCTCGAAAATTTTTAATTAGTAAAATTTTGTTGGATTTCCTGCTTGAAAGAATCAGAAATTACCAAGAAAAACTAATACTCTAAGACTTTTTAAAACTTGTCTTGGCGCTGTTTAGGCTATACCGGAGTCGGTCGGGAAAAGGAAATTCCTAAGGAAATCAGTAATTTCATCACAGTGGCATATTTCACTATGGGATGGTCGTTCATAGTGGATGCCGTTTATTCACTAGAAATTTTTGCATTCAATATAATACGAATATTTTTTTAAATTATCCGTTATTTGCTGCCCACTCACTTAACTCCTTTTTTCCCCTTTTTGAAGACCCATCATGGCCAATTGGACTACGGTCATTACTGCTCTTATGTGCGGGATTTCTTTTCTGACGAATGGTTTTTCTGCAACGACAACAAAACTTTTGTAATTTTCTTTCAATTAATTATTTATTTTTTAATTTGTTCTGCCTTCTTCTAATTAATTACTTTCACTAATTGACCATTTAGCCCATCAAAAGCAGTGAGGTGGACACACGGAATGCGTACATTGTCTTCTACCAACGAGTGACTACTCCGACTGACGCCCATTCTTTGACAAAATGAAAACAACAATGATTATACAATATCCCTTCATTTTTTTGCTCTTGATCAGCAGAGATGAGCACATGGGTGAAAGCCTAGAGGAACGATTCGAAAATAATAATTATTCAAAATTTAATTTGCCATAATTTCTCTAAGGCTATTCTCAATTAATTCATACCAGGGCTGTCGCGAGCATGACATCTCACGATTAATTAAATGCACGATTACGGTTTTGGGCAAAATACGATACGCTTAAAATACAAATCACGATTTTTTAAAAATTAAAAAAATGAGCGTCCGGCGGTGCCAATAGGCGCCGGCAGGAAAAATAATGAAAAATATTTAAGAAATTGACAAAACAAAATTGTAAGAAAATTATAAAAATAGTAATATCTTTTATTTTTTAACTTTAAATTACAAAATAAGAAAAGTAGGCTGAAAAAAGAACATTTTTAATGTAACACTCGTTTAACGAATTTTTAAAAATTCAAATTGCCTGGGGCTACCAAAGTGTCCTACAAAAGATTAATTCTTAGGGGTGTGTAAGTTTTAATCGTGGCAAAATACGACTACGATTCCGAATTTTACACTCCTGATAAAAAGGGAAATTTCTGGTTTTAATTAATGTGTGCCTTTTTCGAAGAGCCAACGGGGGAGTGAAGTAAATAGGCCAAAATTTTTCAGGGACGGCCAAACAATTCCAGTTTCCTTCTCCACCTTGCGTACAGTAAAGTAAATATTATCTTGGCGACCAACTTGACTTATTACATCACCAAGTAACAACGAATGAGCTAAATAGCAAGGTAAACACATAAGCAAAAGAGTTGCGAGAGCAATCTTTACCAACATTAACGGCAGAAGGACTATAAGTCGCAATTCAACCCTAAGTTTCACGAAAGCAGGATTTTTTCTAAAAAAAATTCCAACCTCCTAGGATTTTTTTTTCAAAAAATTTCCATTTTTGTCAAGTTAAACTAGCAACACCCATTCTTTAGGATTGCCGAAAGAGAAAAAATAATTATTTGTTGGTTTATCCATCCAATCAAATCAAAACACCACCGTACTTTTAAATAAAGAGTAACAATGGATAGATGAATGCATTTATTGGGAACAAAGTGATCACGGACTCAATGAATGATCAATCGGCCGACCGTCAACAAATGGAAAGGGAAAGCGGCACTCAAACGGCAGCGGCTTCTTTTTCCGTTTTCACCTCATTTGTTTCAATCACAAGCGGACGAGTCGGGAACAGAGAAGAGATTTGGCTTTGCCTCTGAATTGTCACGAGGGCGGACTGGCCTTCCTATGGGGAGGGCAATTTGGTCAAAAAAAGCAAAAAATATCTAGAAGACATGCCGAGACCCTGGGTCATTAAAAACGACATTTTTCCGGATTAAACCCAAAGAATAGCTTACTGTAAAAAAGTCTCAAAACTTTCTCAGTATTTTAGGAGGAAACCAAAACCAAAAAGTATACAGAAATTTCAAGAGTTCTTACTATTTAAGAAAATTTTAAGTTTTTTTCGGGGAGGGGAGGGGAGGGGGGGGGGGGGGGGGGGGAGCGGTGCACCCCCCAAAACTCCGCCGGAAAAAATTGTCAAAAAAAAACTTGAATTTTCAAAAAAAAACACCAAAGATGTTTTTTGAAGAAAATTTTCAAAAAGTAAAAAGGTGGTGGAGGGGGAGGAAACTTAGCGCAGCAAAATAGCACTATCGTACAGTAGGCAAACTGACCATGTAAAGGTCCGACAACTGTTCCGCGGCCATCTTTTGTTGCCTGTACTGCTCGAAATAGTCGCGGATCCGACGGCGTGCAAAGTGACGGTAGTTGTACTGCGGGAACTGCAACAGAATAAAAAACTATTATTGACTTAATGACTCTGCATTCGAATGCCTGGGTCTAACAGTTGATGACCTAACAAAAGTTGTTTGCCACTTTCCTAAGACAATTTTTTTCACAAATAGGCGACGCCGGAAAAAAGCTTTAAATCTAATTAATTTTCAAATTTTGAGCTTTTTAATTTTCCGACCTCGCCCTGTGGCTAGGCATTTGCCAGAATAACCTTAGTTTAGCTACTAGCCAAAATCCAGTTATTTGACAGTTGAGGTCGGAAACCTATAATGGACCCAAAATGTGCCCACAATCACCAAAATAAATTCGGTACACTCCAAGCCCACGGCAACTTTTGTGACTGATGAAATTTACCTTGGTGCCGGCCCGTTGCAACGCTTTGTACAGCTTGAGCCAGTCCAATCGGGTGAGCACTGCCGACGAAGAAGCAGCAGGAGACATTTCGGCACAAAAACGAAAGGGAGGGAGGGGGGGGGGGAGGAAGGAATAATTAACCAAAATATAAGATAAATAGTATTGGCACAATGCAGCCAATAAAAAAGTTGTGTCAAATTGATAAATATTTATCAAAAAATAACAAAAAAAAAAAAGAAAGAGTCAATAAATTAATGAATATTTAAAAACAATAATTTGTGTTTTAATAAATAAACAATGGCACTTTTTGTAAAATGAGATGCAAAAAGAAAGACCTTCAAAAACATTAAGGTCAAAATTCACTGGATGAAGTTGTTTGTGTGTGTTTTGTTGATGACTATCCGACAATTTCAAGTCGTGCCTCCAAATGGTTGAAAAAGCGAAGCCGATCCTCCGATTTGAGCATCACAACTGCAAAAAAAGGGACAGATTAGCAATATTTTGACTTAACTTCTTTCAGACTTGGGTAAGAAAATGGAGGGAAGGCGGGTGAGTTGCCAAAAATAAGACCAAATAACGCCATTTAATGACAAAAACTTAGAAAAGTTCAACAACAAATAAACATCACAAGCTGAAAGCCCTTTTTTCGCAAATTGACACCAGCAATTGATGGAAAGTGTCCACATGACCCCAACCTGCCCGTGCTCCCGGTCCGACCCGTGTAAAGATCACCCAAAAAAATTACGAACCATTTGAATCGAAAGAGTGACGAAGTTCGATGCTTGCCGCCTCTGCCGCGCGCTCAAACGCTTTGCCAATTATGCTGAAATGGGGGGAGGGAAAATGTCATAAGCACTTGTATAATTAATTAAATTTTATAACGCCTTAAAGTCTCTAAATTTTATAAATTTCTGTCCAATCATTTCTGTGATTAAAATTGAGTGTTAATGTGTGAGTGTGAACACCACCGTACCTTTTTCTGCCAACATCGGCCAACTGTTCAGTGAGTGGCATCACTCCGGTGACCAGAAACCATCCGGCATTTGTGCCCAGCATTGGCACAGTGACGAGAAATGGTTTGTTGCGACGAGACGCTTTGGAGGAGGCAAACGCGCGTTGGAGAGAGTGAGTGAACAGAGAGAGACAGTGACGGGAGGTGAAAAAGGACAACGCGGGACTCTGAAGAATGATAGTGCTAATTGTGTGAAATGTTAAAAATTGTATACGTTTCGAAATCCGCCTTCCGGACCATACCCCGTTTTGATATGTAAATAACTGTGCCCAATTACTTGTACAACATATAAAAGTGTTTTGTTATTTTTAAAAATTCGTTTTTTTTTTCTTCGTTTGTATCAAAACACCTACGCGCCCCCCTAATTTTCTGCTCACTCACTATTCCCTCTTCACAGCCTTCGATAAAGTTTCATGAAAAATTTCGTGTTTTCAATATTTTGAGTGTTTTCGATTTTAAAATTAAGTTTTTTTTTCGTATTGTCTACTTTGAAAAGTTGAAAAATTTTCCTCAAAGAATTGATTTGTGCCGAGTTTTACCTGTTGCCCAATTGTGATGACGAAATAATTGGAGGCCGAAATGACATGGCTCTGCACGATGGACCGCTTCATCAGTTCGTTGAGCGACTGCAGTGCTAATTTGTAATTGCCAATGCCGCGAGAGAGTGCGCCTAACTCGCGCCCCCCGGGCTTGAAGAAGTGGCGCAGAATTCGGCTGCCCGTGTTATACCGCTCACAGCACAACTGCTCATCCTCTTCCACTGTGCTTCTGCTGGTGCTGTTCTCCACCGCCTTAAGCGACCCAACAAAATTGAAGAAAAATAGAACAATTGCGAAAAAGAAAAACAATTGCGAAAAAGAAAACCTGGTTTTGGCCCCTTAAAATTTTAAAATGTTGTAACAAATTAAAAGTTAACGTTGCTTCACGGGTGTTGGGTTGAAACCAAACCAATAGAGCTCGACAAATAATTTCGCCTTGGGAGGCCGACTCAAACAAGTTCAATGGGACCGAAACCACTCCCATTTTAAAGAATGGCCTCAAAAAGGATGATATGTCGTTATTTAAAAACCATCATTATAAAAAAGTTTAACAAACAAATGATTCATAACTTTGCTCTAAAGCTAAACTTTTTATTCTTCATATCATTTGATAGCCCTAAATTTCCTTGATTAAATAACGCCCTATATGGTGCGGTTGTTTTAAAATAACCGCTCCGCACCCTCAAAAAGGGATAGACTCATGTTCATTATCCCATTCTATTTGGCGTTTAAACTAAGGTGGCATATCCCATGTTTTGTCCTCACTCACTTCCTTTTGTTGCTGCTGTTTGTACTCCAATTGAATGCTCAATGCCCGGGCAAAGTCACAGGCACTGAACGCGATGCTGTAGCCGAGATGGGCAGTGAAAGAGTAGAAACCGGCGCCGATGTGCTTCTCGAGAATGGCAAACACCTCCTGGCGACGCTCCTTTTTCATCGCCTCATAATTTTGGACACATTCAGCCAAAGTGAGACTGAAATGGACGGGAAGGACATTCCATGGAAAAAACCCAACGGTTATTCTGATAATGAATCTAAAATAGGAGTTCCCCCTTCCTGCCATCGGGCAGGACAATTTTTTGCCAAAATTGGCAGGCCGATTTATGGCGGGACTAAAAATAAAAATTCGAACATGGTTTTTTTTTGTCGAACGATTATTTCTGAAATTTATTGGCCAAAATTTGTTCCGGCAAAATTTCGGGCGGCGTAACTCTTGAATCCAAAAATTTGCAAAATTTGCGATTCCCAACCAAAATACCCAAGTTGGGCGAGTATCTCCTTGAAACGGTCTTCGCCGCGCTGTGACCAAAGTTTGCCCTGACAAATGAACAACGGATCGTTTGCCATACTTTCGTACAGAGTCCAATGCGAATAGAGCGGTAAAGTGAGTCTGAAAAGGAGGGACAAAAGTGGACCAAAATTGCTAAATTTATAACAAAAGCAAACACATTGGCACACCCTTTTTGAGTCCAGGAAATTTGACAACAAAACAAAAAAGCGAAAAGTAATAAAAAAAAAGGATGTGGGGGCAATAATTTCTAAGATTATGGGACCAATTAAAAAAAACGCGCACATTTGCTAATTACTAGTAATGCATATTGAATTTAAGCACCAACTCTTTGTCGTAAACGATGCGCAGTTGGTCCGTGCCACGCGTCTCGTCCAACGACCTGCCATTGCGCAGTCCGTATTTGCGAATGAATGGCCGCAATCGGTCCATGCACAGTTCAGAGTAAGTCTCCACCGATATCAGATGGTCAATGTAAAGGCTATTTAGCCCGACCGTAGCGCACCACATCATTTCGGCACTGCCCTTTCCCAACTCGTGAGAAAGCTCCAACATGAGCAGAGAAATCTGGACGGCAAAACGGGGGAAGGGAATTTGGGGCAAAAATGAAATCCAAATTATTGGCTGTACTGCTTGAACTTGTGGGGCTATCTTTCGCCATTCAATTTTTGGTCCATGAATTACTGACCAAATGCCGCCGATAATAGGGCGACATTCGGTCAGTAATTTTAAAGAAAATAGCAAAAACAAAATAAATGGCAATGTTAAAGGATAAAATTACAAGAAAAAAAAAACTCACCGGTGCTGCATACCAGGACTAAAAATGCAAAATTAGAGTTTAAGCATATTTTACACTTAATATTAAGGAAATCCAAAATGGACGAAATAAACAATTAAAAACCCCATAAAAAGCAAAGATTTGTCGACCGGATAAATACCCTCCTTTACATACCTTTTTAGGGGAGGGAGGGAGGGAGGGAGGACGACACCTCCTGACTTCGTTTGTATGAGGGACGAAAGGAGGGGGGGGGGGGGGGGGCTTGGTAAATAATGAATGGACTAATTCGGCATTTTTTGAAGAAGAAAAAAAAAGGTTCCCGTAGAAATCAGAGATTAAATTTTCAAATTCTCACCGGACCCCAACTCGCTCAGTTTTTTTAAAATTATACCTAAAAAAATGCACAAAAATTTACCTTTAGGTAATAGCTCCAAAGGAGCTCTTTCCTGTTCCTCCTCCACCGGCTTTTCTCCTGCCTTCGGATTGTGCGCCGTTCAATGGTCGCCACAATGTCCTCTTCCTCATTGTCCTAATTTAAATTGTTTGTCATTAAAAGCAAGATATGGCAACTAACCAATGTTTTTTTCTTATCTTTTTTTCTTATTGCTGATTTATAAAAAAAACAATTCGAAAATCCCCAGAATTTTGAATATTTTGCCATTTTTAGTCCCACATCCTTTCATTGCCCTCCGTTTTCCCACCTCTGGTGGTGGTGGCTCATTCTCTTCTTCGCCATCGCTCGCTTCTTCGTCGTCCTCCTCCTCCTCGAAAATGGCAGCCGCTTCCGGCATCTCCCACTCCCCAACTTCGGATGCCGCTGCCAAAAGGCGCACAGTGTCCGCGTCGTAAATGTCCTCCAAATTGAGCGGTCTGCGCGACTCCAATACCCAAATTTTCACCTAAAATTGAAAGTTTAAAAACAAAATCAACATTTGTCAGAAAAGACTTCGTCCGACAGTTCGCCAATGTTTAGTTCGCTGACGGAGCGCGAGCCGATGCAATTGACCAGCACAATGTTTTTGGCCTGTCTCTTGTGGTTGTTGATTGCCTTTTCCAAGGTCGGGAAGGAGTCCACCGGACTGAGCGTGTAGGAGGCATCGTCACAAGAGAAAATGTGCTATTTGAAGGGGAAAAAATGGGATGGACAAAGGGATTAACAATAAAAACAATTACACATGTACCCTAATTTTAGATATTTTTGAGATTCAAGGACCCAGTTTAAAGTGCCAGAAAAAAAGTAATATTTAGGGGGAAAAATTTTTAAAAATTTACTGTGAGTATATTGGTAGCACAAAGTGCATCAACATCAGTGCCGGTGACAATGAGCGTATGCTGAAATGAAACAAATCTGTGCATTTCTTGCAAAAAAAGTCATACTCCGTTCATTATTTACCTCTTTTCTGATCTGATCATAAAATCGGAGTTTGAAATTGTCTTGTATTAACATTTTTTCTAATTTTAAGGCATAGAATTATATGCGCATGAATATTTTTCTTGAACTGTTATGTAGTTGAAACGCACGAAATACATTTTTCTGCATGGTTTCACGCTTCTAGGAATACATATTTTTGTTTTTTTTTAATGCAATTTGAGTACCACTACAGTCATGGTCAGGGATCGCAAATGAAAATTTTGAAAATCATCTTTTGGCTGGCAAAAAATCATCATTTTAAAAATTTTATTCCAAAATCAAAAGAAAATCAGTAAAATGGGCCCGGTGGTGCCGATAGGCGCCACCAGGGGAAATTTTGAAAATTTGGGTGTATTTTGGTAAGAGATTTTGCACCAAAAAAGACCTTTGAGAAAACATAGGCAAAAAAGGGGCCGGCGGTGCCAATAGGTGCCGCCGGGAAAATTTTTGAAAAATTGAGTCCAATTTGTTAAAGGGTTTGGGCCTAAAAATGGCCGTTTTTGAGGATTTTTTCAAAAAATCCCTTGGGAGTAACAATTCGGTAGCGACAATTAGGCAGTGAATATTCATTTAAAAAAATCCGAATACAAATAAATGAAATGGGGAGGAATCATTTTGATTGTAAATTATTTGTTAATTGCTAAATGCTGCTTATGAAGCAGTTTGCTGCAAGATTTCGTTCTTATAATGGAATTGGGAATGATGAAAGGCGAAGATGGACAGGACATTACGAGTTGGGTAACTAAGTACGAGTCGGGGGTCGTACGAATTGGACCTGTACGAGTCGGGTTTTTACCGATGGGAAGCAGTGGGTCGGGCAAAAAAAAAAGCAAATTGAATTTCACTATAAGTTTGCAATGTTATCGTTTGCAAAATATTATGCTTTTCAGGAAATGCTTCTTCAACGACGGCAGCCACAACGAAGAACGACGAGAGCAAAATTTAAGGAAATTTTCTAAGAAAAAATAGAAAAATGTTTATGTTTTATTTGTGGAAAATGTTTAGTCTATGAATAATCAGAAAAAGATAAATTCAAAAAATTGTGTGTTATATTTACCCCAGCTTTCACAAATTTGGGAAACAAGAGCAGATGCGTGGGATAATTAGTTCAAAAATTATTTGTCGCAGTTTGGGCTCTTCTTCCGTTCCGTCGTCGTTCTTTTGCCCTCCTGAAAATGGGGGATGAATTATCACCCCTTTGGCATCGGTATTTGGCATATAATCCAATAATTTTCCCGCCCGTCCCGACAGTTGCCGCCGTCGGTCAAGAGGGATGAGGGGGGATTTGCCAAAAGGCGGAGGGACGGCGGGGCCAATGGCCCGCCACCAAATGTTTTTCCAACGGCAAAGGTGGGCATGAGAAAGGATTTAGGGTGATTAATCAAATGCGGGACGAGGGGATGGGGATGAGGGGAAAGTGCCGAGAATGAACGGGGCGTAAATCCAAAAGGCACGCCGCGCGAGTGCCGTCCTCGTCACCGCGCCCCCTCAAAAAAAACAGTGCCGATTCCGCGCGGCACGGCGGCGTCCTCACAACCCAAACAGATATAGGTAATCTGTTTTTCTATCTTTCAAAAAGTGATTCATTCTTAACAAAACAGACATATTGTTTTTTTCTGTAATAATTTGTGCCCCCGGGTATGCCCAAAAAATTTTTAAAAAGCACAAGAATTGGGCAATGAATGAATTAAAGAGACTTCCAGGAGAACTGAAAGTGGCACAATTGTCAAAAAACTCACCCACCCCGTCTTCCATTTGCCCCTCTAAAACATGCCAATTTAGATGTTTTGGGGTTACTCACCTGTTTTGAAACCAAATCTTGATCTGCCTGAAATGTTTGAACATTGTTTATGGCTTAAGGAAAAAAGTGCCGAATCGGCCACCGAATGCCAACCATTAAAAATGGCACAGAAAGGAAGAGGAATCCCTGGGACTTTGTCGTACTTTGTTCACCAATTTGAGTTCACTCCCCGCACTTTTGTCCGACTATTTTGCCTATGTCCATCTTTCCTGTTTGCCAATTCCTAATTCCCCCCCCCCCCCAACTTCTTGGTAAACGGGGGATTTTTCTTCCCAAATTTTCTTGTCCCTCTTTGTTCCTCTCTCCGTGCCATCCCCCGTCCCCTTCGCTTCTCTCACCGTTCGGTCAGACGAAGCCGTGCCGACAGCGCCGCTTTGCGTTCCCTGGTGATGAATTTGTTGCCATTGTCGAATTCTTGTTCCAGCTCCTGTCTTTGGCATTCACTGTAAACCACGCGATAAGTGTCTTTGGTTCGAACCCGAACATCTGAAAAGAGCAGGGATGGCATATGAAAATTTTCAAAAGCCTCATTTGGTTTGGCAAAAAAAAATCTCATTTTGAAAATTTTTATTCAAAAAAAGAAAAAACGATTAAAAAAGGGGCCGGTGGTGCAGATAGGCGCCACCTTGGGAAATTTTGAAAGTTCCGAATGACACATTGTTAAAAAATGAAAACATAAAAGCCTAGACCTAGTCGAGCTTAAGCCTATGCCAAAGTTTAGACCTAAACTAAGCCTTAATTATAGAGTAGTGTCTGTTTAAAAAATCATTCGGAACTCGGCCTTTTCGGCACTCGGAGTGGAAGCGGAAAAAAGAACATTTCTTTAAAAAAGGACATATAACATCCCTGGAAAAGAGGCAAACAAAAAGGCAAGGGGCGGCGGAATACAGCCCATTTTGGGGTAGAAACACGGCCCCAAATAACCCACAAATTCGATGGCATTATACCCATATTTCTCGTGCCTAGAGGGTCTTACTGTTTGTGCCGGGGCCCACCGGGTGCCGTGGCTGCGGGCACAGTCCCGGGAAAGTGCCGCTTTCCGCCCGCCGACTCACTGCCGCCGCTACCGCTGCTGCTCCCATGCCAATGGTAGTCATCAGTTTGGTCCTCTGCTCCTCCCCATTTGCTTTCCACGAAGTCCCAACTCCACCGTTGGCCAATTGCTGTTGATGATGAATGCCATCTCCACCGCCGGCACTTCCATGTTCCAACTCGGAAATATTTGATGAAATCGAAGCGGAGCAATTGTTGGGCAACGGCACGGGCGGCAGAGGCGGTGGAACAGCCGAGACGGCACCGAAATGGTGCAGAAAAGGGTGGTGATGATGGCATTGGGCATGGGCATGGTGAGAATGGTGGTGATAATAGGCGTATAAGTCGTTGTTGTTATTGTGGGAAGAGTACAAATTGGGGAAAAAAACGGCGCCGGCGGAAGAAGAGCAAGGGACGGCACAATTGGAGGAGGACGGGTTGAAGACGGACGAATAGGCGCCGGACAAAGACGAGGCGGAGGAGGGGCCGGAGGAAGACGGGGACGGGAAGGAAGGCAACTGCTGATGGCGATGCTGTTGCTGCTGGAAGGAGCCGAAGTTCGACTCGTACAACTTAAAATCTCTTATGACTATGACAATTGGTTAAGCAATTTTTTCCGCGAAAAAAAAGATTATCTCCGTTAAATTTTTTTTAAATACAAAAATAATTTTATTTTAAAAAAATTCTGAAAATCAAATTTCTCCATGGGAGGAGTGTACCAGACTGAATTGGGGCGGCGGCCTTTCAGCAGAACGCGTGCCAAAAGCATCACATGGCTGATGACGTAGCTCATCTTTTGGCGTTAGGACTGATGCAAAGCGGTGATGAAGAGAATTGGAGGAGGAGGGCACAATGGGCGAAGGGGGAAAGGGGGAAGAAGCAAAAGAAGAGGGGACAATGGCATCAGAGGGGAAAAGCGGCCCGGGGCCAATGGCACCGACACTAGCAGCATTATGATTGTTATTTTTAAGCATTTTGTTGGGGAAAAATACGAAAACAGGTTGGACTGAGCAAGGGTCAGTCCCAGAAAATATGGGGGGGGGGGCAAGGAGGGCGGAAGAGGGGGGATAATGGGCGGGCGCGAAAGATACGGTATTACTGTCGCCCCCCTCCTCAAAGCAGCAGCAGAGGGGAGAGGGCGTGGGGAGGAGAGGGCGTGGGGAGGGGACCGCGGCAATGACCGCCGAGGAACATTGGCGAGAGAAGGATAATATGCCTTCCTCCTCATCCTCCAACAATGGCACAAAAAATGGCGTTATGTCAAAAATTTTTAAATTAATCAAACGGGAAAAAAAATGAATTTCGGAAGGGAAAGACGCAAAATGAAAGCGCACTTATCAGCACGACACTTTTATCAGCAGCCTAATTGGCTTTTGTTTCTCTTTGAAAATGGGTTGTTGTGATAAGAAAGGGCTTATTGCCTAATTTAGTCCACTTTGTCCAAATGATCCAATTCGTTCCACAAATTAATTCAGTCCCCAATTTACTTCCCCCCCCCCTCCATTTTTGGCCTTTTCCTTTTGTGCCTTCCAATGTATCTTTCCCTCAGCCCCCCCCCCCCGCGCCCTCCCAAATTGAATTTTCCGCATCGTCGTAAATTTGTCAAAAATGCGCAAAATGATGTGGAGGAAAGTGCCGGAGGCAACTCTCCCAAAGAGGGAGGGGAGGACACACAAAATTTGAACAGTTTTTGAAGGGGTGAGCAGACGGACAGATGGGCACATCCGTGGCACAGGGGGCGAACAAATGGATCAGTGACATGCCGCCGACGACGACGAATGAATGAATGGACGTGACGAACGATTGGCGGAGGGAGCGGGGGGAAGGAATCGGAACGGAAATGGAGGGAAGGCAATATTTATTGATAAAAAAGAAGATTTTGACGATTCAAAATAGTAAGACCAATATGGCCATTTAAGAGAGCAGGGAGAATTCGGAAAACCGAGTTGGAAGAACAAAGACGAACACTTTAAGACCCGTTTTACCGAAACCAGGCAAAAAATTGAAAGTCAGGAGAGAAGTCTAAAAATTACTAATCGAACTGGTGAAAACTCAATTTTACCAACAAAAAAACCCCCCCGAGAGAAAACCCAAATTTTGTCCTAAAAACTATGCAAAACGTAAAGAAAGTTTTTTATTTTTAACAGACAAAGACTCAAAGAAAAAACTGGGGGCATAAGATGCAGAATTACTGTACCCTATTTCTGTAAAATTTCTTTTTTAAATCCAAATAAAAAAGGCATCCCGGCCCTCTCCCTCCGGTAAATGGTGCCTTTCATCGCTCACTTCCCCCCCACCCTTCTCTTCTTTTTTCTCGACCATTTTCACCTTTATTAGTCCAAATTTTATTTGTTTATTGCTCTGTCGTTGTGTTGCCTTTCCCTCCGAGTTTTTCTCCCCCCCCCCCTTTTCCCATTGTTCTCCGTGCCCCCGCCCTTTTCCATCACAGCAAAAAGAAGAAATATAAAAAATGGCGGCACTTTAAAAGCAGCCAAAGAAGCGCAACAACAACAAAGATGAGGCGCTAATCCTTTCCCCCGCCCCATTCCTTTGCCTATGTGCGAAGGGGGAGGGGAGGGCAGCGCCGGAGGGTGTGCGCTCTTTTTGGGGGGATGTCCTTCCCGACGAAGCGCCACCCTTCCCCGGCCCCAGCCAATCCCGCCCGTCCATTCATTCCCTCGTCGTCCGTTTGGGATGACCACCGCCCCTCCATTTGACCACTCGCCCCGTCCCATCCGCTCGTTCATTCATTCATTATTCTTCCGGAAGTTTACGATGGGAACCCACCGCACACCCTATCCCTTTCCATCACCCACACACACATATTTGAACTTTCCATAACACCCCTAAAACCGAAAAGTATACCCACACAAATAATTATGGTATTATGTATGATTAGGGAGAGAAGAGAAAAAGAGAACGTGTTTTAAAAGTTTATTTTAATTATTTCACTCAATAGTTTTTAAAATAGAAATTAACAATTGGCTAACTGCAATATTAACTATGGACGGTCAATTCTAAAGGAATTATGTCTATAAATACCGCGTAAATGTAAAAATATATGAAAATGGGTGACAAAAAACAATGAGCAAAAAGGGGACAAGAAATAGACAAATTGGGCAATGCCAATTCTAAAAATATCTGTTTATAATAAATAAATGAATATAAAATAGGGTTTTATTAGTTATTCAAATGAGTATATATTTGGTATCATTCGAAGACTTTAATTTAGAAATGACCATTAAAGAAAAATAAGTTAATGCGTTAATAGCAAAAACCACAAAAAAAAAACACACAGTATTTTCCCTAACATATTCCGATTGTTTGGCCTACTTTTTGTTCCTAAACCGAAAGGACCAAACAGAAAAAAGCTTGACATTTTTTGGGTTTTAATTGGCAAGACAATTAATTAGTGCCTAATTATGAGGCCCAAGGGTCACTGGTAAAAATAATCAAAAAGAAGAGCCTTCTGTCACTCTCGGCACCAGCAAAAGAAGCAGCCCCTTCCCGAAAAGCTCTCCTCAAATTCTTTCCACAAATGTCAACGGCACCAATCCGCTTCGTCCGCCGCTGAGTTTTCCCATTGCCCATTCGCTGTCCGACCGTTCCGCCACCACTTCGATCAACTCGCCCGCCCGGAAGCACAGATCGCCGGCCACTGGGCTCTTGAAAAGGGGGACTATGTGTAGTAAAGGCTTTGTTTATTTCTCAAAAAATTATAGGGCTAAAAAGTAAATTTTGAAAAAAGAATCGAAATTTTATGAAGATTTTGGATTTATTTTTATCAAAGTTTCCTTCCAAAAAATTTTCGGAAAATGGAGCTGAGCCATATTGAGAAAATTCAGCGAGCGGCATGTCAAAAAAAAAAAAAGAATGCCAAAGGTACGGGTAACCATGCCTAAGGTGGTACTCCCGAGGTCTTCATTGACAGAATGCCCTACTTTGCCTGTGTCTCTTTGTACGACCTAATCTCGGATTTGTCAGGACTTTTGTTAATTGCCACCTCATAATCGTACAATGCCCTCAGAAATTGCTGTCTCCCGCCCCGCTGTTGTTGTTGTTGCATTATGTTGTTGTTTCCCCTCCTCCCGCTGCCGTCGTTTTCCAATGGCAATCGGCTCAATTCAGCGGCTCCAATTTGGACGTAATTGACGGGGAAAATGCCACCGGCGCCGCTATTGTTCGGCAGTTCACCGCGCAACCATTCGCCATTGACACGCGAAATGACCGTAATCCAATTGTTGGCAGAGAACTGTATAATAGACGATATAAAAGGGAATGGATTTTGCATCAGAAAAAAAGACGGAAGAGTAGGAAGGGGCAGGGCAGGGACGTATCCAGGATTTGGGTCTGGGGGGGGGGGGGTACTGGGCGGAAAAAGTCAATTTTTTTTAGGGGTTTTCTGGTTTTTTTCACGGGGTACGTACCCCCCCCCCCCCCAAGACCCCCCCTCGGTAAGGGAAAAAACCAGAAAACCCCTAAAAAATGACTTTTTCCGCCCAGTACCCCCCCCAACCCCCGGTACCCCCCCCCAGACCCAAATCCTGGATACGTCCCTGGTACGTACCCGTGTACCCCCCCCCCCCCTGGATACGTCCCTGGGGCAGGGAGGGAGGGGAAGTTGCATCTTTTACCAATTGCAAATTGGGAAATTGGAGACCTTCGAACTTGGTAAGACAAAATCGATAAAACTTGAAACCACTCATCAACAAGCGTTAGGGTAGGTCGAATATATACAGAGTACCAAGGATCTGATCTGAGACTCTTTTGTCCTTGTTTTCCCAAACTGTCCTGAATAAATTAGGTACTTAAGAATTTCCCTTTTGGCAGACTGAAAATTAATTTTTCGCAAAAAACAACAACACACCAAGCAAAACTGGATTTGGTTCAAAAATAAAATTAATTCAGATTCATTAACAGTAAAATTCAGAAAGTTTATAAATCATTAAACCGGCAGAAATTAAAGCAACAAAACAAAAAAAGTTGAACACCTTCAAATCGCCGGGTATCCCCGTGTCAAAGTCGTACAATGCCATGGCACGGCATTGGCCATTCCAATTGGTGGAGGAAGGCATTGCCAAATCAATGAGCGGGGAGGGAGGCGAACAGCGGTCCAAAATGGGGTAAAGCGGTGCGGAGGAATGGGGAGGGAATGAGGCGGTCGAATCCAACGGTCGGAAGGGCACCGACTGATTTTGAGCTAAATTTTTATTAAAATGTACAAAATTTATTGGAATAAACAATGCCGTAGCGTACTCACCGGCAAAAATACCATCAGCGAAAGTTGTACCCGCCGCGGGGGATGCCGACGACCATTGGAATTGGTCACGGACGCCGGCGAACGACGACGACGGCATTTTGTTGGAGGAAGGTCCAAGGGACAAAGGGCCAAAAATGTCCTCCAATTCCTTCTCGGCCGACCGTTGGCTGTTGCTCATTTGATCTGAAAATTGGACAGTAAACAGAGAATGTAGAGAAAATTGGCACATGTCTATCAATTAATTAAAAAATTCAAAATCAGAGGTGCACAACATTTAAGCCCCCCCCCCCGGAATTAAAAAAAAATACAAAGAATCAACATTTTTCTCGAAGAATTTTTTAGGGACTTTTCCAGGCATAAAATTATTATTATGACAACATTTTCAAAATCTCGAAAACATGATTAAGCCGACTCTTTTTAATCATGAAACAATCGTACAAATTAAATTTTTTTTTTTTGTCCTTTTTATAATTTTAGTAAATTTCTTTAAAAAGATCCTTGCGCTATTTTTGGCAAATTTTTAGTGGAGTAAAAAATTGATATCGGATTTCCGGCTCCAAAAATTTTTCTGGTGGCGTGCTTGACGTGGAGGGAAATGAGCCCATTCCCAACTTTTTGTTGTCGATGGTGTTGCCCCACTGCTGCTGTTCATCGCCATTTTCTGTTTGTTGTTGGCCGTGTCGCGCCCGGCACCGAATGCCGTCGTCCGCCCAATGATCTCTTTGCCCTGCTGGCGAACCATCGACGTAACCGTCTGTTTGCCAAAGTTTTGCACCGTCGGATTTTTGAACACTGTTTGGAGCATTTCACGGTTTGCGAACAGTGCGGACAACGATTGGTCAACAACTGAAAACATACGGAAGAGGATAAAACGGCGGTTCTACTACATTTTGTGAGTCCAATCAACTGACGACCATTTTTGGTTTCATGGACTTCTTGCTTAATCAAATTCTTATATTCTTGGCATCATTCAAAAGCTTAAAGCCTGACGAATACATTAAGTGCATGAAATTTTCGTAAAATTTGCGTCAAAAAGGTTGCATGAATTAAGTTGTTTTCTTAATACTTTTCGTGGACTCGTTAAAATGCAGGAGAACCGATAAAAAAAACGATCGAATGAATAGAAATTAGGCAATAAATTGTAAAACGTCCTCGCAACTCCAATTCCCCAATTCTGAAACTGCACACCATAACATTTTGGTTTTAACCTATAAATACGAAAACATTGCCATATTCCACCAAAATAAAATGATTGTTTTAACGTGTCTTACTGTTTTTCTGTGTCGCATTGTCCCCTGCCGCACCGCCCGCCGGTCGACTTCGAAACGCCGTTGGCAAAACGGCGGCAGCAACAGCAGCGGTAGTGCCGGCCGAAGGTGACGACAAACCAGACCTCCCTTTGCCAGGAGGTGGCGGAATAAATGCCGTCCGCATTTGATGACGACGAAAAGGACGGCGGAAAAGACATTTTAATCGTTTTTTTTAAATTTAAAATAAATGCCAAAAAAAATTTTGAAGAGTAA
The DNA here is from genome assembly GCA_039877585.1 of Heterodera filipjevi. Taxonomy (NCBI): domain Eukaryota; kingdom Metazoa; phylum Nematoda; class Chromadorea; order Rhabditida; family Heteroderidae; genus Heterodera; species Heterodera filipjevi. The sequence goes on from JBDPZO010000008.1 coordinate 4,411,195, forward strand.
AGTGTTTGAACAGCTGATAAACAGTGTATTAAAGCAGTGGATATGAAAATTAAAAGGTATTTTCTATTTTCTGTTGAAAAATTAAAAACAATTTGGTAATGATTTTAATTCTCATTTATTTATTTATCTTTCTCCTCCTCCTCCTCCTCAGTATCGCATTTTCGTCTCTGTCCCTCCTCCGCCCGATTTGCCACCGCCACCGCTTCGGTTGTCCCATATTTTGCTGATTTTCTCCAATTCTCTGTCCAACTTGCGCTCCTTTGCCGCCGCCGTACTCTTCCGCGTCTTCCGTCCTCCGCTCGTCTTCACCCCGAATTGATAGGCCGCCTTCGGGTTCGCCTCTCGTGCACCTTGGTACCGTTCGTAGTCATCCTGCGACTCGAAGTCCCACCGTTTGACGGGCCCTTTCCGGTTTCCCTGTAAAAAAAGGAAAAGTGAAAAAAAGCATTGGCATTTGCGTTACCATGTCCATCTGTGTGTAGTCCGCTTCATCATCACTTTCTCCGCCGGCATCGAGCATTCCAATTCCACCTGAATTCACCGATACAAATTTATAACAAGAATCTCGGAAGCAATAATGTATTGTCCGCCTTGGTCTCCCTTGTGGATATAAAAACTCGAACCCGGGTAGAATTCGGCATAGGCGTCCTCCTGCTCCAAGCGACGCTTCTTCAGCTTCTCCAGGTGTTGCTCTTCCGTTTCTGCTGCTGCTGCCGTGTCAGCGTTGCTCACCGTCTTTGTCTGTTGTTCATCCCTTTCGCGCTCTCTCTTCCGCTCTCTGTCTTTGGTCTCGCGATGCCCCCTCTGTTCTCGATCGTCTCTGCTGCTCCTTGAAATTGACCAAGGTTAGGAGATTGTGTCAGCAATCCAATGTTTCCCAATCTGTTCATGGTACTGAAATCTGTCAACTATTATGATACCCAATTGTCATAAACAACCGTTCCTCTAAGAATTATAAAGATAATTTCGAGTTTGACTGACACTATTTCGAACAATTAAAAATCGAGCAAATTTGCAACGCAATAATTTAAAGTTGCTCTCCTTTTTTAAAAAGTGATAAAAACTAGGATAGAAAATAATCGGTTTAAAACCGGTCCCTCCGGTTTTCGGTTAGGCCGGTTTTGCTACCCCGGGTTTCGGCCCAAAGGCCGGTTTTCGGTTTCGGTTAACCGTTTATTCTCGACCCTAGAAAAACACACCTCTCCCGGGTGTTATCCGTGTCGAAATAGGAAGTGGCTGTCCTCTTCGACCGCCCCTCTTCCCTCTCGCGTCTCCTCTCCTGGTGCTTTTCTTTGCTCGGGTCGTACTCGTCCAAACCCTCAAAAATGCTCGCTTCCGTCGCTTCTTTAGCCGACTCAGTCGTGGCGTCCGCACCCTTTCGTCGCTTTTTGACGTCAGTGCGAAGGTAAGCAAGCACTTGGGTGAGTTTCTAAATATAAAATAAGAATACAATATGTTGATTCAATCAAGCAAAGGACGCAACAGTCAGGCAGACCTTTTTGGGTTAATTTTCGGCGAAAATCCCAAGACCGCACAAATCCCCCCCGGTCCATTTTGGAACTCAGTCCCAGTTTTTCAAAATTGACTAAAACTCAATTGACCCAACTTTGCCAGAAATTTTTCAAAACTAATAGCACTTTTAGGGATTCTTTTCGTCACGTCATTGCTCTGTTTTATCTTTTTTTGCCAAAGTGATCCATTGTCACAGAAAAACAATGCCATGAGCAACAAACATTGATCAGCAGGTTATCCGCGTTGATATTCTCGCTGGACTGGTCGAGGGGACAGTCCACGATCGAGCGAAGCAAAGTGCTGGGCACGTCCGTCTCTTCGTCCTCCAACTCCACCACATATGCCATGCGGCCGCGTGCAAATAGTTCATTCCTTTTCGGTGGTTTACTCTCAAATAGCACTTTGCAAATGTTGGCCACCAATTTCGTGTTGGCCGCTTTGCTGCTCTCCGACAGCGGTACATTCCCTTGAGAATCCTGCAAATTTACAACAATAATTGTGCATTCAAAAATGAAAATTGCAACAAAAAAAAATTGTTGTTTCAACCTAAGCGCAACTTGGAATGAAGAAAATTGGAATCAAACATCTTTGGAATCTTCCAATAATCTAGCAGAATTAGAAATTTCGTTTTCTTACCTGTTGCTCATGGTTTTTGTCGGTCGTTTCATGTTCCGATATTTCGGTTCTGACTTTGTTCAGCAAGGAATAGTCCAATCCCTTGACCAGATGAGTGTGCTCCATGTCTCCGCCCAAATATTTCGACTTCTAAACAAGACAAACATTTAGAAAAAATATTTAACTAAGTGTTTTTCAAGAAAATCCTAATTCGAAATTTTGACTGACTGCAAAGCCCCCACCCCGCCCTCCTCCAAAAAAACCTGAATTTCAAGTCGGCGAGTCTCCTCCAGCGAATTGTTGGCAAAGAAATTGCCTGGCACCGCTTTGTATGCGCCGGTCAGTCTTTGTCTGATCTCGTCGTCCGTCGAACTGATGCCCTTTCGTCGTTCCGCTGCTCGATCTCGGTAATTTTTCATTATTTCAGCCAGGCGGGCTTGTGACTCATCAAAGAGGTCTTCTTCCTCTTTGCCTTCGGCAGGCTTTTCCCGATGAAAATTGTTGAAATTTCTTTTTTTGGTTGTTTTTTTATTAGCCACATTCCCGCCGGTTGAAGGAACTGAAGCAACTTGGCGATGGGTAAAGGTGGTCACGGATGACGACGAATTGACTGTCGCCACACGGTCAGTTGATGAAGAATGCGTTGAAGACGAATGTGCACTTCGGGCAGAAGCCGGAACAGCCAAAAGTTTTCGAAAATCGTCGTTGTTCATTGCTGCTTTTATTTTTAGCCGTCAATTGGTTAGTCAATTCCAATTAATAAAGATATGTATATTTAAATGCGACTTGTAATTTCTTTATTACAGAAATATGATTGGAAATAGGTATGTAGCTTGGGTAAGAATTTATTTTGGCCAATTCTGAAATTAAAAAAAAATTGAAAAAAATCAAAAGCCCCCGGAACGGGACTTCATTGCCGCCGTTTCATTGTAGCCCAGCCGAGCCGTTTCCTAACCGAAATTCAATGTGATACTCAAACCTACTGGCAATGAAACGGCGATGATCGTCCCCTACCGAAAGCCCCCCCCCCCCGCCCCATGTATGATTTCAAAAATTGCCAAGCAAAAAATTTGTTTAAAGTCATAAAACGTGTTTCCAAACAGTTTTGAGGTTGATGTTAAGTAAGGGCTTTTTGACTTTACTAATGCGTTTTTTTAATTTTTCTATATTACATTCAAGTTAACTCTGGTTTATTTCTTATTCTTGGCTTCAAGAGTATTTTATTGTAAAATTAGTGATCTTCAAAAAATCTTTTAAATATGGTTAGGTTTTTTATTGTATTTAAATTAAAATGTTCTTATATAATCAACGAATCATTGTTCCATTTTGTTTAGACCACCACATTACAACCTTACCTTGAAGCTGTTCGACGCTCTCTGGAGGCGGCGCTGTGTCTCCAACAGTTCGGGTCACAAGTTGTTGAACGTCACAATAAACCAGAGGCAAGTTTTTTTTGCGTGTCACAAATCTAATCAACGATCCAAAAATTACAAATATTGCGAAATTCTTGGCCGAAAAGCGAAGAAAGCGCAACTCTGTTATATATTGTAAAAACCTTTGTATCTTGTCTTGTCTTAATACCCGATATATTATTGGTTAAATTACATATACCCAATCCTTACCAGTATTTTTATGCATTTTCTTGGGGGTTACCCGTTTCGTTATGCCCCATTTTACTTAAAATGTATTTGTAAGAGTATCTTAACATTTTTTTTTTTGTGTTGCACTTAGGCTCATATAAAAGAATACCGAAAAGTCTTATATCGAAACGAGGCAAAACCGAAACGGGGCATTTTGAAACTAGGCTTTTTCCCACTGTATATCGAAACGGGGTATAGCCATTTTTTTATATAGGTCGAAGTTCGGACCAGCAAAGAGTTGTTATTGACACCGGTGATGGTATGCCGGAACAAGCAGGAAGCAGTTCTGATTGAGCCGTCCATCAATTCGGTGCGGATGAGCATCAGAGTCAAACAGGCGGACGAAATTGAGAAGATTCTGTGCAACAAATACACCAAGGTGGCTAGAAGAAAAGCCCTGTTTATTTTTACCTTGGATTTAGTGAATTTTTGTTTTCTAATTAGGAAAAAATTCGGATTGGGCTAATTCTATTTTTGCGTGTTAAGTTCGATTAGTAAAATGGAAGCAATAGCTCCTTATTTGTTTTTTTGCTGCTTTAATGAAAATATTTAACTCTGTTTAATGTCTTTTTTTAGTTTATGTGCCAACGCGCGGACAATTTCATCATATTGAGGCGCAAACCGATGCCCGGATTTGACATCAGTTTCCTTATCACCGCAACACACACCCAAATCATGTACAAGCACAAACTCATCGACTTCCTTATTCATTTTATGCAAGAAATTGACAAAGTTGGTTTTTCGCAACAAAAAGCACTAAAATATGTGGGAGAATTGGCAATTTCGTAAATCGTTTCCTTGAAGCATACTTTCCAGTTCATTTGGGAGTTTTCGAAAAAAAATTTTTTTTTGCTAAATCTGATTTTCTTAAGTTGCGGGGCAAGTTAGGCTCTGGTTTCTTTCCCATCCTTGAAATTCTCAATCGACAAATTTTGAAAAATTTGAAATTTATACATAAATTTTCAAAAATAAGTGGCTGATTGCACAAATTTTCTATAAATGGTGAACTTTCTATACAAATGTCAAAACTGTCATCAATCGACACAGATTTTCATTGCATTTTTTTTTTTTTTTGGTTATAGCATTACCACCATTTAGGAGATTAGCGAGATGAAACTGGCACTGAACGCGAGGGCTCGTACATCGGCTGAGGAATTTCTGAAGCGGTTCAACTAATTTGTTCATTGTGTCAGCATAAATAAATAATGCGAGATCACGACTATTCTTTGAATATTTCCCACAATTGTTCCAAGTTTTCTGTAATGATGAGCTTTTATTTCTTTGTGTCTGTCGCTAAGAAATATTATTAATCATTTATTCTACTAAAATATGAAAATTAAAAACGTTCTACTTATTTCATTTTCTTTTACATTTAATCGTTGTTTTCGAAGATAGTTATTTACATATATCCCAGTCATTTACATTTTGGTGTATTCCTTATAAAAATGACGAGATCTTTATAGCATTTTTATCTCTGTAATTTTTCCAAAATTCCATGCAAGTTATTCAATTTACACTTTTCCGATTAGGTATGCCTCGGTTTACCGTTTCGTCATTTGCGCTGTTCGTCGTCCTCTGCTGTTCTTTGTCCTCTCCCTCATTTTTCGTTTTGTCATCAGAGCAAAATGCCATTGAACAACGGCATCAACTGTTCACCATTGAAGGCAAAACCGTTGTGAACGCAGAAATGCAGCAGATGAATCCAAATTGGAGGGCGGGGGCAAGGGTTTTATTGGACTACGGAAAATTTGTTGGATTTGTCAGGTGCGTCTCCAAAACGTTTTGTTGAAACATTTCCGTCCCGTTTAGACAGGACGGCTCATTCGTCATTCCCGATGTTCCGTCCGGCTCCTATATTCTCGAGGTGGCCAGTCCCGACTTCCAGTTCGAATCCGTTCGTATTGACATAACAAATTCTGGCAAAATCCGTGCCCGGCGTCTCAACCTGCTCCAAGTAACTTCGCAAAAACTAAAACTTATGTCATGCTTTGCGGTTTTTTACAAAAAAGATGAAGAATCCGGCTAATACTAAAATGCTTAAGTTTCGAAAAATCGAGGTGTTTTTAATTCGCCCTACTTCCGTCGTTTCCCTCTTCCATTTTTTTTGGTTGTAAATCTGAAAAAATGTAAACTTTTCTGATAATTGTTTTGGTTGTGTGGGGCTTTTTCTTTCCCCTGATGTCGGATAACCGCCAAATTGCAAAGATTGGGAAGGAATGGCATTCGTTTTTCAGCCAAACGTCGTATCCACGTTACCTTACCCCGTCAAATTGACCGCACGGCATCCGATGAGGTATTTCCGAGTGCGCGAAGAATGGCGCATCACCGACGTGCTGATGAATCCGATGCTGTTGATGATGGGCGCTGCGTTTATTCTTGTCGTATTGATGGTCAGTTTTACTTCAATCATTCATTTCGGATTGGAATTGATTTTACAACAACCGAATATTTAACTTTTGTCAAATTTTTAGCCTAAACTGGCCGCCCAAGACCCAAACGTGCAAAAGGTCGGTTCTAGCACATGGGATGAATGATTTTGGGCTCGGATAAAAAAACCTAAACATTTCTCAGAATCTTGGTACAATTGATTTGATAGCCCTTGGTACCGAACGTTATCACGACTGTTTGATTTGAATGTTTAGCTCCGCGCTCGAGGACCATGACCAGCCCCCTCCCCCCTCCGAGATGAAAAAAAATAAAATATTGAAAAGAACAGATTTTGAAAATCAGATTTGATTTCTCTCAAAAGAAATCTAAAATTGGCTGTCAAAAATATGTTAATAAAAAGGGGTATTCGGATTCCCTCTCCCGAAATTTTTCATGGTTACGGGTTGTCGCACTCCATTGATCCATTGACGTAGTAGCATCACTTCACTGTTCTTTTTCAGGAAATGCAAAACATGCAGTTGCCAAAAGTTGACATGCCAGGTACAGTTTCTATTATCTTTCAAAACACTGAAAACGCTTTTTTATTCTGTTTCCTCGCGTGACCTTAATTGTTCGATTTCTAACTCTAAAATGATTGGATGAATGTGTTATTTCCGATTGACATTAATAATTTCACGAAAATATTTGCACTTTTTCCAGGGGAGTAGAGTAGCCGAAAAAAGCCCGCATTCAATTGTCAATAAAGCATGGTATTTTGTTTAATTATGACCGAATTCAGACATGGCCGATATGTTGGCAAACATTTGGTCGTCCGGCAACAAGAAAAGCAATCGTAAGCCAAACTCATCTGGGCAGACTACGAAACGCATCGCACGGTGATGAATCCGATGAAACAAGAAAAAGAGGCGGATAAACTCAGTCACTCATTTCCTTTTTGGAAATTTCGTTACTATAGTCATGCATAAAATGAGAAACTTGACACAAATACATAAGTACAAGACATGTTGAGACCATCTATCCGTGCCAAATAGTTCTTCAATTATCTTAAATAAATAAGGATAACTTAGAAAGAAGTTAAAATTAAAATAATCTCTCCCTTCTTTCCTTCACTCTCTCTCCTTCCCCCTCCTCTCCTTTTCTCTCTCTCCCTCACTCTTTCTCCTTTCCCTCTCTCTTTCCCCCTTCTCTCCCTTCCCCCCGACTTCGCTCCTCTCCCTTACTCTCCTTCCCTTCCCCCTTCTCTCCCTTCCTTCTCTCTCTCTTCTCTCCCGCCCCCCCCTTCTCTCCCTAATCGGAGCAGCTCGTTTCCCCCCCGAAATTAAAGTGGAATTTGGAAGCAATGGGTGGACTAGAAGATGAATAGAAAGAAAATGAAAAAGTGGTATGCTATTTGGCCACTCCTAGGGGAGAATTTCAGTGGGAATTGGGCTCTTAAACCAAGCAATTTTTCTTTGGACGGATACATTTCCCGGACCCTGCTCTCTATCTAATGACATTCGAAAAATTCACTTAACTTTAATCATTTATTCGTAAAACACGGGGAATTAGCGTGTGTGGAAATCCTTTAAATATTTGAAGCGACATTGTAATACTTCTCGAAATGCATATCATAAAATAGCATGGCAAATAAGCTCACAGCGGAAGAGCCAACACATTATTGTGGGTGATGGATGATAAGCCAATTTTGGACACAACAATCAGCAGGGGGACAAGAAACTGATCGGAAGAAGATTCGTGCACAATTATGTTTTTGTAATGGTGGTGTGGCCTGACTATACATTGAATTAAGGGACAATTTTAACACAGAGAGAGAGAGAGCGCGGAACAGGGAGGGCGGTTTGGTTGGGTTTCGGGTCAATGGCAAAACGTGCCAAAATGTGTACATCGGCATCGTGGTGAGATTGTCTTCTGAAAGCCACGGCAATCGATTGTAATGGCATTTGCGCTTTTTGCATGTTTTGCCCTCGATTGTTCGACTTAGCAACAAAAAAAAATGGAGGAGGGAGCAGCACAAAACGGGGACATATCTGACAATGAACAAATATTGTGTGTTGTTGTTGCTTTGGTTTTCTATCGCCATTTGACTGAATATTTGGGGGAAAGATTGAAAAAGGAAGAAGAGGACAGGAAATGGAAGAAGCAAATTGCCACAGATTAGAAACAAAAAACAGTGCATAACATCAATTTCTCTACAAAATGTCCTCATTTTGGCGCGACTCTTCCAGAATTTTCTCGAACGAAAACGGCACAAATGGATGGCCCATTCCGCTGTAGAATTTGCTTTGGAATTCGACCCTGAAATAAGCGGAGAAGAAAAATGAGAAATTTCAAAATCGGAAAATGTTTGAGGGAAAGGGACAGCAGTAGAGACAGACAACTCTGACCAGTGGAGACGAAGCGCGTGCAGAAACGCCGACAATCCCTCCATGAGCACGAGGATGGACAGAGTGAGTGTGCCAAACACGATGAAGATCAGATAGGTGAGGATGGCACCGGTGTAACCGCTATGGATAAACCCATTCCGAAGCACCATTGACCAGAGAACGTCGGACAATTCTAAAGGCAATCACTGATCAACATCACTACTCATCCGCAGCAAACATATTCCGTAATATTTTATCACAACAATACGACGCAATTAAGACAGAAACCCCTCTTAAATTTTCATCAGTCCTTACAAAATTAATGGTCAGTTTAGGACAACCCGCCCTATCCCTCCCCCCCCCCCCGCGATCCGCTTACGGGCATGTGCCAACGACAGGGCCCAAAGACGGAGATAGGAAGCCGTGTGCGAGATGCAGCCGAGAGCAAATTCGATGGTGTGAATAGCCTGGTAGACCATCACATCCCCAAAGGACCCGTCCCCGTGCTGTTGTCCTCCGCCGGTGCCACTCTTTTCCCCTGCCGCCTCGTGCTGTTTATGCGATGGTGTGTCCTCATGATGGTGCAGCACTTCAGCACCGTCTTCCTGCATATTGGCATGGACACTCTGAAGCGAAAAGGGTTGAATTTGGCAAATGGAAAGGCAGAAGGGGAGAAAAGAAGGGAATAGCGGAAAAAGTGATGGCATTTTTACAATTTATAAGAAATTTGACAAAACAGATTTGTACCAATTTTTCAATTCTGGATTATTAAATGTAGAAAAAAAAACTGCAAAAATGCCGAAAATTATAGCAAAAAAAGCATACCGAACACACGCGCAAACAAACAAAAAGTTCAGAATGAAAGCCAAAAGACAACAAAAAGGGGAAATCCTATCATTCCACACAGGGTGCACTTCGTTTCCCCCCCCCGTCGTTCCCCCCCCCCCCCGCATCGTTTCCCCCCCGAAAATTTTTTTAAGAAAAACTTCTAATTCTTAAAAATTTTTCACTAATAGATTACTAGGTAGTTTTTTCAGGCAAGACGGGGGGGGAAACGATCTGCTCCGTTCCAGACAATGGGTTGACCAAGCCCAACAGAGGGTAAAAGTTAAATTAAATTTTATAAACATTTATATACCGAAAATAAATGAGTTCCGGTCGGGTTGAGTTGAAAGAGATTGGACTGACTGACTCCTTACAATATGACAGACAGCAAACAAAGGAAAAGCAACTCAAATAAATATTTTTTACAAAAAACAAGGCCACCAAAAGCAAAAGCAACGAACAAAAAACAAGCAAAAGCAAACAAAAGGACAGAAAACGAAGCAAATAAATGAACACCAAAAATCCCAAATTTGTTATTCTCTAAAGGCACCACAACCACAAAAACGGACAGTGCTAATGTTGTGCGGATGATGTTGGTGTGGGAATTGGAGGTGTTCATCGACAAAGCCTTCGTCCTGCGGAACAGCGCCAAAGATGGCATCGGCCGTGTCCACGGCGATGGCATTGCCACCGATGCGGCCGGTGGCGGAGTTTCGACGACGCCGCAACGCAGCTGCGTCGTTTTCGCGCTGACGCCGCTTCAACCGATTCCACAACAGCAACGGTTTCACGAACAACATCACCGGAATGGTCAGCATGGCCAACCCCAACAACACACTCTCCGCTACGCCCTATAAATGTGGGTAAATGCCGTGAGAAGAAATACCAATTGGGTGTGGGTGCCGCCGCCACCGCCGGACAATGAACGACCATGCTGCTGACGCTGTTGCCAAAGCACGTACGGTTTGGCAAACAACATCACGAGAATGCAGCCGATGGCGATTGGGATGAAAATCGATTCAAAAAAGGACTAAATTCCGCTTGATTAACCACCCACCAAGAACGTGCAGACATTTTTGATTATAACCTAACCCGGACCGTAAAATTGAATATGAATTTTCGAGAAAAACTGGACAGCAGTGGAAAAAATATACTAAAAAAAAATATCATTTAAAATAAAAAAATTATCATTTAGAATATTAAAAATAGCATTTATGCCAAATTTTCTGCAGGCCATTGACGGTTAATTGTTAGCCATTCATTCACCCAACTAACTTAACCAAGGATTCAGTGCGAATTTTTTTTATTTTGGTGTTTTTAAAAAAGAAAAATTACCAAAATGAATTCATATGAAAAGTCCGAACCGGTGACAGTCCACGCCACACTTTTATTTTTTAAATTATCCACCAAACCAACAATCACACCTGACCAGGGTACCAATAGTTGAGATGGCACATTGGGTCGGTGGTCTTCCCATCCGGCCCATAGAACCCTTTGTTGCGCGATTTCATCATGAACATGTTGATCAGACCGATCAGCAGCGATGGAGCACAGCCGGCACCAGGGTATTTGTAGGTGAACACCGTGTAACCGCCCTGACAAAAAATTTTTAAGAATTGGGGACAGTGCGGCTATAGAAATGCCACGAGACCAGCGCGTCAAAGAAAATCCATTTGGCAATGATTTGCAAACACAAATAGATGAAGATGGAGGAGAGGAAGATCAGTTGTGGGATGAACGTGAATTTGATGTCCAAGTCCGAGCCAAAGTACCTAAAAACTTAAAGAATTTAAACGCGCAAAAAAGACATCGATCGGCACAATGCCCGAATGGATGACACGGCACTACCACTGACTTGTGATTGTAGTAACTGAGCGCAACCCCAAAAGTCATTTGCGAAATGCCGATGATCACTGAGGCCTTCATTTTCATGGAGTTCAAGAAGTTCAGCTTGTTCGTCTCGGCCAAGTTCCACACCGGGTCAACGCCGATTGGATAGGGCGACGATGCCTTGACAATTACAAAGGAAACCATGCCAAGCTGGTTGGACAGTCTCCAATGTGTCCACTTACATAACTTGCCCATGGATCCAATGTGACCATTTTCTCCGGATCCATCTTTTCAAGAGAGGCACTATCGTACGGTGAGCGCCAGGAAGTGCCGAACAGATTGAACGACTTGCTGAACGCGTCGTTGTAGATCAGTCCGGTGTAAATGGAGAACAGTCCCATCAGAAAAATGACGTAGCGACCGCCAAAAAACATTTGGAAAATCTGAAATTTTCAAATTCCATGCCTCATTTTGCCCCTTTGGCTTTGTGCCAGTTCCTCTCACTTCGTCTTTGATTCGCTGTGCCTCCAACCGCTTTTCCTTCAACACCAAATAAAGGGCGAACAAGAACATGATGAGCCCATGGCCCAAATCGCCGAACATCAGCGCAAACAGAAAGGGAAACGTTACCATGGTGTACGGGGCTAAAGCAAATTGAAAAGTGTGAAATTGTTAATTAAAACCCATCATTTGAACATGTCCATATTCTGGGGGTGAATGGATATATTTGAAAATTTGGGCAACCAAAAGAATAAAATTTCAAAACGGTTGATTGACATTCTCATGATGTAAACCCCGTCGAGATTCGTTTTTGAGATTATGTCAATGAATTTTCTATTTTATTAAATATGAATTATTTGAATGACACTAATGCCCAATTAGGTTTAAAATGATATCCATGTGCAATTGCCTGAATGATTGTTTACCCGGGTTTATCTCCCGGTAGTCGGCTATGCCGTACGCATCGACAATGGCCTGGAAGCCCTGGGTGAATTTGTTGGTTCGGTTAAAAGTGGGCGGCGGCTCGGCGGTGTCCATTCTGTTCAAAATTGACGGCACTGTGCTGCCACTTTCGTCCTGAAAATGTACCAAAAAAAAGAAATAGAACCGTCGGCACTTTTTCAATGCTCTCAAACGTACACTTCCTGTCTTCAGTGCCCGTTGGATTCGGTCAAGTTCCGTAACGGGACACCAACACTCGGCAATGAAACACTTCTGGTCCAAGTTGAACAGGTTCAACGTGTGGTAAATGGCCTTGATTTTGGTGACTTTTGCCAACCACATGCGCACATTCTTCGCCGCCGAAACCTATTTTAAATTTTTTCTTGGCTTTATGCAATTTTCGTTCCAATTTTCAATTTATTATTGTAGCTTCAAGTTTTTTACAATAGCGTGCCGCTGAATTTGTTCCCAAAATATCATAAAACCACGGGAATTCCAGCAGATTTGATAGATTTAAGGAGGAAGGAAAAAAAAATTAAAAAAAAAAACTAACTGGAACAGAACACGCGCAGAAAAGGCACTCAAAAAGTAAGGTTTTTTTTATTATACCAACAACCTAGGATACCTTTAACGAATTACCACCAGAACTGGATAAAATTTAGCCGGGAAAACCCAAATAATTTTTGCCGTAAACCAAACAAATTTAATTTGTTTACCAAACGGATATTTCGTGAAACAACTATTATTTGGGATGCGTCCCCAGAATCGTATCTTTAGAATCCTCAAGCGCATACACTTTACCAAAGCCCCTTGGTTTTCTGAAAACCCTGAAGCCTTAAACCTAGTTTTTTTTACTAGAAACCTAACCTAACTTTTTTGAAAATTAAGCCCAACTTTTTTTTCTAAAACTAACCCTAGTTTTTTTTGAAACGAAGCCTAGCTTTTTAAAAGCCAAAGAATTTTCTATTTCGTTTTTCAAAAAAATAGGGGCAATTGTATTCAATATAAAACGATACCAGCACTCGGTGCCTGTGGTCCTGCGTCTGTCCCAACACCGTTTTCAGGTCCTCAATCCGTGTCATCACCCCAATGGACATTTCCCGTCGCTCTTGCGGCGTCTCCGGGCATGGATAAATGGAGGCACGGAAACTGAACAAATTGACTATTGTAACAAAAAAAAAGAGCCAATAAAGCGCTTACCCCTCACAAATCTTCTTGATTCGACTCTTCAACTGATCCCCTTGGAAGAAAATGATGAACACCGCCTTTTGGACAGAAAGGCCCTGAAAAAGAGACGACGCAATATATGTATATCAGCATCATCAGATTTCGTTGTGTAAATATAAGTTTATAAAAGCCAGGTATAAAGTGCGAGTTTGGACCGGAATTCATTATTTTTTAAATGCAAAATTAAAAAAAAACATATTTACATAATTAAAGAAATGTTTTAATTTTATTCGTAAACCCAAGTCATCATTTAAAAGAATCCAGCTTTTTTCGGACTTTTAGATTTGGAAGCCAAATAATAATAATTTCACCGTCACAGTGTCACTGAGTGCCTCGGTGATTTCCGACTGTCTCAGGAACACATTGCCACGGCATGCGCGCCATAATAAACGTTCAAATGTTGGCAGACGTTCACGAAGAATTACACCGGCGATGAACCTGTGCAATTAGTGCATTAGTCCAAATAGCTTCTTTAAGACTATATTTAAATGGCTTTAAAAGTGTAAAAAACGTATTTTAAGCCATTCAAAATGGAAATGTTTATAGTAATAAGAGATTAGACATAGCCGTTGCTATTTGTCGAGAATTACATTTGTAACAGATTGGACTCGGCACTCAATAAAATCGCTGGTTGGGGTTGTGTTTCCTCTCTGGATTTTTTCCCAAAATAGTGGGATCTGGCACAACAAATCCCAATTCTTCTAACAGAATTTGCCCAATCTCTTGTGACAGTGCGGTGAAAATGTGCTCAAATGTGTGTGTGTGTGCCTTCATCATTCACTCACTTTAAATGGCCCTTTGTTGGAATGGGTTCGGTGGCCCGTCCATCTGTTGGGATTAGGCTAGAGCCGTCATCCGTGAACAGTTCTTCTTGTGCGAGGGTATTTAAGGCCTGCTGTTCGCCTTCATTCTGTTCATGGGAGGAGAACGGGCACAATTACATAATTCACAGATGGAGGAGACGCAAAAAAAAAAAGAAGTCGACTAAACCCAGACATAATTCGGAAAGTCAAACTTAATCCGAATTTGGGAGAACGCGCGTATCATTTTGGAAAAGTGTGTGATGTTAAAAAGAATGATTGGAAAAAAGCAATTGAACAGAAAAGCGCGAAAAATGAAAAACAAACAACTGTAAATTAATTAATTGGAGGTGGAAACAAAAACGAATCACAAGAGAAAATAAACTCGCGGGGCGAACAAATTAATAATAAATTAGGACGAAATTTAAAACAAACAAAAAAAAAGAGGTAGAAAAAGAGCACTTAACACTTCACAGTTTAACATGAGATGACAACATCCATTTGAGCACATAAATCACCGCACTGTCACACCACAAAATTTGGTAAGTGTAAAAATGAAAAATGTAATCAATCGGCAATAAATTGGGACCAACCGAAAACGCAAACGGGAACCACCGCCGCCGGTGTCCATGAAGGGATCGGCAGCAGCGCCAAGCAGCGGCTGTTCCACGTCAAAGTCCACCCGCGTTTCCTGGACAGCGGCGGTCGACCGTTTGTGCACCGACGTGGTGTACAACCAGGCACGCCGTTCCGACTCGACCTTGGGCAAGCGAATGTGACGAGAAGACGACGACGGGGGAGCAGAGGAGGAGAAGGAAGAGGAAGAGGAGGTCATTGGACAGAGGAGAAACGAAAAAACAAACGCAACACATGGTCAGCAGCAGAAGAGGCAGGGAGGGACACGGGTGGTATGTGGTGGACGGACAGGTTTTTTTTTTGTTCTTTTGGGTTTTAGGACCGTATCCAAAAAATGTCAGAGGGGAACCGCGACAAAAAAAAAAAATAGTTTTTTTATTATAGAAATAAAATTTTTGCTATTTTTGATCTTTTTTTAGAGGGACCGGCGGTATCGACAGACATGTACGGAAAATTTCTGTAAACTTTTGTCCCTCACCTACACCCGTTCTTACGGGCCTTGGGAAAGGGACAAACGGACCAAGTCATTTTGTCCATTTACAACACAATGAAAGGACAAAAGCAGACGAACGAACAACGGGAGGAGGAAAAGAAAGGGGAAACATTTGGAAAAAAGCAGAAGCCGATTGATAAGTGAACCAGTACAGCCGATATCGCAGAACACCAAAGTCAAATGACAGAGAAAGGGAATCGAAAATAGGCCCGTAACCAGGAGGGATCAAAAATATTCCCCTCCCGCCTCGCAAGGAAATTTTTTTTTTCGTAGAGTTAATTTAGGTAAATTTGGGTCGATGCTCACCCCCTCAATGAAAAAAATTGTAGCCCCCTCCCCTCCCCAGAAAAAACCCTGGTTACGGGCTTGATCGAATATCAAAAAAGAAGCAAACTACTAAAATTCGAACAGAGAAGCCCAACATCACACAAAGGGGGACTTTAGAAAGGAATTTTGTCTTCATTTGTAATAATCAGAAAAAATTTAAAGGCCCGCTAAAGATAAGCTCATTAATATTAAGCGGTGGTACCTCGTCGAAGAATTGCTGTGTCTTTCTGAGAATGTGTTTCAGCTCCGTTAACTCGGCAAAGTTTTTCTTCAACATTTCCTCATTTTGGTTCACTTCTCTCAATTCATTTTCGAGTTTCTCAAAAATTGCCTGAAAAAAAGACAAAAAATTTCAAATAGATTTCTCGGAAATTAGTAGGGGAAAGGCCTTGCCTCCAAATCGAACATTTCTCGCGGGATCGGCGCTTCCGGGTTTTCCCCAGTGTCGAGCATCGGAATGCCGTCTTTCTTGATCTCAGTCTCAAGAAATCCTTGACAAACAAATGTTAAATTGGGTCCCACCGATGTTCGGACAAATTTCTTCTAAATTATTACTCAATTTGCGCTCCATTTCATCACAACGACGCACTTCCGTCACAAATTTGCGTTGAAAAATGTTAACTTTTTCATTGAGCTAAATTGGTCGATTTATTGCAACTTTGTCGGCAAAAAACGCACATCACGAAATTGCACAAGTCCAAGTTCACCCAACTCGGCAACACACGCATAAGCGGCTTCCTTTTGCAGAAACAGTTGTGTCAAGCACCTAAACAATGACTGCTTCAGCAATGTGCCAACATCCAGAGGATAGGTCTCACATTTCTTCACTTCGGTGGATGGAATCCATGCCTCTTTCCTTTTGGCGGAGGAAAAACTCACGAAAATCAAGAAAAAACAATAACTTTTTTTGTTCAACTAAATTTTAATAATTATGAAGACAAATACATACATATTACAAACTTCTAGTATTTGCATAACGGACGGACTAATGGAAATCAATTAAGAAATTATATACCGTATTTCCTCGAATAGAGCCCCCAGGGGCTCTATTGTTCAACCCCCCTCAAAAGGGGGGCTATAATCGAGGGGGGGGGGCTATTCGAGGAAATACAGTACATTAGAAAAGAGACCAAATAATTGGTTGGTTTTGTTTTTTTAACAAAAATATGGAAGAGTCAAATTGGCCCAAAGGAAAAGAAAAAAGACATCTTTTGTCTTTCTTCTATCGCTTTCCCTTAATTTACTGCCTCCAGCATATTCATTGCACTTGGCCAGGCGAAAAAATCCAATAAATAAATTGGAAGTTTTTTTCCTAAACGATTTCCCTGCCTTTTCTGCCTCTCTGACCTCACATGCGGTCTGTTTCTGTGCGCATTTTTATTTCAACTTTTAATTGCTTTTTCAATTTTGGCTGTCCCTCTTTTACCATTTGTCTGCATTTTTTGTTTGTGTCTGTTCCTCCGTCCTGTTCCTTCTTTAAATAAGTTTGGTTAATATTCGCAATTAATTTGTTCACACAAAGGAGAATAGCAAAAGAAAATTAAATAAAAGCATAAGGTAATACCCAAATAATTAAAGGGTTTGGACAAAGGTTTTTTTTGGCATTTATGAAGATGGGTGGAGAATGAATAAAAAGCCGTATGTTTCATCGCTGAGACCATAACTTTTTCCCAAAAGTACTTTATATGCTCTATTAGCCTACAAAATTTTCAAACATTTCGTTAAGGTACAAAAAATTATGGACAAAAAACTCAAAAAGTCGAATTTTTCTGACTGTTATGGCCATAACTTTTTTGTGACTCAATGAATCTTTTTTTAATTTTTGATAAACAAACAAAGAATGCATAGAGCTTCAGAAGATAATTTTTAATAAGTTGATTAAAAAAAAAATTATGGCGCTTCAAAGTTTAGTCGGAGACGAAACGATGGCGTGAAAAATACCGCGACGAACTGGCCAGGTTCCCCAATAAAATCAGATTGTTTTTCTGAAATATGAAGCATATAAAAGGCTCAAAAAAAGTTAATCAATATCATTATTACTTTTTCAAAAATGAAACTTTTTCATCCTTATTTAATCTAACTAAATGTTATTGTTGACCCCTTCCCTGCCCACCTGTTATTTTTATTTATTGTTCACAAATTAATACAAAAGATTTTAAATATTTTCTTTCCGAAAACATTTACAGCTAACAAGTTATTAATAATTATCAAAAATTTTAGATCAAAAGTTCGGGGTTGAATTTAACATGCATTTCGACCAATTCGAACCTTATTTCTTGCGTTTAATCAATTTTGGGCAATAAATGTGAATTTTGGGGGAAAAATGGAATTTCGTATTTTGTTCGAATTTTGGGGTTCGGAATTGGTTGAAATGTATATCAGATTCGTGATCAGCAACTTCAAAAACCCCCCTAATACAATTTTTATGAGTTAAATGCTTTAAAATTTTTTCGTAAAATGGGCGGGGGACCCGTTTTACTATTACTCGAAACTCGATACCCGAAACCTGCATTTTCCTTAACCCAAAATGCCACTATTCTCTTCTTGAAACTTGGTATTTTTCGGCCAAACGGCAATAATGTTTTTTCACCAAAAATTCTCAATTTACTTTGTACTATTGTTATTTTTTTATCAATTCAATATTTAGTCCTTTTAGTTTTAATTTTATATACAAAATAGTAAATTTTTGCATTAATTTGTTAAGATTTGTTATAATCGCTGGGCAACTCTTGAAGTGAGATCAACAATCGCAACAATTTTTGGCCTTGAGCCAGCACACCATCATTTCTTTTGTCCAACAATTACTGCGATCAAAAAAGACCCTTTTCAATTGCATGTGAACATGGCCGAAAAGAGGAAACTTCTAAACGAAATTGATAAGTGTTATAAAAAGGTAATCTTTAAAAAAAGAGAACATTTTAAAAACATCTTCTCAGATCGATGAAGGCTTTGAAATTTTTGATGACATCATGGAGAAAATGAACGAAGCAAACAGTGACAATCAACGGGAGAAATTCCAGGATGACCTCAAAAAGGAGATAAAGAAGCTCCAGAGGTTAAGAGACCAGATTAAGGGTTGGCAAAACTCTTCAGAAATCAAGGTTTTCGATTTTGACTGGCTTATGGGTTTAATTTGCCTTTTAAAGGACAAGGACTCTCTGTCAAAGTTCCGGAAACTAATCGAGCAAAGGATGGAAATTTTCAAAGATGTGGAACGGGAGAATAAGACGAAGCCGCACAGCAAACAAGGGCTGTCGGCTGAAGACAAGTTGGACCCGCGGGAGAAAGAAAAATGCGACACCATTGAGTGGCTGAATGTGAGGAGAAATTTAAATGATGGCAGAATACCAAAATCTTACCATTTCCTTTCCTTTTAGTGCCAAATTCGGAGAATACAGGACGAAATTGACAGGACGGAGTCCAAGCTGGAGACATTGTCGTCGGTGGCGGACTCAAATCGGAAAAGGGGCAAAAAGGACGAAGCGAAGAAGAACGAGAAGGAGGTGGGGTTGGGCGAGTGATTGTCCTTTCATCCATAAACACATTGTTTTGAAGGTGTCACCAAAAAAGAGAATATAAACGCAAATGCTTAACAAAAATTTATACCAGGACTAATTTGAAATTAAATCATAAAACAAGATTCTTGAAATTTTATCCCGTTACATTACAAGTTAAACATCATATACATTTACAGAAAACGGAAGAGCTGAGAAAACATCTGGAGAGGGTAAAATTCCATCTGCTTAACATGGAGGTGTGCATGAGGATGATCAACAATGAAAAACTCGAGATCAAGGACGTAAATGGAAAGTTGAAGGAGCCGTTAGAGATGTACATTGACGCTTTGGACCCGGAGAATGACGATGATCCTGAGAGCTTGGACCCTGAAGGTTCTTATTAAGCATAATTTCGGGGGTGCTTAAAATTTGAGCTGGACTAAACGTCGCCGGAAAAGAGTGACAAAAAAAAAAATTGATTTTTTCCATAAAAATTCACAGAAGTTTTTAAAACTATCATTTTTTGAAATTTTTGTTTTTCGCTTTTTTGCTTCTAAAACTAGAAGTTTTATGGAAATAAAAAGTTGTGATGTTTTTCTTTTGGATTGCACCCGCATTTATTCCCACCTCAAATAAAAAGGCTTTTGACCGAACATTCTATAAGCTTCGTTTCATTCCAAAGTCTTAACGCAGGAAAAATTGTTATCTTAATAGCACACATCATAATTTTTTGAATTTATGTTACTGTGTTCCTTTTTACGGTGCCAAATGGCGACCGATTTCGAAATTTATTTACTCATTTTGTTTAGACATCTACGAGGAACTCAATTTTGGCACATACCTCTCGCAACTTGGTGGAATCATCTCGACGACCAGTGTAGACGAAGAGAAGGGGCCGCTACAAAATGACAACGGATGCTCATCCGTTTCTCCACAAATTCCAATCAAAGATAAACAGCAGCTGAACGTGTCTTCCCCAACATTCGCTTCTTCTACAACGGCTGCCACCACTCCAGAGACGACGACGGGTGGCGGTGGTTCAACGTCGGCGAGTATTATCACCACCGGCTCATCGTCAGCTGCGGTGGCTGCCGTCAGCACGGCGCATGAGGACGTGTTCTTGTTCAATGGGACGGCTCCGTCCACGCCCGTGTCGACAACAACATCGGCGGCGCATTTGGCTGACAAGGGGCCGTTTTCCGCTGGGCCAAGTTCTTCGGTGAGCAGCAAGCCGAGGCAAAGCATCACTTCCAAGTCGTTCGCCTGGGTGACCGCTGCTGCGGAACAACATCACCAGTTGCATGAGAGTGTTAGCAGTGAGCCGCCCCATTCGTCAGTGTCGGCCAAGGAGGAACTGGTGCAACCGTCTTCGCAACCCGACAGTTTGGAGCATGACGGTGCGGTAGGGATTTTTGGTTGTTGGGGATTGGTCATTTTATTGTGCCTCACTTCTCATGTCAAATTTGTATGGTTCTTCGGAAATTTTTATAGCGCTATTCGAGGATAGAAAGTTAATTCAGAATTATCGTTGTAATTCCCGTTCCTTGTTTCTTATTGTTTTATTTAGACATCAGTGAACCACCGAACAATTTTGGCACCTCTTATGGGACGACGACATCGACGGCAACAACAGCCACTGGCGTAGACGAAGAAAAAAATGCCGGGAGTCGGAATGACAGCAACGGTGGCCGTTCGATGTCACCACAAATTTTGATCAAAGAGACACCGCAACAGCAACCACAGCAACATCCATTGAACTTATCTCCACCTACAATTGCAGCCGCTGTTGCTGCGGCTGCCGCTGCAACTTCGGAAGCGCTCTGTGGCGTGACGATGGCGGCCGCGGCGTGTGGGGGCGCATTGGCAACGAACGCGACAACAACGGCAACTGCCCAGCAACAGGAGGAAGTATTTTTGTTCAACGGAACCGAGTCACAACATCCGAAGAGCCGGGAACCGCAAGAGGTTTGAGGAGAAAAGAAAGAAAATCTACTAATGACATGAAAAATAAAAGCATAGCCAAGAAAGGGGGGGGGGGGCAAGAGTTAAAAAATTACCTGACCTGGGTTACCGTATGAAAATTTATTTTTTCAAACCCCTTCATGGTTCCCGGTAATCTGACAGATGTAAATCCCGGCGAGCTTTAACTAAATTTTATATAAAACAGTTGGTTAGGTGGTCAAGACCGCAAATTTTGACAGGTCGCCCAAATCATTTATTTATTTCAGACCGTCATTCCGCCATGGCTTGGCGCCTCTCCGCTCGGTATGGTCGCGCTAAATGGAGACCTCAACTACCAACTGCAAATGCTGGACGCCACATTAACGCGCTGTCCTGTCCAAATGGACTCCGAAAAGACGCGCAGCTATCTGCCGAAAATGCCGTGCCAAACTCCACCGTACTATCCGCAAGCGCCGCTGCCGAACGCAGACAGTCTCGAGTACTATTTGCGGCTATCCGTTGAAGCGCTTTTCTTCACCTTCTATTACATGGAGGTAAATGGAATTCATGTTTTTTGCAAGTTCATTAGTGAACTATAAACCAAACTTGAAAAAAAAAGATTTTGAATTAAAAAAGCTACCCCTTTTTTATTTAAGGGTTCAAGGGCACAATTGCTAGCGGCCAAAGCACTAAAGAAGCTTTCGTGGAGATTCCATACCAAGTAAATTACCATTTAAACATTTCCTCACTCGGTTAGGCGCCAATCTTTTAATGTTTAAAAAGTATCCTTTTGATTAAAGGTATTTGATGTGGTTCCAACGGCACGAAGAGCCCAAGCAGATCACCGACGACTTTGAGCAGGTTCGGGAGAAAATTGGTTTTTGTTATGTACATTCGAGTTTAATTCGGTACTCACAAGTTTTTAAAAGAGGATTTTTGAATAACACAGAGCAATAAAACGTAAGAAAATAAATTTCAAAAAATAAGCATTGTTCATGCTGTTTTTATTGCTTATTTTCTACGTTTTCTCGGCCTCCAAATAAAGATGCTTCTATGAAATAAGAAACTTTGAGCACTGTTTTAAAGTCATTCTGTCGGCCACTTTTTCGAATTGAACAAGTATCGAATAAAAGTATATGCATTATTTAATGACATTTTGGCGTTGTTTTAATAATAGTAAAAAATCGCTCATTAATCATGTCAGCTTTTTTTTTCTTGACTAAATGTTGTACCATTTTCCAGGGAACTTATGTGTACTTCGATTTCGAGAAATGGGTCCAGCGGAAAAAGGAGCAATTCACATTCGAGTACAAATATCTCGAGGACAAAGATTTTGAATAAAAAAGCGAAAACTGAAAAACTGTGTACGTTCGCTCTCTGTCCTCCCCAAACCCCCTCCTCTGTGTCTGCCGCTCGTTGTTCCCTCCTCTCGACCGATTAGCCACAGGGTGTCCGATTGTTTTGCCTATTATCTTTAATTATTATGCTCTCATTTCTTTATTTATAGTGTGTGTGTGTTTTGTGCTTTATAAATGGCATAATGTTTTTAAGAGGCACAAAATTTATTATATTTTGCCATTGGACACCCTGCTAAAAAATAGGGCCATTCATCGATCATCATCCAATCGACCGACCATTCGCTTCCTCATCACCCTCACTCAATCATCCATCCCATCTCCATGTTTTTTATGTCACATTTTTTGTCCCTTGCGATTTACGGGGTCTTTGTGTAAGATATTGATAAGAAAGACACACAATACAGTCAAGCACTCACTCACTTGATGGGCAAATTCGGTACAATTTCGGGTATTCGCTCTTTAGTGACAGTCGGCACATTTGAGCAGACAACGAAATGCCATTTGTGGAAATTGTTAAATTGGATTGCGTAATGAACACAAAAGGCGGAACATCCCTTCTAACTTTGCTCATTTCAAAGCATTTGATCCCTTTGTTTTGCATTTAATCCACCAGTTTGACTATCCCTTTGGTCGTCGTCGGTCATTAATTTGCTGTGATTTGGCGGGTCCATTGCTCACCAAGTTTAATTAAAGTTAACCCAGTTTTGTCAGTGTGTGCATATGCAATAATTCTGGAAGAGAGCAGCAGTAAGCAACGAATAGATGGGAAGGCGGTAATGCGAATAACAAAATTTTAAATATTTATCAATTGAATCGCTTCCCCTGGGGTGGTCCCTCTCTTTTCCCTCTCCTAATTACGCTTTCTTCCTCTCTCCATTCATTTTATCTCCTCGGCGACAACACCATCTTCGTTTGGAGTGTGCCCGCCCATCCGTCCGTTGGGGAGAATTTAGGGAATTTGTCGATGTTCCCTTTCGCAAAAATTGACCGTCCCCTCCCGCACTGACTCGAAGTCAAATCTGATAAAAGTGTATGCATATTTATTATGTTTGTTTCGAGAGTTTCTCGCCCCCCCCCCCTTCCCTTCCGTCAAATTTCGCCCATTGCCTTTCTTTGTTCTTTTTGCCCTTTTTTTCGGCACTTTTTGCTGATTCGTTCCCCCCCCCCCGCCCTTTCCTTTGTCAACAGATGGCACACTTTGATTTGCCTTCATTATTTGTTTTTCCCCTCCCTCCCCTTCGGCATCGTTTAAAGTGCTTTGCTCTGAACGCGATTTCCCTCCATTCGTCGCCCTTTTCCCTTTCGCGCCATGCCCAGCTTTTTTCCTTATCCATAACCGATTTTTTCGAATTTAAAGAAAGTTTTCAGATTTAAAACCCTTAAAAATCTAAGCCATCCATAATTATAGGGGGGAAGAAGAGGGTATAGTCTAAAATGAAAACTAATAGCTTAAAAAACAAGATATATTGGCGAAACTTCAGCTTCGAAAATTTTGATTTTTTCGACTTCGAATTGAACGGACTATGTACGGGAGGCTATCGGTCCAAGTGTACGAAAAAGTTACGCGTGTTTGCTTTAAGCTACCTGGAACACAAAATCCGCCTTTGCCAGCTTAAGTTTAGACCTAAACTAAGACCTAAATCTGCAGTTACCGACTGTTTTCAAAATCTTTCGACCCTCGGACATTATTTAATTTATTTGACACTTGTCCCTTTCCCTAATTTATTCCTGTTTTTTTTATTCAAATATTTCTTTCTCCCCGCCCCCTTCCCCCTAATTAATGCATCCGGCATTTGTTGGACACAGACAACAACAACAACAACAAATGTTGGGCACAATTTTGGAGGAGGAATGGATGGAGGAGGAGATGATGTATTTGAGAGATCAAAACGAAGGACAAAATGGACGGAAAAAGCCAAAGGAATGGCCCAAAAAGGAGAAGAAAGTGCAAACAAATTTTGGGCGGAAAAAGCCGAAGGGTGAAAGAGGGGGAAGAGAGGGAGGGGGACGAGTGGGAAAAATGGTCGACTGGTGGATGGGCCGAGGGGGACAATGGCCAAACGACGGGGAACAGCAGGAAGAGGAGGACGAAAAGGACGGACAAAGGACGCATCAGCAAATGGTCAAGCTGGCCAAGACGACCATTGAGTTGAGCCCACCTCGAGAAAGGGATGCTGCAGCAAAAATGATTGATGCGAAAGTGAGGAGAAAGAGGATGAAGCATAAGGAAAAGGGGAGAAAGGGATGAAGCATAGGGAAAAGGGGAGGAAGGTATGAAGCATAGGGAAAAGGGCATAGCGACCAGGGCCGGTCTCTGATTTGAAAATCGGAATTCCGATGCCGGATTTTTTTTTTTCGGAAATCGGAATTGATTTTTGGGTCGAATTTTGAAAAAAAAAATTTCTGATTTTCCCAAAAATATCGGAAATCGGAATTACGGTCCAGAAAAACATCGGAAATCGGCTGCATCCCTGATAGGGACGAATAGGGGGGAAAGATAAAGCATAGCAAAAGGGGCGGGGGGAGGACAGATAGGATAGGGACAATTGAAAGGGTTAAGAAACAAGCTTAAAAGAGATATGAGAAACTAGCTCTGTGGTGGCCTCGTCGAATGGTCTCCACCCTCTTTCCTTAATGGAAAACCATGATAATAGCGTAAAAGTAATGGGATGAAGCCTAAGGCATGGCTTTGGACAATGGCAGAAGGGTAAAACATGGGCAGATAAAGTAATGGAAGGAAATATGGCATGTCACAAGGGGATAAAGCAGGAAAGCGGATATCTCCAAAAGCATTCCCCCGTTCGTTCAGAATGCAAACAAAAGCAACGCCAAACATTGTGACAACACAAACACGTGGACAACACGAGGCAAAAGTCCGACGATTTCATTGCAGCAACGACAGAGCAGCGCTTCAGCAGCTGAGAAATGTTTGGCAGATCAGCAGCAGAAAAGCGCAGACAGAGGGACCGAAGGTAAAAGTGGCCAATCGGACAGCGGGGGGAGGGGGGGGGGGGGAGGGGATTAAATTGGTTTTTGATTTTCCAAAATTTTATAAATTTTGGCCAACGGGGTACCCGGGGGGGGGGGGGGTTGCCCTCCATTATGAGTGCCCCTTCAAATCAATTTTTGTGGACGTTTATTTTTTTGTAAGAAACAATATTTAATAAGAAATAGAAATATGTATAATATCAACATGAAAAATATCCAAGCACCTAGTTAGGCTGGAAATTGTTTTTTTAAAGAAAATTTCTCTTATTCTTTCATTAAAAGCCCCTTTTGAGGAGGTTGAATAATAAAAGAAGACACGGCTGGTCATCATCGATCAGAATTGGTAGACAGTTTGAAGACCGTAAGATTTTGATTTACAGTAAGCCAATTCATCTGAATTACTGTAAAATTGCTCTTTGTCTTCAATTCCGCCGCTTAATTAATTAATTAATTAATTGGTGGCGGCAATTCCCTTTGAGTTGGCACTTTTTACCGGTGCTAGGTCGTTCCACAAAAAAGCTCAGCAATTTTCGAAAATAAGAGCACGACGGTTGCCGGTTTTTGTTCGATTTTCACACTTTGGTAAAGTATAATATACCAAAATAAAATTTTTTTCATTGGATGCATTGTCGCGATTGGGAGAGGAATTATTTAATTAAATTTTTTGATTTATAGATTAATAAAAATTAGCTTAAATACTCAAATTTACCAATTGTCTTCAGTTAAGTTGTGAATTTTTCCTTTTTTAGCTATGTAATAAAAAATTATAAATTCTTTTTTATAACACATCCAATAGAAATTAAATCAAAATTACATTTACAGTTTAAAAATTAATATTTTATATTAAATTTATATTTTATCAATCACTGAGCTTTTTTGTGGAACGACTCAGCACGCTTTTTACCAATTGTTCCTTTTCCCTCACCACACAGTGAGCGTGTCTTTGCAAGTTGTTCGGGAACACAATGTGACCATTTCCGCTTCGTGTTGCTTCGGTGCCGCCGAGAAGAAATTGCCGCCATTGATGGCGACAACGGCACGCGAAATGCCATTGTTGTCGTCCATTCGACAAAATAGCACCGCCAATGATGGGACACCATTGCCGATGGTGAAGAAACTGGAACTTCGACTGGTCGACATTGAACTGGACGAGGAGGATGATGACGAGATGATGGAGGAGAAATGCAAATGGTCACAAAGGGCACAATGCCAACACGACGGAGTGAGTTAGGGTGGACAGACGGCGCCGGAATTGATCATGAATGAACCCAGTTGATCAATTCGGTCTGATAGGGTTGCAACACCGACCCCGACAATTTCGGTTATTTTTCGGGATATCACCGACCCCCGCCGATGGGGAATATGCAAAAAAATTACGGAAGGATTTTGTGAATTCAAAATTTTTTCAAAAAAACACGAATATTCGATGTTCGAAATTGATCTCTAATTTGGTGTTGCGGCCAGAAAAACTGGGAATCGCTTTTTGAAAATAAAATTTTGACTGAGTCGACAAAAAATTAGGGAGGCGCAGAAAACCTTTCATATTCCTAAAATTGGCACATTTCCTTGTAAAATTTGAAAACGGAGTTTTTAAAATTCCTAAATGTCTTTAAAATGTCGGAAATGGAATTCTGATAGGAAAAATCTTTAGGAATAATAGTTAGTGGAATTCTTTGTCCCTCACCGCCAGACCAAATTCCGCTTGATGCATATTACTTTCGCCCTAAATAAATGATATACAGAGCCGACAAACATTCAAACAGGGCGGAGAAGAAGACAAAAACGGAACAGCACCAACTGCAACACAACCAAAACCGACCACAGGATGGGCACAATTCAAACGGAGCCGAGAGAAGCAGCAGAAAGAAGAGTGGGAGGACGGAAGTGAGAAGAAACATCGGCAGGGGATGGGGGGGGGAGTTGGGGTTGAACTGCTTAAAAAACGGGCAGAATGACAATCAAATTTGGAGGGAAACATTGAACGGATGGAAGAATTGAAGCGGATGCTTCCGATCCGAATTATTCGACACTCGGACCGGTAGTCGAAGCGGAAGCAAACGGTGCTACGTCCTTTCTTACATAAATTCCTGCCACTTTTATAGGTTTTCCATCCAAAATTTGTCATAACTTTTCTCAGAAGCAATAAAGCAATCTGGTATCGTACAACAGCTCTTGATAGGCTCTACTAGCTTGCTAAATTTAAAAAAAAATTATTAAGTTTTTCAAAAGCATGGCAATTTTTTCCACTTTTTGGCCATGATTTTTGAAAAACTTAATAAATTTTTTGGAATTTAACATTCCTAACAGAAACAAGTAAGAGATATCGTCGGATCATACCAAGATTGCCTAGTTTGGTTGCTTCTGAGAAAAGTTATGACAAATTTTGGCCGGAATCAAACCCAAGGACAAAAGCCAAAAATTTGATGGAAAATCCGCGGAATTCCACTGAGTTTTTTTCACCGAGGTGAGGAGCATTATATGTTAACTAATTTTTTGGTTTCTAAACGCAGAGAAGGGGCGGGGAATTAAGAGAGTTTTGCATAATTTAGAAAATGTTTCATGAAACATTCATTTCCCCTTCCCCCGCAGCATTTGTCCTCCTCCGTCGTCGCTATCCTCCGCCATCCCCAAAAAAGTCATCACCGCCATTTTCATCTCCAACTTTGGCTACAACAACAATTCCAACATCAGCTTTTTCCCCCAATTCGTCCATCGCCAACCAAAGTGCCAATTCCGCGCTGCCACTTCTGTCCCCGTTGTGCTCCCCGCCGCAGCGGACACCGCCGCCGCCGGCGTCACTTCCGCCCGCTTGGCTGAACATCAGCAACGGGTCGAGCAGCGGGGTTGGCTCAAGCGGTGAGCAGCAATTAATGGCACGGGCATTTGTGGGGCAATTAAGCATTTAATGGTCAAATTTGCCATTATTTTTTGATATGTGTTCTCTCTTTTCTTTGATCCCTCCCATGGATATGCCTTAATGGTTTGACCTATCATTTAGTACATTTAATCTCTTAAATCCCTATTTCTTTTTATATGCTCCGAGTATGGGTGCTTGATCATTTTCTATTTCTTAATCAGTTATCGACTTTTTCTTGATCATTGCCGTACTTTCCCTTTAGCTAATCCCTCCGGCCCTTTGCTAAAGGCATACCTTTCCAATTTGTCTGATTCTCTTCCATTTCTTTCAATTAATTTCCATGCCATTGTCTCCTCCCCCCTCAGTTTCGTCCGTTTCGCCCAAATCGACCGACGGTGAGGGCGAAAGAGACAACAACAACATCAACAGCACTAACAGCAGCAGCGTTGGCTATTTGGCCAACAAAATGGAGCAGTACAAGCAGCAATTCCGTCACACAGCCACGATCAGTCGGCTTCACAATGGCACTAATTTTAATAATAATAATAATTGCTCTGCTGACTATCGCGTCATTTCTTTGGACATTCGCCCGGAGCCGGGCCGACTGGAGGATTTTGTGCCCGAGGTGAGAAAGGAGTTCAAAAAGTGATTCGAGAAACACATCCGATCATTTTTGTGCACTTTGAACACCAATAAAACAGGTGGAGAGGGCAACAAACAGAACAGCGAATGGTTACGGCAACAGCGACGGTACAAACAAAGCGAGCGGAACACTGTCTGGTGAAAAATACGGTAAGTGGGACGAATAGGAAACGGTAGTAAGAAACAGTGACTATGGTAAGTGGAAGAGATGAATTTAATAAGTGGACGGTTGAATACGGGTAAATGGGCGAAATGAATATGATAAGTGTGACGAATGGATACGCTAATTAGGACAGTGAATACGGTACGTGGAAGAAATGAAAACGGTAAGTTTGAAAATGAAAAGTGGGAGGAATACACATGCTCAGCTGGGGGCCAGCAGGCCGTCGCAGACCAACAAACCCGTGGCAGAATATGACCTAAAATATAGAAAGTCGAAATGGCAAAATAGCACCTTAAAATAAGGAAAAGTCTGAATCCATTTGACTGTATATCCGGGTTTTCGGCACTAATCTTTTGACTGTTAAAGTGACAAAATTTTATAACGGGACAGTCCCGGCATTTCAATTAATCAAATGCCAAAATGTTTCGATATTAGGAACTGTTTTTCCTGGATTTGACCTATCTGTTTTTTTTTTTTTTGTCTCAGTCGCATTCAATGCCAAAACGTTGATCCGCGAGCATCGCAACTACGACTTGCAAAACGTCGACTGTTGGCGACGATGGTCATCACTGCGCAGAGTGCCCACATTGGCGACAACGACAGCGAATGGCACCAAAGGAGGAGGGACATTGCCAACAATGAAAAGGGAGGGCAAAAGGAGGACGGAGGGGGACGGCACTGAGGAAGAGACATTGCGCAGAGACGAGAGGGGCAGACTAATTGTGGTCGATGGGATGGGGCAAATGGGGAGGGGGGGGGGTGGCACTGAATTCAGAGATGAACCAATTCCCTTGAAGCATTTAAGCGTCAGAATCTGAGGGGGAAACACTCACGACGGTTTCGGAGAATAGAACCTCGTTTTTGGAGTTTTTGGACAGGGATTTTATTTGTAAATTTCAACAGTCTCGACCACAGGGCTTGGACTTTAGGCTATTCCAGAATTTTGTTCAAAAAATCCTGAGAATTTCCGGGTTTTCAAAATGTCAGGGCCTAAAATAAAATATAAACCCATGGCAAAGTGTGGCACTTAAGGATCGAAGAAAATGGCGTCAGTTCTTGGCTGAACAGCGAACGCCCAGCAGTCGACGGGTGGACAGTCGAATCCGTCTGCTTAACAAATGCGATGACCAAAATGAAGAAGAGGCGGAGGACGGAGGCGAGCAGTACGGGTACCAATTGGTGTTGATCCCCAAATTATGGCATACAAATTTTGTTTGACAGGGAAAGAAACGGACGCAAAAAGCCAATGGTAATAATGATGGAAGAAGAAGACAGAAGAAGAGCAATGGAAGAAGAAGAAGAACAACGGATGATGGCACATGGGAACAACGAGTTGAGGATGATGACCAAGACAAACAATGGAAATGCCCTAAACAATGGCACAATGCCATCTGCCGAGACAATGGCAAGGAATGGCAATGGCACGACAACGCTGTTGATGAGGGCCGGCACCAAAAACTGCTGTTGGATGATGGAACAGCAGAAGCACGAATGGGCACACTGTGATGCCAATGCGAAGCATATGAACAAGAAACGGAATAATAACAAAGCCATTTGGATGGGATGAACAGGCAAATTGAATAGATAATGATGATGAAGAGAAACAAATAGAAAGATTGTCAATTGTCAAAAAATAATAAATAGTTCACTAAATGATAAATGGCGATTTAAGAGGGTTTAAAACGATATTCACCAGTATAAATAATAGAGACCGGACGGGACTGGGGCCCCGGCGGGATTTTCTTTTCCCGGGGGTCCCGTTCCCAGTTATGGGAAATTACCGGGAGCGCGGGTCCCGGTAAAACGGGGGTTTCTGCCCCGGGGGTCCAATTCCCGGGTCATCGTCAACTCCCGTTCCCTTTCCCGGTCAATTGGACAAGGACAAACGGGGGTAAATTTTACCATTGATACGCCTTAACTTTTGAAAACCCAAAGTCATTTTTTGTGCCTAATTTGTTATCAAAACACACTCAAATTTCGTAATTTTTACGGGCGGCGCCTATCGGCACCGCCGGACACCTACCGTAAGAATTTTCGAAAATTTAAAAGTATGATGAATTTTTCATTAAAACTCGAAGGTTTTGGTCTTGATTTCGGGACAATATAAGTCGAGATGCAGAAAAAGCCTACCGGAAAAAAGAAAATTCTCGGAAAAAATTGAAAAAAACACAAAGAATTTTTATAAATTTAAAATTTTGAACCGGCCGGGGCCCCGGTCAAAATTTTGGACCGGGACCGGGGGCCTGGAAAAACGGGGGTTTTTGCCCCGGGAGTCCCGTTCCCGGGTCATCGTCAAATCCCGGTCCCGATCCCGGGTTTTTCAAAATTCCGGTCTCTAATAAAGAACCCTAATTTGGCCAAATTAGTTAAATAAAAAAAAGAGCTAGCATATAAGGTGGTCATGATTAGGGCCGCAACTTTTAGTGATTTAACTAATTTTTCTGCAGCTTTGTATCGTTGAGAAACGCACGAAAAACGCAATTTTAGCGTGAAAATTCTTCGTTTGACGTCACTATTCGTCACTAGAAATCACTATTTTGGCGTTTTTTGGCACTAAATAGTTAGCTAACTATTTTGGGGTTTCGACACTATTTTAGGGTTTTGGGGAAATTTCTTAAGAAAAATGCAATAAAAAAATAAAATTGCACCCCTAAGGATTGGCCAAAAAAAAAAATTTCAAAAATATACCCCAAAGAAACGACTTTTTTAAAGCCAAAAAATTTTGGCCCAAAACTTGTCAAATAAATTTTTTTTAAAACAAAATTTTTTACTAAGATATTTGCAAAGAATTTTTACCCGAGAATTTTGAATGCACCTCATTTGTAATTGCAACCAATGATTGGAATAAAAAACTTTTTTTTGTTGTTGATAAATTGGCAGAAAATTTTGGTAAAAACCCTATTCGTACTGGGCGGATTCGTAACCCTGATTCGTACTAAGATTCCCTATTCGTATTGTACCACAAAAAACGAAAAAACCCTAAGTTTTTTCGTAAAAATACTCAATTTTATTTTCTTTGGTGTCCGCAAGGCTAACTGAATTGAAATATTAAATTGAGTTCAAATTTTCATTATTTGGCTCAACATGAGATTATTCTCGTCAAGGCTGGCGCAATTTTTTTTTTCCTTATTTTTAATCAATTTCATGCTTTTGATTGAAAAAGTGTTTTTGTTGATAAAAGACATTCAATTAGCCTTGCGGACACCAAATGAAATAAAATTGAGTATTTTTACTAAAAAACTTAGTTTCGTTTTTTGTGGTACAGTACGAATAGGGAATCTTAGTACGAATCGGGGTACCAGTACGAATAGGGAATCTTAGTACGAATCGGGGTACCAGTACGAATAGGGGCAGTACGAATCCGCCCAGTACGAAAAGGGTGCCGTTCAAAATTTTTCACTATTCCGTCACTATTTTGAACTTTTTCTCACTATTTTGTCACTATTTTGGAATTTTTTTCACAACTATTTAGTTAACTATTTTGAGATTTTTCGTCACTAAAAGTTGCATGATAATTCTCTATTCGTTGGCAAAAAACTGTTTCCGATGTTTTGAGGGGGACAGGACGATATCTTGCCGTCCAAAATCTCGCCGAGACAAAATCTCGCCCCAAATTTGAAAAACCCAAACAGAAAAATAAGAGTTTTATGTGAAAAATTCTTTAATTT
The DNA here is from genome assembly GCA_039877585.1 of Heterodera filipjevi. Taxonomy (NCBI): domain Eukaryota; kingdom Metazoa; phylum Nematoda; class Chromadorea; order Rhabditida; family Heteroderidae; genus Heterodera; species Heterodera filipjevi. The sequence continues at coordinate 4,443,907 of JBDPZO010000008.1, forward strand.
TAAAAAAAATTAGTGAAAAAAATTTATTATATCAAATTTTTTGAACGTTTTTTGTAATTTCCTTCGCGTTCTTGGAATTTTTTTGTAAATCGGAGCAGCTCGTTCCCCCCCCCCCCCCCCCGTCGTTTCCTCCCTGCGCATTAATGTCATTTTTTAAAAAACAACCACTCTCCTAGTTTTTCTGAAAACCTAATCCGTATTCTGAAAACATACCTAAATTTTTGTGGGTTCTAGATTACCCTAATTTTTTTTTTGAAAAAACTCGCGAACCCGCTCCCGTAATTTTTTTTACCGAACTCTAAAGATTTTCGACTTCTAATTTGTAAAGACGAAACAAATAATATGTAAATAAAAAAATTTTTTCATAAAATTTTTTTCTTATGTAATACCCGGTTGGACCCGATATCCGGACCTGTTTTTTGCCGAAATACACGTACCCTTCAAACCCTACTCCTAAGTAAAGTGAAAATTATAGTCTTAAAATACGAATTTTAAAAAACCACCCCTAAAATAAATTTTATTTTTTTGGCAAATATGGTCCCTTTTAGAAATTTACTTTAGTGATTTGCAATTGCAAAAACAATCTTTTTAAAGTTAAGGGGAATCAAATTTTTCCCTAAATTTTCACCCCTATTTATATCCTTTCTAAGAAGCAACTAAACCAAACATTATTAGTATCATTCGACATGGTAAGCTCTATAAGCATGCAAAATTTCAAAAAAATTTGGTACCGGTATTAAAAAGTTATGTTCAAAAAAGCTCGGAAAAATCGACTTCCCCTAAATTTTTGAACTTTTTTGAACATAACTTTTTATAAACTGTATCAATTTTTTTTTAATTTAACATGCTTATATAACCTAACTAGAGCTATCGAATAATACTAAGAATGCTTAGTTTGGTTGACTCTGAGAAAAGTTATATCAAACCGCGCCAAAACGGCCCACGCCAAACTGACCCCGACCGATATTTGAGTGTAAATTTTTACGTTTTATCATATTTATTGTATATTTCACTGTTTTTATGCATATTTTTGGCAGCACTCGTTTTTAACGTAGTGTCCGCACTCAATTTCCTCCCCCCCTAACAACTTATAAAACTGAAGCCCTGACTTGTTTTCAGTTTTTGTTAACTTTTAAAATCAAAAATCCCCTCTTAAGAATTCATAACCTATTTTATGGCCGGTTAAACAGATTATCTTTGGCATTTTAGCTCCAATGTCCAGCTTCATTTTTTTTTTTTGATTATAATCGTCACTTTGAATGCTGAACAGCCAATCGTTGATTTTTTCTTTGTGCCTTGTTGATCCAACTTTACCATTTTGTACAACAACAACAAAGACATTTTCATCAACAACGCCCCCAGAATCAACAACACAAAAAACCAATCGTGAGCGACCGAAGGAAATGCGAGAGACGCCGGAACAACAAATATTTAAAGATTTAATGAAGACATTGATAGTAGTAGCAGTTGTTCGTCTCATCCATCATATACTCTTAGCGGTGAGTTGAAAAAAAAATAAAATAATTAAAGTAGCAATTCTTTGACAAAATTCCCTCTATTTTTTAATTATAGTTATTTTCTCCGGCATTTCAGCCACCGCCGAATCTGAGGGGGAAACACTCACGACGGTTTCGGAGAATAGAACCTCGTTTTTGGGGTTTTTGGACAGGGATTTTATTTGTAAATTTCAACAGTCTCGACCACAGGGCTTGGACTTTAGGCTATTCCAGAATTTTGTTCAAAAAATCCTGAGAATTTCCGGGTTTTCAAAATGTCAGGGCCTAAAATAAAATATAAACCCATGGCAAAGTGTGGCACTTAAGGATCGAAGAAAATGGCGTCAGTTCTTGGCTGAACAGCGAACGCCCAGCAGTCGACGGGTGGACAGTCGAATCCGTCTGCTTAACAAATGCGATGACCAAAATGAAGAAGAGGCGGAGGACGGAGGCGAGCAGTACGGGTACCAATTGGTGTTGATCCCCAAATTATGGCATACAAATTTTGTTTGACAGGGAAAGAAACGGACGCAAAAAGCCAATGGTAATAATGATGGAAGAAGAAGACAGAAGAAGAGCAATGGAAGAAGAAGAAGAACAACGGATGATGGCACATGGGAACAACGAGTTGAGGATGATGACCAAGACAAACAATGGAAATGCCCTAAACAATGGCATCGGCACAATGCCAAAGACAAAGAGTTTTTTGTTTGTTGATTTTGATGGCCTTGTTTTTTGTAAAATTTATTTGTTTGAGTTTCCGTTTCTCTACTTTTTCCTTTGTTTGCTGTCTGTCATATCGAAAGAAGTCAGTCAGTCCAACCCCTTCAACTCAACCCGACCGGAACTCATTTATTCTCGATATAAAAGTTTATAAAATTTAAATTTTCCCACTGTTGGGCTTGGTCAACTCATTGTGTGCAATGAGAGGATTTTCCCTTTTTTGTTGTCTTTGGCCTTCATTCTGGCTTTTTGTTTGTTTGCGCATGTGTTCTAGACCGAGACTTGACACCGAGACTCGAGACCGAGACCGAGACCCCTAAAAACCCGAGAAATTTCTCGACTCGAGAACCGAGACCGAGAAATTTTTTTAAAAAATTGGGTGAAATTTTTTTTAACCAAAAAAAAGCATTTTTTTATATAAAAAGTTACGCATTCATTTATCAAATTGAAATAAAAAAGCTATTGCAATCCTATTTTATAAACTCGAACTTTTGCAATTTAGCCTGGTTCAAATCTACCACATTGCGTGAACATTTTGAAATTGTTTCACAGATCAATTGAAAAATTTTGTTTTGTTAATAGTAAAAAGTAGGGTTGAGCGGGACCGGGACCGGGACCGGGACCGGGACCGGGCCGGGAAATCCCGGTTTTTTAGGTCCCGGGCCCCGGTCCCGGTTTTCAAAAAAAGTCAAGTCCCGGTCCCGAAAATTGGGTCCCGGCGGGACCGGGACTAACCGGGACTAAATATGCACTGGTAAGAATGGGAGTCTGAGTAAGAAATTGTTGAGAATAAATGTAGAAAAGGAAAATTATGGAGAAAAAATTCGTTATAAATATATTTTTATTAATATTCCATACAATGACAATTTGGTGTGGTGGTAGAGGTATTGCTTTTCCAAGCCTTTTGCTTGGGTTCAAATCCCTCTCATGCAGTAAATTTTAATTTTTTAAAATTGTTTGTCCAATATCAGTTCGGTCAAATTCAAAATTATGAAAAGAAAGTGAGTGCTCCAACCTGTTATAATTCATAAATTATCAATTTTTTAACAATTTCTGTTAAATTTCATTTATTTCGAAAAAATTTACCATGCCGGATCCCTTTTAGCTTAAAACTTCTCGAATAAAATCTCTAAAAATTGAAAGTTTCGCTCAAAATCTGTTAACAAATGGGACACAAATTTTCAAAATTTCTCCCCGGTGGCGCCTTTCGGCACCACCGCGCCTCGTAGGTTTCTCAAATTTATCTTCAAAATTTAGCTTTTTGGTGGCAAAATCTGATAACAAATAATAGTAAAATACCAAAAAATTTCCCGGCGGCGCCTATCGGCACCGCCGACCTTTCCTTTTTCAAAATTAAAATTTAATGACTTTTCAAAACTAAACAGCTAAAAAAACTTTAATATTTAATATTCATTTACTTCGATAATTTACAGTTGCAGCGCATCATTTTTCAAAAATGTTCTGATTTTTGGGGCTGAATGTTCTGACTTTGAAATTTTTCATATCGGAACCCTGGGTAAACTAGGAGGATAAGGGTTCATTTAGACTTAATGAATTACTTTATCCATTTATTTTGATAATTGAAAAGTGATTGAAGATGAAATGTGAATTGAAATGAAAATTCATAAGAAAATTTTTCATTTTTTCAAGAAAAATTTTTGCTTCAAGAAAGTCCCGGTTCAAAGATTGTCCAAAAATAACCATGTTTTGGTCGAAATCCGTTAGTAAAGCTCACGCAAAATAATTAAGGTTTGAACAAATGGATTTTTTTATTGAATGATTAATCATGTTTGAGAATGTAAATTCAAAAAAAATTTCAAAAAGTTATGATTTGCAATAAAACAAAAAATTGTTTTTTGAAATATGTGTTTTTCATCAGGGCGAGGCGGCAGTGCCGATATGCTCTGACGAAGAAAATTTTGAAAATTTGAGCATTTTTGGTAACAAATCTTGCATAAAATGACGAGTTTTTAAATTGAAATTACTCTTGAGACAATATACCCAATGGGGTCCGATGGTGCCGATAGGCGCCATCGGGACAAATTTTTGAAAATTTATGGCCGCCTTGTTAACAGATTTTACACTAAAACTTTATGATTTAGCTGACCAAATAAATTGTTCTGGTCCAAAAACTCAATCTTTAGGGGTGTAAAAAAAGTCTCGGAAACCGAGATCAAAAGACCGAGACCGAGATCGAGACCGAGACCCCAAAAAACCCGAGAAATTTCTCGACTCGAGAACCGAGACCGAGACTCTCGAGCATCTCTAGTGTTCAGTATGCATTTTTGCTATAATTTTCGGCATTTTTGCATTTTTTTTTTTCTACATTTAATAATCCAGAATTGAAAAATTGGTACAAATCTGTTTTGTCAAATTTCTTATAAATTGTAAAAATGCCATCACTTTTTCCGCTATTCCCTTCTTTTCTCCCCTTCTGCCTTTCCATGTGCCAAATTCAACCCTTTTCGCTTCAGAGTGTCCATGCCAATATGCATGAAGACGGTGCTGAAGTGCTGCACCATCATGAGGACGCTCCATCGCACAAACAACACGAGGCGACAGGGGAAAAGGGTGGCACCGGCGGAGGACAACAGCACGGGGACGGATCGTTTGGGGATGTGATGGTCTACCAGGCTATTCACACCATTGAATTTGCACTCGGCTGCATCTCGCACACGGCTTCCTATCTTCGTCTTTGGGCCCTGTCGTTGGCACATGCCCGTAAGCGGATCGGGGGGGGGGGGATAGGGCGGGAAAAGGTTCTCCTAAACTGATCATTAATTTTGTAAGGACTGACAAAAATTTAAGAGGGGTTTCTGCCTTTAAATTGCGTCGTATTGTTTTGTGCTAAAATATTACGGAATATGGTTGCTGCTGATGAGTAGTGATGTTGATCAGTGATGTACTTTGTAGGACAAACTTTTGTTTTGTTCCAACAAAAGAAACAATTTTAAATTCTGGCTCATAAAAGCCATGGATTTTCTTCCTAGTTCCCTCATCTTATCAATTTTCCCCTATTCTAGTTTTTTTTTTTTTTTGAAATCAAACCAAGTGAATTAAAGGAGATGTATTTTTCTGGGGTAATAGTTTTTCTATTTTTTAATTTGGATTTTCCAAATTTTTGCATAAATTTCTCTCCCCCATTTTCAATTTTTGCTTTAGGCTTTCAACAATTTGGCCCAATATTCGCGCTGCGATTCGGCCTAAACTCTGCTTGAGCATGGCTGTGCGCTCGGCCAAATTGTGAACCCTCAGAGTTCGCTGCGCAATTTGCTCAACGAACCGTTCACCGACGGGACGGAGGAGGGCGAACACACCGTCCAACTGAGGCCCAGGAGGTGGACATTCGGATCAGACCAAGTCAGTTCCACGGGGTGGCGGGGGAGGGCGCAACTTAAACTTACATAATTTGTTGTTGTTTTCTTGGTAGTCTCATTTTTGTAATAAAAATAAATTTGTTTTGAAAAATTTTTGATCCTAATAATAAGCCATCATTGTTGCCAAATTAACTTCATATTTTTTGCATTTGCTTACATATTTCTTGACAAAATTAGCAGCCTGACAAAACCGGGATTTTTTTTTTGGCGGGGAGGGAGGGGGGGCTTAGCGTTTAGAGGATTATGTGTCGAAGACGTTGCAGAAATTTTCTTCATTTTTTAGGATTTTCCAAAATTTTTTTTTTATTGTAAATAGTAATAACGTATTTTTCGCCATTTGCTCTTTGCCTCCCTCCTCTCCTCTTTCTTCTCTTCCCCTCTCTCTCTCTCTTTCTCTCTCCTCTCTCTCGCTCCCCCATTTCCATACCCCCCCCCCCCTCCCCCCGCCGTCACAGAGTCCAAGGCGCGTTTCCATGTCCGTTTTCGCCAGTCGCACGACTACCCGGTGGACCTGTACTATCTGATGGACTTGTCCTATTCAATGAAGGACGACAAGGAGAAGCTGTCCCAGCTCGGCGACCTTCTTGGTATTTGAGTGCTTTTTCGGCACAACAAAATTTGGAGGTTTCAATTGGTTTTAGGGATTGGTCGAACAAAAAAGCCTAAACTGTGACACCTTTTGGGGGGGGGGGGAATTATTTTTAGTTTTTAATAAACTGTGATGATTTATCTTTTTCCTCTTTTCGGTGTTAAGGAGTAAGAGAGGAAATTATCCCTTTTCCAAAAAAATTTCAGCGGAACGGATGCGTTCAATCACCAAAAACTTTCGGCTCGGTTTCGGCTCTTTCATCGAGAAAAAAGTGATGTCATTTGTTTACCCTCGCCGGGAGAAACAGGTTCGTTTGTTTGACAAATGGTAGAGGGGGGGGGACCAATAAATTTAATGAATTTCTCGTTTTTGTCTCGGCTTCCCATTAATGGCCACCCCTAAATTAATGACATTTTCAATTTGCCAATTGCCACAGGAACAGTAGAGGGCTGTGCCCCCGCTTACGGCTTTCGGCTCAAATGAGTTTGACGTCGAATAGTGCCAAATTTACCAAGGAAGTGAACAAGGCACAGATATCGGGCACTTTGGATGCGCCCGAGGGCGGTTTTGACGCGATTATTCAGGTGAACACAGAGAAAGAGAGAGAGGGAGAAACAGTCACGGCCTAATCCACTTGAAAATAATCTTTTGAGGGTTTTCTTAAAAATAACAAAATCATTTTTGATGGGCATACATAAAAGGTCCTAAATGCTAGTCATGAAATTTTTATTTTTTCAGGGGGTAAAAAATCCGTGGGTAAGGCATTTTTCCACTTTTTTTCCTCTCATTCACTCCTCGAATCCAATTTGTTTTCCCATAGGCCATTTCGTGTAACAGTTCCATTGGGTGGCGCGAGAGGTCACGCAAAAGGATCGTTTTTCTCCATCGATGCCGGCTTCCATTTTGCAGGCGATGGACGCGTAAGGGAAGGGGCGGGAGACAAAACAGACAGACAATTCATGAGACTATCACATCCATTTTTCAGTTAGCGAGCATCTCACTTCGCCCAATGGCCGCGGCTGCGAAGCCTTACGCTGCAATTGCAGCAGAAATTGGCAAGGAAGGACTTGAGCGAGGCGCCAGAATACTCAACGAAGTGTCAAAAGGCGGTGAAGTGAAGGATGCATTACTCGCAGAGGGAAGAGAAGGCGTGAGAAATTTGTTTGGACAAGGCGTCTACATCACTCCAACAGAAGGGCAGAGGGCGTCGAAGAAGGAAGAGAGTCGGAAAGACAAAAGCCGAGATCATTTTAAAACCTACCGACATTGTTGGACAAACAGTTCCCCAAAAGGCTCTGTTGAAAAAGAAACGATTTGATTCACTCGGATATTATTAGACCTTCGTAAGATGTTGTATAAAAAGGTGGATGCTGCGAGTGCTGAAGTGGTTAATAGCGGGTTGGATTTTTTCATCACCCCGCCAACGAATTGTGCGGTATCCAACTCAAGCTACAGAGAGTTCCTGACGCTGAATCCCATCAGTTCTAGGCCTCTCCATTTTAAGGCAAGAATCCTTTACAAAACTTTACCCCTTCTCATTTCTGGTTCAGATACATCCAATTACCAGCTATATTGACCTTAGCAAGGTGTTTGTCTGCACAGAGTTCAAGCTGAAAAAAGTGGCAGATGATGGGGTGGTGGTTGATTTGCCTGCCAACGCCGCTGTTGGGCTGATACAAATGCCCGGTGCGACGTTCATCCGTAACCTGAAGGTGCACATCAACCAGCGAGAGGTGTACGATTCAAATCAGCTGTACAGCTACAAGGCATACTTGGACACCGAGCTGAGCTACCCATCAGCAGCAAAGGAAGCGTATTTTGGAGTGGCAGGCTATTTTCGGGACAATGACCCACTAAAAATTAACGATAAAAGGAAGAAAACAGTGGAAGAGAGCAAAGACTATCAAACAATAAGATAAGCAAGCTGACTGCCGACATATTTAACCAAGATTTGTACATGATAAACAATGTCGAGATTGACATAGAACTCGCACTGCAGTCGGACGACTTTATGGTCCACCAGGACGTCGCCAATAAAGACAAGTACACGCTGGAGATCGTTGATTGCCGGCTAATCGTTAAGACGGTCGATTTGATGGACGGACTCAGCCTTGACATTGCCAAGATGTTAGACGCCGAGCCTGCCAGATACGGAATCCGGAAGTCCTTCTTGAAGTCTCTGTTCATCACAGGCGGACGTTACGATTTCTCTGCCAATCTGTTCACAGAGGAGGTGCCAAGAAGGGTCATCATTGGTCTGGTGGCCAACCAAAATTACATTGGCCACAACCAGAAGAATCCCTTTTACTTCAATCACCACAATGTAACAAAGGAAAAGTCTAGTGCCATATAAGGATTGTGTTTCAGGTCCGTGATATAGAACTGACAGCTTCTGGCAGGACATACCCCCAATATCCGTACAACTTGGACTACAAGAACAACAAGTACGCAAGGGCTCACCACGATGCCCAAGAACATCTCGGAATGGCTTGTACCACGGAGAGTAACGGGATAAGCTACAGCATGTTCAAGACAGCGTATTGTCTTTATGTCTTCCAAATGACCAACGCGCAAGAGGACTCGCCTGGATTTGAACTCATCAAAGAGGGCTGTACTGCAGTGAATATTCGCTTCACCGAAGCAGTACCTGCCGAAGGGGTCACATTGATAGCATACGGAGAGGCGGACGGCCTCATTCTTATCGACCGTAATAGATCCATAACCAGTGATCTCACAGTATGAACGGAACCCAAACAATTTCTGAGAATATACAAATGGCTTCTGCACCGAGCGATGGTATTGTCATTTGTTTCCCGGAGATAATTGAGAAGTCGCCGATGAACTTTGCCCTTTGCCTTGTGTATCTGTTTGGTGCGGCAGCAGCTACAGGTATTGGAGCCTATTTATTCTTACGACAGCGAAGAACTCGGCTTCTTAATGGACAATCGGTTCATCGACAAGCTACTGTCTGAGAACTCGGCGACAAAAAGGTATTTCAGTGGCACTTATCCGGCAGACGGATTGCCAAGGTGTTCGAAGTTTCCCTGCAGCCTAATCGTTAATTTGGTTGGTGAGGGCTCAGCAAAATGTTCATTGTCTGTTTGTTAAGGACCCTGCAGGCTTACTAAAAGGTAATTGAAAAGAACAAAATTTAATGCGTTTTCTTAAGCATTTTAAAAAAATATGCTTCTATTTAATTAAGTTTAAAAAAAGTTTGAGTTCTAATGTTTTAAATGAACATTTATTTTGAATTGCGGGTAACGAAAAGATGTTAAAGTAATCAATTTTAATTTTCCTGACCTTTTTTATAAAAAAAACCGCTACCAGGTCTAAAACATTTCGAGAGGGTTATTATTGTAAACCGAGAATGAATTTTATCAAGATGAATTTATAAGAGACGCAAATTAAATAAATAAAGGTTTATTTTTCCTGATAGCTGTTCTACAATTCAAAAAGTTTAAAAATTCTTAGAAAATCCTACCGGCAAATAGTAAAAATCACTTAGCTAAAAAGATATTACTAAAAGGTAATTGAAAAGAACAAAATTTAATGCGTTTTCTTAAGCATTTTAAAAAAATATGCTTCGATTTAATTAAGTTTAAGAAAAGTTTGAGTTCTAATGTTTTAAATGAACATTTATTTTGAATTGCGGGTTACGAAAAGATGTTAAAGTAATCAATTTTAATTTTCCTGACCTTTTTTATAAAAAAAAACCGCTACCAGGTCTAAAACATTTCGAGAGGGTTATTATTGTAAACCGAGAATGAATTTTATCAAGATGAATTTATAAGAGACGCAAATTAAATAAATAAAGGTTTATTTTTCCTGATAGCTGTTCTACAATTCAAAAAGTTTAAAAATTCTTAGAAAATCCTACCGGCAAATAGTAAAAATCACTTAGCTAAAAAGATATTACTAAAAGGTAATTGAAAAGAACAAAATTTAATGCGTTTTCTTAAGCATTTTAAAAAAATATGCTTCGATTTAATTAAGTTTAAGAAAAGTTTGAGTTCTAATGTTTTAAATGAACATTTATTTTGAATTGCGGGTTACGAAAAGATGTTAAAGTAATCAATTTTAATTTTCCTGACCTTTTTTATAAAAAAAACCGCTACCAGGTCTAAAACATTTCGAGAGGGTTATTATTGTAAACCGAGAATGAATTTTATCAAGATGAATTTATAAGAGACGCAAATTAAATAAATAAAGGTTTATTTTTCCTGATAGCTGTTCTACAATTCAAAAAGTATAAAAATTCTTAGAAAATCCTACCGGCAAATAGTAAAAATCACTTAGCTAAAAAGATATTACTAAAAGGTAATTGAAACGAACAAAATTTAATGGCTTTTCAAAAGCATTTTCAACAAATATGCTTCGAATTAATTAAGTTTAAGAAACATTTGAGAGCTAATGTTTTAAATGAACATTTATTTTGAATTGCCCAAATTTTTAAAGTCCCGCTCAATTCTGGTAAGCACCACAGTTTATATGACTTACATTTGTCCTCTCCTTGGATACGCACCTGAAATTTGGAATCCTAAGCTAAAAAAGGATGTCAAAAAATCAAAAGGTCCCCCTATGATTTTCAAAGCGGACACTATACGCTGCCCACACTAAATGCCAGCAAATGGGTTTCTTTGTTTTCTGCCTTTCCCAATTAAAAATGCAAAACTTTAAATGTTTCTATAAGAAATAAACATTATTTTCCTTAAAGATTTGATAATTAAGCTTGTTGATAGAGGTAAAGAGCGAAGTATTTTTCATCATGTCGTCATCTTGAATTTACAAAATTCCATCAAGACAGAATCAAATGGCTAAAAAAGCAAAATAAATTAATAAGCAAATTTCGATTGTGTATATCATCAACTGCGTTCATAGGAAGGTACGAAGCCGTGCACAGATTTGCGAGTAACTTAGGATTGGTGTGAACTGCTGGAGGTGAACCGGAGGAATGGCTACTGAATGTGTGGCTCACAAAAAGCAAATGCAACTTTTGTGACTATTAATTACATTAAATTTATTATTAGAAAGATGCTTAACTTCTTTTTATCTAATATTCTGACTGGAAATTTTTGTACCGCATTATCAAAACCCACCTTGGTCTGTTCCGATAGGACATAATAGTCAAACAAATTGGCCATCTCAAAGCTGTAAATGTCGTATCTAGCAAAACTTCTGATAGAGAGAAGCGATTCACACTTATTTAGTCTAAAGTAAAAAAAAAAAATTAATAAAAAAAAGGAATTTATTGAAGTAATTTTTTGTTAATGAAATTTAAATATAAATGGGAAAATAATTAAAAGTATTTGGCTTTTTTTGGTTGCACTTTTTGGGGTTTTTGTAAGTTTGACCACTTCCCGTAAACCAATCGAGCTTTAATTTTAAATGTACGTAGCAATTCTGAAATATTATTAAAAGTGAGAAAGCGAAATGATGTTATTTTAATTTTTGTGGGGCAATGATATTCTAAGTTTTCATTTTGTTTTGTGTATGTTGGAGTTCTAATTTTTGGGATATAATTTTCGGAAATAAATTTTGTTTTACGTTTAATTTTTACCAAGCTGTCAGTGTTTAAGTTATTGTGAGGTCTTTCCGGTTATTTTGCTTAAACAGGGATTTTATTCGATTGTAAATTGTTTGGACTTTGCCCCCTTGTTTTGTGACGTTGCAACAATTGGCGAGAAATATTTTTTTTTACTTGGCGCGCCTGCAGTTCTGTGTAAGCTTTAGCGACGGTTTTCATTTGATTTCAGCAAGTAGAAACGCATTTTGTTTCAAAGTACTTAAAAGGAGAATTTGTTTAATTCAAAGTAACTTTTCAAATTTTATTCACATGCATTAAAAAGAGTTGAAGGAAATTCTAAAAAACCTTAATTAAGGGGTGCCCGGCGAGGGTCGGGGTCGTTTGGGCCCCAAGCCAAAAATAGACAAACCCGGCTCAACTGCATTTCATGAGTTCAATGGATGTTTGAGTCCAACCGATGTTTTATGATCCAATCAAAAATTATTGTAGAAATACAAATAAAACTTTTTTCTCCCAAGTTTAAACCTCAAAAATTATGTTTGTTTGCTCGTCCTACGATGAATAAACGATATGTGTTTTAGTTAAAACGGGTTACGGCATTTGCACGTCACTAATCTAACAGCTCCCCACTTAACTTATAATACATGGGATTTTCAAAATATTCTTGAGGAAGTCAATACCAGTACACAATCTAAAAATTATCTTCTATAATATATCATATGGTGTTAGGACGAAGTCCGAATAGTGCAGGTGTGGGCGAAGTCCGAATAGTGCAGGTGTGGGCGAAGTCCGAATAGTGCAAGTGGGGGATTTCGGAGGAAGGGCCGTTTCAGTAAGGAAAATTAATAAAGATTTAATAATTTTATAATTTATTAATAACTTTTATCCTTAAATAAATTATTGTTATAATACAGGTGTGTCAGATAAAATTTAAAAAAAACATACAGACCAAAAAATTTTTTGGGGTTAAAAAAATCCCATTTCTTAAAAGCGATTGCGAAGCTATTTTAAAACAATTTTTTTAAGTAAATGAATATTAAATATTCAATTTTTAATACCACTAAGCATTTTGAGCAATTTGGGACTGGAAATAAGTTAATTGTAGATTTCGAAGCAAGATTTTTAGTTGGGCTTTGAAATGAGAAACTAATACAGTTTTGAAAAGGGAAAGGTCGGCGGTGCCGATAGGCGCCGCCGGGAAAATTTTTAAAAATTTGTGTGTGTTTTGATAACAAATCCTGACAAAAAAAAAAAACAATTTTTAATGGGTTTTAAGTTAAATTTTGAAAAACCTACAGGGATAGAGGTACGGCGGTGCCGACAGGCGCCGCCGGGGAAAAATTTGAAAATTTATAGCCGATATGTTAACAGATTTTCACCAAAAATGGTCAAGTATAGATCACTTTTGAAAAAATTAAAAAGGATTGAGTGTCCGGCGGTGCCGACAGGCACCATAAGAAAAAATTTTGCAAAATTTCTTCTTCGAAGATATAATAATTTGGCATAGGAAATTATTAGGGCCCGGATTTGTATGCAAATGTATACCTTTTTTGCTAATATGCAATGGACTAATAAGCACAAAAAACCTATTTAAGTTGGTTTGAATTTTGGTGCATATTTTATAGAAACAAACTTGGATTTTTAGCCTGTGACATTTTTAAATATGGCCAGTAAATAAAATTTTAACCATTAAAAATGCAATTAAAATAATTAAATTTACTTAATAAAATAATTTTCCGCGGATTCTTGAACCAAGACGATTATGTGCATTTACTTGATTTCTATAAGTCGTTTTTTAATTATTCTATTTTCTCTCTCCGTTGCATTGAGAACATTTAAATTTATTTTTATTTAAATCTCAATTAAATAAATTAATTTTCCATACTGAAACGGCCCTTCATCCGAAATCCCCCACTTGCACTATTCGGACTTCGCCCACACCTGCACTATTCGGACTTCGCCCACACTTGCACTATTCGGACTTCGTCCTAGCACGATATCATATATATGAAATGATTAGGCATGAATTTTATTCGGGAACTGCCCAGTTCGGCGTGGATCCTTTCGGCTCAACTGGCTATAAGTTTTTTCATTTTCGTCCAAATTAAATAAATTAGGTATTATTTGAAATCACTTGAGATCTATCAACAAGCTAAATTTAAAAAAATTTTGAAAATATACAAAAAAGTTATGGCCAAAAAACCTCAAAAAATGGAATTTTTCTGGATAATTCGGCGGAACAGGTCATAACTTTTTTATACATGGATGGGTTTTTTTGATTTTTTGGCACGATGAATGCAGCACATATAGAGCTTTCTGGTGATACCAATTATATTTGAATTGGCAGACTTAGAAAAAGTAATGATAGAAAAAGTAATGACTTCTCAAACTTGGCCACGCCGAAACGTCCCACGCCGAAACGACCCCGACCCATTTTATTATGTACACCTATAAATTTTTGATTGGACTCATAAAATTTTGATTGGACTCATAAAATGCAGTAGAGCCCAAAACCTACGCAAATTTTTTTTTGAACCTTACCCTCTAGTTTTTTTGAAAACCTAACCCCCTAGTTTTAGTTAAAAAAATTTCAGCTAAATGGCGAATCCAATTGACACAAAAAAACAAAAATAAAGTTAACTCACGATGGGCATTTTTTATGTTAAAAAAACTATATTTGGCAAAAAAAAATAAAGTTACTTGATTTTTTACTATTTTCGGCTTGGGCCCAAACGCGGGGGCCCAAACGAGCCCGGGGCCCAAACGCGGGGGCCCAGACGACCCCGGGGCACAAACGCGAGGGCCCAAACGCCCTTGGCCCGCCCGGCGATGCCGATAGGCGCTGCCGGAAAAATTTTGAAATTTAAAAGGATTTGTTAAGAGATTTTGACAAATGCAAATTTTTAAATTGTAACCGCTGCTGGTGCATTAAGCCAAACTCAAAGTACGTACTTTGAAAATAAGTACGGAAACGGACTCATCTCCCAATTACAAAAAATATTTTATATTTTATTTTCTAATTCAATTCTCACATTCAGAGATAAAATCAAAAATACCTTCAACACTATTCTCTTTGTTGGAGATCTGACATCCATCCATTCCGGCCTTTGTCCTTTCTTTTGCACATTTATTTAGGTATTTGAATACAGTAAAAGAATATTTGGAAAAATTCAAGAATACTTGTACCTCGCCAATTTCGACAAATTATATATATAATTCGACTCCTCTCGGTGCTGTAATGCTCGAATCTGGAAGATTTTTTCTGCGGAAAGCACTCTATGCCGAGTTACAGACCCGGGACTGAAATGGGAAAATGGCTTGGGACTGAACCGTCCTAGTTGTAAAAATGAATGAATATAAAAAAAATATTTATGTAATTTGACGTATCTTTATCTGTAAAGCACGGATACATAAGAATTTTGAGACGGAAAGCTCTTTGGACAGAGCTATAGACCCGGGACTGAAATGGCCAATTTAAAAACAATTGGTGTATTTTGGCCAAGACACAGCAACTCGACTACGGCGGCCAGTATTTAATTCACTTAATAAACCTATTTATAATGTTTAAGTCGTTCATTAGTGCCTTTTATGCGGTGGACATTTGAGTCCCAAGCCATTTTCCCATTTCAGTCCCGGGTCTGTAACTCGGTATAGAGTGCCTTCCGCAGAAAAATTCTTTCGGATTCGGGCACTACAGACCGCGGGGAGTCGAATGATATATAATTTGTTGAAATGGGCGAGGTACAAGTATTCTTGAATTTTACCGAATATTTAACATCGTTTTTCATTTAGAATTTGACATGGGAATTGCCCACGTTGCTTTGTTTATTTAAATTCATTTTGAAATTAAGCTATTTTCAGGCGTACACGAAGGTGTATTCCTTAATCACGGGGGAGGAAGAGGACGAAGAGCAGGAACAGAAGCGGATAAATCATGTTTTTATTTCTAACTTTGGAACACTAAGAAAAGCTTAGCATAGCAAATCCAGGGTACATGACTATTCGCCGACGCCGGTTCGCCGACGGAAGGTTCGCCGACGCCGGTTTGCCGACAGACGATTCGCCGAGAAGACGATTCGCCGACAGACGTTTCGCCGATAAGATGCGGGACAGAATTTTTTTTAATAGAGAAAATATTTAAGTTTCATCTCCAAAGTCACCAATGTACTTTTCTTCCAAAATTCTTTTTTTTTAAATCTACAATTGAATCGAATTTTCTGATTTAACTAATTTGAAAATATGTGCTCAACCACGCTAATATATCAAAACGTGCCCGCCTCATAAGTTCAAATATCTTTCGCCGGCTTCTTTTTAGCGCGGTCGTTTCTTAAACTAAAAGGTTTCTCCGAAGTTTCTGGCGTTAGTTAAAATTTATTTAAAAACATTCTGTCCCGCATCTTATCGGCGAAACGTCTGTCGGCGAATCGTCTTCTCGGCGAATTGTCTGTCGGCGAACCGGCGTCGGCGAACCTTCCTGCTCCCCAAATCCATGGCTTTAGCAAAATAATGTAACAGAACACAAAAAATAAGCAGAGGTTGAAACAGAACCGCAAAATTTAAAGGGTTAAACGACAAAAAAAAAAAAGCTGCCTGTGCCAAAAGGAAAATATAGGTTCATCATAAAATATTATAGTGATTAAAAATTCTACTACCAATTTTTGTAACCTAAATGGGAGTTCGCCGTGACTCACGGTCATAGTCACTCTCTTTTGGGTCACTGCTGCGCACCTATAGCAATAAGGATTTCTGTAAAAGTTGTGTTTGAAGCATTCGCAAATGAAGCATTTTAATTCTGTTAGGTAGTTGGCTTTCATGACAGCCTGTTTATTTAGAATGAACGTAATGACGTGAATTTCGGGAAACGGCGATGCAATTGCTCCAGAATTTGAGTTGTTAAAAAAAATTGAACGACAAAGAAAAAATATCGTAATAGAATAGGCACATCAAAATCTCTATGTTCCCTCAACATCAATCAGTTCTCATTGCCCCGGAAGGGTGTTGCTGCGTACGCGTCCGATGCCACGCATTCCGCCGTACGAAAAACGCATACCCGCCGCACCGCGGCCCCTCCCGACGCCGCCTCCGTTCTCACTGGAGGTACTCTGTTCTGCGCTTGATGATGAAGCGGCGAAACCCGCGTCTGCGCCACCCATCCGCCGCTTTTCCTCCTCCCTCATGGCTTGCTCCACTTTCAATTGCTCCGCAAATTCCGCGTCCACTTCCTCCGGCGTTTTGGCATATTTTCCGCCCAAAACGTAGTCTTTGCTTAAATTAAATGCATAAATAAAAAATAATGAAATTATTTGCTCTTTCTTCATTCCCAGTGGTTCTCCTTCTATAAAATGAACTATTCGACGCCGAAAATATGTGCCCACTCAATCGCATTTTTTGGGATTTTGAAGAACTAAAGTTAAGGCTAGTTGTAGCAAATCTCCATCGATTTAAAATGGAATTCAGAAAAAATGGTTTGGTTTTGTTTGTCCCAATTTTTTACATTTATTTTTGGTCAATTGTATTCGGAGCCGCTGATTTCCGAATATAAACAACCACTCAGCCATTCCGAATAACAGGAACCGAATTCGAAAAAGGAACAAAACTACTATAATACGCGAAAAAAAACTAGAGTATTAACCCTCATAGAAGCACGAAATGAATGACTATTTCGAGAAATTGGGTCAAAATTTATTTTTATTCGAATTTGTTTCGTAAAAGTCCGGGAGTTAACGGTGTTACTGATCACGAATTGGCATCTATGTCGGTTCATCCAAACCAGAACAATATTTCAAAATTAATTTTTGTTTGGCCAGATGCATTAAAATGAATTTAACTAAGTGAACCCCTCACTGACCCGTCGTCAGGGTTCGGGAGCACAGGCAAAAGGCTGGCGCGGATTTGCTTCTTCTCTCGCTTCGTATAACGTCCCGGGCGGCGCTCATTCGTAAGACTTAAATGTTTTCTGGTCTTTCGAGAAATGCAAAGATAATGCACGGTTACACATACACAACGTTCCTGAAGCTCGGGTACCAAGGCTGAAAGTTGGCCGATGGTCTCATGTAGGCGTCAGGATCATT
Source organism: Heterodera filipjevi (assembly GCA_039877585.1). Lineage (NCBI taxonomy): Eukaryota > Metazoa > Nematoda > Chromadorea > Rhabditida > Heteroderidae > Heterodera > Heterodera filipjevi. Next base: position 4,461,687 of record JBDPZO010000008.1, read on the forward strand.
GGAGGTGGAATTGGAAGTGCCATTGTTGACCGGTTCAGATTTCGAACTCATTTTGCCGTTGGATAAATTAAAATATAATTCGCTATAAAAATAACACGATATATGACCGACTTAAAAAAAGGGAAGAGATTGTGTAAGAGATTCGGAACTTAGCCGGAATGGATGTCAGATGAAAAATGTTATCAAACTATGGAGACATCGTCCATAAATCTGTTATAGTAAAATGAATCAAAAGAAAAAAAAGAGGAGAGAAATTGTGTAAGTGTTGCAGTAGAGAAACATTGACAGTGTAATATTTCTGAAGGGAATAAAAAGAAGAAAAAAGGCAATGAAAAAGCAACAAAATAAGAAATGATTGAAGAATAAATGGCTAAAGAAACTGAAGAGGGTTCGTATTGAGTGAACTCAATTTCAAAGGACACAGGGGCAACTTTTTGTGAATTCAAAGGACACACAAAATTTTATCATATGCAATAGAAGAGCTAATTTATTCAAATGTTTAGATTCATCAAGGGGGCGGCGGAGGCGATGCCGATAGACGCCGGCGGGGAAAAATGATGGAAATTGGAGTGTTTGGTAATAAAATATGAACAAAAAAGTGGCATAATTCTTTTTGTATATTTTCAAAATTTTTTCAAATTTAGCAGATTGATAGATCTAGTCAAGAGCTTTCGAATAATACCTAAATTGGGAAGGGCACATTAATCCAAAGATAACAACAACAAACAAACTAACAACATGGCAAACACATAAAAATATGTGAAGGGAAATACGAAAGAAAGTGAAACCGAACTTCAGCAGCACCAGAGGGTGAGGCAGAGAAGCGAGACAGTGCAATGACTCGGTATCTCCTTCTCTCTCTGCTGATCCTTACTATTTTGTTGTACTCTCTCAACTGTCCAACCCATCAGACACATTATCGATTGTGCCCATTTTGTGACCAATGCCCCCCCACCCCCATGGTCAGCAGTTCGTCAGTCCGTACCAGCCAAGTTTAGACTGTCGCAATTTTATTTCAAATTTAACCGAGTTCTGCAAATTTAGATCTCTATACCCTATAGCCTTTCATTTGCAGAATTAGTCAAGTCCTAAAAAGTTGCGGTGTTCTAAACTTGACTGGTATGTAAAAGAACCCTACCGTGCATCCCCCTCCCCATAATAATCTGTTGTTTTTTCTGTCACTTTTCCATTTTAGTTTTCCGTTCAACCAATTAATTTATTTGTTCAGTAAAAATTCTGCTGGTCAAGGACTTGAATACCTTCGAAAACCGAACAAAGCCAAAAGCTAATAATCAATATGTTGATAAATTAAAAACTTTAATCACAAATTATACCAAAATATAAGATTTATATAACATGTGTAACAAATTAAAAATACACAGAATTAGTTGTTCTGATCACAATTGATGACTGTTTTGCTTTAATTAATTAATAATAAAGCATAATTGGTAATTAAAAATGCCCGAATTTTTTTTTGATGCAGCACTCATTCGCTCGAAATAATTCTTTTTCATTGTCCTTCACCATCGGTGTCATCTTCGTCAGTAAACGAAGCGATGCCATTGACCCATTCCGACAGAAGGGCATCCAACGAGTACATGTCCACCGTTCCGGCATCAATTTTTTCCATCAAACATTCCATTTGGGGTGAGGCCAAGTGGTGGTGGTGGAGGAAAAGTTCCAGCGGAGCATCTGGGAAAGTGACAGGCATCAGCAAGTTGAGCGTTGCAGTTGTGGTGGCCAAAGATATCTGAGAAGATGGGGTGTTATCATTTGCTAGAAGCTCATGTTTTAGGATGATACCCCATTCAAAAAAATTTACAAACTAAAACTATGAAATTTTCAAAATTTATAACAAATAAAATTTTTTTTTGATTATTTGCACATAATTACTAGTTTAATAAAATTCGGAGCTTCCTCCCAGCCGCCGTTTCCCTCCGCCGTTTGCCCCCCCCCCCCCCCCCCCCACTTTGTATCAACCAGAATTATGTCGAAATTTAGAGGTAAAAGGAACTTTTAATTATTCCCGGCTTTCCGTACACTTCTACGTTTATAATGTTCCCAGGGAATTGTTAATTAGTCCATAACGGAAGTGGGAAGAGCCAACTCCGGGCTTAATAACTTCGTGCGGCTTATCGCCGTTAGTATTCTGTCCAACATTTGCTTTGTTGTTAACTATCGCTTCGGCTGTGCCTTACCTCCTCCGACCGTGCCCTTTTCCCACTCCCATGGTGTTCAAATCGAATTTGTACTGCTGGCGCATTGCGTGAAATTGGTGGCTCAATGTCCGTCCCTTCGGTGTGCACGGTGAAGCCCATTCCGATCGCTTTGCTGAGCACCTCCGAAATGTTGCGGTTCAACACCATCTCCGTACCGTCCAAACAGCTGATGCGGAAATGGTGTTGTTTTTGTTGTTGGTCCTCAACAACTCCTCCGTCGGCATTGGCATGCGTCGACTTCGTTTCACGCTCTTTTTCGGCTGATGCCATTTCCAATTTGTCTGCTGTTGCTTCAAATGCTGAATTTCAGAAAATTGTCTTTTGTTGTGGTGTCATTTATTTAATAGATCTTTTAAAACAATTCTTTAAAACTATCCAAAGGTTTGAAATGGCAATAGTATGGCTTTATCAGTCATCAAATGCCCTTTCGGGTTATACCCCGTTTCGATATGCAACTTTCCTCCCTTTTTTATGCACTCCCCTATAATATATAACATGTCTGGTAGATAGCTTGTTTTTTTGCATCTTAATGTGGTAAAATTGGAAAGGGTATCTTCCTTAAAACCGAATGGTCCCATTTTTCGCTCCCCCCCCCCCCCTGTCTCCGTTCCCTGTCAAATGCTCACATTCGGCCACTCTCTCCAAAAGGCTCTTTTTGCTCGGTGGTCCTTCTTCGTCTTTCTCTTCCTTTTCGCCGCTTTTTTGTCGAATTCGTTTCCGTCCCGTCGCCCCTTTTCCACCATTCTCACAGAGAATGTCCCCCACAGATTCAACCGGTGCTGGTGCAGGTCCTCGGTCAACCATTTTCTGTTGTTTCTCCGCAGTGATCTTTTCATCCTCCAAGACGTTCAATACGGCATCCGGCAATCTGAAACATTTTGGTGAAAAATTTAATTTTTTGGCGTTTTATTATTTCGTAAGTTTTTTTTAATTGTCGAAATGATGGCTAGTATTTGGGTTTCGTCTAAAATAAAGGAAATTTCGAAAGAAAATTAACCTTATTTTATCAAAAAAAAAAAATGCTAAATCCCTTAAATTTTCAGAGTTTTTTGGAAGGGTGCGGGGGCTGATCCGATTGGTTAGTTAAAAAACTGACTTTATGGCCAAATGCCGAACATTTCGCCACGGGTCCGTCTCAAATGGCTCTTCTTTTGGTGTCGCCGTCATCGTCAGATTCGTTCCGCCGCCATTTGCGCTGGCGCCGTTTTGTGGCGGTGCCAAAGCAGTCAGTTTCTTAGCAATGCTGAACAGATGGCGAGAAATGTGATGTCGTTCGAGCACTGTCTGCACATTGGACAGCAATTTTTGCAGCAGAGTCTTTGTCACCGGACTAAAAGAAATTTTTTGTTTAAATTCGTTTCTTCGTAATTCTTTTAAAGAAATCCTAACACCTCCCCTTGATTTGGTCCCCACTTTTTCTAATAATCCCATATTTCGGAGGTATCCAAATCTCAGAAATCTCATATCCCTCCCACCCCTCCTTCGCGACAAATAGTAATGAAGTGAATCCTCCAAAAACGCACCCGCCCTTCCGTGTGCCTTCCATCACTTGGATGACGTTGACCAGTGACGCCTTGATCTTCATCTCCACCCCGGGCAGTGTGTCCAACTCGAAACGGCCCAACAATCGCTTCACGTCCGCATGGTATTTGCACAATTGCTTTAGCAACGCCTTGTACTCGGGCTCATCCGTGTCCACTTGGTGAGTGTTGCCGGACTGATGTTGTTGTTGTTGCTGAACTGAACCCGGACGGCCCATCGATGCCATTCTATTGGCAGCGCCTACGGAGGGCGGATTCGAATCAACCGAAGGCACGCCATCAGCGCCTGAAGGACAAACAAATGTTTGATAATGCCAAAAAGGAAATCCCCCCAAAAAATGTATTCTTTAAAACATCAAATTTGCAAAAATGTTTCAACAACGCTTATCAGAATGAACTGGCCCCTTTCTTTTCAAAATAATCATTTCTCTGGTAGTAATGTCTAAAGTCTCAATAATGTTTATCAAGAGCAATTCGAAGACCTATTTTGGCCTACAGGACTGACTCTTTTATACTTTGTATTGAAAAAATAAAAAAAGGACAAAAAGTGACCGCCTGCCGATGTTCGAACATTCGTTGCTGCCATAGCAGCATTTGTCAGCCCATTTTCCGTTTTCACAACGGTTGCCGACGGCGCCATTCGATTTTGGGAAGCGGCACCATCGATGGCAACCCCTGCTTGGTAACTGTTGATGAGAGTGTTGTTGTTGTCCGTCGTCTTGGTCTGCTGCTGCTGTTGTGCCGCCATATGCGACGGCATTGGCTCAAACTGTTGTTGCCGAAGAAATTGTTGCTGACTCATCTCAAAAAGAAGGGGGAAGGTTTAATTCCAGTGGAAAAATGAATAAAATACCAATTTAAAATGCAAAACAAATTCATATTATAATATTATTTTTCACGGCTGTACTGCTCCAATTTCATGGACAAGGTTTTGGACTAGTACAGAAACTAGCAGCCTAATTTTGGTTGTGATGCCGTGTTCGAATTCTTCGGACTTGAAAATTGTTTATTGCTAAAATCATTGCTTTATGCCAAAATTAAGTGCAATTTTCCAATATAAATTAGGAAGCCTCGTTAATTCACCAATTTATGGTTTTGCACACAACTGACTTGTTGTTGCTGTTGTACAAATTGTGCCTGTTGACTGCCAGTCATTTGTGCCGTCGTCGTTACGGCACGGATTTGCTGCATTCCGCCGCCGCCGCCCGACATTGGCTGCTGTTGACCGGCCATGAACATTTGTGGTTGAGCGGCCCGCTGCTGATAATTGGCCGTACCCATCGGAGTGGGAGAGGACGAATGGGTGACGAAGGAACTTTGGCTGGGGATTCGTCTAAACGGAAAACAATTGGCCATATTGAAAATTTTGGGGACGAAAAAAAAGGTGGATTTAAAAAAAAAATGCACTTTTATTTGCCCTTGTCATGTGCCACTCCGTGCAAGTTTTTTTTTTTTAATTTGCAAACGTCAAACTTATCAACAAACAAATCTGAATAAGTAGAAAAACAATAATTGTTCGAACTTTTTAAGAATTTGACGACAATTACCTAGGAAAACATATTCCCTTCCAAATCAATTCTCGAACCAAGAGTAAGACGTGATTTATTCTTTATGGATTAAACACTAACTGAAAATGGGCATTGGAATTTTGGCCCGCTTGTTGCGGCATCGACTGTTGCGCGGTTGTTGTGGTCGCAAAGATAATGGACGTGCCACCGTTTGTTGTTTGGACCATGGGCATCCGTTGGGCCGCTAAAATGGAAAACTATAATAAAAAATTCCAAAACAAAATAAGTATTAACTAAACTAATAATGCATAAATCTACTCCAAAATTATAATTTAATCACCCATCGGTCGCATTGCCATTGGTCCCGGCTGATTGTGCACAGTTCCGCCCGATGTTACCATCATCGCCATGTGCTGTTGATGCTGCTGCTGTTGTTGTTCAAACATTTGCTGATGCTTACATTAAATTTATAATTAGAGATAAAACCATTGGACATAAAGACGAACGAGAGGAAAGGCCGACCGAGACAGACCCCACTGAGACGGTTTTGCGAAACTAATGTTTTCCAGAAACACCGTCCTGGTCTCCCTGTTTTTTTTTTCTAAGTCACGACTCTCGTAAACAATCCCCCGTTCTCTGCCTGAACTTGTTGTTGTTGCTGACGATGGAACATTTGGATGATCTGTTTTTTGCGCTCGGAATCTTTTTCCGCATTGAATTGTGCCTGGAGGCTCGGGGGAAGATTTTGAAGAAAATTTCTATAAAAAAGAATAACATAATGCACTGTTTAATTTGCGCTTTTTTTTTGCAGAAAAATCCAGGTTTTTTGAAAACAATTAACTTTACTCAGCTCAAAATAAGGTATTTGCCATCCTAGACCACAAAAACGGGTTCTGTGGCTCCCCTTATGTCTATGCAAAAAAAAAACTATTCCAATTTTATTTAAAACCGAATTGGAAAAATCTGTGTTTTAGACTTTCGTTCCGAATTCGGGTCAGGGGTTCGAAATTTGGTCGGAAAGTTGCTGAATCTTGGTGTCAGCGACCCCTAAAACCCCAGGAAGGGTGTCTTTCACAACTCTAAAACCAATTTTTTTCGAAAGATGGGGAGGGGGCGGTCAGCCCTAGCATTACCCCGAATTTAGCAATTAAAGATTGAATTTTTAATTATAAATGTCTTGTGCTGTTACTTGAACTGCTGTTGTTGCTGCTGTTGCGTTGTCATGCCCTGCTGCTGTGTGTACATGTGCTGCGGCATTCGCATCATCGTCTGTTGCTGATGGGGCGACGGGTAAACCATCGTCTGCCGTGTCTGCTGCTGTTGCACAATCATTCCGGCCGATGGCTGTTGCATTTGTTGCTGCTGCTGCTGTGAAGGAAAAGCCTAAAATCAAAAAATGATAGAATAATTTTAAGTTGTCCTATAAAGCCTATGGTTTTATGAAAGTGAGTCCATGGCACTAAAACTTAAGTTTCGTTTCGTTGAAGAAAGTGTCAATCGCAAATATTTTTTAGAAATTACCATTCTCTGAGCTTGCTGAGGCATTCTTTGCACATAATATTGTTGTTGTGCAGGGTCCCCATAATTCATTTCAAAATGAAAAATACTTATAAACTTGAAAAATCGTAATTTTTTGGGCCATTGAAAAATGACCAATTAATGTTTCGATTTTTTCTGTTTTCTCAGCTCAGAGATTGAGCTCATAATCCATCACAATTCTCTCTCGACAAACTTTAACACTAATACAGCGCAAGTTCGAAACGGTTAACTGGCACAACAAAAGTATAGAAACGCAGAATTACCTTTTCTTTTTTAAAATACTCAATGCCAATAATAATATTTAAAATTTTATAATTCATTTTTTCTTTCTTTTTTCGTTCGTCTTTGCGTTTTTTGCGGTTTATTTTTCCCATTTTCAAACTAAATTTTTTAAATTTAATTGTCATCAAATAGGAAAATGCAAAATGCGAGGTATCTTTTTCTGCAATTTTATTTGTCTTACAATTAGTAATTTCTTTTTCTTTTTTCTTAGTCGTTCTTCCACCTTTTCAAAAACGGTTCCCCGCAACAATCGCACGGAGACGCGAAGTCGAGCAAAGGACGAACTGCGAAAAGTCATCGGGGCAGTCGACAAAACTGTTGTGCGAAAATGGTATTTTATCATGATGCGTTGAGTGTACTTCAAGTTTCGCTATTTCGGTCCTAATTGGTAGAAACCCGTGCAAATTGACTAAATGGTATTGCAAATGCATCGTCTTAGAAAAATTTATGCCGATTTTAAAAGCCCAAAATGTCACACTCAGAATGGCATTTATTACCTTGACTCAATAATGCAGGCATTCTTAGGGAAAAGCGTTGGGTGATGCTCAAAGACAGTAGCATCAGTGTGTGGAAATGGGTGCCGGTGTCATGTCCGCCAGGCGGTGTTGTGGCACCTAAACTTATCACCGGCCCCAAGGCATCGGCGGTGGCTGCAAATGACGAAAACGGCACCGGGGAAACGCCGACGGGGCAAAGCGCAGCGGCGGCCGCTGTTGCTTCAGCGGATGAGACCACCATGCAAAGCGGGGCATCTGGAGAGAACAATTCCAACGAGGACACGGGTGAGAGGGAGGGGGGGGGAGAGTGAAATATGGAAAACATTTAATGCTAATTGATGAGTGAGGCCAACTTCAGTCTTAGCATTTTCGAATAAGAATGACCAATAACCAAAACATACATGTGCAAGGGGTGTCTCAGGCCAAGGGCCATACAACGGACGATTGAGACAGGGAGGGTGTCTCGGGACCGATTTCTCATACGAAGGTCCAAAATTTTTCTCCGGCGACCTTTTTCTTTTTTGCTTTCTAATACCTCGTTTTTTTGCAGCGCGCTTTTCAAAATAAACTTGGGGACTGATAGGGTCCGGCGGTGCCGTTAGGCGCCGCCGGGAAAAATTTTAAAGTTTCTGTCTGATTTGTTTTAGTTCCAAAAAAGCCCGATTTTTGTGGAATTTTTAGATAAAATTTTAGAAAACAAAAATGGGTCCGGTGGTGCCGATAGGCGCCACCGGGGAAATTTGACTCAGATCTGCTAAAGAATTTTGGTCTAAACTTGGGCTATTTTCCCCCCAACGACCCCCTTACGACGAACGAGGGGGGGGGGGGGGGGTGGGTGTCCGAGGCCTCTTACGACGGGGGGGGGGGGGGGGGGGTGTTGAGACACCCCTTGCACATGTATGAACCCAAGGTTTTTTAAATGACAATTACAATAAAAAAATGAAAACCGGAAATTTGCTTTTGTTGCCCACTTACTTTCATTAATTAATATAACACTTTGAAGTTATTGTTTAAATGCTAAAATATTATCAAAATCAAAACTCACCACAAAAACAAAGTTTCTGTTCGAGAATTTCAAAATTAAGATTCTCATGCAAATGTAACTGGACATTCTCTTTCTTTTATATGTTTCAACTTTTGACATTTAAATTTATGTTGAAACGGGACAAGAACGACATGGTATAAACCATGGTATCAAATGTTTTGGGTCTAATCCTGGTCCATGGGTTCGAATTTGCCCATTTTTTTCATTTTAAGGAATGGGGAAAGGAACATTGACTCATTTTTCCCCGCTCATTCAGCTGATGTTAACATGGCGTTGCTGAACACGGGCGAGGAGGAGGGCGACGACTCAAATGCGGCGCTCGATTTCTCCGACATTGGGGCATTTGACAGTGACTCGCAAACATTCGACCGAGTCGATTACGGCAACAAAAACGGACGTGATGGAACAAGAGAAGCGGAAGAGGAAAACGATGCCAAACACCGAAGAAAGGGGACAATGGCAGCACAACCGACCGATTTCAGCCAAATGCGCAAGGAGGAGGAGACAAAGGAGGGACAACAGTAGCAGACAACAGGGGAAGAGCAAGGGACAATGGAAAAGAAGACAGAAGTCGGCACGGACGGGGTGAGAAATGGGCAATGGCAGGGACAGTGACTTGGAAAATCGACACCCCCGGGGGGTTAAGGGCGGTGCATCCCAAAACTCCGTCGCCGAAACTCCGCCGGCCGAAACACCGCCGGAAAAAAATGCCAAAAACCCTTCAGCTTTTTCAGAAAAATTCTAAATGCTCCTTTTAAAGAACATTTCCGTAAATTTATGGATTTTTTTTTTGTTTCGCAAATTTTCTTCTTGGTATTTTTCTGGAAAATTTCAAATTTTGTGCGGTTTTTTCCGGCGGAGTTATGTCCTGCTCCGGGTTAAGGGAGAGGCGAAATTAAGCATTTCATGCGTATTGAAAAAAAAAGTATTGTCGGCACTGCCGATTGACGTTTTACCGCAGTATAAACTACTTGAAAACATAAAAATTAACAAAAACCGCATTTTAGAGAGGAAAAATGGTAGAATTTTCTGTAGCCAGAAATTGAATCTTCTCGGTTCGGAATTCATTACCATTACCAACTGCCGAATGAACGGAAGCAATGAGTTTACTCTGTTCCAGTTCGTGTGAAGCTTTTGCTGTGCACCAAGCTTCCCTTTGGCGTTGCGTCTGTTGTATGTTTTCAAATATTATCCAAAGATCTTCCGACCCGATGGCGAATGGTCTAAAAGTCGATTAGTACAAAATCAGTTTGAATGTTTAATATGTCCTTTGACATTCGGAATTTTCTGTTTTATTCGACCTTCGGGTCGATATCCCATCTTACCCTTCCCTCCCTTTTTCGATCTCTCTGTTTTTGAAGGACAAATCACTTTCCACTTTTAGCATGAAATAATAATACTTATTTTGTGTGAATTCCTAAATTTGCTTGACTGTGATTTGGCCTTATTTTTCTGCTTTTCTAACAAATTAATTCCTCATTTTATTATAAAAATAATATTGATAAATTTTTGTACAATATGAAAGAATAAAAATATATATAGCATTTTACAATAAAGGACATTTTTTTTGGGAAAAAAACAGAAACAGATCCGTTTCAGATACTCTCCGGGAGGTTCATTGCATGTCCGTTTGACCGCTTTTTCAGTTTGTTTGAAAAAATCCATTATTTTTTAAAAATGGGCAAAAAATTACTTCCTTAAAGACAGAGTTGCCATCTCAAAATTTTGGAAGTTTGTGGCCGATTTTTTAACAGATTTTTCCCCATAATAAATTTTGTGTCTTATTCCGGAAATTCCTAAAGGATTGAATATCCGCCGCCAGAAAATTACAAAAAAAATATTCCTTTTTATGCCTTAAAATCACGCTCATAATCAGCGCGAAATTTATATTTGTGCAAAATAATTTAAGCTAAAAAAATATGATGCATTGGAGGTTTGGTTGCCTTTGAGAAAAATATGAAGCTTTTATTGACAAATCAATCGACAAATGTTGGGTTGGTAAGAGTTTAATTAACATTGACTGCAAAAAAAACATCTATTGACTTTAACCACTTTTGGGGTTTATTCCGTTAACAAATTTTCACAAAATTTTTAAAACTTTCCCTGCGGCGCCTATCGGCACCGCCGGCCTACCTTAGCATAAATTTGAGCTGATTTTAAGATCACGACAAAAAAGGTCAAAAACACAACTCGGATTTTGATTGTTACGGTGCTTATAAATTGTTCCTTTCCGACTCTGCTTTACTTCAACTTGTTAAACGGAGTGAAAAATAGAATACCTTTTTTTAAATTATCCAAATTCTAAATTGATGATTAGACGTTTAGTCGGTCATTTATTCAGTGCATACATAATAAATTAAGTCAAATGCAACAAAAGAGGAAGAGACAAATGCGACAGATTGTCGATTACTGATGCATATTTTTGTAAGTGTTGGACCGCTCGGCGTGCCATTCGGGGAAACGCGAAGCCAATTTCTCGTTGATTGAAGAGACCAACTCACAAATGGACGCAAAATCGGCTGCACTGTTGGACGGGTCGGGCACTTCAAAGGGGAGGGAAGGATAATTAAATTTGAAAATCATTAATTACCCTCAAACGACACCGTCCGCTCCAAATTGTCAATGGCCCCGCGCACTTTCTCCCCCGAAATCATTTGAGCGGCCAGTTTCTCTGCCTTAAAATGCAAAAACAAATATCCAACAATTGGACTTTGTGAGTCCAACGAAATGACCCCATATTCATTTTTATGGAGCATAACATTTTCCAAATTGAAATTTGTGGTTGAAAATGAAAGTGTATGGTACAGTAACTGAGCCTCTATTTGATGGTTGGACTCATTAAATGTAATTGAGTGAAAATTAATCCCTTTGCTTTTTTACTTTTGCCGCTGGGATGCCCAAAAGTTGTCCCAATCCGTCGAATGAAATGTTCGCATACAGTCGCGAGACGGCCAAAATGTTATGCTCAAGCACCGACCGCTGCAAAATGGAGACGCCCTCCGCGTCGAGCAGACGCTGATGAGGGGACAGAGAATGTTCGAACTCAGGCAACTGAAAATGGCAAATTATGGACCCAAAATTTGGTATTAATCGAAATGGGCCCAAACAAAAATTTTTTTTTTGCCCTTTTACTCACCTCATGCTCTTTGACGAGTCGTTCCAAATACATATTCTTCAGCAATGAATGGCCATTGAGTTGTTCACAACGTTCGTCCTTGAACAGAGTGCTGAGCATGGAATCGAAACGGGGCCTTCCCACTAAAAATCGAAACGGGGTATAGCCTTTTGTTAGTCCTATCAAATATTATATTAACAAGCTCACGGACTTATCAAAAATATTGGTTACTTACTAGGCTAATATAGCCGGTACACCATAAAAAGGGCTATAAGACTTTGGATTTTTCCAAAATTTTTTTAAGTTAATGCAATTAAAAAAAATATGAATTTTTTTCTAGAAAAAGTAAATTTCGCATTTTTTTAGAATTTTTTCCAAATTTTATGAAATAGCCGATTTTTGGTGGTACTGAGACCGATTTTTTTCGGAAATTGACTGTAACTTAACAAATGTTTTTGTATTTTTGTCCAAATGAAAGAGTACCGGGCGCAACGAGTAAAGTGCAGGTGAGTGCATTTTGCAGCACATGACGCTTCTCGAATGGCATCAGACCGGGATTCAACGACAGTTCATGGTATAGCTGGGCTGCCTCTGTGAAATTGCCCTGACGGTCCAACACACGAGCGTAAAGTACCTAAAAAATGCAAAAAAACAAAAAGAGAAACTGGCATTGGATTCTCCACAAAATTAAGCCAAAAAAGTTGGTCCATTTTTATACCGTTCCCTATGAAAAAAAAGTCACATAATGTGAAAAATAATCCCGAGGTATTCATCATTTTATGCATCAATAACATAGCAAAGCACGCCATTAATGTCCAGGAAATTGGTTACATAGGTTGTTTCCATCATGGTTAGGTTATTGATGCATAAAATGATATGTGTAAAGAGAATTCGTGATTTAAACCGGTTGAAAACCCGGTTTTTTTTTGGCATTTCCGCACCTCGGGACTATTTTTCCCATGCATAACACACCGAGACAAAGCGATTGGTAAATTACTTATGCCTTTTTTCATGTAGGGTTCACTATAGTTGGTGCTAGGTCGTTTCTTAAAATTCGCCATTTTTACTTAATTTTCGACAAAATCTAGGCCTAAGTTCTTTCACATCTTGGCATCCTAAGATAGCCCTTGAAGTGCTCTACTAGCATGTTAAATTTCAAAAAATTCACGAACTTTAAAAAAATTAGAGCTAAAAAAGTAAGAAAAATTGCCCTAACTTTTGAAAAGCTTAATGAATATTTTTTGAAATTTTTGCAAGCTTATAAAGCAATATAAGGGATATCGTATGATACTAAGATTGCTTAATTTAGTTGGGTCTGAGAAAAGTTATGACCTGATTTAGTCGAAAATTCAGTAAAATGGCGGATCTAAGAAACGCGCATAGTAGCGGTTTTTAAGAAACGTCCCAGCACGACTATAGTTTATCCATTACTTCGGTGAGTGTAGGGTTCGAATGTGAAACTGACAGAATTAAGGATCAACAATATTTCCCAAACTTGAATTTTTTTTTTCAAAACAACCCACTCCCCAAATCCTTAAAAACAGACTTTGTATTTGATGACGATCGTTTCCTCCTTGACGTCTTGCTGCAGCAGTGAGGCCTTTTTCACGTGTAGGTCCGCTTCCTCCACCTGGTCGGCCTCCAAAAAGAGTTCAGTGATTCGCAAATACAATTCCATTTTCTGTTCCGGACGATAGCCCCTTAAGTCATGCAATAAAACCGATTTAACTTTTAAATTTAACAATTTTTACAGAAATATCTTAAATTAGTATAGGGTTCGTATCAAAGTCGGAGAGTCATATAGTTGAGAAGGTTTTTTTACAAAAGAGCGGTCTTCTATCAGAAAAATCGGGTAAGTAAAAAAAAAATTGCAAAGTCAAACTACAGTGTTATCACTTCGATATAAAAGTTCTTAATAAACATTTTGAAAGTTCTTAATAAACATTTTGTTTGTTGGCCCACCATAGGTCCGTTTCGATTGGTATGCCCATAAGGATGCGCGCGGACTGCTCAAACTGATGGTCACGCTCAAACACATTGGCCATATCAATTTGCTTTTGGATGCGCTGCTCTTCATCGGCAAGTACACGCGCCTAAATTTGTCAACTCAATTTCACACAAAAGAGAATGTAATATTTTGCTAAATAAAAGCAAGTTTTTTTGTTTTAATAAATCGGTATGAGTGGTTTTAATTTCAGTCGGTTCTGTTTTAAATTTAAACGCCCATTTAAATATCAATGGTCATGTTAGGGTTAAGTGTATTTTTAAGGACGCTTAAATACAAAAAAAAGTCAGGATTTTGGTGCATATGCAAGCTTACTTCGAAAAAGTAATTGATAGGCCCTGAAAATGTTCCTATTTTGGTCAAGAATTTTTTAAGTTACAATCATGCTTAAACTTACCTATAAGGATTTTCCGACTATTATTTGAATTTTTGTCGTTATAATAATGGGGAAGAAATAAAAACCGACATGGAGTTGAGTGGTCACAGTTTCGCCAATGGCATTGATAAGTTCGGCGGTGTTCAGAGAGGGTTGGCCCAGATTGGAAGCGATGTCGGCAATGAATGGGCGGGACATGTCCATACTCGTGCTCTCCTTGTTTGCCGCTAAAACAACAAAAGGGTGGTCCAATGAATGAGCAAATTGTCGGATTGTCTGGACACTTTTATAGCGTAGGGGGTTAATTATGAAAACCAAAAGGGAGCTCTTTTGGTTTTTTTTTGTGTGTGAATTTTTTCTTTCGTTTAAAAGTATTAAAAGGTATTTACAAATGCTATAATTTTTTCCCATACTATTTAAAAGAGATTTACGACTGAAAATCTTGAAAATTTTTTGATTTGCAATCGCAATAACAACCGATAAAATTTATGAGGAATAAAAAAATTTTTATTAAATTTTCACCCATAATTTTCAACTTTTTTCTACATATTTGTTACTTATTTTGCCATATAAAAATATGGTTTTTGGAAATTGCCTAGTTCAACTGCAAACGTTAAGCAATTTCAAGCCAACTCTTACCAAAATTGGAAAGCGCGTCGGTCAATTGACTCGATGACATCGAAGAGAGCACACTTCCGAACTGTTTTTTGAGACTTAAAAATGTTAAAAATTGGCAAAAACCATTCATTGTCCAATGGATCACCTTTCCGACAGCACTTTGCGGTCAGCCTCCTAAAAGTATCGGTAGAAAACGACCAAACAACAAGCCATAATAAGTTACACTAACTTCTTTTTCCTTATCCAACTGTTGAACATGAACACGCCACTTCGCAGCTTCCGCATTGGCGGCTTCCTCACGCGCAGCCCACATCGCAGCTTCCTCACGCGCATGGGCGGCTTGCGCTTTGGAAGCAGCCTCTCGCGCGGCCGCTTCCTCTCGCTCCTTTTCCATTTCAAAAAATCTCTTAAAAAAAGGGCGGGGGGTATAAGAAATAAAAGTGCAACTAAGCAATCATTAAATAAACAAATATAGGTATTCATATGATTAAAGTTATCTTCTTTAAAATTTGTTTTGCATTTTAATGTGTTTCTAAGCTGAAATATTTGAACAAATTACTGAAAATACATTATTAATTTTTCTATTTTCTTTCAATGGTGAAAGTTGTAGTATCGAACAAAAGTTCCTAGTACCCGAAGTAAACATGTTTTTTCTCAAAATAAAATGAAAAGACAGTGCGCCAAAATGAGATAATGTTATTCTAGAGAGGGACCGGTAGGGGTCAGTTCCGTCCCAGCCTAATTTAGAACATCATAACTTTTTCTAACTTGTTCAATTTTTTCAAATTTGATGTCATTCGAAAGCCCTTCCAGAGCTCTATTAGTTCTTCAAAATCAAAAAAAAATTTACTGATCTATAGAAAAGTTATAAACCAAAACTCACAAGAATTCTGCTTCTTTTTTTTTACTTTTTAAAATTGTAAATGTAATTTTTTTGTGAGGTGCTTAATCGCTTAGCTTCTGCTTAATTAAACCATCTAAATACCTAGGGCCTTCGAACTATAGCAAATTTGAAAAAATTGAGCAAGTTAGAAAAAAGATGTGGTCAAAAGTAGGCTGAGACGGAACCGTCCGGGACGGAACCGACCCGTTTCGGAGAGGGACACCCACAATTCAGTGTGAAGCACTTTAACGTGCTGCATTTATCTTGCCAAAAAATCAAAAAATCCAACCATGTATAAAAAAGTTATGACCTGTTGCGCCGAATTATCCAGAAAAATCCCATTTTTTGAAGTTTTTTGGCCATAACTTTTTTATATATTTTCAAAATTTTTGAAATTTATCATGTTGATAGATATCGTCAAGCGCCTTCGAATAATACCTAATTTGTTTAATTTGGACGAAAATGAAAGAAGTTATGGCCAGTCGCGCCGAAAGGGTCCACGCCGAACTGGGCGGTTCCCCTTTAACGCTCCATATCATATCTTTTCTCACAAACAACGAAATTATAAAAGTTTAGTATCATTAAAAAGCCCTAGATGTTTGCTATTAGTATGCCAAAATTCAAAAAATTTCATTTAGTTACAAGAAAGTTATGTCTAAAAGATTTGCTTCAACGTGTAAAAAGGAGTGAAAATACAATATTTGATAATATTTTATTCTTTTTGAACAAGTTTAAGGCAAAAAAATTGCCACTATTTTAAAATTTTTGCCACTATTTTGCCACCTTTTTTAAGCTCGGCGCCACTGTTTTGGACTTTCTAAAGGGAATCTCTGGGCCCGTAGTAAAAGAACGAGGTAACTTTACCGGGTAAACTTACCCTCAGCTGCGGGTAAACCCGTACTAAATGAATGCTACCCGGTTCTCGCTGGGCTTACCCGCAGCTGCGGGTAAGGTGACCGGTTAACTCGGTTTTTTTACTACCACTATAAAAAATTTTCAAAAATTTGCTTAATTGCTTGGTACTATTGGATAGAGAGTGGTCTTTGTAGGATAACTTATCAAAAGGAATTATTTCTATAAATTTAGTTCTGAATGATTTTTTGAAAAAATAAGCTCGCTTGCTTACCCTGGTCCGACCCAGGGTAAGAATTTTACCCTCAGCTGAGGGTAAGGTGACCCGTTACCCTGTTCTTTTACTGCGGGTTAAAAGTTACCCGGAGCTGAGGGTAGGTTTACCGGGTAAAGTTACCCTCAACTCGGGGTTGCTCTTTTACTACGAGTAAAGGGTAGGTTTACCCGCATCTGAGGGTAGGTTAACCCTTACTTCGTTCTTTTACTAAGGCTTTCATTACGATTTTTTGTGCTTAAAAATTAATGTTCGGCAAATGCGATTTTCGGCAATTTTTTTTTTGCTCTATTCGGCACTCGGACCGGTACCGTGTTTAGTATTTAAAATTTTCCGCTGGGCAATCAGTCTTTTTCAAATTTTCAAAATAGGACCCAAATTATTATGTTGGGGGCAAATCCATTAGCAAATCAAACAAAATTTTCAAAATTTCCCCGCCGGTGGCGTCACCACCGTATTCCCTCCCATTCGCGTCGGGTTTCTCAAAATTGAAAATCTCTTCAAAGTAATAACTAAAAAACAGCCGTAGTTTGTAACATCCTTACAGTTGTTCCTTTTTTAATCAGCATTTAGGAGAGTGGATTGCTTATTCCCTTTTGTGGACTTTTATTATTGAGGGGCGAATCGTTTAAAAGCAGAGTTCCATCGAAAATTTTTCGAAAAAGTAATATTTTGGGGTCAAAAATAAGAACATTTTTACAACGCATTATTCAACAAAAACAACTGTTTGCAGCATATTTGGTACTTACGGCAGTTTTTTTAGCAGTTGGGCTTTGAAATGAGGCGTTTTTTAAATTTTTGAACAGGGAAGGGTCGGCGATGCCGATAGGCACCGGTGGGGAAAAATTTGAAAATATTAAAGAAACGCATTAAAAAATTGTTAAAATAATAATATTTTCTCATTTTTATCTCAAAGTAAGAAAAAATAAAATAAGACCAAAAAGCTGAAATATGAACAATTTAAATTTCTAAGATTCGTCCCCTACAAATAAGAACAAATCTTCGAAATAATACTAAATGGAGCCCTGTTATTAAGTGAATAAATAGCATTAAATAAACGTTAATGTAATTGGTAACCGCAAAAAGACAAAAATTAGCCATTTGGATTTGTGGCAATTACTTTTGGTTTTAGTGAATTAAAAGGGCTCTCCTTAAGAACTTTCAAATGATACCAAAATTCAAATGATGGTAAAGCTTGAAAAAAGATATGGCGCCTCCAAATGCCTCTAAGTTACCGGGCACTCCAAAATACTTTTTGAAATTCCTCAGAGGGAATTTGCTATTGAATGTATGCCACTTTAGTCTCCATGTATTTCTTGGCTAAAAAAGTACAAACCTCAGCCCATTTGATGACACGTGGCAGCAAAAAGTAGCGGAGCATTCGGCAGGACACAAAGGCATTCGAAACGACAGGGATGAAAGGAACAGTTTCGTACAACAGTTCGGGCGGAAGGAGTTTCGGGGCCATTTCAGCAGAGGACGAGCAATTCGGACTTGGTCTTCTAATTTGGTATTTTGGAAGCAATATTTTAAAGACAGTGTCACACTGTTTCCCCAAATGGCCGGTGGTTTATTCGTTTTTCCTTCGAATGCCGTCGTTGCCCAAATGGCCGGTGGTTTATTCGCTTTTCCTTCGAATGCCGTCGTTGCCCAAATGGCCGGTGGTTTATTCGCTTTTCCTTCGAATGCCGTCGTTGCCCAAATGGCCGGTGGTTTATTCGCTTTTCCTTCAATGCCGTTTTATTAAAATGATTAGAATTTATTTTTGCCGTTGCCCAAATGCCTCCGAGGGCACCTAAACGGTCGGTGAGTGCCATCTTTGCCGCAATTGGCCGATGGTTTTGGTCTCACTTTTCCTCCAAGGGTGACTAAATCCTTTGCCCAAATGGCCGTGGGGGTTTTGTTTCTTTCCCTCCCCGGAGGGGTTTTGTCTGTCTCTCTGCCTACGCCTGCGTTGTCTCACTCTTTCTCTCCCCACACACTCTTTCTTCTTTTACACTTCTCTAAGGATGGGACAGACAAAAGGCAGAGAAACTGCTGAGAATATCAATCCCTCTGCTGCCACTGCTGTTGGCTTTTTTGTTCGGGAATCCCGCCTTTTCCCGTTCCCGTAGAAATCTCGTAAAATTTTTACGGAAACCCTGGCGGGAATAAAAGATCAAATTTTGATCATCAAAATTAATAACAAATTTTCCTCCAAAATTTAGCTTTTCTCCAATTTTTCTCAACAATTTAGCCCATTCTTACCATTGCTTATTTTTCCCATTATTTGGGACAAAATTTATGGGAACGGGAATTAAAAAAAGCAGAAGGGATTCCCGTTCGGGAATTCCGTCTTTTTCCCGTTCCCGTTAAAATTCCGTTAGGGCAAAAAGCGGGAAACGAGAACGGGATTTTCAACATTCAAAAAAAACGAAGAAAGATTTTTTAGTTCCTTAACAAACAATTGCATAATTAATTTCATTAATATAAATCATTTTATGGACGGAAAGAAAGAATTGAAACCCGAATTGGTGCTGTATGTTTTCGTCAGTGAATTTTGTAAGTAAAATTCGACAGTAAACGTTTTCGTCAGAAGAAATTTTATTACTATTAATTATTTATTTTAATATTTTTATGCATTTTCCCATCGAAATATATTAAAGAAAATATTTTAAACAGGTTTAAAAGATGTTAATTTAAGGAAATATTCATTGACAAAAATGTTTACTGTCAAATTCGTTAACCACGATTGAATTGGGCTGCCACCTAAAATTTCGAAAATTGTTCCAAGAGAATTTGATTTGATTTTCGTGTTCCTCTCATCACGAACAAATGCAACAAAATAGTAAATCACAGCCTAATTATAAAACAAATAAAATACAATAAATTTGATTCATTCGCACTCACTCAATTAGCATTAATTTATTATTTATTTATTATCGAAAATGGGTCAGCAACCAATCGGACAATTTTTGTAATATCGGTGCTGGTAACATTAGACATTGTTATCACCTGTTAATTAATTAACCCTGAAGGTATTTCGCTGGTATTTCCTGAAACTGTGAAATTGCGCCTGAAATGGTTTAATATTATTATTATTATTTTTGAAAAATTAAATGGAATTTATGGTGAATTATGTAAAAAAAAATAGTCTCAGGCAAAAATATGTGTGAATACAAACGCCAATCAGTGCAATTCTATTTTAGGGAATACAGTATTTAGTTCATTCCATTGAGACCAGGTTTTGAAAAAAAGATCTTCTTGTCGAACCGACCGAAAATGGCTTAAAACCGGGTAAATTCCGGGGTAAAATCTTATTTTTTTCGAAACCCTATGGTTAAATTATGAATTTTAGTCACCTTTTTTCGGGGCACTACGATTTGTCCGGACGACGATTCGTCCGCCCAGCCAAAAAATGACATAACATAAAACTATTTAAATTTTTAGACATGTGACGCAACCAAAAAGGTAAATAAATGCCAAAAAAAATAAATAAATAAAATTTTTTATATTCAATCACTTTTTCTATGGGCGCACGAATGGTCATGGCGCCCAAAACAAAAAATGGACCATTTAAAAAGGCACAAAAGGATAACCCTGGCAGATGATCAGCAGCAGATGGTCACATTGAAAAAGAATGCCCAAATGGACAATTGACAGAAACAATAAATGGAACTTTTGCTACAATAATTTGCATTTAAATAATACTTAATTAATTAATTAATCATTTAAATCCCTCCCTTTTTGCTCATTGAACATTTATTTATTTTTTATTAATTCTTTTTTTTGCAAATGGCCAAAAGAGGTCAAATCTAATGGATCTGTTCTTTCTTTGATGAGTAATAAATGATTAATCTGCCGAATCATGCGCATCACTCTGATCATTGTCAACTGTCATCATCACATGTTCTGCTGATGATTAGGAGAGACAGCCGAGAATTTGTTGAATTTATTAATATTCGCCCTTTTCTGCTTTCTCGGCATAGCCTAAAACGAAGGAAGGCGCCTTGACAGATGAGAAATTTCAAAATTATCATTTGGCTGGCAAAAATGATTATATGGGAAAAATTATTCTAAAAAAAAGAAAATCAGTTAAAATAGTTATTTTTATTTTTTTAAATTAAAAGGAGGGTGCAATACCCGCACCCGCATTACCCGTACCGGTACGGGTTTACCCGCATATTTTAAGAAAAAACTCGCATGCGGTTCCTACCCGTAATCGATTTGAAAGTTCGAAACCCGCACGGGCAAACACTGCGGGTACCCGCAAAAACGGGTATTTTAAGCAGTGTTAAAGATTGGATATTTTGCAAAATTATTTATATTTTTTTCAACAAAATGCCAAATTTTATGATTTATTTCGTTTTTTCAGTTTTTAATTCCCGTTCTTACAAAATTGGCACAAATTTTTACTCAATCCCGGCAACGTCAGTATCAAATGCGGGTACCCGGATACCCGCCCGCACATCCTCGAAATCCGCATGCGGGTACGGGTTTGCCCGTGTCAGTGCAGTTCGTCACTGTGCGTTTCGTCACTGAGCGTTTCGTCACTGACCGTTTCGTCACTGACACTTTTTTATGTCTTAAAAACATGTTTTTGGGGTTTTCGGGGTCGCTGATCACGAATCTAACATTCATGCTTGTACTGTCGATTTTAACAAATAAAGTCATTATTAATCAAAAATAGAAAATTATAAATTTTTCGATTTTTACTTTTTGTTCGATTCCGGGTCCGGGGTTCGGAATTAGTAGAAATGGATGTTAGATTCGTGATCAGCGACCCCGAAAACCCCAAAAACATGTTTTTAAGACATAAAAAAGTGTCAGTGACGAAACGGTCAGTGACGAAACGCACAGTGACGAAACGCACAGTGACGAACTGCTATGTAACCGGTTTACCCGTCCGCTCTAAATTAAAAAACCCGTTACCTGCATAGAGCCTACCCGCATGCGGGTAGTGCACCCTAATTAAAAGGAGCGGGAGGCGGTGGTGCCGATAGGCGCCACCGGGGAAAATTTTTAAAGAAAGGGAAAAATCAACAAGGCTCACCAGGCCATTATACTTTAAAGTTTCAATCGAAATTAATGGGCAATCAATTACTGCATTGCCGAAGCTTAATTAGATCAAAATTTAAAATTAAATATTTTTATTTGGTATTAAATTGACGAGAACCTTCTATTGAACAAAATACATCAATAAAATACTAATAAAAATTAATTAACATGATTCTATCATATTAAAAAAAAGGTTAACTTTTTATGACGAGACTTAGTACAAAAAAGATCATCCTCCATAGGAGCATTAATGTTCAGAATTAGAGATCGGAAACCTGGATCAACCAATTAATTGATCAATTAATTGTTTTGTCCGATCTCTATTCAGAATGCCTCCAATAAATTTTCCGACATTTGCGGCGCCTGACTCAGAAAAAATTGTAGAAAGACTATATTAATTATTCTTAATTTCTTTAAAAGCCCTAATATTCTCTACATTATACCAAAACCCCAAAAGAATTGATTAAGTTTTGGAAATTTATGACCTAAAATGTTCCAAAATAAAGAAGGTTTGGTTTTTGCCTATCTTTTATCATAACCTTTCCGAAACATATTTGATATAATACAGAATATATTTAGGCTTTAAAGACACCAAGAATAATTAGTTTAGTTCATTCTGTGATTTTTACTGTGTCCCGCGCCGCAAATGTTTCACCCCCCCCCCCCCCCCCCCTCCAATACATTAGCACCGTTTTGGAATTGGATGTATTTAAAAAGGATTTTTTTTCATTAGGACAGGTAAAACTTTGGGCCATAACTTTTGAAAAAGATAGTAAATTTAAGTAGTGTGAAAAATGGAAACAAACGAATGAAAGGGCCATAACATTTTGGATTGGCCTAAAAGATCGTTATCTTAAATCTCCACATCTGTTGTTTGTTAACAAGGCACACGGCGTGTAATGCAAATGTTGTGATTAAAAGCTGACGGTGGAGATGTGGTGGTGGACGACGGACCATTCGTTTAGGGCCAATTCGTTTTTAGCCCGATTCGATTTTCCGTGTTATAAGTATAAGGACTGTCTAACCTAACGCTGTCTGCGCTCCAATGCAAAATAGGGTTAAAAAACGAATCAGGGTAAAAACGAATTGGCCCAAAACGAATCGTCTTTTTACCGTGGTGGTTGAAGACTTATTGATTGGTTGGTTTTATTGATCGATACCAATGGACAACCGCTGACTATCGAGATAGTGCAAATTGACCAAAACAAACAAATAAGGTCGTCGGATTGGATAATTTTCGGACTAACATTTTTAGGTTCTTATGGGTTTTGCCACCCTCCTGAAATATTTTCTTTTTAACTTTTTTTCTAGAGTATTTTAAGCGCTGAACACGAATCTGACGTTTATTTGCATCTGCCAGGTATTTTACGTGAGTTACGTGAAAACTCAAGTGTAAAATTTCAAAAAATTATTTTTCACATGTTCATTGGTCTCTTTATTTATGTATTATTATGTTTAATCTTATGTGAAAGGCGCTGTGAATGCGGAACACAGATGATAAAATACGTGGCAGACGCAAATAAACATCAGATTCTTGTTCAGCGCTTAAAAATACCCTAGAAAAAAAGTTAAAAAAAAAATATTTCAGGAGGGTGGCAAAACCCATAAGAACCGAAAGCCCTATTTAGTGACACGACAGGTTAACCGACATTTTCGCCCCAATGCCCAGAGGAAATCTCAGAACCAACTAAACTTAAGATTTTTAGTATCATTCGAATGCCCTTAATGTGTTCAATTAGTATACCAAAAATAAAAAATAAATTAGTTTAAGTTACAAAAAAATTATGACCTGAAAAACACGAAAATCTGGAAAATCGAGATTTTTGTAATTTTTTTCTCATTTCAAAATAAAACTAATTTTTTTAATTTTTGGTATACCAATAGAGTACATCGAGAACTATTGAAAGGTACTAAAAATCTTAATTTAGTTGGTTCTGAGACTTATGCTTTGTCCCGGGGCGCAAATGTCGCTGCACCACCGACACACAAAACTCACTTCTTTTTTTTAAATATTATGCATATAAAGATAGGCGTAGTACGATTAACCAAATTAGCAAATAATTAATTGATCTTCGCATGGCTTTGTTTTGTTTCGTTTTCTTTTTGTCTGCCGTGCCGTCTAGCAAACTCTAGGAGGTTGTGGTGGTCATTTTGTTTGGTTGGCATTTTGGTGCAAATGGATGGAAAACAAACACATTTGTCCCCCCACATATGCACACAAAATGCCTTCACTCAAAGTCATCAACAACCGGCAGAGTTGCCTGAACGGCATCTGCAGCGAGCAGCAGAAGAACGAACACACTTTATTTTATTAGTAACAAAAATAAGTAAAAATGGGAATAATTTAATGGAAATTAAATTGGGAGAAATTGGACACGAAAATATATATATACAAATATGTGTCCTATTTTCAGCCCCTTTCTTGCTGGGTGGTGGTGGTGGTGAAGAGAAGAGAATTTGCTTTATTTATGGGGACCACATTTGACGGGGGAGGAGGCGGGGGAGGGGGGTGGGCATTTCATCGGTGTGTAAAGTTGGGGGGGGGGGGGGGCGGTGGAGAGGACGACCCCCGCCCCCTCTGCCCCAAATGACCGGAGGATTGATGGGAAATGGATGGGATGGAAAAAGAAAGGATGACTTGCTGCCTGAAGCCTGAACTGAAAGAGATGATGCCGTCTGTTCATTTTATGGCCAACGGGGGGGGGGGGGGACGAGGCGGGGACGGAACGTTGCCCCCGGGGCGGATTTATTGGGAGGAGAAAGCAAAGCCAAAAGCACTTGGGGGAAGCAACGGATGGGATGGGTGGGAGGTGGGACAGCTGTTCCAGAGGGGGGGGGGAGAGATTCGTCCGAAAAATGCTTTTGGGAAGTGATGGCACAAAAGCAGCAGCAGCAGCAAAATTTGGTGTCTAATAAACGGAAAGGGTTAAATTTGAGAGTAAAATTAAAAATTGGCATATTTAATTTTAAATTTCAAAAGTTAAAAAATACGATTAGGTGTCGGAATTAAGAAGCATTCTGCACTTCCGCGGCATTGCCTAAGGTTGCCAATTGCGGTATTTCCTAAGCATTCTTTGGCCAGATTAGAGCTTTGAAAATCTTTTATTGTCCAAAAACAGAACGGCACTTTTCGGTGGGAAGCACTTCATTGATTGGCACTCTCCAAACGAAGTCACTGATCTTCCATTGACTGACTGATCAGCAGATCGGCTGTGTTTGTGTTCGCATTCTTTCCAAATTCACTTTCTCACCCCTTTGTCGTCGTCCGTCGTCCCTTTGGCGGGTTATTAAGCGGCAATTCCCCCTCCCCGCCCCCCTCCCCCCGTCTCTTTGTGTGTTCTTCCGCCGAATTTGGGTCACAACATTCACTTCCCCCCCAAGCGTACAAAAGGAGACATGCTCATTAGTCGCCTTCGCCTTGTATGATCATTCATGTTTATGTATTTGTTCAACATTTATACACAAAGGGACCGCTGCTAATTGATGAGCTTTTGAAATGCCTTTTGACATTGCGCCATTCATTTGCCCTCGGCGGAAAAGCGGCTACAAACTCCCACCGGCGGCAATGAAAGTGCCTTTAGCATTTCACTTCTGTCGCTCGTTTTGCGCACAGCAAACAGTCGAGTCCCTTTCCTTCCCCTCGGTCTAATGCTTAAAATGGCTTTTTGTTCAAACCGCTCTGAAGGAACGGATACGAGCAATTGTTTCACGGCTTGTTTCCTGCCCATGGCATTGGTCATTTACTGGCGGGAGTCCCAAAACGATGGTACTTTTAGCACATGAACCCCGGTCCTTTGCCGAATTCGCCACTATCCAGACCACAAATTTTACTAGCCCTTTCTCTGTAAATTCACTCTAAAATTGCTCATTGATTTTCCGGTTGGGAGTTTGATTGGCTGAACTGTATACGCCGGAGTTCGAAGTCGGGAAAAGGGTTACCGGTCCGAATGTCGAATAGAACTAAGAATTCCCTAAGTGTCGCATGACTCATTCGACATTCAGAATGTTTGAAACTCGGAGCGGAGCGGGGGAAAGGCTCAAAAGCCGTGGGGGTCGTCGAGGCCGTACGAACATATAATTATTCCTCCTTGTTTTTGTAATTTGAAATTATTCACTTGGCAATGCCCTCCTCATCCTTCTCTTATCCCTCTTCATCATCATCATCATCATTGTACTCCTCCAATTTGTTGTCCCTGGTGCTGTTCTCCGTCCTCTTCCTGCTCTTCTTCTTCCTCCCCTCCTGTCTCTGTGCCTCTTCCTCTGATTTGTCCTCCGCCCGTCGTCTGCTGATGAGTCGGACCCTTCTCCGGGCCCATCCTCCGTCCTCCTCCCCCCCCTCCAAGGATCGACTTCATAAACCCGTGCCAACATTCACTTCGTCCGCTTCCCCCGTGCCGTCGTCGTCCATTGGTCGGATGAAGCCGAACCTCGCGGTGTACAATTATGCTGGTGGCACGTCGATGGCAATGCTCAGGGAACAGCAGCAACCGCAGCAGTGGAACAACAACGATACGGGCGAAGAACTGCTCGCGAAGGGACAAATGCTGGCGACTGTGCCCGACTTGAGTGAGTGTGGGAGGGCATCCGAAAAATGAATAAATGTGCCGAGTCTCGAACGAGCAAAAAAAGGGACCTTTTAATTTTGATTAAAAATTATAATAAGTGGGAAAAATGGTAAACCAAATCAAATATTCTGAATTTGGTCACCTTTTTCTAAGGTGACCCGTGCTTTCGACGTTACGCAAACAGGTGCATATTTTGGCAATGATATTTCATTTGCCTCGTCCCCCACTTCCGACCAATTCAGTATCATTGTCAATGCGCAACCCTTCGAGCGTCGGTCGAGCATTTCGTTGATAAACTGTAAGGTAAACTGTGTCAATGTTGCGAGGTGATAAAGCCTGTTTTCGTTGTTCAAAACTGAAATTTCTTGCCCTCTGAGAGCGTAAGTTGGCCCAAGACCGAGACTTGGCCAGGGACTTGAGACTTTGACTTACCTTTGGTACTCCGTTGCGAGAATCGGCACTGAGAGAAATCTATTTTTGCCGTGAAATTCGAATTCTCGAACCTTTCGACCTCTCTCCTCCCAAAGGTGCAATGTTTGCGTTCCCCGGTGGGTCTTTACTCGTGTCGTTCCTTCGTCTACGACAATCTGAACCAAGTGTGCGACTTGTTTGCCCACGTTGGGGACCAGTCACCGGCAAAGTGACAATTCGGCACTGATCTTCTTGACTAAATGTACCTAATTCACCCCGCCCTCCCGTGAAGGCTTCTTCGCTTCAAAACGCGTGACTATTTTGAGCCGACCGCCGCAATTCATTGTGCCATCGATGAAAATGGCAACCCCCGAGGCACTGCCGCGGCCCTTCCGCTTGCTGCTGCAATGGCACAGTCTCCTGCACCCCCCGCGAGTGTCACCGTTAGTCGGTCGCCGCTATCATTCGCTAATGGTGAGAGGACCTTTCGGAAACCGGGAACTAAAGGAGATTAAGCTGATAAATGAGCACGGAAGCCTTCCTCCCGGGTAAATTACAATCGATTGGGTGCCATGACCCTTTGACGCGTTTCCTTAGCTATTGGTCCAAGTATCGAAAGTACAAAACTAATCCAAGTGTCAAATAGCACTAAAAATGTCATTTTTTTGGTTTCGCATATTTAAATTCATAAAGCATTTATTAAATTACCTTAAGCTTTAATTAAACTATTTCAGGATTTTTTTTTTTGTCAAAATTTAAATTTTTATTTGGTTCGACATTCAGGCACTATTCGGTATTCGGATATTTTTAATACTATTCGACACTCAGATAGTTTTTGTTTTATTCAACTCTCGGACCGGAAGCAGTTTCTTACCTTAACAAAATATTCAGGGAAAATAAATGACTAAGTTCAAATGATCGGAATAAAAGACAAAGACCAAACAATGATTGATGAACAGGTGCCCTCGCCACTGCATTCGCTCACTTTGCCACGTCTGTTCAGCCCTCTTCCGTGGCACCGGCAAGCGCAACTTTGGAACAATCGGAAGAGGAGGAGGAGGAGGAACAGGAGCAGGACCAAGAATTGGCCACCATCAGCAACAAAAGGGAGGAGGACGAGCAGGGGAAGAAGCGGAACGGAGCAGCGGAGCCGAAGAGGGAACAGCATCAGCAGATGGAGAAGGAGTGCAGCGCAACACAATGTGGGGAGGGGGAGGGATAATGAACCGGGAAAAGGGAGGGAGGGAATGAAAGCGGGGAGGAGGGGAGGGAAGAAATAGTGGACCGGGAAAGGGAGGGAGGGAATGAAAGCGGGGAGGAGGGGAGGGAAGAAATAGTGGACCGGGAAAGGGAGGGAGGGAATGAAAGCGGGGAGGAGGGGAGGGAAGAAATAGTGGACCGGGAAAGGGAGGGAGAGAATGAAAGCGGAGAGGAGGGGAAGGAAGAGGGATAGAGTGGACCGGGGAGAAAGAGAACCCATAAAAGCAGGGAGGAGGGAAGGGAGAGATAGTAGGTCAGCACGGAGAGGGCATGAAAGCGGGGAGGAAGGGGGTCGGGACAGGGAGGGTATAGAAACTGGAGAAGGGGGACAGCATTTTTTTTTGTTGCATTAATTTACGTTTTATGACAGTACCCCGCTTCCTGCGCACAACGGACTTCGAGGTTGGCAATTTTTTTTGAACTTTCGGTTTTCCAGTTTTAATCGAAGGTGGTTACCTTCGATTAAAACTGTCCGCCCACAATCCAAGTCAAAATGTTTTATTAAACCAATTGGTAAATTATTTCCTCAATTTGTCTTCACTCAATTTCGGACTGATAATTTATTTTGATCACTGTGTCCTTTATAAAAAAAAAATAAATTTATAATTTTGTTTTTTGTAGCTTTTTGGCTTCGATGAAACGCGCGTTGGAAATGTTCGTGGGGTGGAGGAGTGCGCGAACAGTTGCAACAACAAACGCGCACCGAATGGCACGTCTATCAAATGCCATTCCTTTGAATTCACCGCCGTGCGCTCCGAGTGCACTTTCGCCGCCGAATTGGCCGTTCCCTTGGGCATTTTTGGATTTTATTGAAAATTTAATTTACATTTTTTGGCCTCAGGCAATGGACAACTTCGACAGAAAGCGGGCACGGATTATTTTGAGCGTATTTGTGTGGACAAACAGTTGGCCAGGTGAGTGCCAGTTCCATTTTTTGCGAAGAAATTCTATAAAAAACAGAGAAAATACAGAAAATAAGGACCTTACAAAAGAGAACACGGTACTATTTGTTGTGGCCCAGACTGTATGTTTTTCATTGGAATACGGAAACTTTGTTAATGTGGACATTAGATATCATGCACTTTTGAGTGATTACGATAAAAAGATAAACGGAAAAAAAATATACTGTAATTAAACTAAAAAAAAACCCCACACAATCTTTTGTTTACAGCAAATGCCAACCCTCCATTGTGCCGGGCTTTCGTCGTTTCCCTCAAATGATTCTTGTCGGCTTTGCAGAGACTGTTGTGGACTCGCCAACGTTGCAGGAATGCTTCGACAACTGTTTGAACAGCCGGTGGACATTTTAGCAATTGGCCAAAGGGAATTCGGCACATTTATTTAGCCAATTGTATGGGTTCATCTGTTCCAGTGGCATGTTCTACTTTGAGGTCAGTATGGCAACTTTGACATCGGCGGTTCACTTATTTGTTAGTGAAAATAGGAATTGCAAATTTCCAAGATGGGAGGGAGCGGTGCGCATGGAAAATGATAGCCCTCCGAACCCGAAGCAGGTCAACTGCGTCTGGCCAACTGCGTCTGGGGCCAACTGCGTCTGGCCAACTGCGTCTCAGTTAAAAAATAATTAAATAACCACCTATTTTTTTTTAAAAACCGAACCCTAGTCCCCAGTTTTTTTTAGAACAGAACTGATAAGCAACCCCTGTGTTTTGTGAAAAGCATCTCCTTGTATTTAAAAATTTCATTTCTTTTTCCAAAAAAACACTAGGGGGTTGGTTTCCAAAAAAAAATTAATATTTTCAAAAAACTAGGGGTATTTATTTATTTTTTAACTGAGACGCAGTTGGCCCTTTTAGTGCTAAGACGCAGTTGGCCAGACGCAGTTAACCCGTACCGCTCCGAACCCTACACGAAATTTTTTTAATAAAATTTCTCTAACTGTCTGCCTTCTTTTCCATCGCCCACCTTTCGCGGTCGCTCTCTTTTTCTCTTTATTCTTATTTTAAAAAAAAAGCAAAGCGAAAATTTAAAAATACAAAAAAGAAAAAGGACTCTGAGGTCGGACTTTCCACACAAACGCACTTCAAATAAAATGGAAGTGCCTTTAAATGAGTTTTTAAGGCTTTTTTGTTCTCGAATCTTTCTTTTATCTTTTTTTCGACTTTTTATGAAAATTTTGTCCCCGACATTTTTTAAGTTTTCTCCAGCCATCCCTACAAATTTTGTCGGCGATTTTTTTCCCCGATCCCCGGCATTTCTGTCCCCGAAGGGTCGGGGCTGGACACTAAATTATAAATAAAAAATGTTTTTTTGCTGTTTCCCCCCAAAAAAGGAACCTCAACTGAATTGCATTTTGAACACGGAGGACCGGTCGAGTCAGCCGGAACTGTTCACGACCGAAACCTCCGACTTGGTGGACTATTTTGAGACGGGTGAAAAAAAAGGATGGCGAAATGCCAAAGTTTTTCAATGGGTTAATTAACCCAATTTTTATGGCTAAAGGATGTTCGGGGGGCAACAGAACAAATGGAGGAGCAAAGGGGAAAAAGCACAGGGAGCAGCAGGGGAGGAGAAGCGGAGGACCAATGCCAAAGCAGGAAGGTGCAGGGGAATTGAAGAAGGAAAGAGTGACAAGTTAAGGAAAATATTCCCGAACAAAAAAAAAAGCCGAGTTTTAAGATTTTTTGGACTAATTAAGAAGAAGATGCTCGGCAAGGAATATTCCGTGGCATTTCTCCGTTTAGAAAGGGTTTTCTTTTTTTCTCAGACACAAGTCTCGACAAATTCGTTTCTTTCTAACCAAAAATGAGGACAACATTTTGACTGGAATTCCGACCCTCCCGCCCCGGGGGTTGTATGAAATGTCAATGGTCGAAACGTCCGTCGCGGAGATCGGAGCGAAATTATCCTAACTAAAAATTGATCTAAATTTTCTTAGGTTTTACAGTAATTTGACTGTTTGTCTTTTTGATTATTTTCATTTTCTACCTTTGATGGCGCTTCCACAGTCCGCGCGCGGTTCGCTGCCAAATTTTTTTTTGTTTTTTTGATTCTGTAGCGGTGCCAACCCAATTAACCGCCGCCCATACGATTTGTGGGAATGGTTAAATGCTTTTTGGTAATGTTCTGCTGGTAAATCCCTTCAGATTTTGTTGGACCAAAGCCTGGCCAAGACGAGTCCATCATGCCCAAGAAGGTGATGGTGATGGGCTCGTCCTCCGCTTCCTTCCCCCCTTCACCTTCTCCGTTATGGTCCTCCTCCGTAGTCCCTTCCTCTGCCATTGCTTTGCCATCATTCGTTTCATCCGCCGGAGCAATTTGGACCGGATGGACCCGTTGCACAGGGAAAAGCCGATGGACAACCATCGGAACACAAATGAGGTGCGTTGTTTTGGCGATTGGCCAACATTTGCGGCGCCGATATTTGCGG
This sequence comes from Heterodera filipjevi, assembly GCA_039877585.1. Taxonomy (NCBI): domain Eukaryota; kingdom Metazoa; phylum Nematoda; class Chromadorea; order Rhabditida; family Heteroderidae; genus Heterodera; species Heterodera filipjevi. Next base: position 4,493,105 of record JBDPZO010000008.1, read on the forward strand.
CGTAGCTTTTTATGAGCACAAACAAATCAATAATATTTTATCCATTTAACAATGCCTAATTAAAATTGGTTTAAATCACGAATTTAACTTAAATACAAAGATAAAGAACAAGTCTTTTCCCATAAGCATATCAATTTGGTGTTAATTAATAGATAAATGAGATTAATTTATAAAATAAAAGAGCCGAAACTTTCTTAAAAATTTAAATTAAAAATATGAACTTTATTTCATATATAATGGTTAGCCCATAATGTGAAAAATTCTGTAAAACGCATTAAATCAGGTATTTTACATGGCTTTTAATGTTTAATGGCCATTAGAACGCTGCGCCGCAAATTTCGTTTTGACTGAGCTGTGGTCCTGCCATATGCTGCCCCTTCCAAAAGCCGGCATTTGCGGCTCCAAACCAAATAAGGGTTCATTTAAAAAAATAACAAAAATTAAGGACATTCATTTATATTAAGAATAAACTTTTTAAATCGGGCCCTTCTATGTTTTTAACTATTTTTTGGTCAGCACAAGAACAATTCCAGACATTTTCATTAATTAAAGCGTACCCAACAGCATCGGCAGGCTGTGGCCGCAAAAGTCGGAAAATGGCCCTTAAGAAATAGGCCGCAAATGTCGGGGCACCGTCTATTAGTGCTTCCAACCAAATTCGGTCAATTCCGGTGGCACCGCCAACGGCACAACAGGGCCCCAATGCCGTATCCGGAAAGAATGGCAGGCACAAAGGCGAAAGAATTCTTGTAGTATTCTGGCCAAATTCTTGAATTGATCGTCCAAATGAACAGCAAAAAAACAAGGGTTTTGAGAAACTCGAGACAATAATCACTCTTCATATATGGCACAGAAACATTATGCCAACCGAATTTATTCTGTGGGATCCGAGAAAATGCCAAGGGATTTCCTCGGTCCATTCCGAGCTTCTAAGAATCACATTTAGGCAGAAAATTTGCGGGGGTGCACGTCTCTGCGGCAAAGAGGAGAGACAATGCAATTTGGCAAGGCCAGGGAAGCGCCAACGGGAGGGAAATGAGGGAATGAAGCGGACCCAAGGACCAAACGGAGGTCAGTGAACTAAATGGACCCATTCTAAGCCTAAAAGGCATGGCCAAGGCAATTAAACTAATTAGGGGAACATTAAAAACTGGCACAGAGAAAAATGGCCAACAAAATAAAAATGCTTCTCCAATAAAACGGCTGGTATTTGTTACATAATGCCAGAAGAAAGCCCAAATAGAAATTAACTGCTAGTGCCGAAAAACAAATCAGAGATTGGAATTAGAACATAAAATTCAATCACAAAATGCCGGAAAATTAGTGCCGAACTCAAAAAGTTCATAATTTGGGGGGGGGGGGACCAACGGAATTAAATGAAATCAAACTTCGAATGATTAAAAACAAAACTTTGCTCTGCTCAGAATCATTATATCTTGGAGAAAGTTTAAATGTTGTTGCTCCTTATTTGTTCTTTCATTCAGAATCGAGGCGAAGGGATTACGACGCGCTTTCGTCGGTCGGCGAAGGACGGCGCCATTCACAGCGAAATCAGCGGCAAAATGCGCCGCCGACGCCTTTCCATTGGCGACTGTTGTGAAAAGAGGCAATCAAAGAGAATTGGAGGAGGGATCATTGGCACAAATGGCAAATTATCCCTCCGACAGAGCATTTTTATTATTTAGATTTTGTTTTTGAAAAAATTTTAATTGTTTTTTTTGAATATATGAAGAAGGGACATTCGGTTAGCCGTTTAGGCTCCGGGGTCGCTTGGGCCCCAAATCAAAAATATTTATTTTTTTGAAACTAACAGTTATTTTGAAAACCTAACCGCTCAATTTTTGGAAAAACTAATTCTAGTTTTTTTTTGAAAAAAAAGAAAATTCTTAACTTAGGGGTGTTTCAAAAAACCAAGGTATTCGGTTTTCAAAAAAAAACTTGCGTAGGATTTTTAAATTTTTGGCTTGGGGCCAAACGACCCCAACTCGAAAAAACATCATTTAAAAACTTTTCTACGAACAAAGGCATTATATTTTTCACTCCAGTAATTATAGCTGTTATTTATTATTTCGGCTTCAATGTGGGGCTAGCGGGACCACTCGGTTCAACGCGCTCAGTTCGGCGCGCTCGGTTCGGCGCGAGTTTTTTGGCGCGCTCGGTTCGGCGCGAGTTTTTTGGCGCGCTCGGTTCGGCGCGAGTTTTTTGGCGCGCTCGGTTCGGCGCACGTTATACTGGACGCCGAACTGAGCGCGCCGAAAAACTCGCGCAAACCGAGCGCGCCGAACTGAGCGCGCCAAACCGAGACCGACCGGGGGCTAGGATTTAAAATTATAAGTAAAAAAGTTTTTTCGTCCCGAATTGTTTTTTTTTAATTCTGGAATTATGTTTCTTTGGGTATTTGAGGCGCTGAGTACGAATCCGACCTCCGTTTTAGGGCCAGGCTCGTTTTGGCCCCCACGATTCGGCCCCCGTTTTTCGGCCCCGGGGTCGTTTCGGCCCCCGTTTTTCGTCCCCCGCGTTTCGGCCCCCGTTTTTCGGCCCCGGGGTCGTTTCGGCCCCTAGCCAAAAATGCTAAAATCGTACCCTATTTTTTTTTTTTTTGAAATACCCCTAGTTTTTTTTAAAAAGCTAACCCCTAGTTTTTTTTTTTGAAAACCTACCCCTAGTCTTGTGAAAACCTAACCGATCGTACCCTAATTTTTATTGAAAACCTACCCCTTGTCTTGTGAAAAACTAACCGATCGTACCCTAATTTTTATTGAAAACCTATCCCTAATTTTTTTGAAAAAAAATAAATTTTTAAAAACTAGGGCTAGGTTTGCAAGGCTAGGGTTAGGTTTCAAAAAAACAGGAGGTTAAGTTTTCAAAAAAATTTGGAGTCTGTAAAGTTTAGAAATAAACTTTAAAAACATTCTTGAAACATATTCACCCGAAAGAAAAAAAGATTTTGTTTTTAATAATTGGTATACATTAATTAAAGAAACATTTTTAAAACAGTGAAAAAAATGGGGTAAGTATAGGTGCATTTTTTACTGTGTTATGTTCAAAAAATTCTTTCAATTCGGAATATAATAAAGACTAAAAGCGATTTTAAAAATTTGGTGACCAATCGACAGGCGACCAATTGACAGCGCGCCCTTATTGATGTCCGAATAAATACATTGGCATTCAAATTTTTGATAGTGATATCTCATAAAATCTATAAAAAAGAAACAAAAAAATGCTGGAACTACAGTGCGGTGCATATGTTTAACACCACTAGCAATTTGATCGAATTTGTCTCGATAACATTTTTAATAATTGGTGATGACAAAAACGGACAAACCCCGACTCGTACGGGTCCAACTCGTACGACCCCAACTCGTACGGGTACCCCGACTCGTACTTAGTTACCCAATCCGTACTTAGTTACCCAACTCGTACTTAATTCTAAAAACGAATGAAAACGAAGGGGAAAAAGTGAATTCGGGGGTTTTGGGGGTCTCTGATCACGAATATGGCATTAGCTTTTGCCAATTCCTAAGCCCGGACCCGAACTCGAACAAACAGTCGAAATTTTTTAATTTTTTCTAAGTCGCTTTTATCGGCAATAAATATTCGAGAATATCTGTTTAAAGCTTTATTATCTGTTTTTATGGGCTTTAAGTAGGTTTTTGGACAAAAAAAATTTTTATGAAAAATAGAATTCACGACTTTTGTTCAAATTCGGTTCCCAAAAAACAAAATGACATCATTCCAAGTCGAATCTGGCCTGTTGGAGTAATTTTGACGGATAAAAGCGACTTAGAAAAATTAAAATTTTTCGACCTTTTGTTCGAGTTCGGGTCCGGGGTTAGGAATTGGCAAAAACTAATGCCATATTCGTGGTCAGCGACCCCGAAAACCCCCGAATTCACTTTTTCCCCTTCGTTTTCATTCGTTTTTAGAATTAAGTACGAGTTGGGTAACTAAGTACGAGTCGGGGTCGTACGAGTTGGACCCGTACGAGTCGGGTTTTGTCCCTTTATAGATCTGTAATTTTTTTTCGTTTTTGAATAAATAATAAAACCTCTTGAAGGTCTTTCGAATGATACCAAAATTGCAGAATTTGATCAAGATAGAAAAAAGATTATGAATAGGGGTGTCATTTTTAGGCAAATGCCTTTTTCTGCTACGAATGGCCAGAAAGTCTAACAATACATAAACTGTCATAAAGTCGAATGAAGAATTTTTTTTATCAATTGTTAAAACAGAAACTAGCTAATTAGATATTTTGTGCCATACGATCTATTCGCGGTCGGTCTCAGTTCGGCGCAGCTCAGTTCGGCGCGGCCGACTTTGAGAAGCCATAACTTTTTTCTAAGTTTGCCAATTCAAATATTATTGGTATCATCAGAAAGCTCTATATGTGCTTGATTAATCTTGCCAAAAAATCAAAAAATCCATCCATATATAAAAAAGTTATGACCTGTCGCGCCGAACTGTGCAGAAAAGTTCAGTTTTTTGAGGTTTTTTTGGCCATAATTTTTTTTGTATATTTTCAAAATTTTTTCAAATTTAGCAGGTTGATAAATCTACTCAATATTAATTTGAACGAAAAATAAAAAAGTTATTGCTAGTTGCGCCGAACTGAGTGATTCCGATCTATTCGTCATAACTTTTAGACTTTCGATCTTTTTTGGCGTTTGACATTGGGTGACATTTGGACCTCATGCAATGATTTTTTGTTTTAAAAGTGGGGCGGGGTAGGGAAGTTCATTTAGGTACATATTTAGCAAAATGATGAAATATTTTTTTGTTTGAAAAAAGTTTCCATTTTCAGGTGTCTATTTTCTTGTTTTAAGCGACGAATTTACGCCAGAGATCGCATCGAAAATTTCCCGAAATAAGTACATCGCTTGTCAAAAATAAGTTTTAGGGGTCAAAAATAAGTACATTTTTAAAAAGATTATTTTGAGGCTTTATCTCTCATTTTATTCAACAAAATTAAGCATAAACAACATATTTTTCTCCACCAACAGTTTTTTTAAGCAGTTCCGGCTTTGAAATGAGAAATTTAAACATTTCTGAACAAGGGTCGGCGGTGCCGATAGGCGCCGCCGGGGGAAATTTTGAAAATTTGACTATTATTTTGGTAACAAATTTTGACAAAAAAGCACCAATTTTTGAGGATTTTTATGATACATTTTGAGAAAACCTAGGAAAATGGGGGTCCGGTGGTGCCGATAGGCGCCACCGGGGGAAATTTTGAAAATTGATATCCAATTTGTTAACAGATTTTCCCTAAAAATAGTCAAATTTACGCTCATAATCAGCGTGAAATTTATATTTGCGTTTTGGTGGAGCCATTAAACGTAAATAATCCAAGCTAAAAGCAATTTGGATCAGAAAATTATGATGGAAGTGTACCGCCGAGAGAAAAATTTGAATATTTAACTGAATCTTGTTAAGATTTTGCATATTAATTCGCTTCAAAAAACATTTCTTTCAAAAATTATCATTTAAAATCTAAATTTCTCGCTGAATCCAAAAAATAAGACAAAAATAAGTACATTGAGCTCAAATCAGTACATTTCTTAAAAATAAGTACATTTTATATTCTTAAGATTCGATCCCTCCAAATCAGTACATTTCTTAAAAATAAGTACAAATGCGATCTCTGATTTACGCTCTTTTCCTTTTTTAAACGCTTACAATTGACTTTTCGCTTAATCAAAATTTACTGTTATTAGGTTTGAGAGAGATTTTGGCTGTCGATATTATCCAAGATTTTGTCGACACATCAAATATGTATACATAAAAATGGTTGAATGCTTAAATTGTAAATGAATTGCGCAAAAACTTTTATTCTTTTTTTTAAGATTTATTTCCCTTAAAAATGACGTCGCAAAGAGTTGAGAATTATCTGAAAGACCAAACAGCTTCTGACACTCCGATGATTGCGGAAGGTTTTCAAAATTTGATGAACCTCTACATCAATAAGTGGGCAAATAAATAATTTTAGATAACCAATTGGCCTATGATTTTCAGACTTTGGAACCAACTCTGCATTGAGGCAAGTCAACTTGTGCGCAACCATGAATTTGTGTTGTCAGTGAATCTTGACCAATTTTACGAGGTCAAAAGATTATTGTTGATTAGATTTTTTAGGAAATAATGACATACAAATGGGCTCAAACTTGTCAAGAATGACTAATTGTAATAGCATTGTATTTTCTTTTTTTTTGGTAACCCGAGTCTGATTTTGGGTTACTCTTTGCTTTATGGTCTCTGGACACTAAAATAAAACGAAATCCATTTTTTCCAGGAATTCATCAGGGATTTTGAGCGAGATATTGAACCATTGCAGTTAATTGAACTGATTACACCAATTGCCGAGAAAATGTTTGAACAAGGTATGAACGGCAGAGTTTTCAACAAAAACTTAAACAATTTGTAGACAGACAATCGGCCTACACTTTCCTTGACAATTTCGACAAAGTGATCAAACAGGACAAAGGGTCCATCGTTCGTCTGCAGGCCAGCAAAATTCAGCTTCGCCTCAAGGACAAACCGACGCCTACGGCGACCACTTGCAGTGACCCGGCATTAGTTCGGGTAAATGCCAAAAAAGGCTTTGCTCTTGACAATGAAAAGGATGGGATAGGGAGTGCTATTAGCTTTTACCGTGGTTCGCAACCAATTGTCAAAAATTTTAGGTTTCCGTTTTTGTCTTAATATTTCCTTAAATTTTGCAAAAAAAAAATGAACAAAGGAGAAAAAAAGATGGTCAAAAATGGCCTTCTCCGACTCACAAAAAAGTCCCATTAAGTCTGTCTTATCGTAAACCTTATACTAATGCAAAGCCAAACGTAAACTTTATAAAAGCAACATTTGGGCATTCATAATTACCATTATGGTCCATTTGAACAGCAAATGTTGGAAGAAACGAAGACCATGGTTGACCAACTCGTCGATGTTGGGCCGGTCCACGCCGCTTACTTCGGTTGTTCAGCGGAATATCAATGCCAAATGGGCGACCATGACCATTACTACGAGGAGGTACTGCTCAAGTTTTCCGCATTTATGCTCGGAAAATGGGATTAGACCGGATTTTGAGTCCGAATTGTAATTTGAATTCACAATTTCAGGCTCTCCATTACCTCGGCTGTGAAGACATCCAAGAAAAACTAAGCGAAGAACAGAGGACGAATGCATGCGGAAAAACTCAGCATTTCGGCACTGCTTGGCGAGAACGTGTACAACTTTGGCGAACTGGTTGGTTCATCAAAATAATGTACTATTAACAGAAAAAAAATTGGTGCTAGTTCAGTTTATGCGTCCATTTTTATGCGTCCATTTTTATGCGTCCAATCAACTGACCATGCTTGGTTTCTTGGGCCATAACTTTCTTCATAGTTAACCAATTCCTGCATTTTTGGTACCATTCGAGAGCTTAAGTCTCGGAAATGTACGAGAACATGAAAATTGCGAAAAATTTAATTCAAACAAAAAAAATTAAAGGAGAAAAAAGAAAATAAATTGCTTTATGAATAATATCTGATTTTGTTCGTTTTTTTAATACTATAAATAGATTGTTTAAGTTTCTATAGACTTTAAGCTTTCGAATGATACCAAAATGCATGAATTGGTTTTAAACTGATATGAACACTCACAGTTTGGAATATTCCCTTATGAGAGGGAAACGAAACCGCAAAATCAAAGGGGTTTTAACCGACGAAAAAATCTGCTGGTGGCAATAAGCTACATTAGAATATTATAGTATTCACAATTGTAGTCACTAGGATGTGGTACATTTAATAGACCAAAGTAATTTCCTCCACCAAATTTGCTGTTTTTTAAGTTGGCCCACCCAATTTTGAACTCTCTGTCCGACACACCAAACAAATGGCTCAACGAACTTTTGAATGCGGTGAACGCCGGTGATTGGGACGGATTTTTGGAGGTATGACATGGAAAATGGACTATTTACGACAAATAACTCCATATTCTGTTAAGCACAAAGAGAAGTTGGTCACCACATATCCGGAGGCGGGACAGAAAATTGACGCTTTGGAAGAAAAATTGCGACTCAAATGCTTAACTGAGGTGAGGAAATCATATTAATACAATATATTGAGTCAAATTTGTAAGCATTTTTTGAAAAGCAATACTCATTCGGAGTATTTCTCATTTTTTAAAATTCGGGTTCACTGTCAATTATCCTTTCGTCCCCGCCCCCCCCCCCCCCTTCTCACATCCCTCAATCTCATCATTTTCCCTCTTTTCTTTGAGATGGCGCATCGTCTGCCGGCCCAACAGCGTGACCTCCATTTTGTGGACATCGCTCGTGTGGTTAAGGCGGATGAGGACGAGGTGGAACTGTTGGTTATGAAGGCGGTGGCCAACAAACTGATGGTCGCCAAAACATCGCGCGTGGTCAATGTCAGTTGGGTACAGCCGAGAGTGCTTTCGATTGATCAGGTAGGGAACGGAAGGATGAGGCGTGTACATTTGATCATCCCTCGAGGGCAGATGGCGTAGTGATACATTGCGAATATTTATTCACTTGTTTTGGTTCTTTTTTTTTATCGATGCCAAAAACCTAGCTAGTGGAAGGCCAAATTTGACAGAATGTGCCGCACCCCATTTTCGGTAGTGCATATGTTTAACACGGTAAAAAGACGATTCGTACTGTTTTGCGTGAGAGCGCAGACAGCTGAGGTTAGGCAGTCCTTTATACTTATAACACGTAAGCAGTACGAATGGATACACCCCAAAACGTCGCCGCCGAAACGTCGCCGGCCAAAACGGCGCCGACCGAAACGTCGCCGGGACAAAACGTCGCCGAAAAAAATTTTTTGCTAAAAAACCTTGAATTTTTCTTCGAAAAATTCCTATAAGCTTTTTCTTGAAGAAAATTTCTGAAAACATCAAGAAATTGCTGAAAACCTAAAAATTTCATGATTTTTTTTGAAAATTTAGAAATTTTTCAAAATTTTTAGTTTTTCAGCAATTTCTTGATGTTTTCAGAAATTTTCTTCAAGAAAAAGCTTATAGGAATTTTTCAAAAAAAATCGAGGTTTTTTAGCAATTTTTTTTTCGGCGACGTTTTGTCCCAGCGACGTTTCGGCGGCGACTTTTCGTCCTGCTCCCGTACGAATCGGGGTAGTACGAATTGGCCTGAAACGAGTTGGGGTACTAACTCCGCATATCTGTAGCTGCAGATAAATATCCCTAGCATTGTGAATATCAGCATGAGAAAAGTACTTTTTTTCTAATCAACTATTTCAGAAGATACCAAGAAAAGAGGCCATCGATGAGGAAGTGAGCGATGAGGAGGAAGAGTTGGACGAGGACGAGTGCAAGGACAATCCGGCGTACATTCCCAAACAAGGTACATCCTTAAACAAGGGTATGTTCTCCATTTACTCAAATACCGAAATTCCCAAAAAATTTCGGTTGGTATATACCGAAAAATACCGATACCGAAAAAACTGGAATCTTAAAAATGATTCGGTTGGTATACCGTTCGGTATATACCGAAAAATACCGCGGTATACCGATACCGTGCCGCACACTAGATTTAACCCAACCAATTAGTAAAATTATTGTGACGAAGAACGTAAAATTATCGGTAAAAATGCGATTCGTACTTTTTGCGCGGAAGCGCAGACGCGGTAGGTTAGACAGTCCTTATAACAGAAGTGTGAATCGGCCCAGTGCGAACCGGGTATCGTCCAAATTACCCATCATTCATGAACTTAGAGGTTAAACCATTAAACCAATGCGCTGTTTTTCTCGTTAAGCCTCATCAGATGAATTCCACAAAAATTTTGTTTCCCTCCCTTTTTTTATGTGCATATTCGTATTTTTCTTAAAACACTGTCCATACCAGGGATATTTCATCTTTCACCTTTTCGGGGCCTTTTACTTTTGTCTTTCGCTTTTTATTTTCCCTTACGCAACATTCCTGTTCCATACAACTCTTAATTTAGGCAACTTTTACATGCATGACGAAGCCAGTGCACGTTCGGTAATTACTGAGCACAAGTCGTTTTTTGCGGAGGAGGACGAAAAGGGAGAGGGGGAGGGAATTGTCACGGTCCAACGGGGCCACGCAGTGGCGGAGCCGAAGACACGCGCCGACCGAGTGGGCCGTAAGTTGGGGGGGGGGGGGGGAACGGAACAGGGCAAAACACACCCGCCGAAAAACCGCACGAAATACTGCTGAAGAAAAACCGCCGAGACAAATGATTTAGGTTGGAAGCATGACATGTTCAGAGAGCGAGAGCAAGCGCCGAAATTACTTCGAGAAAATGTTCGGGGACGATGGAATGGACCACGAGGCGGTGGAGAGGGACGCAATGAGCCGCCGAGACGCATGGGACGCGAATTTGACGACGGACGTGACAACCGACAACAGCAACGCGAACAATTCACGCCGAAAAATGCCAATGCATCAGAAGAGGAAGTGGATCAGGACCGTGGGAATTTGAATGATGACATGGGTGGTTTTGGTCGTGCACAGCGCGCTCGTGGCCCCTCCGGGCGCGGTCTTTTCCATCGCAATGAGCCGCCGAGACGCATGGGACGCGAATTTGACGACGGAGGTTTTTGCTGAAGAAAAACCGCCGAGACAAATGATTTAGGTTGGAAGCATGACATGTTCAGAGAGCGAGAGCAAGCGCCGAAATTACTTCGAGAAAATGTTCGGGGACGATGGAATGGACCACGAGGCGGTGGAGAGGGACGCAATGAGCCGCCGAGACGCATGGGACGCGAATTTGACGACGGAGGTTTTGGCCGTGCACAGCGCACTCGTGGCCCTTCCGGGCGCGGTCCTTTCCATCATTGATTGTAATTGTTAAGAATTTATTGACACAAAATAAAAAAAAATAATTATACAACGAATATGTTAATTCTATCTGATGTACACAATTCTCTTCCTTCCTTTCCGTTCTTTTCTCTGATCAATGATTGTTGTACACCCTCGCCATCTCTCTTTCTCTCCTCCATAATATTTATTCTGATCTGCTGCTTAGTGTGATCAGCCGAGTCGATGTGTCTGTTGTGGCTCCTTTCTCTTTCTCCCACCGCTCCCTTTCATTGCATGTCCGTTACTCTCCTGCTGTTGCGATGCCCCCACAGCAGCAGCCACAACATGGCGATAGCCAAGTGAAGTGATCAGCACCGGAATTTCCGTCTCAATGCCTGGCAATGCGTTGAATTGGATCACATAGGAAAGGGCGATGATTGAGTCGGGCACATTTTGATGTGTTGGCACTGCCTGTTCCGGCACGCGCAGCACACACTCCTCGAGTTCCTGGCGGTGGTTTTTCAATTTACGGGATAAACTTCAGGATTAATCCTGCCATTCGGGCTCCCAAAATGCCCGCGCGATCTCATAATTAGGCTAATTCTCTACATTATGTGATTTAACGGGACAATTATGTTTCATATCCTTCAAATTGAGCTGATTTATTTTTGTATTTTGTATTTTCATGGTATTGTCTAAAAACTTAATGCCATAAATTGATCAGCAACTTTTCCTCATTTGAACCACGTAAATGTCGGAGAAACTTTCAATGCATCCCAAGGGGTAAATAAAATATTATATTTGGTATTCCTCCCTAAGCGCACAGCCGCAAGATACAATCAAATTGTTGTTCGATGTTTCCAATTTAGAACAAAAGACTCATGGAGTGTTAAAATGTATTAGTGTCAAAACCCTTATAAATCGGATCCAAATTAAAACATTTTCCCTTCGGCGCCGCCGACCTTTGTCCCTTGTTCAGACTTGTTCGGTTTCGAGCAGTCTATAAATCTGATGACTCACCAAATCGGTGCGCCCTTTCACTTTGCCTAATGGGTACGAGTCCACCACATTCTCCACCAACTTCCGGTCGCTGGCCTGCTCATACCGGCTCCGTGCTTCGAATTGTGTCTTCAGTATTAACTTAACGAAGAATGGGCATTTAAGCGGAGAATGCTTTCGTTCCCCCCTTGGCCATGTCTTTTAACTGAGATAAATAAATCGGCGTGCCGACAAAATCTCGATTTGACATAATCTCAGTTTGGCGGGCAATGAATTTCCTTAAAATTTCAAATTTTCTTTGAAATGTTTTCGCAATTTTGTTAGTTCGAAGGTCTGTAAAAGGGTGAGTGGAAATTGTTGTTTTGTCGGTTCGAGACTTTGTCGGAACTTGTAAGTCCAAAAAATTGCCTGAAGCCGGCAGTCCTTCAGCGTTTTACGTGTCCCGTTCCTCATATGAAGATGAGCTCTGATCACCTAAAATCAGGGTTCCCATTTGTCCTTATTTATAAGGATTGTCCCTATTTGAGCCTAGAATCCTTATTTCGGTACTTTCCCATTATGTGACCACAAGCCAAAATTTAAAAATCAACAAAGGGGCGCGCAAATTCCACATTCCCACCGCATAAATTAACAATTTGAACATTTCCACCCCTCCCCACAATTGTTGCATTTATGCCTCCAAAGTAGTGCAACAGCGCACCTTGCAGAATTTGCGCGCCTCTTTGTTGATTTCTAAAATTTTGGCTTGTGGTCACATAATGGGAAAGTACCCTTATTTCCTACTCTGAGATAAAAAAATTAAAAAAAAGACTATTTTTCACATTTTTCGTAGCGATTTCATTATTATTTCTAAAAATTTTCCCGGCGGTGGCTATTAGCACCGCCGACCCTTCCTTTTTCAAAATTCAAAATGAAAAGTCTTATTTCAAAGCCTAACAGCTAAAAAACACTGTCATAGGGAACAAATATGCTGAATGAAAACAGTTGATTTTGTTGAATAAAGATGTGATTTAAAGCATTGGCTGTGTTTTAAAAAATGTCCTTATTTTGGACCCCAAATCCTTATTTTTAACCAGCGATGTCCTTATTTTGCAATTCTATTGGAACCCTGCCTAAAATCCCTTTTATGTTTGGCTTCCTTTTTGTCCACCACTCTTCTATTTGTATGTTCGAGTTCGGGTTACCGTCCGGGTTTTGTCCGGAAGGTTCTCTGAGTACTAATGAAAAGCGAAACTAGAATTTTGATGTCGCTGAAACCTTTTTTACAAGATTAATCGGATGATATCAAAATAATTTTTGAGAAAAAATTTAGGGTGAGTTTTATTCGAAAAATCAGTAGAAATGGTGGATTTATGAAAATGCCAGCACGAGATTAGTCAAAAGGAATACACCACAAAACTTCACCTCGCCCAAACAGAAGGCGGTCCGCGGCAAACTGATCTGAAGGCGAACGGTGCCGAACGGAAGAGTACAGACGGTGAAGTCGATTTCGTCTTGGTAATCAAAGTGCATGATGGCATGCGGAATGTCGTCGAAATAGGACTTGGCCAACACCAAAAAGGGGAACACTTCCACCACCGAACACTTCAAAGGGATGGGGAATGATTGAATTGAAATGCTTGTAAGAGGACAGTTTAATAGAGCCAGGAATTTTCGAAAATTCAGGATTCGGAAATTAGACCGGACATGATTGGGATTAACTGGTTTTTCCGGACTCCGGGTCCGGGTCAATTTTTTCAAAAAACCACGATCATGATCCCGGGAAAACCCGGTCGGAATCTGGTCCTGTTCCGGGCACTACATTTTAATAATAAGAAGGATTAGTCACAAAAAAGGACAGTCTAATAAGGACAATGAAGGGACAGTCATAGTGACTGATTAAAGACAGAAAAATTACGACTGAACAAGGAAAAGACAGTCTAATTAGGATAATAAAGGACAGTCATAGGGACTGATCAAGGCAAGGACAATTAACGACTGATCAAAGACAGAGACATAGCGATTAATCAAAGAAAGGACAATCTATTATTTATTGTTTTCCGCCGCCCAAATCGGTCTTAAATGGTAAAAATTTACCAATTTTTACTGTTAACGATTTTACAACCCTAAAAAAAAGGTAAATTTTAAAACATGTTATCCTCAAAAAAAAATTTTTTTTTTTTTCAAGACATATTGGGTTTTATCTCCTATTTAATGACAAATATTTTGTTTAACTTTTTGAATCGGTCATTAAACTAACAATAAGTGCGAAACGATGGCCGTCATAAGAATGCCCATGAAAAAATGGTCAGCAAAAGAAAGAGGCGTTTGTTATACTCAGAGTTTATGTCACATTCATTACATGTTCCGCGTTGCCAATAAGTTGCACTTTGATGCTGTAACGGATGGAGCCAAATTGACTTTCAAAACTGCTCGGCACTGAGTCGGGGATGGTCACACGGAGGCCAAATTTGTGCCGGCCCGGCGCCAATTCCATCGGCTGATGGCACAGCGGGACCAACATGTTCAGATAGACCTTCGGGTTGACAAAGAACGGTCCGTCTGGAGTCAATCTCGAGTCTTTTTTTAAAAGTGATATCCCCAACAATTTTTTCGGCATAGAATGTCCAAATAAACCCACGCCCACACCTGTTCAGTCTCGTAAATCTTGTCAGTGTGAATGTTAACCCATCCCGTCTGTCCAACTCCGCTGATTTCGGCCACAAACTCGCGGATGGCATTATCGGGATCTGTTGAGTCGAGAAGCACCTCAAAGAAAGGCGTTGGCAATGATGGTTTTGGTTTGTCCCCTGATTTTTCATGGCTCAAATACTCAGTTTGCGGTTCTCAGTGGTTCACTTTATTCTCCCTTCCCGTATTTAATTTCATAAATTCTAAAGCTTTGAAAAGAATTTTCGTTAAAATTTGAGAATATTGGTACCCCTCCAAACCGGACAAATTTATATCATTCGATCCCTCTCCGTCTGTAAAGCTCGAACCGGAGAGAATTTTTTTTTCGGAAAGCATTTTGAACAGAGTTATAAATGGGGATTAAATTTTTGAATTCTTTCAAAAGTAAAACATTTAGGGAAGAAGGGCGACGGAGGAGGGACACCCGCTCCATCCCTTGCCGGGGGAGGGGGTCTCTTACAGTTGCGCTCAAAAAGTCGCCGCTGTAAATACGCGTTTCGCTGAGCACCAAATTCAACGCCACTGTTGGCATCTGCCAAGAAAAGGAAAATGCATTGCCAAATTGGCACTGATTTAATTTATTTCCGCAAAAAATGGCATTCATTTTGCCAAAATGGCACTTCCATTGGCTTTATGGGGGGAAAATTTTGCCAAAACTTTACTCACCCGACCCGCCACTCGCATCAACAATTCCATGATTTTTGATTTTGGAACAGAAAATGAATGGGGTAAAAGAAGGAAGCCCAACGAGAGGAGGGGGAGAAAAAGGCCAAAGAAAAAGTAAAAATGGCATTTCTGAGGGGGAGGGGAAGAGGAGCCCAACCGAACGACGGCAAAAGCCCAAGGGGGGGGGGAGGAAGTGTTGTCGAAAGTCATTAAGTCAAAATGGAACAACAAAACGGCGCGTAAACTGAGAAAGGAGAAGCTTCCCCGGGGGACAAGAAATTAATTAGGCAAAAAGAGCAACGGCAAGGGAGGGATGGGACTTTGGATACAAAATGCAAAAAGGGAAGGGTTCGCTTTACCCGTCCATCCCCGCGACAGAAAATGCCATGCCAATGGCTTTATCCCTTCTGCCGTAGAATTTAGTGTGACCTACCTAACTAGAAAGTGGTAAATTTGACTCCGTCTTTTGCCCGTTGTTTAACCAAAAACATCTCGGGCTTTTTAGCTCCACTTGTCCCCGAAGGGGTAGGGGGGGGGGCGGAATCGGAGGTGCCATTTTGTCATTCAATTAACGATCGTTTGTCCCTCCCTGGCTTAGTCCCCAATTCCATTTAGCTCACTTATCTCTCTCGCCTTTCACCATTCTATCCTCTCTCGGGTTAATGCCCCTCCCCCCCCCCCGCCCCTTTTGTCCCATTTAAATAGCTTTTATCTTCGCTTTGTGTTTGTCCTTTTGTTTCTCTACCTGTGTCGTCTGTCCCAGACAATTCATCTGCACACTCATTTCTCTCTGCTCTCTTTGTCTACAGTATTTTTGCGACAGTAATTAATATGCTGTAACAATAAGGTACTCAGTGTACTGTAAAAGGCCAGATCGATTTTTATGAAAAAATGAAATAACATGTCAAAATGCAAACTGAAAATGGTGGGCAAAAAATAGGGGGCCCAGGGCCCGGAGGGGGGTCAAGGACAGCAAAAGCGAAGTTGGCCCCACCCTTTTGCCCCCATTTTCCGGCCCTTTCCCCCGCCGCCGTCGGTTGGAAGCCGTCAACAAAGTCATCTGTTTGGTAATGGTTAGTAAATGGCCGCCCCACGATGGCATCGATTTTCGCCGGAAGGGAATTGGTTTTTTAAATGAGTGTATAAATAAATAATTAGGAAGAAAAGAGCTCAAATTTAAACCCATCGAATGGACAGAGTTTTTTTCTTCGATTTGCCAGCTTAATTAATGAAATTGAATTTTCTATGCATTTCGTCGGCAAAAGTAAAGGCCAAATTGGATTTACTAATAAAAAACTCAATAAAAGAAAATGCGAAAAATAGTAGAAAATTTGAATAGAAATATTAATTTTAAAAAAATATGATTTAGGTAGGGCATAAAAATTTAATAAAAGCGCTTAAAAATCTGCACTATTGGTAAGTTTTGCATTTTGTTCTCACCCTTATCGTCCTAAACAGTCGCGTAACCAAAAAATTGTCGGGGGGGGGGGGGTAGAATTGTAGAATTTTTTTTTGCACTTAATTCCACAAAAAAAGGTTTATTTATAAAAATGTTATTTTTATTTTTTTGAATTCTCAAGATGAAAACCTAAACGATTGGGGTCGAACAAAAAGACGAAAACTAAAATTTCCAAAATTCACATTTATTGAGTAAAACTGATACAAATATACTAAAAAAGGTTCGGAATTAATCGAATGGACGGCCCCGAATTTTTTACTGCGCTCTTCGAATATATCGCTGTTTTGATTTAAACTTTGGAAGCATTTTTAAAATTTTATTTATTTTTCATCTTTTTGTTTTTTTCGAAAATACTTATCCGTGTCGACATTTTGGAAACCTGATCACGAGTCCGGAAAAACAGGAAATTTTTTTGGAATCATATTCACTTATAACCATCGTGTACTTATCAATTGTTAATTTGGTTTCAAAATTTTTCTTGATTTCATGGTCAAAAACTTTTTTTAAGAATTTCCGATTTCCGGCCCTTTTGGGTGTCGGAATTCCGTTTTCGATTTTTAGAGCCCCGCTGTTTCCGGATTTTTTTGGGAGCCCGGAATTCCGATTTCCGGAATTTTTTAGAGCTCCGGAATTCCGACCTCGGTGCTTGGTCTGCCCGCTTCCCTTCCCATTTTCACATATTCCAATTACACCTTTTGTTGGCCGGTGAAAGAGAAAGTTCCCCCCTTCCCCCCTATTTTCTCACAAAACATTTAAGGGACGAACCCAGGGGTTGTCACGGACACGAATTTTCATATCCGTGTCCATCTGTGTCCGTCGATTCCGCGGCTCTATGAAAATCCGACACAAGCGGAAAATCCAACGCTAACTTAATTTTTTAAAATAATTTTTGAATTTTTAGCTAATATTTAATTATTACATAAAATCGAAAACTAATTTAATCTGAACTTTAATTTAAATGTTTTTTTTATATTGGTTCGCCATGCGGTAGGATATTGCCCGCAAATAATGTAGAGGGTGCCGATTGTTCCTAGTTGCATAAATCTTGGTGAGATTCATGTCTTGTTCAACGTACACTTGCTCCCCCCCCCCCCTCACCATTGTTTTGTGTTACATATATTAGTAAATTATTTAAATTAAAGTTCAGATTAATTAGTTTTCCATTTTATGGTTTTACAATTAGTTAAATATAGTTCAAAAATTATTTAAAAAAAATAAATTAGTGTCGGATTTTCCAGTGTCGCATATTCCGCTAGTGTCGGATTTTCCACCGGTGTCGGGTTTTCGGCTCCCGATTCCGCACGGCTCTCGACAATTTATACCCCAGCCACCAATCCCCAAAGTGCTCGAACCCGAATGCAGGGCCGTACGAAAAAGATTTTTTAGGTTATTAGAAAAAAACGAAAACCGAAACGAAATGAATAAAATTAAAAAAAGTAAACATCAATTAAGTTTTTCCATGGAAACTTTTCTGAAAAAAGGACACTTAACTCCTTTGGACAGTGAAGATAAGCCCAAATATCGATATTTGCTATTCCATATAAACATCTCCCACCCATGGGAATGGTTAATTGTGATAAGAAGTATGTTTGCCAACATTAGTGGCTCATTTTCCTATATTTTGTCCTTATTTCCTACTCTGAGGTAAAAAATTTTAGTAAAATGACTATTTTTACAATTTTTTGAAGTGATTTCGTTATTATTTTTAAATTCCCGACGGCGCCTGTCGGCACCGCCGGACATTCAATTCTTTTGAAAATTTTCAAAAAAGGACAGAAAATTGAAAAAAAACAAAAAAAATTTTCCCCGGCAGCGCCTGTCGGTACCGCCGACCCTTCCTTTTCGAAATTAAAAATGAAGTCTTATTTCAAAGCCTAACAGCTAAAAAATACTGTCATAGGGAACTAATATGCTGAAAACAGTTGATTTTTTTTAAAAAATAGAATTGCTTTTTAAAGCATTGGGAGCGTGTTTTAAAAAATGTCCTTATTTTTGACCCCAAATCCTTGTTTTGAACCTGTTATGTCCTTATTTTTGAAAATTTTCGATGCGACCCCTTGATAAAAATATTTTTTGTCATTTTGTCTATCTAATTTTGTTCAATTAGGGATTCCTCCTTGAACATAGATTCTCTTGGATTTTTAGGCTCCCGGTTTTTGGGTTTTGGCCCCAAAACCCCGGATTTCGGTATCGGTTGGTTAACCGCCAACAACTTTTGTACGACAGATATGTTTCTCCGGTCTGCGCTTACATCCTCTCCCAAAAATTACTCACAAAATCGCTCTCGTACTGCTCGAAGTCGTCCTCGTAGTTCTGCTTCTCTTTCTCTTCCTCCTCTTTTCGTTTTTCCTCTTTTTTGCTCCTTTTTTGCTCCTTTTTCTTCTTTTCTTCTTCTCCTTTCTCTTTTAACTTTTCCTTCTTTTTGCTCGTTTTGTCCTTTTCTTTTTCAGTCGTTTTCGTCTCTTTTTTCGACCATTTGTCCGTTAATTCTTTGTCTTTTTTGATTTTGCCAATTTTACGATCGTTTTCTGTCGATTTTCGACGACGATCAGTGGAGGACATTTGTCAGATGCGTAAGGGGAACAACTCTTTTGGACTGGACTTTTATTTTCCGATTTTTGAAATCAGTGATCGGCTGCATCCCTGGTCTGTATCAGGGATGCAGCCGATTTCCGACTTCCAATTTTCCGATTTCCGAAAAAAATTTGGGGCATCGGAATTCCGATTTCCGATGATTTTTGGACCGGAATTCCGGTTTTCCGATTTTTCAAATCAAAGATCGGCTGCATCCCTGGTCTGTATGGACATTTTCTTGAGGGGGGGGGGGGGAGAGGAGTAGGGGAGTAGTATATGACCCCGAAAACGGACGGTCTTGGACCCCCTGTTCTAAGCCCGTGCCTTTGGGAGGGGTGTTTACCTTTGATCTTACCGCCCATCCGGAACCTATCGAGAGTGTTTTACCGCAAAACCGGACGTTCTCGGACCCCCTATTTTAAGCCCGTGCCTATGGGAGGGGTGTTTCCCTTTGATCGTACCGCCCTATCGAGGGTGTTTTACCGCAAAACCGGGCGGGATTACTTTGATCTTACCGCCAGCCCGAACCTATGGAAGTGTTACCGCAAAACCGGGCGAGATCACTTTGACCTTACCACCCGAGCCAAAACCTATTGAACATGTCCGTCCCTTTGATCGGGCCGCCTAAAGCCAAAGCCTATTTGGGGAGGTTACCACATTTCGCTTTTCCCGAAAGCGAGCGGTTGCGCACTTTTATTTAATTTGCCCCCAAAACGAGACATTTGCGTTCCCGAAAGTTGCGCCCCGCACATTTGCGCCGCGACATTTGCGCCCCTAGATTTACGCCTCGAAAATTTGCGCCGCCACATTGGTGCCATTATTAATACATTTATTTCACATAAAAGCCTTAAATCAAAGATTTAGAAAAAAAAAGAATCCTTTCGGTCGAGGCATTCAGTGCGATTCATTATCGCCGCTTTAGTGTACCGATTAAGTATGATCAGTATGCGGCCAATTCAGTGTCAACCGATTCAGTCTGTCCGATTCATTATGCTAAGAAAACGGACAATTCAATGTCAAGTAGCCAATTTTTTTAATTCAAAGTCCAAATCCAAGAAAAAGAATTCTTGACGGAATCCCGTTTTCCCGATTCTTGAAATTAGAGATTGTTGGAATCACTGATACATATTAATAGTCTGGTTTTTATTGGTACTGTCGTAATCCATCATTGTCGAACTCACACTTTTATTGTACTGTCGTAATCCATCATTGTCGAATTCTTTTTGTTTATTCCTTCTCCATTGCGCCTGCATAAGTGTTTGACTGGAATGTAGTCTATTGCCAAGTGGACTACATCCCGGTCAAAACAAAAACTAATTGATTCGAAATGGCAGGCAAGAGCAGCAAAATGGTGCAAATATGCCACTAATGTTTTACCCGAAACTCCCTTGGCCCTATTTTTATGGGGAAGTCTTAGAATGGCCAATTTGAGACTAGCGTAGATAGAAGACAAATTTCCGATGCCCAAAAAGTAACTTACTTACTTTTGAGTTTGAAATGGAAAGCCGCCAGGGCAGTTAAAGGTTATCAAGCAATTGGGCAGAATTATCTGCTAATTGTTGATGCATTAAAGAGACAATTTGGTAATGATAAAGTCATTAAGGAATCACTACAGAGTGAGTTGATTAATTTGCCCCAGGCAAATGAGGCAGTGGCTTCACTTCGGAGTTATTTGGAAGACACAGAACGAACGAACAAAAGGGGGAGGAAGTAGGTGTGAAAATCGTAAGCACTGGAAAGTCAATTTGCCACCGACAAAATAAGTAATTTACTTATTTGTTGTGTTTACTTTTGAATAACATTGATCATCGCTGATTGAAAATTATTCATCGATGCAATTTGAATAGTCTTTTTGGCTATACGCTTCCCTCCCCACCCTTTCCCGAGCCGCTTATTCATCCCAACTCCGTCCCACTATACTCAATCACTGGCTCATGTTGTTTCGTCTTTTTTACACTTTTCCTCCACCGGATTTTAAATTGCATACCTAAAAATTTTTATGTTGTTTATCTTTATGTTCGACAATTGTTTAATATTTCGGAATTCTTTTAGTCAATTTATTTCAAGCGGTTTTTGAGAAGTAAATAATTTCTCGAAAAAATTTTTTGCCAGAAAAATTTCAAAAGTTCTTTTTTGCTACCTGTCCAATGAATAAATTGCTTCAATTTAATATTTATTTAAATGTTTTGGGAATTTAATAAATATTAATAGAAACCCTAGTCATAATAATCGAATTATTCAATTTCTTAATTTTCACAGTTCTCAACAACAAGCCCAAGTGCTTCGAGAATCAAGCAGTGAAACAAACGAGGAGGAAGAACGAATCGAAGATGACTCATTGACGAAATTCAGCGATGACGAGGAGAACCTACAGATTATCGACCAAGTCGGAAGATTGGACACGATAACCGAAGAGGTAAAATCAGGAACAGGATGGGAAATAACACATCAATGCTCTCGTCATTTTGGTGATAACAAGCGGTTTTAAAAAGTAAAATTCGAAAAATTACGATTCTTTCCGCTAAGCGTTACTAAAAAAGCAAATCCGAAATAAAAATTTTAAATACAATTGTCAAAATATAAATAAATTAATTTTAAAAGGGTATAAAATTCCCGTCCTTTTTAAGTAATTATATTTTCATTTTTTAACACAAAAAAATAAATTAGGAAAATTGGGACACAATCAATGAATCACTATGGATTAAAATTTTGTTGAGAAAAAACTAATTTTCAGACAATACACCGCTTCCATAGAGAGGTGATGAGCTGTGCGGATTCCCGCGACACCAGTCGACATGGAGTGTACCGACAACATGATGTGCAAGTTGTTGCCGGCAATACCGTCATCTACACTGCTCCGTCTTATGCACATGTCCCACATCTAATGGCTGATCTGGTGGCGAATATTAATGAGGCATTGGCCCGTGTCGACAACGAACAACTTGAGCCCATTGTGGTGGTCGGGTGGGCCCACTACCACCTAGTAATTTAATTGATTTAATAAAAAAGGATAAATATTAAATTAAAATCTGTAACAGTATTTCGTTTTCTTTTTTCGGAATCATGGGCATAACTCGAGAAAGTTCTCGGTTATTTTTAAATTTTGACCAAAGTAAATCTTGAATATTTATTTCCGCAAAAGCCTATCCTTTTGCAAAATTAAGAATTTTGGTTGTATTCAGAAAATTCAGACCAAAAACTAAACAAAAATTTTATCAAACAATAAAAAATTCAAATTTACCGAATAGAAGAAATATTTCTAAAGTTAATATATGCAAAATTTTAAGCAATTCTGAAAAGGTTATGCGGAGTTAAAAAATCCGACTGCAATGAGATTGTACTTGGACCCGAAGTGTTCAACCCAATCAAAAATAAATAAAAAATAATTGATTTTAATTCTTTAATGAAAATTTTTATTTTTTTCAGGAAATTTTGGTTTGCAGGTGTGGGTCACCCGTACCACAACGGAAATGGACGCGCGGCGAGGGTCTTATTGAATGCGATCCTGAGGCGTTCCGGACTGCCAATGCTCGTGCTTCAGCCGGAAGCGAGGGCCAATTATGACCGATTTTTGGCGAAAGCGAACAATGGCGACATCAGCGACTTCATCTACTTTATTTACCTGCAAGTTCAGTCAATCGGTAAGTGATAAAAGTTTTCAAATGATTGGTCGCCAATAAGAATTAAGTAATTATTTATTAAACATTTTTATTTTTCCAAAAAATTAAAAATAATTGATCAGATGGTTATTGAGGGTTCATATATTTTCCTAATAAAATTCGAAAAAGTTATCGCGTTCTCCCCGGTCCCGCATAAAAGTTACGATCGGCCCGGCTCGGGCATTCCTGGTCGCGGTAAATCCCGGTTCCAAAAAATTCCGTTCCGTTGCTATCCTAATAAAGGCAGTGATTTTTCAATTATTGATTGGCCTTTTGTTTTTATTTATTACTGGGTTTTTTTACTTCAGAGGAGCGACAGAAAAGCGTGAGCAAGCATGTGAATTGAAATTTTGATTGTGTTTCGTAATATTTTTTAAATAATTTTCTTCTTCACTCTTTCGTAATAAAATTGTGTTTTGGAAATTTTGAGCATGGCTTGTCCTAAAAAATCGTGGATCTGGTGGTTATAGGGATGTCAATTCTATTTTTTAAAAAAGTTTTCTTTTGCTTATAAGCTTTTAAGAAAGTTGGCTTTAACTTTTTTTCGATCATCCCAACTTCGTTCCATGTCCTCGATCGCTACTTCATTTGTTTCGCCTCTTTTGTACCCTTTCTCTCTTCGGATTTTTATTTAATAATACAAATTTTGATGCTTTTTCATTTTCAGCCAAAATGGCACGACGATTTACTTCAGAGGAACTAGAAGTAACATTAAATCGTTTGGACCTTGGAAATGTTATTTTGCCGTATTTTCTAAGATAGAACCCCCCCCCTAATTTAGAACTCCCCCCCTAATTTAGGACCCCCCCCCCCTAATTTAGAAACACCCCCTAAATAAAGCCCCTCAGATTTTTCTTGCAAAAATGTGCGATTATTTGAATACCTAAATAAAAATTTTACGTTTTTTTTGGAAAAATACAATAGTCAACAACGAAAAAAGAGCATAGGTAAACCGGTAAATGTATAAAATATCAATCATAGCGTCACTATTATCCTCTCCCAAATCGATTTCTTTAACTCCTTTGACTGCTTATTCTTTTCGGCGTTCCTGCAGAAGGGCGAGCCCGTTTGAATTGCTCCATCCTTCTAAAATTACAAAAAAAAAAACTAAAAAGAAACAATTCGAGTAAAATCTTAAAAACATGAATTTTCTCATCATCTCGGCCATCGATTTCTTTTGTAATGCCACCCATGACGAAAGAGTCGGAGATAAGTCCTTTTGGAATAGCCTCCCATGCCGAAGCGATCCATTCCAATAGACGTCCATTGGAGGTGCCCTAAAATTCCCGCTTGAAGTAGTCGGCTTCGTTCCGTGGACCATCCTGTCGTTGTCTCGCGAATTGTGTGCTTAAGCGGCGCATTCCAGCAAACATCAGGAGCCTTGGAAATGTTAATTTTGAATTATTTATTCTGTAAAAGCACTTCGGTTTGCCTGAATGAATTTGGTGGTGCCACCTGGAACAACATCAGAATGGATGGCCAGACGTTTCAGCTTGCATGGCACGGTTTTGAGCATTTCCTGAATTGATGCGCATCCGAACAGGGCTTGTTGCAGTAGCAACAGACCTAATTGATGAATGGAATTAAAAAGTATAGCATTAACGGTACCTTTTTTGACAATTCCGACGAGGTTTCTTGCGCGTCCATTTAAAAGTAAGTCAAAGAATTAGCAATAGGTGGTAAATATATATTCAGAAGAAACTAGACAAAATAAACTTTGAACTGATTGGCGATAATAAATTTTTATTTTTTCTGCAATTTTGAAAAAAATAGATTGAACAATATACCCCTCCCCCCTCCTAATTTAGACCCCCCCCCCCCTATATTATAGTTCTTTTTTTGAGGGGGGCTGAACAGGACGGCACCCGACTCGTACAGGTCCAACTCCCCGACTTACTTAGTTACCCAACTCGTATTTAATTCTAAAAACAGATGAAAACGAAGGGCAAAAAGTGAATTCCGAGGTTTTCGGGGTCGTTGATCACGAATACAGTATTAGTTTTGCCAATTCCTTACCCCGGACCCGAAGTCGAACAAAATGTCGAAAATTTTTAATTTTTTCTAAGTCGCTTTTATCGACAATAAATGTTCGAAAATATCTGTTTAAAGCTTTAGATCTGTTTTATGGGCTTTAAGTAGGTTTTTGGACAAAAATTTTTTTTAATGAAAATAGAATTCACGACTTAACATTTTTTGGTCTCCTTAGGTCAAACCAAAAAAAAAAGTCCCTTCACTCTCTTTTTTTTTCTTTTTGTTCGAATTCGGTACTAAAAAACAAAATGGCATCATTCCAAGTCGAATCTGGCCTGTTGGAGTAATTCTGACGGGTAAAAGCGACTTAGAAAAGTTAAAATATTTCGACCTTTTGTTCGAGTTCGGGCCGGGATTAGGAATTGGCAAAAGCTAATGCCATATTCGTGATCAGCGACCCCGAAAACCCCTAATTCACTTTTTGCCTTCGTTTTCATTTGTTTTTAGAATTAGTCCGAGTTGGGTAACTAAGTACGAGTTGGGTAACTATGTACGTGTTGGGTAACTATGTACGTGTTGGGTAACTAAGTACGAGTTGGGGTACCCGTACGAGTTTACATAAATAGGAACAAAAAAAAATGTTGGTGACTGACACCATGACCAACCCAAAAAATGTTTTATTCTCTCATTCGACCCTTCCAATTTAGTCACCCAGGAAGGCGCGCACTTGTGATGCGTACTAGAACCAACTGACGTACACCGACTTCCTGATGGAGCGGGCTAAAAATTGGTGGTCGCGGTGGTAGATGTTCATACGCGTGATTTTGATCTTTTTTGGAGCATGTTGATTTTTTTTTATTTGTTCACCATTATTGGTTTATTTGTTTATCATTTTTTTTTTCATTTACTTTTTATGCTTTAATTCGATCTTCATTCACTTCATCCATTTGTTGGTTTTCTTGGGTACTTTAAAGATGAAAAAAGTTTTAATAAAATATAATTTTTTCAGCATCTCAGTCTTAATTTCGCTATACATTTCGCATTCCCAAGTCAATAGCCGTGATTTTGACACGGTACCGGGAAGGAAACTGGACTGGAATTTTTAAATTTTGAAAAAAATTATTGCTCAAAATAAATTTTATTTTTTCATAAACTTTTTCTTTCGTTTAAATAGTCAAAAATGTAAAAAATTTTCTGCCCACATTTTTTACATTCAATTAAAAAATATCAGACAAAATAATCCGATCATTCTCTCCCGCCCCCTCCCCCGCCCCCTCCCTTCCCCCCCCCCCTTTCCCTCAGTGTCCCGTGTTGTCCTTTTTCATCTCCCGTCACTGTCTCTCTCTGTTAACTAGAGATCGGAAACCTGGATCAACCAATTAATTTTTTTGATCAATTAATTGGTTTGTCCGATCTCTACTGTTAACTCACTCTCTCCAATGCGAGTTCGCCTCCTCCAAAGCGTCTCGTCGCAACAAACCATTTCGGCGTCATGACGATTCGTCCGCCCATCCAAAAAAGTGACAAAACAAGAAGTTAATTTGAATTTTTGTCGTTTTTCTTTTGGCATTTTTATTACTTATCATATAAGCTATGTCGATTGTAAAAAAAATTAAACAATTTTATGTTTTTGGCACTTTTTTTTTCTGGGCGGACGAACTTCCGGACGAAACATATTTTTTGGCTGGGCGGACGAATCGTAGTCCGGACGAATCGTAATGCGCCGACCATTTCTCGTCACTGTGCCAATGCTCGGCCCAAACGCCGGTTGCTTTCTGGTCATGTGATTCCACTCACTGAACAGTTGGCCGAAAAAGGTACGGTGGTGTGTACTCACACACTAACACTCAATTTTATGACAAAGATATTGGAGACAGAAATTTTTTACAATTTAATTAATCAAATGATGTGCCCTTATGACACTCCTTCAATTTCAGCATTCCCCGCCCCCCTCCCTTTCCTTTTTTTGTTCGTTTTCTTTTGTGCCGAAATGTCTCCTGTTGCTTCGTCGTCGGCAGTTCTCACCCGGTTGGACTGGCTCAAGCTGTACAAAGCGTTGCAATGGGCCGGCACCAAGGTGAGTTACACACAGTCACAAAAGTTGCAAAGGGCTTGGATTTTTTGCCTATTCCGGCGTCGCTTTTTTCTTTTGAAGAATTTTGTCCTATGAAAATGGCAAACATTCCTAACTAATTGTAAAGTCTAGTGAATAATCAACTGTAGACCCAGTCATTCGAATGCAGAGTCATTATTTCCTTTTTAACTTAATATGGATTTTCAGGGTCACTGATCACTAGGGTTGCAGAAAGGTCTTCTAGATATTTTTGCTTTTTTTTGGCCAAATTGCCCTCCCATTTGAGCCGTGATCACTTTTGTTCCAATAAATGCATTCATTTATCTATTGCTCTTGGTTTATATAAAAGTACGGTGGTGTTATGATTTGATTGAATGGATAAACCAACAAATAATTATTTTTTCGCTTTCAATTAATTAGCCCTTTTTACAATACGAACAAAAGGGCGAAGCGCCACTGCGTTTATTTTGCGCTGTGCGTCAAAATTTGATTCGCGTCTCTCACAAATCAGCGTCTTTTATTTTCGACGCGCTCCGCCCCTATGCAGCTGAACATATCTAGCGGAAACTAAAGTTAAATTGGGTGGTGATGTGGTAGGTATTTGTCATTTAATATTGATTGTCCACTCTTTCTCTCTCCGTCTCTCTCACTCTGTCACACTCTCTTTTTCTTCTTTTCTTTTCCTCTCATTTTATTGCAATTGTTCGCCCCTCTTCCAATATTCGTTTGTCGATGTGTTCCCGTTGTTGTCCCTTTACTGCTGATAATAGTCCATCCCGTGCTGCTGTTGTTGTTGTACTCCATCATATCCGGCAGCGGAAGTGCCAAAAGTGCTGTTTCTAATGCCCATGGCCATGGCACCACCAGGGGCGGCATGGCGCTGCTGCTGGTCACTGTCCTCCCAATTTGCCGTGAATGGATTATTCAATACGGCGTCGTTTTGTGCGGACGATTTATTTTGATAATCTGTCGGGGAGGGGGGGGGGGGGCGGGGAAAGTGC
The DNA here is from genome assembly GCA_039877585.1 of Heterodera filipjevi. Classification (NCBI taxonomy): domain Eukaryota; kingdom Metazoa; phylum Nematoda; class Chromadorea; order Rhabditida; family Heteroderidae; genus Heterodera; species Heterodera filipjevi. The sequence continues at coordinate 4,520,955 of JBDPZO010000008.1, forward strand.
CTTTTGTTTTGTTTTTGCCGATATTTTTGCATTGGCACAAATTAACAATAAAATTGGGTGTAACGATGTTAAATTGTAATGAAGTCCCACTTTCCTCCATTTAATCGCATTTTAATAATCTGACCGAGACCCGCCCCAAAAAGACCCCTCCTATTTTTAGAACCGAAACATTTAATTTCCGGTTCGGGTTTTGAGAGCCGGGGGCAATCCCCGTCCTTCGGTAATGAGCCCACTCTCTTTAGCTGTTCAATTTTCAATTGCTTATTTTCTCACTGTTAATTGGTCCTGTGTTCCCCGTCGTCCTGCCGCTCTTCGTCACCAGCAGGTGAGGCAATGGCTCAAATGCCGTCGCTTCGTTTGTGCCGTAAGTGTCGCCCCGTTTCGCCACCGCTTCCAATGCGCGAGCTTCGGCCGCCTTTTGCGCGTCCCATTGAAGTGTCTGCTCGATTTCGCCCGGCTTTGGTTCCGCCCATTCCTAAGTGCCAAAAATGCTGCAGAATTGTGTCATTTGGTACTCGGATTTCGTTTTTTAAGAAATATGGTCAAATATGCATTAGAAAAAAAAATAAAAATCCTGGAAACCGACAGCACTACAAAATCTGTCTAATCAAAACTAAAACTTGTTTTTCGTGCTTAACATAATGAATGCCAAAGAATGATTTTGCCCAAAATTGACATGTCAAATAAAAACTAATGCCATAAAAACGTAGAATTACCCAACAAAAGTCCATAGACAATCTTGCTTCTTGGTTTCCTTTGTAGACCCGTGATGGCATTGGGTTGGTCAGCCTTTTGTGCCGCCCCCCCCCTCCCTCCCATGCCGCCGCCTTTGCCCACCTGTAATTCCCCCGAGGCGTACACCGCGTAAAAAGTGATGCCAGTGAAGTGAATAAGTGAGGCCAACAAAAATACTGTCACCTTCAAGGGGGCGGGATAGATGAAAGCGAATTGGTTTTAAAATTAAATGCCCCAGAGACAATTAGGGAGTGTTGGTGCATGAGAGTATCTAATTGTAGCTTTTTTTGATTCCTCAAATTACCCGGCTATTTTTTGGTCTCGAATGCGTTTATTACCCAGTCTCTAGTATTTAGTGGGCATTAACAGTAATTGGCTGATGGCATTAGCCAAGCCCCCGCGGTGTGTCCGTTCCCACCGACCCATCCGTTGGCATTCCCTTTGGAGGTGAGCGACTCGACCACAAATGGGCAAGTGAGGCCGGCCAAAGTGCCAATTCCGTTCGAAAAGCCCATCAGAATGGCAGCGTAGCGCGGCGCAATGTCCAAATGATTGACATTGAAACCTTTTTGAGGGAATTACGACAAACACTGGAACAGGAGAAATGACCATCACTGACCGGAGATGGCGAAACCGCTGAAAAAGGCAAATTAAAAATTACCTAATGATCAGACCAAATATACGACCCAAAGTGATCAGACAAAGGATAGTACTGTACTACAGTAATTCAGAGTTACTCATATATATTGGGTCTGATCTGGACTGATCAATCAACTCTTTTGGACAAGGTAAAATAATCAGTCGGACGAATTGATCAGTTCCGGACTGATCACTGATAGGGACAGCTAATTTCGAATCACGGCAGTTTACCTGCATCCGACCGCGATGATCATCGCTAAAAGCATTGAAAGAATACCAATTAAACAATAAGCTGGGGATACACTAATGAACAGCTCACCTATCATTGCAGTCCTCTCACTTTTTGTGTAAGCCACAACCAGCAAAAACAATGCTTCACAGCCAAAGCCTGCGGGGCGAATTTGGGTACAAAATGGCAAAAAATGCCATCCCCCCCCTCCGCGTGGGGGCGGGGGAGGGACTCATTTGCTTTAGTGTGCGGCAAATGAGATTTCGGTATCGGTATATACCGCGGTATTTACCGAAATACCGCGGTATTTTCGGTATATACCGCGGTATATAGTATATACCGATTTTTATACCAATACCGCGGTATATACCGAAATTTCGGTATTAAAAATACCGAATACCGATACCGTGCCGCACACTAATTTGCTTACCTCCGCAATTGAACAGCTTGCGGACAGCGGTTGTTGAAAGGATTTTGTTCGAGCGTAAATAGTCCGCCAATCGGCCGCCAATTAACACCACGCAACCCTTGGAGCGAAAAAATGGAGGGTTAATTAGGCAAAAAATAACACTGAATTAGCATAACAGGCATAAAATTAAAGGACAGACCATCACGGCATGGGGCACTGCTGCGATGAGGCCGCTCTAAAAAAAAGATAATGAAAAAAAACTGGTGCCTGATGCTCCAGGAGTAAACGATCATGAAGGACTACAGTATAAGGAAAATACGGTACCAGAGCCAACCGAGTGGGAATACAGTAGGAAAAGTGAAAGAATCACAGAGAAACGAGGGAAACGGACATTTGACAATAATATTTTCCACCCAACCAATTCTTACATCGGAAATTCGCAGGTCGAGCACGTCGCGCATGTACGTGAGCTGGTTCTGCAGCAGCAAATAGAAATTCCAACTGCGCGCAAAGTTGGCCACAATGATGGCCCAAACGGGCTTTGAAGTGAGAATGGCACGCCAAGGGATGGTGCGGAACTGAGAAGAGGGGAGAGCGGGAGAAATTGGATGGGATGGGAGGAGAAACGGAGGGCCCGGTGGACCGGGGGGGGGGAGTGATGCAAACCGAAATATAAAACCCGGACAGGAGGTATGAAACCCGGAATATGGACAGAAGTGAAAGGCAACATCAGAACCAACCAAATGAACAATCAATCTTGGTATTGTACGATATACATTGAAATGCGCTATTAGCTTGCTAAAAAAGTTATATTAAGTTTATAAAAAATTGTGGCCAAAAAAGTTGAAAAATTGCCAAACTTTTAAAGAACCCAAGTTAATTTTGTGAAATTTGTCTGGCTAATAAATACATTGGCAGTTTTTAAGAAACGTGCATGAGAAGGGGATGGACAAAGAATCACCCCAATAACAAAATACTGTTTGGTTCCCGGAATATTCCGAAAATCTGTCTGAGGAGAACAAAAATCGCTGGCCAAAGCGCCGCCGAAAAAAATTCGGAAAAACCCTTGCTTTTAAAAAAAATTCATTAAGTCTTTTCGTAAATAAAATTGTTTTTAATTTTGAAAAAAAAGCATTTTTTTGAAAATCTTCAGTATTTTCTTCATCGAAAAAAATTAAAATCAAACGTTTTTAGCAACTTTTTTTCGGCGACGCTTCGGTCGGCAACGTTTCGGCGGCGACGTTTTGGGGTTTAAGTACCCTCCGAAAATATCGCAATGCCGAAAAATTATTGGACTGAAATTGTTTTAACTCGGATTCTGATCATTTCATGATGATACTGATCGGCAGAAATGCTGCCAAATAAATGAATGTGCCAAATGTACCGTCGGATGTGTCTGATTGACGTTTCCAATCTGTGCCTCAATGTATTGCTTCTCCTGCACTGTGATGGTCGGATGGAAGGCCGGCTTCTCGAAGGTCATTGAGAACCAAAAGAAGGTCCAAATGACGCCGGCAATGCCATAAATGTAAAAAGGCATTGACCTGTGGGAAATGGCATAATTAAATGAATGAATGATGTGGTAAACAGCATTTTGTTTTCCAAATTGATCAGAGCCATTTCGGCTGCAGATGACCACCTAATCAACCTGTCCATTAGTTACACAAAAAGTAGCTTAAAGCAACAAAAAATGATTGGAATAATCATTTGCTTGACAAAGTGCAAAATGTCGAAAATGGCACCGATAAGGTGCTGGTGCGTTTCGTAAATTCCGCCATTTTTACTGAATTTTTGATTAAACTTTAGTCATAACTTTTCTCAGATCCAACCAAATTAATCAACTTGGTATCGTACGATATCTCTTGAATTAAGCTAAAATATGGCAATTTTTTCAACATTTTTTGACCACAACTTTTTAACTTAATGAAATTTTCTGAGCAAGCTAATAGAGCAATAGAAGTGCTATTGTACGATACCCAGATTATTTAATTTTGGTTGTGTCGGAGAAAAGTAATGACAAGATTTACTCGATTCAGTAAAAATGGACAATTTAAAAAATGTCAAAATATTGTCAAACCAAAAGTTGCTTTACCAGTGCACGTAGGAAACCAACAAGGCACTTAACGGTAGTCCGAACACTGCGCCGGCATACGACCTAAAAAGGGAGAGGCGGTGTACTGTAGGAAAACGGCTTCAAAAGGACGCAAACCCCGACTTATTTGGCTTCATCTTCGCTACTTAGGGTCTTAAGAGCTTATTCGAGCAGTGACAGAAATATACAAAATACTGTACCTACCGTAGTTCCCCGTCACAACAAAACACTGCCAACAAAAGCTGCCGCAAGTTAATTGCCCAACCCAAACTTATTGTATAACTGTATCTGTACCCGCCTTATCGTACCGTACCCCGTGAATGCGGTTGTGGCCAATTTTGAGCGTTCCAACGGAGGCGCCCAATAACACCAAACACCTTGAAACACAGAAGAAAGGGTTAGAAAGAGTGATCAGCAAGCAGTCTGTTAGGGCTGTTCGGTAGTACCGATACCGAGTCGGGAAAAGTACCCGGGTTTTTTTGGTACAAAAATTTTAATCCCATTATTATTTTCTAAAAATTAATTATCGACACGATTCGAGTACCGGTACCGACTCCCGGGTACCGGGAAATTTCTGGCACCGAACAGCCCTACAGTCTGTTACGTGTAATCTGTGATAATGATTAGTGATAACCATGCATTGCCGGATAGGCCAACCCTTGGACAAGGCCCTGTGGCAAAGAAAACATTTGAAAGGGCAAAAGTGAAATGTGCGGGGGAGAAAGACCTGCGCAATTTGGACGAGGGCAACCTGCAACAAAAACATTCGCAAATTAAAAATTTCCACTGAAAGAAAATTAGAAAAACAAAAAAAATTTTCTTTTAAAATGGATAAGGAAGAATATTTTAAAAAGCCCTTTAAAGAAAATTAGTAGAGGCGTCACTTAAAGCTTTAAAATATTACATAAACAAGTATTGTTTTTTATAAAAAGGATCAAAAATAACTAAAAAATACACACACAATATCAGGTTGTATCTCTCTTTTTTTTGAATTCTTATTTTTATGCGACTCCTTCCGTATTCATTCTAACAGTGATGATTTGGAGCGCGGACTTTTAGGCACAAAAATGAAAAATATTATAAAAATTACTCAGTTAATGATATTTCTTTGAAAAAATAATTAAACAAAAATTTTAAAAAATATTCGAAATGGAAAAAATAATTTGCAAAAACACATAATTTTGGGGAAAGGAAATAAAAAATTAATCGCTTTTGGCACTTCGAATTCGGTTATAACCGGCGGTAAACTGTCAATCCCTTGCGGGACCATTTAATTACATTTACCAAATTTGGTTTTAAATTTTACCAAAGTGTCGGATCTCGACCGAAACGCGTGTGGGATCAAAATGTTGAGGAACGAAGCGCCACCAATGGCCAAACCGAACATTCTTTGAAGGGAAAGGGGAAGGAAAGACAGCAAAAAGAAGGGACTGACTTGTTGGCGGGGAATTTAGCAGCCGAAAAATGGGGACAAAATGGGAAAAGCGAAAAATTCAATGAAAAAAAGAAAAGAAAAAAAAAGTCACGGGCATTAACACTGACCAAAAAGCCGGCGGGAATTTGCGTGATCAGATAGCCGTAGAAGAACGAACTTTCCATGACGCCCAACTCAGCACTTGTCCAATTGAAGGAGTGCCTCTGAAAAGACAGGGGCCATAGCGGGAAGTGTAAAAGATTAACCTTCGTTGGCACTCGAACCCACGACCCTTACCCACCAAATTTCAGAAAACTAATTAGATTTATAGCCCACAAAGTGCAAAAAAGCATTACTTTGGTCTAATTTTGATAAATTTTCTAGAATTTTGGATGGCTTAGCTATCCTACCAACAATATTTATGGTTGCTATTGAGAAACGTTATGACGAGTTTTTGCCCAAAAATTTATTAAAAATTGCGGATTTATAAAATTCCATGGTGAATTTTTTCCAAAGCAATCAAATATAGCAGTCTTGGTATTAGCTCTTGATAAGCTCTATTAGCATGCTAAATTCAAAGTGAAATCATATCTTTAAAAAATATACCTATGGCTAATTTTTTGTGAATTTGGTGTACATAACTTTTTTTAAACTTATTACTGGCTGATTAAAGAACAGAACTCGAACCCACGGTTTTGATCATTCCAACTAAGAATTTTAGGGTTTCGGTTCGGTCTTGAAAACCCAGTGTCGAAGAAGTGCAGCACTAATATATTAAATATTCAATTGGCTAGCAATCACTGACATGTTTTTTGCCCCACGGGTCAACATAGTCTTTGGACATGTGATTCTTTGCGGCGCCAAAGTTGCACCGAATGCCAAATACGATCATGAAGCCGACATTGGCCAGAATTGCCAGTTGCCATCGTTTCCAACAACGGCACAAGCGGCACTGCTCTGTCATCTGTGTGGAGTCATTTATAAGAAGTGAAGCCAGGGGGGAAGGAGGACAGGAAATAATCAGCTAATTACGGGTAATTAAGGTTAATTAGCTTGCTATCAATTTAGTCTGTTATTCACCAGACACACACACACCTTCAGCAAAGGATTTCCATGCACATGTAATGCCTCTGAGTGCGTTTCGCCGCCAATTGCGTCGGCACCGCTTTTCCGTCTCCTCACCGTCATGCCGTTCTGATACGAGTCGTCCACCTGCGTGTTGTTGTTGTCTTTGATGTTATTGTTGTTGTGCGTGTTCAGTTCCGCCGGTGACCATCTTCGGCTGCTGTTGGCACAATGCCCTGTCAGTTTTGTCGATGGCACGGCACTGCTGCTGTCAATGTGCCTGAAGCCATTGCGGACGTTTGACAGTGAAATTTGGCACAAAAATAAAAATTAAAAACCTATTGGAAGTGCCGCCACTGTTCGAATGGTGCATTTTGTTGGTCGGCAGAAAACAAATGGCAAAAAATTATTTGCCAAAAGAATATCACTGCTAAAAGTCATTCATTCATCTCATCCACTTATTCTTTTTGATTCCTACAGGCTCGGCTTTTACTTCCCTTTCTTCTCCTCTGCTTCTTCCCCGCCGGGGTATCATCTTCCCCTCCCCCTTCCCCCCCCCCGGCATTTTCTTTCATTTCCCCTCCCCACTCATCAAAGTTTGCCTCCCTCCATTGGCGGCACAAGAAATTAGAAATGGAAATTGACGTGAACCCGAGAGATGGCGAGAGCAGCTAAAAGGGACGGAAGAGGGAGGAGGGGGGGGGGGGGGTAAGAAAGTGAAAGTGGGGGGAGGGGGAGGTAAAGTCGTGGATGAATGGGGATGTCCTTGCATCGCTATGCCGAAGAGTTAATCCGCGTTGACGGGTGGGTTTTGGATGCGGGTTCCTTCAGCAGGCGAAGGGCACCGCAATGCGACATCTTTGGCACGTCCAAAGTGACACTGGCACTCTCTGCTTTGCGTCTGCTATTGTGCCAACAGTGTGCCTCTTCTTGGGAAACGGGGGAGAGTGGGGACGGGAGGGGGGGCGATGTTTCCCCGCTTCTCCCCGCCCCTGTGCCGTCGCCCATTCATCGGTGTCCTGCTATTTGATGTTGTTGCTGAGCAGAGCAATTAGTTAAAGTGACGGCATTGGAATGGTGGTGGAACGAAGGAACAAAAAGAGGGGCGAAGGGGGAGAACGTTTGGATTGAGGGGGTAAGGGGGGGGGGGGAGGACAAAGCCATAAAAATAAAACCCCGGGGGGGGGGGGGAGGGGGGAGAAGTTGAATTGAAATAAAGGCAAACATTGCCCCAGCACCATTGAGGAGGTGAAAAACGAAGACAAAGAAGACCACCCATCAAATTTGGGTAAAAGCCAAACCGAACAGCGACCGAGCGGTGAAAACCCTTTGTCATAAAATGGCAAAAGCATTGCCAAAGGTTGGGGCAGAGTCACCACCACCATTCTTTTAAAGACACTTTAGCACCGAAATTGCCTTGAAGAGGAAAAGCCAAAAAGCATTTTTGATGCCGAAGGAAAAGCCACCAGTCATTTAGGGCCTTTTAAGCTAATCGTTCATAGGGGCACCTTTGTGCCGAAATTGCCTAGGATTTTCTCCTTCCCTCGGGCAGAGACGAACGAATTTTTTTTTATTAGTGCATTTAATGCGCTTCACGGCACAAAAGTCTCCCGCCGTGTGCAGGTGAGCCTCAGTAAAAGGGGAACTTAGTGCGGTTGGGCAAGGAATTTGTGCCAATGCATATTAAAAGCTCCCCTCCTTAGGAGAGGGGCAGGAAAGGTGCTTATAAGCCTTTGAGGATTAATCGGCGAGTGCCGTGGAGAATGGGAGGGGCGAGGAAGGCACTCATGACGGAGGCGGAAAAGGAAAATGGCTTGTCGTCAAGTGGCGGCACAATGAAACGGGGAAAAGGCCAAATAGGAGCCATTGCCATGCAATTTTGGAAAAAAATGGCTGGGGGAGACAGGGAACAGAGGAATTATGGATATGGATCAAGCAGCCACAACGGCAAAAAGTGAACCGACCCAATTTATATGACAATTTGCCATTTGCCGCGCCTTTTACAATTTGCGGCAGTGCCTTCCCTGCCGTTTTTTTTGCCGTTCAAAACTTTCACACAAATTATCCCAAAGTGTTGCCCTTTTTCTTCTTCAATTAACCGGGCATGAAAAATTAACGAAGTTTCTTTCTTTACGCGTCGGTGGTGCCGACGGAAGGGCACAAGTTAACGGTCCAATAGAGAAAAAAGGAAAAGGAAGAGTCATTTATGGCACCAAACCAATGGCAACAAAATGCAATTATTTTGATAACGCGTGCCGTCATGCACAAAACGGACAAATCGAGAGAGGCAGAGCGAGAGAGAGAGGGTGGGGGAGGGTGGGGGGAGAGAGAGAGAGGGGGGAGAGAGAGGGGAGAGAGAGAGAGGGGGGAGAGAGAGGGGAGAGAGAGGGGAAGGGAAAAAATGAATAATGACGTCATCGAAAAAATTTGATCTGCGCAATTGTGGGCAAAAATAAGAAGTTGCTTTTCATACTTGGAAAGCCTTTTCGATCAGACAAGGAAGTAATATTACGAGGGAGGGGGGGGGGGGGGTAAGAAAGTGAAAGTGGGGGGAGGGGGAGGTAAAGTCGTGGATGAATGGGGATGTCCTTGCATCGCTATGCCGAAGAGTTAATCCGCGTTGACGGGTGGGTTTTGGATGCGGGTTCCTTCAGCAGGCGAAGGGCACCGCAATGCGACATCTTTGGCACGTCCAAAGTGACACTGGCACTCTCTGCTTTGCGTCTGCTATTGTGCCAACAGTGTGCCTCTTCTTGGGAAACGGGGGAGAGTGGGGACGGGAGGGGGGGCGATGTTTCCCCGCTTCTCCCCGCCCCTGTGCCGTCGCCCATTCATCGGTGTCCTGCTATTTGATGTTGTTGCTGAGCAGAGCAATTAGTTAAAGTGACGGCATTGGAATGGTGGTGGAACGAAGGAACAAAAAGAGGGGCGAAGGGGGAGAACGTTTGGATTGAGGGGGTAAGGGGGGGGGGGAGGACAAAGCCATAAAAATAAAACCCCGGGGGGGGGGGGGGGGGGGAGAAGTTGAATTGAAATAAAGGCAAACATTGCCCCAGCACCATTGAGGAGGTGAAAAACGAAGACAAAGAAGACCACCCATCAAATTTGGGTAAAAGCCAAACCGAACAGCGACCGAGCGGTGAAAACCCTTTGTCATAAAATGGCAAAAGCATTGCCAAAGGTTGGGGCAGAGTCACCACCACCATTCTTTTAAAGACACTTTAGCACCGAAATTGCCTTGAAGAGGAAAAGCCAAAAGCATTTTTGATGCCGAAGGAAAAGCCACCAGTCATTTAGGGCCTTTTAAGCTAATCGTTCATAGGGGCACCTTTGTGCCGAAATTGCCTAGGATTTTCTCCTTCCCTCGGGCAGAGACGAACGAATTTTTTTTTATTAGTGCATTTAATGCGCTTCACGGCACAAAAGTCTCCCGCCGTGTGCAGGTGAGCCTCAGTAAAAGGGGAACTTAGTGCGGTTGGGCAAGGAATTTGTGCCAATGCATATTAAAAGCTCCCCTCCTTAGGAGAGGGGCAGGAAAGGTGCTTATAAGCCTTTGAGGATTAATCGGCGAGTGCCGTGGAGAATGGGAGGGGCGAGGAAGGCACTCATGACGGAGGCGGAAAAGGAAAATGGCTTGTCGTCAAGTGGCGGCACAATGAAACGGGGGAAAAGGCCAAATAGGAGCCATTGCCATGCAATTTTGGAAAAAAATGGCTGGGGGAGACAGGGAACAGAGGAATTATGGATATGGATCAAGCAGCCACAACGGCAAAAAGTGAACCGACCCAATTTATATGACAATTTGCCATTTGCCGCGCCTTTTACAATTTGCGGCAGTGCCTTCCCTGCCGTTTTTTTTGCCGTTCAAAACTTTCACACAAATTATCCCAAAGTGTTGCCCTTTTTCTTCTTCAATTAACCGGGCATGAAAAATTAACGAAGTTTCTTTCTTTACGCGTCGGTGGTGCCGACGGAAGGGCACAAGTTAACGGTCCAATAGAGAAAAAAGGAAAAGGAAGAGTCATTTATGGCACCAAACCAATGGCAACAAAATGCAATTATTTTGATAACGCGTGCCGTCATGCACAAAACGGACAAATCGAGAGAGGCAGAGCGAGAGAGAGAGGGTGGGGGAGGGTGGGGGGAGAGAGAGAGAGGGGGGAGAGAGAGGGGAGAGAGAGAGAGGGGGGAGAGAGAGGGGAGAGAGAGGGGAAGGGAAAAAATGAATAATGACGTCATCGAAAAAATTTGATCTGCGCAATTGTGGGCAAAAATAAGAAGTTGCTTTTCATACTTGGAAAGCCTTTTCGATCAGACAAGGAAGTAATATTACGAGGGAGGGGGGGGGGGAGAGCTATTAGGTACCGAGGAAAAGGCAAAGGTTAATGTCATTAGCGACTAATTGAGTGTAAAGGGGGATAGGGTGATTAAATTTCAGTGATATGCGAAGAATTTAGTGTCTCGCGGAGTGAAGTCATGAATAATAACAGAATAAAGGTCAATAAACCTAAAATAAATGCTGAAAATTGCAAATAATTCTTTTACATATAAATTCGGAATGGCCCCTCCCCCATGGATTGTTATGCCCTTTTAAATGTTCAAAATTTGAATTAAAATCCGATGATTTATCCGTATGACAAATGTTGGCAAAATGAAATGCTCAATTGTCCGTTACACAAATAATTAAGTAAGCATCGAGTTGGGTGAGCAAGTGAAAATGATTGGATTGGATTAATCAAAAATGTGAGTCCATTTTGCGTCGCGTCTTTTCTGCGCCCCCTCCCTTTTCATTTGTCCACCGGCGGAATTTTGACTTCGCTCAACTGAACACTTCGGCACGACTGGTTCGGACACTCGCGCAAGTCCATCAGCGAAATGCGTTTCGGATGCTGAGGGCAGCACAGTTGGACCCGTCCGATCAGATCATAGCCGCATCTGAGGGAATGGGGAGAAATGCGATCAGAAGAAAACTGATCATCTGAAAATGCCTATAAGAGATTGATCACACTCAGTTTGATCAACCGCGAATGGCAAATATTGCTCCAATATCCATTGATTTGAAAATTGATGTGACCATCAGCAGTGATCATAATCATCACAGATTAATTAGTTAATGATGACTACGTTTAAAGAGAAAAGGTGATCTCCCCCCCCCCTCCATCCCCCCCCGCCCACTGCGTTGGCATCATTAGAACGGCTCACCTTCGGCACACAACCAATGCCTGGTCCCTCTCGCAAATGCACTTCTCCTCCTTCTGTCGCTGTTCCCCCGTGCCTTTTTCGCCCACAGGTGACGACGCAATGGCATTCTTCAACTGTTGCTGTTGCAGAGCAGTGCCGTCATCGGAACGCTTTTTCTGCACGGGTTCAGGAGGAGGAGAAAAGCCATTAAAAAAGACGGAAGAGGAAGAAGACGACGAAGACGAATGGGAAGGGCCAAAGAAGGAGGGGAAGGGCGAGTGGTGCTGAAGGGAGGACGAAGGATGGTGAGAAGAGAAAGGCACTGAGTGATGGGAAGAGGAGGAAGAGGAGGGGAACATGGCGGAAGGAAGAAGAAGACGGCACAACAAAAGAGGGACGAGGACAAAAGAAATGCTGAAAATGGGAAAGAAAGAATTAAATGGAAACGGTAAAATGGAAAAATTGGAGAAGAGACAATCTATGAAAAAGGAAACACAAAATGGCAATGAATGCAAATGCAACAAATTTATACGACGGAAGACCATATTTTTATTTTACATATTGTGGGAGGAAGAGAAAGGAGAAGGGATGGATGACACTGGGAGGAGAGAGAGGGAGACGGGGGGGGGGCGAGGGGTGATAGAAAAACTGGGAGGAAGAAAAAGGAAGGGCCTGGGGGAAGAGGAGGAAAAAGGGATGGGACAAAGGGACGGGGAGAAGGAAGAGAGCGGGGGACGGGGGAGGAGGGGATGAGACAAGGGGACGGGGAGAGAAAAGCGGGGGAGGGGGGAGGGAGAGATGGGGACAACAGCAGCAGAACAGCAGACAAGGAGGGGACCAGGGAATGTGGAGGAATGTGCTCCGGCTGGGAAGAAAAGGCTCAAGTGATCATCGAAAAACCAAAACCAGCAGCACAGAGAGAGGCCTAACAAAGCAAAAACCGGCCCAAATAGTAAAAGGAGATAATTTAAAAAATGGTCAGAAAAAAGTGTCAAAAAATTAATATTCAATCGCAAAGATTGTCGGGGGGTATAGCCGGACCAATCCGTCGGGTAAAAGGAAAATTTTAATTCCGTAAAGCCCGGGCCTGGTCAAAACTCTGACCTTTTCCGGGTGCCCTAGTCTCTTTAAATTGTAAGAATACGGGTTTTTTGGTAATACCAATTTGAAACCGAATTGCGTTTTCTTGGAATTTTGGGGTCAATAGTAGTTATAAAATGTGTAAAAAAGAGTGAAAAATGAAAAATGTGATAAATTTACTATCGATGAGAAAAATCAAAAAGAGAAATATTATTATAAATTGTGCGAATAATTCAATCATCAAAAACAGCAGCAGCAGCAGCAAGTGATGATGTTGGTTTGTTGGTTGTGTTGACGGGTGGTGGCGCTGCATTGAATCGCCCCGTCGTCGTCGTTTTTCCGATGGATTTATTAATCCGCCGGCGGTGATGAAACGAATTATTTTTGTTGACAGCCGATAATAAAATCAGCCCAAAAAAGTGATCGGAAAACGAAGACAGAGGGAGGGGGTAGGGATCAACAGCAGCAGCAGAAGAAGTGCTGAACAGATCAATCAGCTGAGAGATAAATCAGCGGCAGACGGACGGACAAAAAAAAAAGTGACGGGAGGGAGGAAGAGATTCAGAAAGAGAGAGAGAGAGAGAGAGACAGTTCCAGAGGAATTTACCGAAGTTTGACGAAGAGAATCGAGACCGTGACTCAAGCATCTCCGCACCGGCTTCCTGACAATCCGTCAGTGGACAATCCGTCTGAGCATAATCCGTCGGTGGACAATCCGTCAGTGGACAATCCGTCAGAGGACAATGTTTTCTTCACTGACGGATTTGCCAATGACGGATTGCCCTTCACTTAACGGATTGTCCACTGACGAAGATTGTCCGGACACCTCCCCACACCGGGAGGAAGGGGAATTAATTTAAAACCAATAAATCTGCCGGTGAGATACAAACAAACGGTTACCGCCCAGCAGCCAAAAATGCCGCCGGGATATTCGCCGTTACCCACAATTTTCCCTGATAAACGTCACTGGAGGTGATTTGAGTGTTTGTGGGACCAATGCGAATTTGCTCCTACTGAAAGCGGTTGAAAGCATTGGGGAGGAACAAAGAATTTCCGAAAAGGAAATTCAGCAAAAATTTATGAATCCTTTGAGAATGAATGATCGGGCGAAGAGGGGGGGGGGAAGGAATGTGTGGGGGTGGGGTGCTGGGGGGGGGGTCGGAATAATATGCATCAACAAAATGATGGAAGAAGAGGGAGCGAGCGACAACGGACCGACCGACCGACAGAGGGAAGGCGGGGTAGACAGTCATCATCAATGAGTGTTTGTTGGGTAAACGATGCTGTTGCTGACGGGGATGGTGATGAGGGAATGGTGATTAAGAACATGGGCAGGGCGGGGGTGTTCTAAAGAAAAATGGGCACACTTTCATACACCCTCCAAAACCAATTTTGGTCGGTTTTTGAGAATTACCTATGGAGCAGGGATGCCGCCGATTTGCGATTTTCCGATTTCCGAAAAAAATTTTAGGCATCGGAATTCCGATTTCCGATATTTTGGGGAAAAAAATCGGAATTAATTTTTGAATTTTTTCAAAATTGAACCCAAAATCAACCATTTTTGGTTCAAATCGGTTACCAAAAAACCCCCAAAGTTTAAAAATTTTCCGCCGGTGGCGCCTATCGGCACCACCAGACACCTTTCGTCTATGTTTTCTCAAATTTACTTCAAAAATTAAGCTTTTTTGGAAATTTTGGGCATCGGAATTCTGGTTTTCCGATTTTTCAAATCAGAGATCGGCGGCATCCCTGCTATGGAGTCAGGTGGTGCTGAGAGGCGCCGCCGGGAAATATTTGAATGAATTATTAACAAATTTCCCTAAAAATAATAATAATTAAAAAAAAAAGAAGCAATGTCCGGCGGTATCGAAGGCAGCGCCGGAAAAATTTTAAAAGTAAAGAAATCGCCCTAGAAAATTGGGTAATACTTTGCTTTGTCCCCCCCATTTTTTGAAAAATTTTTTTTCTTCCGGGGTCGCTGATCACGATTCCGTCATCCATTTCGACCAATTTCGAACCCCTGACCCGAATTCGAACAAAAAGACAAAATTTCAAAAATTTAAATTTCGACTTTTAGGCAAAAAATGTTTAAAGTAGCAATACTTCATTGTCATTATGCTTTTTAGCTGGGTTCCAGGTATTTAAGTCATTTTATGTTCAAAAATCGAAATTTAAATTTTTGAAAATTTTCGTCTTTTTGTTCGAATTCGGGTCAGGGGTTCGAAATTGGTCGAAATGGATGCCGGAATCGTGATCAGCGACCTCGAAAGCCCCTGGGAGAGTGTTTTTCACGACTTAAAAAGATAAAAAAAAATCAAGAAATAAGAACACAAAATAAGACCAAAAGGCTGCTGAAATAAAAACATTTCTTAAAATAAGAATCTTCTTTTGGGCGCCGAATTTTCCTTTCTGTGACTACAAAAAAAAAAAAAAGAAAGATTTCAGAGGATCAGTGCGTAGGACTTTTGAGGGGTCGTCTTATTGGGAAAAATTCGAAAACAACTTCATCACCACTTTACTTTTAACAAATTACAAAAAATACGAAGAATCACAATTATTCAACTCCTTTTAAATGAGCGAATGAATAAGTCAAAAGCCAAATGGCGAATAAAAAACAGAAAATATAATAACCAACAAACACAAAGGAATAAAACAGTCAGTTAATAAAAAAAAGAAAAACGTAAGAATGA
Source organism: Heterodera filipjevi (assembly GCA_039877585.1). Classification (NCBI taxonomy): domain Eukaryota; kingdom Metazoa; phylum Nematoda; class Chromadorea; order Rhabditida; family Heteroderidae; genus Heterodera; species Heterodera filipjevi. The sequence continues at coordinate 4,536,489 of JBDPZO010000008.1, forward strand.
ACAACATAAATCTAATCTCTTCAAATCTGTGGACAACATAAAATCTGACAACGAATGGAAAAAACAATAAAATATTCAAAAATGGGAAAAGAGCGCCAAAGATAATCATTATGAAAAAAATGGAAGGTCAATTGTGTAATTGTCCTACGAGTGAAGACAAGACATTTCTCTATGCACATGGCATAGCTTTGATTTCAAAAATTAGTCGAAGGCCGAGAAGTCGGTTGCTCGAGGTTTGAATATAATGTCAAGCTGAGCCTTTTTAAACACGGCGGCCCAATTTTGGCTCCCAGTTGCAAAAAGTATTTAAACTTTTATCTCAGTGGACTTTAAGATGGTAAAAGGCATAAAGAGCAGGGATGGGGCCGCGATGCGATCCGCGACGCGCGATCCGCGGCCTTTTTTTCCGCGATTCGCGACCGCGGCAAATTTCATCCGCGATTCGCGATCCGCGGGATTTTTTCGTCCGCGCCCCACCCCTGATAAAGAGGAAGGTTTGACTTCGGCCCATGACAAAAATTATTTACAATACATAAGAGAGTAAAAAGGACTAGGTAAAGGAAGCAAATGGCTCCAGACAATTGCGGACGGAAAAATTTGCGGACGGACATATGCGGACGGACATTTGAGGACGGACATTTGCGGACGAATTGCTGACGGACATTTGCGGACGGATATTTGCGAACGGACATTTGCGGACGAATTGCTGACGGACATTTGCGAACGGACATTTGCGGACGAATTGCTGACGGACATTTGCGGACGGACATTTGCGAACGGACATTTGCGGACGAATTGCTGACGGACATATGCGGAAGCAACGCGAAAAAAATTTTATAAGGCAAAAAACCAAGAAAAAAAAAATAATGGCGACTAAATGGCCTCATCAGCTCATCACTAATAAGCCTAAAGTCGGGTCAAACTGATAAGCGCGAATGGGGTATTACCAGTCTAAATTATTCTTAGAATATTCAAAACCCTAATATGTGTTTGTTGTTTTGTTCGCAGCGCTTTTTTAACTTATTGTCTACACGGTTGAGCTAAGAAAATTGCTTCACTATTTCTTCTTTCTATCCCTTCTTTGACTCTCTCAAATTTCCCTTCTCTCTCCTCTCTCAACCACCCAACGCAGCCGCTCTCCCCCGCCCCGCCTAAGTTAGAGATAAGGAAATAGCATGTCAAAACGAGAGAAAAAGAAATATTCTGAAGCCCTGTAACTTAATCTAACACCATCTAATTCAAATAATTTGGACCTCAGCTGACAATTATATGGAAATCCATATTTTTTTTTCCTGAACTCGGAACGGCCTAAAACGCATGTAAAACATGTTTTTAACTTGGTTTGAAGCTTCTAGGATGGACTTCTATATCCATTTTTTCCATATTTTGCCATTTATGTCCATATTTCCATATTTTGGCATTTTGCCCATATGTTATGTCCATATTTTGCCATTTTTGAGAAATTTCATGAGAAAAACGCAATAGAAATTATGCCCATATTTTGGTCCATATTTGTTTATATTTTGGCATTTTTCCATATTTATGTCCATATTTCGCAATTTTATTTCCATATTTTTGGCCCTAGTTATGGACGGACCCCCATTCGTTTCGGGCGGATTCGTTTTTGCCCCCATTCGTTTTTTATGTGTTATAAGTATAGGACTGTCTAACTTATCACTGTCTGGACTCACACGTAATTATATAGACAAAAAACGAATGGGGACAAAAACGAATCCGCCCGAAACGAATGGGGTATTATTTACCCTAGTTATTAGGTTTGAGAGAGATTTTGGCTGTCGATATTATCCAAGATTTTGTCGACACATCAAATATGTATACATAAAAATGATTGAATGCTTAAACCGTAAATGAAATTGCGCAAAAACTTTTATTCTTTTTTTTAAGATTTATTTCCCTTAAAAATGACGTCGCAAAGAGTTGAGAATTATCTGAAAGACCAAACAGCTTCTGACACTCCGATGATTGCGGAAGGTTTTCAAAATTTGATGAACCTCTACATCAATAAGTGGGCAAATAAATAATTTTAGATAACCAATTGGCCTATGATTTTCAGACTTTGGAACCAACTCTGCATTGAGGCCAGTCAACTTGTGCGCAACCATGAATTTGTGTTGTCAGTGAATCTTGACCAATTTTACGAGGTCAAAAGATTATTGTTGATTAGATTTTTTAGGAAATAATGACATACAAATGGGCTCAAACTTGTCAAGAATGACTAATTGTAATAGCATTGTATTTTCTTTTTTTTTGGTAACCCGAGTCTGATTTTGGGTTACTCTGTTTGCTTTATGGTCTCTCGGTCTTCTTTTGCGGCCCCGACATTTGCGGTTATGTCGAAAAAGTCTTCAAATTTATGTTGCTTTAATCCCAAGTGCTTTAAAAAGGTTTGATAAAAACTAATATATGAATTTTGTCCGAGAATTGCGTTCTTGGAGATTTTTGAAAAAAAATCGTTAATTATGAAAACATCCCAATGAATTAGGTAAAGAGCAAAAATGTTTTTTGCTCCATTATTAATCCATTCAAGGTATTTTAGGATTAAAGCAACATAAATTTGAAGACATATTGGACATAACCGCAAAAGTCGGGCCGCAAATGTCGGGGCCGCAAAAGTCAAGACCGCAAATGTCGGGGCACCCTCTGGACACTAAAATATATAAATTTCAATCTTTTTCTTTCCAGGAATTCGTCAGGGATTTTGAGCGACGTATTGAACCATTGCAGTTAATTGAACTGATTACACCAATTGCCGAGAAAATTTTTGAACAAGGTATGAACGGCAAAGTTTATTTCTTAACCATAACTAACAATTTGTAGACAGACAATCGGCCTACACTTTCCTGGACAATTTCGACAAAGTGATCAAACAGGGCAAACGGTCCATCGTTCGTCTGCAGGCCAGCAAAATTCAGCTTCGCCTCAAGGACAAACCGACGCCTACAGCGACCACTTGCAGTGACCCGGCATTAGTTCGGGTAAATGCCAAAAAAGGCTTTGCTCTTGACAATGGAAAGGATGGGATAGGGAGTGCTATTAGCTTTTACCGTGGTTCGCAACCAATTGTCAAAAATTTTAGGTTTCCGTTTTTGTCTTAATATTTCCTTAAATTTTGCAAAAAAAAATGAACAAAGGAGAAAAAAAGACGGGCAAAAATGGCCTTCTCCGACTCACAAAAAAGTCCCATTAAGTCTGTCTTATTGTAAACCTTATACTAATGCAAAGCCAAACGTAAACTTTATAAAAGCAACATTTGGGCATTCATAATTACCATTATGGTCCATTTGAACAGCAAATGTTGGAAGAAACGAAGACCATGGTTGACCAACTCGTCGATGTTGGGCCGGTCCACGCCGCTTACTTCGGTTGTTCAGCGGAATATCAATGCCAAATGGGCGACCATGACCATTACTACGAGGAGGTACTGCTCAAGTTTTCCGCATTTATGCTCGGAAAATGGGATTAGACCGGATTTTGAGTCCGAATTGTAATTTGAATTCACAATTTCAGGCTCTCCATTACCTCGGCTGTGAAGACATCCAAGAAAAACTAAGCGAAGAACAGAGACGAATGCATGCGGAAAAACTCAGCATTTCGGCACTGCTTGGCAAGAATGTGTACAACTTTGGGGAACTGGTTGGTTCATTATCATTTAATTTAAAAAATAATAAGTAGGGAAAATGGAACCGCAAAATTTTAGGATTTTTAAAAGACGACAAAAAATTCGCTGGTGCCGAAAAAGTAAGTTATACATTAGAATATTATAGTATTCACAATTGTAGTCACTAGGAATGTGGTACATTTAATAGACAAAAGTGATTTTCTTCCACTAAATTTGCTGTTTTTTAAGTTGGCCCACCCAATTTTGAATTCTCTGTCCGACACGCCGAACAAATGGCTCAACGAACTTTTGAATGCGGTGAACGCCGGTGATTGGGACGGATTTTTGGAGGTATGAGACCATGGAAAATGGACTATTACGACAAATAATTTCATATTCTGTTAAGCACAAAGAGAAGTTGGTCACCACATATCCGGAGGCGGGACAGAAAATTGACGCTTTGGAAGAAAAATTGCGACTCCAATGCTTAACTGAGGTGAGGGAAGTCAGTATAATACAATATATTGAGTCAAATTTGCAAGCATTTTTTGAAAAGCGATACTCATTCGGAGTATTTCTCATTAAAAAAATACTGTTCCCTCTATTATTCTCGCCCCCTCCCCCTTCCCCCAATGTTCTCAATCTCATCTCATCACTTTCCCTTCTTTTTTAAGATGGCACATCGTCTTACAGCACAACAGCGTGACCTCCATTTTGTGGACATCGCTCGTGTGGTTAAGGCGGATGAGGACGAGGTGGAACTGTTGGTTATGAAAGCGGTGGCCAACAAACTGATGGACGCCAAAATTGACGAGCCATCGCGCGTGGTCAACGTCAGTTGGGTGCAGCCGAGAGTGCTTTCTATTGATCAGGTAGGGAAGGGAAGGATGAGGCGGGTACATTTGATCATCCCCCGAGGGCAGATGGCGTAGTGATACATTACGAATATTTATTCACTTGTTTTGTCTTTTTTTATCGATGCCAAAAACCTAGCTAATGAAAGGCCAAATTTGACAGATCAAAGCGTTGGCGGGTCGGACGGGCAATTGGTGCAGTAACGTCGATGGGTTGAAGGAAGAGCTTAAACTGAACACCAAGGATCTGACCGTTTAAAATGATCATGGCTTTTTTCAAATATTTGATGTTGTTAATGACCAAAGTGCAATTAAATTTTATGCATATGTTTAAATGGTTTTAGCAGTTTCTTCGGGGGAGGGTAAGCTTTCGCCCGCCCGGGATTTTAAATATTTTGGCACATAGTTCATATCGACTAATTTATATGACAAATGTTAGATGAAATATTTGAAAATCTCCCCCCCCCCCCCTCATTTGGCCATGCCAATAAGATATTTCAACAATATTTGTCCGATTTGAGTTTGCTTCTCCGGTCCAACAGTGTTTCGTGCAGGTTGCCCTCCAGCTGTGCTTGTTTCACCGCCTTTTTGTCGCTCGTGTCGTAACTGATCATTCTGTCCTTCAGGTCCACCCGCGAATGTTGGAACATTTTGCTGGACAAAAATTTTTTTTTTAACTTGTTCGACCGGTTTTTCGGTTCAACTGGGATTCCGGTTCCGTGTTACCCAAATTCCCGGTCCGCTAAACCATACTCATAACGGAAAAAGAGAGGAGTTTCCTTCACAAAAATAATATAGGTGCTATCGAACAAAAAAGTAAGATTTGTCAGATAATATAAGGTTTGAGCGGACAAAATTTCCGGAAAATCGACCCACCCATAGATTTTGTAATTCTATGGAATTTTTTTCCTCTCATTTTGATAAATTTTTTCATGTCTAAATTGATAAATGGCTTGTTTTGAAACATGATTAAAAAATAAGTCGATTTTTTTTGAAAGGACAAAAATCTTTTTACTCAGAATTGATTTCTTCAAATCACAGAACATATGAAATTTTTGAAGCATAAATTTCGCCCATCTTTGGTCACTAAAGTCCTACACAATTCGGTGAACGAAACAGGGCAAAAAGCCATCGGGTACTATTTTCGGCCATCAATTCAAGGTCCATCCCACCCACAAATGGTACTCACATGTACGTGGTCTCACAGTCCGCCGCCTTTTTCTTGTCGTCGGCAGATCGCCAATCCGCGGGCCCTTCTTTGTCCGTATTTGTGCGAATCTAAAACCGGGACTGTCGAAACGGATGATAAAAAAATGAAAAAATCGCAAATTCTGGCGGAAGAGACAGCGATGCCAAAAAGTTGTATAAAGAGAGAGAACCTCTAAAGTTACCCCCCCCCCCCCCCGACAATTGCCTTACATTAATTATTTCACTGTGTTGGACTGTCTTTGAACACACAAAAACGAGTCCATCGTCATTCGGTTCCAACGACAAGAACAATCCGTTGGAGGCCGATTGAATGGCCGATTTTCCCTAAAAAATTGGGGAATTCCAAATTGAAAAAAGAAAGGCACCGCCGACCTCTTGAAACACAATGACGAACCTAAAACAAAACATTTTTGATTGATTAATATTCGGTGCTTTTCCCAGACTATCTGAAACCCGTAAACCCTGTTATTTTTAATTCCAATGGTTCCATCCTTATTATTAGTTTGATGCATATACATTTTTCGGGTTTTAATTTTCAACAGATTTAACTCAATTCACCGTTCTCTTGCCCCAATTGCGTCCGCAATCGCAACAAGTGCCCCTTCGGCGTTCACTCCAACATATTTGCCAAAGCCGGTTTTGAAGCTGAAAAGGGGAAAAATTGGCAAATGAAAATAAAATTTGGGGGGGGGGGGGGGGAAGAACTGATAGTCCAGTAATGGGCTCAAAGGATTTTTATGTGTCGATTTGATCATAAAATGTCTCTGATTAATAATTAGCCAATCTTTGCCATATTCCTTTAAAACAAAAACTGCTCAATTTGGGACCGGGTTTCAAATATATTTGGAAATGCGGGCTAAAAAATTTTAGATCTAAAAACACGAGTTAAATAAGACCCCCTACAAAATTTAGTTCGCATAACAAAAAGCCTCGGTTTTGCTCTGCTCGGTTTCGAAAAGCCGCGGAAGCGAAGTGTCGAACAAAACACACACCCTTTTCAGTAATTTAATTTTGTCATTAAAAGCAAAGGATAAAAACAAAACACAAATGCGGTCCATTCACCTCACTTTGGGGTCGTCCGGCGATTTGATCAGAACGAGAATCTCTTCCGGATTCGGTGGTTCGCCGTATTTGAAATGTTTGGTGCCCAAAGTGAATTTTCCGCTGTCCAACGCGCCCAAATAACAGCGGGAGAAGTCGCCGCATTCAAAGGCAATTTCAGTGCCCCCCTTCAGGTCAAATTCGTCTTCAATTCGACGCCAACCGCCTGAAATCATCGAAATTGTCAGAAAAAACAAAAACAAACTTTATGCCTTATTTTGAATGAAATTCGGTATCAAAAATTTGCCAAAATTTGATTCATTCAGCGCCTAAAATGACCCGGAAAATGTCATAAAAGATTGAGAGGAGAATCACAAAACCCCGAGTTTTTTTAATTAGATTTCATCCCAATTTCGTACCCCTTTCTTCTCTGTCTTCGTCGATTTGTTTGGAAGAGGAAGTGCCCGACTTTTTGTTGCCCTTTTTTCCATTTTCCGGCTTGAATCTGCCAAAAATAAATTAGAAGACAAAATTTCCAACAACAAAATGATCTTACAATTGTTTATTCCCTTTCAATTTGAGCTTTCCACCACGAAATGTATTTGACATTTTGAAAAGTCGTAAGTATGTAGGGCCGTGACTTTTAAATTATAAAGTTCGGTTTTTGACCTTAAAATGATTTAAATTTATAGAACTCAGCCAGAAATCGAATTCGGGTTAGGGATTCGGAATTGGTCGAAATGGATGCCGGAATCATGATCAGCGACTCCCATATTGGTTTTTTGGTACTTATATGGTTTACCCCCCCAAAAAAAAAAAAATTTTTTTGTTTTTTAAGTCGTGAAAAACACTTCTATGTGAATAAAATGTAAAAAAGAAATTAAATAAAAAAACCGGTACTTATATGGTTTACCCCCCCAAAAAAAAAAAAAAATTTTTTTTTGTGGGGATGTTTTCCAGTGCGCTGAGCACGAATATGATATTAGATTTACGATACATAAAAATCATAATAAAATTGTCGCAAATGATTTACAAAGGCACACTCTCATCAATGAGTCTCATTAGATTTTTCCGCCTCCCCACGTTTTGTCGACTGCACGTTTTGTCGACTCGGCCAAATTCTAACTTTCAAAAAGCGATTTCCACTTTTTTCTGTTCGTCAGACCCAATTAGACATTTATTTCGAACAGCGAACACAAAATTATTCAAAAGAATTTCTTTTTTGGCCAAGTCAACAAAACGTGCAGTCGACAAAACGTGCATTTTTGGCTGAGTCGACAAAACGTCGAGTCGACAAAACGTAGCTGCGCCGATTTTTCGCATTGATTAGACATTATGCCAATTTCATATGTTATTGTTGTTTTTATTTTCATTTTGAAGAATTATGTTCGAATTTTCCACGGTTCGAATTCGCTTCCACGTTTGAAATATCGTAAATCTAATATCATATTCGTGCTCAGCGCACTGGAAAACATCCCCACAAAAAAAAAATTTTTTTTTTTTTTGGGGGGGGTAAACCATATAAGTACCGGTTTTTTTATTTAATTTCTTTTTTACATTTTATTCACATAGAAATGTTTTCACGACTTAAAAAACAAAAATTTTTTTTTTTTCAAAAATAGGCGGGATAAATTTTATTATTACCAAAAGTAGTTAAATCACTAAAACTTAATCATTAATCTTCGACAAAATAACAAAAAAATAAATAATTTGGTCTTTGGTCTTAAATTCGGTAAATACTCAACTCGTTTTTGGCCAACTCGTTTTTGTTACGACTCGTTTTTGACTCAACTCGTTTTTATTGTCTCAACTCGTTTTTATTGTCTTAACTCGTTTTTATTGTCTCAACTCGTTTTTCGGGTTGAAAAACCCTAAATCGAAGGGAAACGAAAGGGAAAAAATAAAAGCCGGGGGTTTTCGGGGTCGCTGACCACGAATATGGCATTAGTTTTTGCCAATTCCTAACCCCGGACCCCGAACTCGAACAAAAAGTCGGAAAATTTTAATTTTTTCTAAGTCGCTTTTATCGACAATAAATGTTCGAGAATATCTGTTCAAAGCTATATGATCTGTTTTTATGGGCTTTAAGTAGATTTTTGGACAAAAACATTTTTTTTTAATGGAAAATAGAGTTCACGACTTTTGTTCGAATTCGGTACCCAAAAAACAAAATGACGTCATTCCAAGTCGAATCTGGCCTATTAGAGTAATTTTGACGGATAAAAGCGACTTAGAAAAAATTAAAATTTTTCGACTTTTTGTTCGAGTTCGGGGTCCGGGGTTAGGAATTGGCAAAAACTAATGCCATATTCGTGATCAGCGACCCCGAAAACCCCAGGCTTTTATTTTTTCCCTTTCGTTTCCCTTCGATTTAGGGTTTTTCAACCCGAAAAACGAGTTGAGACAATAAAAACGAGTTGAGACAATAAAAACGAGTTGAGTCAAAAACGAGTCGTAACAAAAACGAGTTGGCCAAAAACGAGTTGAATGCCGTCCTTAAATTCGCCAGTTTCAGCCAATTACACCATTCTTAAATATTTTTATTTTTAAGATTACCCCACATTTGCGCCTCGGACATTTGCACCTATGTTCTAAATTAACTTAAGATTTAACTTAAAAATCGAAAAAAGTTTGATAATATGTAAATGGATGTTACGAATTGATTGTGGCCAAATACAAAATGCTGTTTGGTATGGTTTATCTCAAGCCATAATTGTTTTTGGGTTAGTTAACATTAAATTTGAACAGGGTTTTGGACATAGGCGCAAATGTCAGAGGCACAAATGTCTGCACACGGTTTTTAATTGGGTTTTTTTTATGAAATTAGGTTGTAGTATAAAAAACATCTTAACGACAAATATCGAAACGGAGTACAGCCCTCTTTTCTCCCTAAGATTTTATGACGACTGGTTTTGACCACCATCGGTTTGGTCTTGCCAGACAAATTTGAGTCTTTTTATGTTCTACATGGAGGATAATAATACCAAACAAAAGTATTTAATTTTAATACCTATATGTCCTTTTTTTAAAGAATGTCCTTTTTTGAAGGGGTCGAATCTTTTAAATCAAAAATGTCCTTTTTTAAAAGAAATGTCCTTTTTTCAGCCTACTGCTCATATTTTGTCCTTTTTTCTTACTGTGAGGTAAAAAAAGAAGAAAACAACCCATTTTTTTACAATTTTTGAAGCGATTTCTTAGTATTTTTTCAAAATTTTTCCTGGCGCTCATTTTTGGCGAAATCTGTTAACAATGGGCTTAAAATTTCCCCCGGTGGCGCCTATCGGCACCACCGTTCAAATCCCAAATTGCTCAAAATGATAATTGGTAATGAAAAATATGATATTTGATACTCTTTACTTGAATAAATTGCTGTACAATTGCTGCAAAATCATTTTTATGCAATGCCCTTTTTTTTGACCCCAAAATCTTTTTTTTTGGACCGCATGTCCTTTTTTTGAAAATTTTCATCTAGGTACCCTGATTTTCAGTCGTTTTTTCAAAAAATTTCAAAAGGATTGAGTGTCCGGCGGTGCCAACAGGCGCCGCCGGGAAAATTTTTGAAAAATACTAAGAAATCGCTTCAACAATTTGTAAAATAGTTATGTTTCTTTATGTTACTCATAAGAAATAAGCAAAATTAGAACAGAAGGCTGAAATAAGAATATTTCTTAGAAATAAGAACATTTTAAATTTCCAAAGATTCGACCCCTCCAAATAAGAACTAATCTTAAAAATAAGAACAAATGCGACCCCTGTAAATAATGCATATAAAAAATTAAAAAAAATTCCAAACTTGGGTACAACATGAAAATTCTTCATAAATTTTGATGATTTTGAAGAAAATTAAAAGACCTGGTTTAGATCTTTAAACCCGCACAGAGGAAAATTTTTGAGAAATTTTTTCTTTTTTACAAAAATCGGTATAATATTTGGAACAATTTTCTGACACTGAATTGAACCCACACTGAATCGGCGACACTGAATTGAACCCACACTGAATCGGCGACACTGAATTGAACCCACACTGAATCGGCGACACTGAATTGAACCCACACTGAATCGGCGACACTGAATCGAGCGGGCCCCAAAAATCGGGGTAAGGGAGGTTTCATTGCCAGCCCCTCATACTTTTTTCAAACTTGATCAGATTCTGAAATTTAATATCATTCGGATGCTCTATGTGTTATGAAGCGTTAATTAAGACATTGTTAAGCGATATAATAAATTGCCAAAAGATATAAGTGGAAATTTGCAAAAAAGTCAGAAAAAGTCAGGATTTTTATAAGTTTTGGGTTGTAACTTTTTTATAGAAGAGTATTGTTTTTTGATTTTTAAAATTTAATTCCGCAAAAATTACAGCGAAAAACTTTTAGATAATGAAACACATACTCGAACGACTTGAGTATTTAGAGAGGGAAAATAAGCGTCTGCAAACGGAGAATGCGCACATCTCGAACGACTTGAGTATTTAGAGACGGAAAATAAGCGTCTGCAAACGGAGAATGCGCGTCTGCACGGCCAAGGAGTTGAGAATTATCTGAAAGACCAAGCAGCCTCTGACAATCCGATGATTGCGGAAGGTTTTCAAAATTTGATGAACCTCTACATCAATAAAATTACAGCGAAAAACTTTTAGATAATGAAACACATACTCGAACTACTTAAGTATTTAGAGACGGAGAATGCGCGTCTGCAAGAGAGGGTCGTCAAATTGGAGCGCACCGCCGCGCAGTCGGAAGTGCAAAATCTGCGTCAAGTCAAGCTGCAGGAACAGTTCCAGCATATCGAGGTATTAACTGGGTTGTCCCTGGTCCGGAATTTCTCAAAATTTGGATCCCAAATTTCACACAAGCAAAGGGTATTTTTTGGTTTTGAGGGCGCACCCCAAAATTAAAAAAAAGAGCAGCAAAGGACAAAATGTGTTAAAAATGTTTTCACAAATGCCTTCATATCGCATAAACTAAAGCCGATGTATTCGGCCTCCTTCCCAGTCCCAGCAAATTGTTTTTTTTACGCCTTCAAAATAGTTATTCAGTTTTTTTAATTAATTTTGGGGTGCTCCCTCAAAACCGAAAAATACCGCAAACTCCTTGCCAAAAATATCAAATTATTCAGGTTTACGAATCGCAACACAATGCAGGCGAGCGACTGTGCAGTTTGCACGCCAGCAGTAGCGCTTCTAGTGAAAAGACGACGGCGTTTAGCCCGCCGGCCGCTCCGCCGCCAAGTGCTATGGGTGACACGGTGAGAGGAAAATAAAGGTTATTAATGATCTCAATATCTCTTGGCATATCTTTTTAAGTCACAAGGAGTTGAGAATTATCTGAAAGACCAAACAGCTTCTGACAATCCGATGGTTGCGGAAGGTTTTCAAAATTTGATGAACCTCTACATCAATAAGTGAGTGGGCAAATAAAATTTTTTGAGAGTGACTAATTGGTGTATGATTTTTCAGACTTTGGAGCCAACTCTGCATTGAGGCCAGTCGACTTGTGCGCAACCATGAATTTGTGTTGTCAGTGAATCTTGGGCAATTTTATAAGGTCAAAAGATTATTGTTGATTGATCAAAACTCATCATTTTGAAAAAATTATTTGAAGACAAAATATCATTTAAAATGATCAATTTGGTAAAAGAATTTTGCACAAAAAAATAAGTTTTTTGGGTTTTTGAGATAAGTTTTCAGAAATCCTAAGCGAAAGGGTGTCCGGCGGCGGAGTGCCTCAACTGCGGACCGACAACTGCGGACTGACAACTGCGGACCGACAACTGCGGACTGACAACTGCGGACCAGCACAACTGCGGACCGACAACTGCGGACCAGCACAACTGCGGACCGACAACTGCGGACCGCACAACTGCGGACTGACAACTGCGGACCAGTGGAAAAGTGCTCAACTGCGGACCATCCTTAGATTTTTTGTTAATTTATGCAATTTAAAAAAACCAATGCCTAATTTTTAAAACCTAGACCTAGTCTTCGTTGGAAATCTCGCCCTAGTAACGTGTTGTTTTTTGGGACGAGAAAATGTCTAATCTTGGGAATTGGGCTGTGGAACCATGTGCTGATTACTAAATTTTTCCCAACAGTTAAATTTCTCAGATCAATAAAATGAATAAATTTATCAAAGAAATAAACAAAAAACATAAAAAGTCATCCATCCGTTCATTTGGTAAAAACAAACATTAAGAAATCACCCGTTCATTCGGTAATATTTGAAATGCCAGTGAGAAAATCAATGATAATTTGAGGATCAATATTAATTGCCAAGTATTGATGATCATTGTGAGGTTGAATGTTCGTCTGTTCGAGGTAACGGTTAACAATGAAACGAATCCGTATGTCAGCTTCGCGATACGGTTTGGCCTTCTTCAGTGGGTCATGTCCAGCAACACACTTAGCGACGTTCGCATCCACCAATTTCTGTTCTTTGCGAAGAATGTTGATGAATGCCTTGGGTGGTCACATGCGAATGCCTGCTGCAGCCTTCGATGTGCCGCCTCACAAAAATTATTCGTTGTCTTCTTCACGCAGTGTTCTTTCATGAACACTCCACATTTCCGGAGCAAAAAGGGGGCGAGTGCGCGTGCCATTATTTCGAGTCCTTCCAGTGTAGTTGTCGACAAACCTAAAATTAGTCGTAGTTAATACGTAAACTCGGTTTTTAATAAACAAACCAATCAAGGACAGGTAACAATTCCGCTCCAATTACATTTTCAAGTGCGTCAGTAGCATTTGTGATATGTTCGATCGGAAGGAACGAAATTGAAGTGATCATTCGGCATTTGTTGGCAAATTCCGCGTCATTGTTGTAGCGCTTAAATTTGTTAAATTATTTTATAACGAATTGCCCAATTTTTGCCTGGGTCAGTCCCAATTCGGCAACTCTTTTCTTCATATTTCTTACGAGATGAAATAAACAAAGATGAATTTCACAATTTGGAAAAATTGTTTTTACTGCACCTGAAGTTCATAAAAATGAAAAAAAATCTTAATTATTTCACCAATAGTTGCGGCCTCGAAATCCATTGAAATCGAGTTAGGCGAAAAATTGGGCCAAAATTCTTTAATTGTCCGAAACATTCGTTCATATGTTTCCTTTGTTTTTGAAGTCAACAAGCAGAACAAAACCGGGAAGACCCATTTGTCACGTCTTAAATTTTCAATAATAATAATAATAATAAATGCGGCAGACCGAGCCATGATGCAGTAGACTTGGGTAAAATTGGCCGGTGTGATTGAGAAAGTGCCGTCGCCATATATTGTTTTCATGCTCCCTGCCCAATTGCCAAACGAATGCCGGCCAAAAAATAGCATCCTAAAAATATTTCTTTGTGGAACCCATTATGAACACGCGCCTTTGTTGTCCATTACGTCCTGCTTCATTGTAAATACCAGAGTCCGCCAGCAAAAAAAGCTCGCGTTCAGTGGCAGTTCTTTGGTAGTATTTGTAGCTGTCCGGGATAATAAGCTGTTCAATGTTTGCTGGTACAGCAGGGGGTGCCTCAATTTCATGACGTACTCGTTGTATCATCTAAAATCAGAAAAACTTTTAAAGCAATATCATGCTAAATTTTACTAGACATGTAGCACGTTTAGTCGGCACGTTAGCAAGCACCGGAGTGGGAACTTGCTGCAAAGCGTGAGCACGTATCGTAGAAGGTGCTTCAATTGTTTCTGCAGCACGCCTTTTGATTCCAGTTACAATTTTTTGTGTGATGACGTTTGATGGATCTGTATTGCAGCTATGCTTTCCAACGGTTTTCAGAATGGAGTCGTTTAAAGTTGTGTGTAATCGGGCTCGACATCCGAGACAACGCTCATTTTCACACCTCCAAAATTTAGTGTCACGGTCAACGTTGAATTTGTGAAAAATAAAAAGCGCTCCTTCATGCACCAATTTTTTATTGTCTCGTTGTGTGACAACTTCTCTGTTCTCCATTGGTGCTAAAGAAAAAATGCAAAAAAAAAAAAAACAACTGTGATAATGATAAGGGTGAATTTTAAAATGAATTGGCTATTTAAAAATAAGAGTAATTATTTGGTGGCTAATCATGATTCCATAGTTAGAATCTGAAGTAGAAAATAAAATTTTAATTATACTGGCGAACAAAATGTTAATGAAACCCTGTCAATAAAATCTTCAGAAATAGGATTCTGTTTTCAAAAAACTAGGGAGTTAGGTTTACAGAAAACTAAGGGTTAGGGGTTTTTTTTTAAATTGCATAAATTAACAAAAAATCTAAGGATGGTCCGCAGTTGAGCACTTTTCCACTGGTCCGCAGTTGTCGGTCCGCAGTTGTCGGTCCGCAGTTGAGGTACACCCGTCCGGCGGTGCCGATAGGCGCCGCCGGGGAAAATTTGAAAATTAGGGTGTGATTTAATAACACATTTAGACAAAAACTGGTCAATTGTGGAGAAGTTTTTTGATAAATTTTGAGAAAATTCTTATGTAAAAAATGTCTGGCGGTGTCGATAGATGCCGCTGGGAAATTTTTGAAATTTAAATAAATTTTCTAGAGAAAAATTATCAAAAAATGTCTATTTATAGACTTTGGGATCACTTTCTTTTTTTAATTTTTGACTTTCCTAAACTGATTTGGAAAAAACAATTAAAAAATATCTTTAAATTTCTTGTCCTCAGGGGGGTTTTCCTCCTTCTGTTATAGTGCTCAGACTTCCCATTCTTACCAGTGCTTATTTTTGCTCAGAAACCCGACCAAAAACATTGGGTCGGGTTTCGGGGCGAGAAAAAGACCGGGTTTCGGGTTACCCGTAACATCCCTGGTGGATAGTTGTGCCATCGATGGAGAACATTGTGCCATTGAAAGAATAGAGGTACCATTGGTGGAAATAGTGGTGCCATTGATCACGAGCACTCGAAAAATTCTTCACTTCTCATGATTTAAAAATTACATTAAAAAAACCTTAATAAAGTGGACAGTCGATAGGATTAATAGGAACATTTCCCGGATTTAAGCCTTTTCTGATGTGTTTTGTCGAGTCATTTTTTAATTCGTTAATTACCTCTCATTTATATTTTCTCCATGCCATTTTTGGCTGTCCCCTTCGGTCTCTCCTTTCCATCAATTATATATTTTGCTTCTCCGTTTGCTGTCGCGGGAGCGATCACTGATGACTAATAATCTCTCACCCAACTCTCTTCCATCTTTTCCTCTCTGTCGTAATTATCTGTGGCCATTTTTAGGCAAAAACCCATTAAAAAAGACTAAATTTTTCAAAATTTTCCTCGGTGGCGCCTATCGGTACCACCGCCTCCTGCTCCTTTTAATTTAAAAAAAAATAACTATTTTAACTGATTTTCTTTTTTCTTTTTTAGAATAATTTTTCCCATATAATCATTTTTGCCAGCCAAATGATAATTTTGAAATTTCTCATCTGTCAAGGCGCCTTCCTTCGTTTTAGGCTATGCCGAGAAAGCAGAAAAGGGCGAATATTAATAAATGAACAAAATCTCGGGCGCCTCTCCTAATCATCAGCAGAACATGTGATGATGACAATTGACAATGATCAGAGTGATGCGCATGATTCGGCAGATTAATCATTTATTACTCATCAAAGAAAGAACAGATCCATTAGATTTGACCTCCTTTGGCCATTTGCAAAAAAAAGAATTAATAAAAAAATAAATAAATGTTCAATGAGCAAAAAGGGACGGTCTATGTTAGTTCGGCGCTCACGATTCGGCGCTCACAATTCGGCGCTCGCGATTCGGCGCCATTACAATTCGGCGCCATTACAGTTCGGCGCCACACGATTCGGCGCCCAAAATATATATAATCAGAAGCTTAGTTTTTAGATTATCCTTCTACATTTTTGCTTCATAAATTAAATCTTTAACCTTTTACATAATAAATAGAAACTTTTATAGAAAACTTAAATTATGCCACGAGGAGAAATTGATACGGAAAAGGGCAAACAGAAATTACAACACGAAGGATTTCTATACACTTTTGACAAGACAAGTGCTGATGTGACGACCAAGTTTTGGCGCTGTCAATTCAAGGACAGTGGCGTTGACAAGTGCAAGGGACGGATTTGGACCACCTTGCAGGATGAGTTCATTCGTTTGGCTACACCGCACACCTGTGAACAGAATCCCAGTAATATCGTGGCGCAGAAAGTTTTAACGCAAATCAAGCGGAGGGCCGTCGACACAATGGAGGCTCCATCAGTGATCCGTGCACACTCACTTGAAAACATCAGTTCGCCTGCGCTGGCGGAAGTGCCATCAAAAAATGCCATTAATTTGGTTAGTGCTTTTGTTATGTATATTTTTAAAATGTTCAAATTTTAAGATGATTCATCGTGCACGTCATGGAGTCAATGCACCACCCCCAATGCCGACAACTCTTGGACAGCTAGTCATCCCTCCAAATTATCAGATTTATCAAAAATGTGATGTTGTCCAAGAGCAATTTTTACTGGCTGATTCGGGCGTATATCACGAAGCAGGAAACGAAAATCAGCAAAGGCATTTTAGTAGCAATGCTTCGGATCACATTTTGTTTTAGGATCTTGCTTTTTTCATGCGAATCTAACCGTGATTGGTCTGGATTGATGGAGCATTGTTATGGCGATGGCACTTTTAGTCTGAGCCCACCGCTATTTAGCCAAATATATGTCATCCTTGCCAGGTTTCACCATTTTTTATTATTAAGTACGTATGACAGTTTAGGCGCGGACGTTGGGTTTTCCCAGTGTGTCATGCACTTCTTAGTTGCAAAACTCAATCCATATACGAGCGTATGTTCAGCATTTTGCGAAACTCATGGCCTCTCTTCAATCCAACGACTTTTTCAATTGATTTTGAATCGGCCGTGAGCAATGCCATACAAAATGTCTTTGGTGGCTTCTGCTCCATCAGATTCTGTCTGTTTCATTTTGTGCGTAATATGAAAAAGAAATTGGGAGAACTGCACCTTCTCCAAGTTTTCTATATTTTAAATCATGAAATTGGTTTCCTTTTAAGCGCTTTAACGAAGACGAAGAGTTCCGTGAGTCAGCAAAAATGTTGACATCGATTGCGTTTGTGCCGGTGTGTGATATTACTGCGGCCGTCAATGCTTTGGACGTGGAATTTCAAGACAAACCAGAAATGCAGCCAATGCTTGATTGGTAATATTCGTTTTTTTGAATTAAAAACAAAAAAATAAGGTTGATGAACAACTACACCGGTCGCCCGCGTGTGGATGGCTCACGTACACAACCACGTTTTGATGTTCAGGCGTGGAATGTCAATGAGAGAACGCTCAACAATGACGATAGGACAAATAATTTTTCCGAAGCCGCCCACCGCAGACTTCAAATGCATTTCAACTGTAAACATCCAACAATTTGGCTTTTTATTGACGTGCTTCGACGTATTCAAAAGGTTGTTCTCGGGTTTATATGAATAATTTGTCATTACTTTTAATTTTACAAGGCCACGGACGCAGATTTTGCGCAGTTTATTCGAGGTATTGAACCGCCACTGAAAAGGAAAAAATACCGTGACGCCGACGCCCGAATTTTGGAGAAAGTGCATAATTACAATCTCTTCGATCCAAATATTAGCGATCACATTTACCACCATAATGCAAACCAAACGATCATTGAGTTTTTAAAAGGAATTTCCCGCAATTACCAAATGAATGTTTAATTATTTTTGTTGTTGTTTTTTTATATTTTTGTGTTTCCTTGGTTAAAAACTTAAAGAATTTCATTATGGATTTAAAAATAGTTTCCTTAAATTTTATTTTTCTAATCCTTTCTTATAAAAAAATAATATTTTGGCGCCGAATCGTGTGGCGCCGAACTGTAATGGCGCCGAATTGTAATGGCGCCGAATCGCGAGCGCCGAATTGTGAGCGCCGAATCGTGAGCGCCGAATTGACTGCGTCCGAAAAGGGAGGGATTTAAATCAGAGATCGCATCGAAAATTTCCCGAAATAAGTACATCGCTGGTCAAAAATAAGTTTTAGGGGTCAAAAATAAGTACATTTTTTGAAAACGTTGTTTTGAAGCTTTATCTTGCTTTTTATTCATCAAAATCAGTAACCGGGGCATATTTTCTCCTCCAACAATTTTTTTGAGCAATTTTGGCTTTGAAATGAGAAATGCAGTTTTAATTTTGAAAAAGAAAGAATTGGCGGTGCCGATAGGCACCGCCGGGAAAAATTTTGAAAATTTGAGTTTTTTTGGTAACAAATCTTGTTAAAAATGACCAATTTTTGAGAATTTTTAAAATAAATTTTGAGAAAACCTACGCAAGTGGGGGTTCGGTGGTGCCGATAGGCGCCACCGGGGAAATTTTGAAAATTTATGGCCGATTTCTTAACAGAATTTCCCCCAAAAATAATTAATTTAAAAATAAGTACAAAAAAAGTACATTGAGCTCAAATAAGTAAAATACTTACAAATAAGTACAAATGCGATCTCTGATTTAAATTGATTAATTAATTAAGTATTATTTAAATGCAAATTATTGTAGCAAAAGTTCCATTTATTTGTCATTAAAAGCAAAGGATAAAAACAAAACACAAATGCGGTCCATTCACCTCACTTTGGGGTCGTCCGGCGATTTGATCAGAACGAGAATCTCTTCCGGATTCGGTGGTTCGCCGTATTTAAAATGTTTGGTGCCCAAAGTGAATTTTCCGCTGTCCAACGCGCCCAAATAACAGCGGGAGAAGTCGCCGCATTCAAAGGCAATTTCAGTGCCCCCCTTCAGGTCAAATTCGTCTTCAATTCGACGCCAACCGCCTGAAAATACCAAATTGTCAGAAAAAACAAAAACAAACTATGCCTTATTTTGAATGAAATTCGGTATCAAAAATTTGCCAAAATTTGATTCATTCAGCGCCTAAAATGACCCGGAAAATGTCATAAAAGATTGAGAGGAGAATCACAAAACCCCGAGTTTTTTTAATTAGATTTCATCCCAATTTCGTACCCCTTTCTTCTCTGTCTTCGTCGATTTGTTTGGAAGAGGAAGTGCCCGACTTTTTGTTGCCCTTTTTTCCATTTTCCGGCTTGAATCTGCCAAAAATAAATTAGAAGACAAAATTTCCAACAACAAAATGATCTTACAATTGTTTATTCCCTTTCAATTTGAGCTTTCCACCACGAAATGTATTTGACATTTTGAAAATTCGTAAGTATGTAGGGCCGTGACTTTTAAATTATAAAGTTCGATTTTTGACCTTAAAATGATTTAAATTTATAGAACTCAGCCAGAAATCGAATTCGGGTTAGGGATTCGGAATTGGTCGAAATGGATGCCGGAATCATGATCAGCGACTCCCATATTGGTTTTTTTATTTTATTTCTTTTTTACATTTTATTCACATAGAAATGTTTTTCACGACTTAAAAAACAAATTTTTTTTTTTTTTTCAAAAATAGGCGGGATAAATTTTATTATTACCAAAAGTAGTTAAATCACTAAAACTTAATCATTAATCTTCGACAAAATAACAAAAATAAATAATTTGGTCTTAAATTCGCCAGTTTCAGCCAATTACACCATTCTTAAATATTTTTATTTTTAAGATTACCCCACATTTGCGCCTCGGACATTTGCACCTATGTTCTAAATTAACTTAAGATTTAACTTAAAAATCGAAAAAAGTTTGATAATATGTAAATGGATGTTACGAATTGATTGTGGCCAAATACAAAATGCTGTTTGGTATGGTTTATCTCAAGCCATAATTGTTTTTGGGTTAGTTAACATTAAATTTGAACAGGGTTTTGGACATAGGCGCAAATGTCAGAGGCACAAATGTCTGCACACGGTTTTTAATTGGGTTTTTTTTATGAAATTAGGTTGTAGTATAAAAAACATCTTAACGACAAATATCGAAACGGAGTACAGCCCTCTTTTCTCCCTAAGATTTTATGACGACTGGTTTTGACCACCATCGGTTTGGTCTTGCCAGACAAATTTGAGTCTTTTTATGTTCTACATGGAGGATAACAAATGAAAAGAAGCGGCAATAAATCTGAGTGTGCGGTGTTTTGGCCAAAAATTTAATCGTCAAATGCCATTTCAGTACCATGTTTCTTGAGCTGTAATTTTTTTAGAAGCGTCGCCGGATAACAAATATCGTACCATTCGACTTATCTCAACGAGAGGAATCGAATGGTATAGTTTGATATGGAAACCTAAGTTGGGTGTTTCCTTCACTTTCTGAAATAAATTTTTTGACGGATAAGAGATGAAGCAATGATTTTTTTGAGATTGGTAGATATTGAACATGTTCCTGGCGGGACAAAGCTGTTTCCAAGTTCGTCGAATGGGTCATTGTTTCCCATTTTAAATGGGTTGTGGACTAGAAATCGGGCAAAATTGTGTCTTAGATGAGGGAGGTTCAACCAATGCCCTGCTCAGACGAGGGAGGTCCAATGCCCACCGATTTTCGAAAAATTTCTCTCGCATTTTTTGAATGCGAATATTATCTCCATTCCCTCCCCCATACACATCTCACACCATAGGTTGAAACATTGTACATCCGTTTGCGCAAAGATTGAGAGAGTCTTTAATTCATAATTTAAAGGGCATCTGCTGCTATGGTGGCTGGCTCTGCCTCTTTGGTATTGTGGTTCTGGCCACGAGGAGGCTGGGGGGCAGGGAGGAGGAGGCGGACCTGAACCGGAGCTGGTGCACCCGGATGAATTATTGGCCATTTTCGCGCCAATTTACCAGCCGGGCGAATGGGTGGATCAATTCCATCCCCATCACCATTTAACCTGGTGAAAAAAAAAAGTTGGGCAGTTTGTGGACCTTTTTGTTGCGATCATTGTTATTATATTCATTTCTTTTTTTGTCGCATAAATATTTCATTAATTTTTCACACAAATAATTTCGGCAAGCCGTGAAAAAACGTGTACTGTACGTGTAAATGACCCAGGTACGTTTTGCAGGAATAACTGGGTGTTGTAAACAGCAGTGATGTGCCGAATCAAAAAATAAATAAAACTGAAAGGCCTAAAAACGGCCTAAAGGAAAGGCGAAGAAAGTTTTTTCTAAAATTTTTTCGTAATAAACTAAAAAATAGTATCACCATCATCCTCGGGCGCAGAATTAGACAAAACAAAAAGTGAGGCTGCCGACACACACGGGATATGTCGTCACCAGGGTGTGCTAAATTCATAAAAAAAAAAAATTTGCATACGAAAAAAAGCATTCGCAACGAAAACAAAACATGAAATTTTCGAAAACGAAAACGAAACGAAAAAAATTTGACGGCCGAAAACGAAACACGAAAATGAAAAAATTTCCAAGTAAAAAAGGCAAAAAAATGACAAGGTCCGAGGAAGTTGGCCCTAAAAAACGCCAAATATTTTTACGATATAAAAAACTAAAAAAATTCTCGAGAAGAGATTCCCTTGAATTTACAAAATGATGCCAAGAAAGCAGAAAAGGGCGAATATTAATAAATTCAACAAATTCTCGGCTGTCTCTCCTAATCATCAGCAGAACATGTGATGATGACAATTGACAATGATCAGAGTGATGCGCATGATTCGGCAGATTAATCATTTATTACTCATCAAAGAAAGAACAGATCCATTAGATTTGACCTCTTTTGGCCATTTGCAAAAAAAAGAATTAATAAAAAAATAAATAAATGTTCAATGAGCAAAAAGGGAGGGATTTAAATGATTAATTAATTAATTAAGTATTATTTAAATGCAAATTATTGTAGCAAAAGTTCCATTTATTGTTTCTGTCAATTGTCCATTTGGGCATTCTTTTTCAATGTGACCATCTGCTGCTGATCATCTGCCAGGGTTATCCTTTTGTGCCTTTTTAAATGGTCCATTTTTTGTTTTGGGCGCCATGACCATTCGTGCGCCCATAGAAAAAGTGATTGAATATAAAAAATTTTATTTATTTATTTTTTTGGCATTTTTTATTTACCTTTTTGGTTACGTCAAATGTCTAAAAATTTAAATAGTTTTATGTTATGTCATTTTTTGGCTGGGCGGACGAATCGTCGTCCGGACAAATCGTAGTGCCCCGAAAAAAGGTGACTAAAATTCATAATTTAACCATAGGGTTTCGAAAAAAATAAGATTTTACCCCGGAATTTACCCGGTTTTAAGCCATTCTCGGTCGGTTCGACAAGAAGATCTTTTTTTCAAAACCTGGTCTCAATGGAATGAACTAAATACTGTATTCCCTAAAATAGAATTGCACTGATTGGCGTTTGTATTCACACATATTTTTGCCTGAGACTATTTTTTTTTACATAATTCACCATAAATTCCATTTAATTTTTCAAAAACAATAATAATAATATTAAACCATTTCAGGCGCAATTTCACAGTTTCAGGAAATACCAGCGAAATACCTTCAGGGTTAATTAATTAACAGGTGATAACAATGTCTAATGTTACCAGCACCGAAATTACAAAAATTGTCCGATTGGTTGCTGACCCATTTTCGATAATAAATAAATAATAAATTAATGCTAATTGAGTGAGTGCGAATGAATCAAATTTATTGTATTTTATTTGTTTTATAATTAGGCTGTGATTTACTATTTTGTTGCATTTGTTCGTGATGAGAGGAACACGAAAATCAAATCAAATTCTCTTGGAACAATTTTCGAAATTTTAGGTGGCAGCCCAATTCAATCGTGGTTAACGAATTTGACAGTAAACATTTTTGTCAATGAATATTTCCTTAAATTAACATCTTTTAAACTTGTTTAAAATATTTTCTTTAATATATTTCGATGGGAAAATGCATAAAAATATTAAAATAAATAATTAATAGTAATAAAATTTCTTCTGACGAAAACGTTTACTGTCGAATTTTACTTACAAAATTCACTGACGAAAACATACAGCACCAATTCGGGTTTCAATTCTTTCTTTCCGTCCATAAAATGATTTATATTAATGAAATTAATTATGCAATTGTTTGTTAAGGAACTAAAAAATCTTTTTTCGTTTTTTTGAATGTTGAAAATCCCGTTCTCGTTTCCCGCTTTTTGCCCTAACGGAATTTTTTACGGGAACGGGAAAAAGGCGGAATTCCCGAACGGGAATCCCTTCTGCTTTTTTTAATTCCCGTTCCCATAAATTTTGTCCCAAATAATGGGAAAAATAAGCACTGGTAAGAATGGGCTAAATTGTTGAGAAAAATTGGAGAAAAGCTAAATTTTGGAGAAAAATTTGTTATTAATTTTGATGATCAAAATTTGATCTTTTATTCCCGCCAGGGTTTCCGTAAAAATTTTACGGGATTTCTACGGGAACGGGAAAAGGCGGGATTCCCGAACAAAAAAGCCAACAGCAGTGGCAGCAGAGGGATTGATATTCTCAGCAGTTTCTCTGCCTTTTGTCTGTCCCATCCTTAGAGAAGTGTAAAAGAAGAAAGAGTGTGTGGGGAGAGAAAGAGTGAGACAACGCAGGCGTAGGCAGAGAGACAGACAAAACCCCTCCGGGGAGGGAAAGAAACAAAACCCCCACGGCCATTTGGGCCAAATCATTTAGTCGCCCTTGGAGGAAAAAGGAGACCAAAGCCATCGGCCAATTGCGGCAAAGATGGCACTCACCGACCGTTTAGGTGCCCTCGGAGGCATTTAGGCAACGGCAAATAAAATAAATTCTAATCAATTTAATAAAACGGCATTCGAAGGAAAAGCGAATAAAACCACCGGCCATTTGGGCAACGACGGCATTCGGAGGAAAAGCGAATAAACCACCGGCCATTTGGGCTACGACGGCATTCGGAGGAAAAGCGAATAAAACCACCGGCCATTTGGGCAACGACGGCATTCGAAGGAAAAGCGAATAAAACCACCGGCCATTTGGGCAACGACGGCATTCGGAGGAAAAGCGACTAAAACCACCGGCCATTTGGGCAACGATGGCATTCGGAAGAAAAGCGAATAAAACCATCGGCCATTTGGGGAAACGGTGTGACACTGTTTTTCAAAATTGCTTCCACAAATACCAAATTAGAAGACCAAGTCCGAACTGCTCGTCCTCTGCTGAAATGGCCCCGAAACTCCTTCCGCCCGAACTGTTGGACGAAACTGTTCTTTTCGTCCGCTTCAATTACAAAATTCCGAATGCCTTTGTGTCCTGCCGAATGCTCCACGACTTTTTGCTGCCACGTGTCAAAAAATGGGCTGAGGTTTGTTTGTACCTTTTTAGCCAAGAAATACATGGAGACTAAAAGCGGCACACATTCAGCAGCGAACCTTAACGGATTGTAACCTAAAAACTGATCATTTTTGGGGAAAATTGTTAACAAATCGGCCATAAATTTACAAAATTTCCCTGGTAGCGCCTATCGGCACCACCGTACCCCCCCCCCATTCACTTAGGTTTTGTCTAAAAACCATCACAAATTAGTCTTTTTTTTTTGTCAAGATTTGTTACTAAAATAACTGAGATTTCCAAAATTTGGCACCTACCTCCCGTCGTCCACTAGAATTAAAAAAAGAAAGGAATATTTAGGTACTTTTCGCGATTTTTGGCACCTAAAAACCCGAGCACAAAAATCATACCGAAAAATTTTTTGAAAGAGGCCTATTTTTGGGAATTCTCGAAATATATTTTTAGAAAAACTAAGCAAAATTGGGGCCAGCGGTGCCGACAGGCGCCGCCGGGGAAAGTTTTGAAAATCTGATGGTATTTTGTTAAAAATTTAGAACGAAAAATGTCCAATTTGGTGGACCTTGAGATAAAATTTGATAAAAATTAAGTAAATTGGGGTCCGGTGGTGCCAGAAGGCGCCACCGGGGAAATTTTTTAAAAATTTGGGTCTAATTTGTTAGGGAATCAGACAAAAATTGGCCATTTTTTTCATTCAAATCCCATTCTTAGGGGTGTGTTTTCGTTTCGTGTTTCGTGTAAATTTACTCGAAACACGAAACGAAACTGGCAAAATTTCTATACGAAACGAAACACAAAACGCAACCGGAAAATTTTTTTAACAATTTGTTAAATAGTTATGTTTCTTTACGTTACTCATAAGAAATAAGAACAAAATTAGAACAGAAGGCTGAAATAAGAATATTTCTTAGAAATGAGAACATTTTAAATTTCCAAAGATTCGACCCCTCCAAATAAGAACTAATCTTAAAAATAAGAACAAATGCGACCCCTGTAAATAATGCATATAAAAAATTAAAAAAAATTCAAAACTTGGGTACTTTCGAACTAGCGCCAAAATGTTCTCATTTTCGACCCCAAAATCTATTTTTGACCAGCCATGTTCTTATTTCTAAAAATTTTATCTGGCAACTCTGTTTTACATATATAAAGAAACCAGGGCCCGAAGGGCCCTGTGGTAAGCGCCGGGGGCGCTTTCAACACTGTCTCTAGCAGTTCGGTGGGTAGGGGAAGCAGTTGGGCAACTATAAGTTGGGGAAACTTTGTGGCTTTACCGAACCCCTCAGTGCCCTTCGGGCCCTTCGAAGCCTAAGCCTAATCCTAAAACATAACCGAACACCTCAGGGCCCTCCGGCGAAGCCAAAGCCTAATCCTAAAACATAAGCGAACACCTCAGGGCCCTTCGAAGCCTAAGAATATCCCTAAAACTGAACCGAACACCTCAGGGCCCTCCGACGAAGCCTAAGCCTATAACTAAAACATAACTGAACACCTCAGGGCCCTTTGGGCTCTACCTCCCCGTATCCCCCTAACTCCCTACCTCACCTACCCCCTACCATCCCCTACCATCCCCTACCTTCCCTTACCTCCCGTTACCTTCCCCTATCTCCCTCTCCACCCCTTCCCTCCCCCTCCCTCCCCCTACCTCTCTCTACCTCCCCGTACACCCGTACCTCCCTAACTCCCTACCTCACCTACCCCCCTACCCCCTACCATACCCTACCTTCCCTTACCTTCCCTTACCTCCCCTACCTCCCGTTACCTTCCCCTATCTCCCTCTCCACCCCCTCCTTCCCCCTCCCTCCCCTTCCCTCCCCCTCCCTCCCCCTACCTCTCTCTACCTCCCCGTACCCCCCTAACTCGCTACCTCACCTACCCCCCTAACCCCTCCCACTACCATCCCCTACCTTCCCTTACCTCCTCTACCTCCCGTTACCTTCCCCTATCTCCCTCTCCACCCCTTCCCTCCCCCTCCCTCCCCCTACCTCTCTCTACCTCCCCGTACCCCCCTACCTCACCTACCCCCTACCCCCTACCATCCCCTACCTTCCCTTACCTCCCCTACCTCCCGTTACCTTCCCCTATCTCCCTCTCCACCCCTTCCCTCCCCCTCCCTCCCCCTACCTCTCTCTACCTCCCCGTACCTCCCTAACTCCCTACCTCACCTACCCCCTACCCCCTACCATCCCCTACCATCCCCTACCTTCCCTTACCTCCCGTTACCTTCCCCTATCTCCCTCTCCACCCCTACCTTCCCTTACCTCCCCCTATCTCCCCTACCTCTCGTTACCTTCACCTACCTTACCCTTAATTCTCTTTTGGCTTCCCATATTCTCCTTCACATCCTAAGTCTAACAATTTGATGAAAAGCCATATGGGGGACCCTCCAAATAATATTGTAAAAATTTTTGGCAAAAACCATAGGGGGACCTATTGAATTACATAAGAGACAAAACAGCAATGCCAAATAACAATGTTTGACAAAATTCTTGTTTTTTTACGCCAAAACATGTTAACAATACACGCAACACCAAAACATAAAAAAATTATGTATAATTCCGGTTACGGTGCAAACATGTTGTAAAACATGTGTTTCCGGTTCAAACATGAAAAAAACAATGTTTCGGGAGAAATCATAAAAGAAGTGTTTCCGGTAAAAACGGAAAAGATTTCTGGAAAACATTAAAACCGGCGTGTTTCCGGAATTTTAATAGGGAAAATTGGAAATAACATCTTTTTCCGAAAACCATAGGGGGACCCTATTGGATTGAATAAAAAGATTCCGGGAAACACGTGAAATTGGCGTGTTTTCCGGAATTTGAACAGGAAAAATCTTCAAATTTTGATTTTCTCCAAATTTGACCATTTTTTGCAACTTCCACAAGGTCTAACACAGGTTAGACTTGGTCCTACAGCTCCAATTTTTTTTTGTTAAAATTCGACTCAGAAAGCTCTACAATAAGCTAAGCGACACCGAGACTCTAACACTTCAGCTTCCCGAGATATAAGACAACAACCGTGTTTTAAGCATTTGTTGCTGCGAAACCTTATTTCAAAAAAATTCCAAGATAGATAAGCGAGAGGGAAGGTAATAGAGCGTGTAATGGCCGGAGGTCAGAGAGGCTAGCGCAAAGTGAGATATTTGCACTCTTTTTGCATGTTTGACATGGTCTACACGAAGTTTATTACAATTTCCGTGATCTAATTCTATTTAACCCGGCTCCGTGTTTCCGTGATGTAACCCTATTTAAACCGGTTCCGTGATTTTAAACTAAAAGGTCTTTTCCGTGATTTCTATGTTCTACTTGATCCGGTTCCGTGATCTTAAACAAAAAGGTCATTCCGTGATTTCTATCTTCTCCTCGATCCGGTTCCGTGATTTTAAACTAAAAGGTCATTCTGTGATTTCTATCTTCTCCTCGGTCCGGTTCCGTGATTTTAAACAAAAGGGCTTTTCCGTGATTTCTATGTTCTACTTGATCCGGTTCCGTGATTTTTAAACAAAACAGTATTTTCAGTGACAAACTTTTTTTTCTTAAAATTTTGACTTTTCTTAAATTTTCGCATGTCTCCTGCCTCTACTAATTAAAATAAGATTTTCCATCGTTTTACTTTTCCAAATTTTCACCGTTGAGCCGCCAGAATCCCTGCGTAGCACCCAGAATCCAAGAATTCCGAAAAAATCATGAAAATTTTTAGGCTCGAAAAATTTTCAAATAACACTTTTCTAAGCCTATTTGGGCCGCTGAAAACGATGCTAATTTTTTTATTTTTCCATCCCATCGTCAAACACCGCGAATCCCTACGTTTCACATTTATCACGGATTCTAAAAAGCAGGGCAAAAAGGTACTAAATTTCTAAAAGGCCGTTGCATCCCTTTTTCGAGTATTTCCCGAACCCGTACCCTGACATACTATATATCATTTGAAAGAGCAGAGTTTGTAGATGTGCACAAACCTTTTGTTTTTTCAATTCCCTCAATTTAAAGCATACTTATGATGCTTTTCGTGCCGCGCGCCAAAAATTTTTGGAAAATTTTACAAAAATTTTCTGAAGAAATTTTTTTCTAGGCCAAAATTTCAAAAAACGCTTTCCGCTACTCGATGCAGAATCCTTAAAAACCATAGGTCGGCTTTTGCTACGAACCGATTCGACCACTTTGAAGAGAGTTATTCACACAAATGTCCCTTTAGCATACATTTTCCTCTTATAGAGGGAACCAGGGCCCGAAGGGCCCTGTGGTAAGCGCCGGGGGCGCTTTCAACACTGGCGCCAGAGCAGGTGGGTTGGGGAAGCAGTTGGGGAACTATAAGTTGGGGAAACTTCATGGCTTTATTCTAAGATACAACCATACACCTCAGGGCTTTTCGGGCACTTCGAAGCCTAAACCTAATCCTAAAACATAACCGAACACCTCAGGGCCCTCCGGCGAAGCCAAAGCCTAATCCTAAAACATAAGCGAACACCTCAGGGCCCTTCGAAGCCTAAGAATATCCCTAAAACTGAACCGAACACCTCAGGGCCCTCCGACGAAGCCTAAGCCTATAACTAAAACATAACTGAACACCTCAGGGCCCTTTGGGACCCTTGAAATACATAATCCTAAAACCTCCCCCTACCTCGACTACCTCCCGTAACCTCCCCTTGCCACCCCCCGCCCTCCCTCCTACTCCCTCCCTCCCCCTACCTCTCTCTACCTCCCCGTACCCCCCTAACTCCCTACCTCACCTTCCCCCTAACCCTACCCACTACCATCCCCTACCTTCCCTTACCTCCCCTACCTCTCTCTACCTCCCCGTACCTCCGTATCTCACCTACCCCCCTAACCCCTACCCCCTTCCATCCCCTACCTTCCCTTACCTCTAACCTTCCCCTATCTCCCTCTCCACCCCTTCCCTCCCCCTCCCTCCCCTTCCTCCCCTCCCTCCCCCTACCGTCTCTCTACCTCCCCGTACCCCCCTAACTCGCTACCTCACCTACCCCCTACCATCCCCTACCATCCCCTACCTTCCCTTACCTCCCGTTACCTTCCCTATCTCCCTCTCCACCCTTCCCTCCCCCTCCCTCCCCCTACCTCTCTCTACCTCCCCGTACACCCGTACCTCCCTAACTCCCTACCTCACCTACCCCCTACCCCCTACCATACCCTACCTTCCCTTACCTTCCCTTACCTCCCCTACCTCCCGTTACCTTCCCCTATCTCCCTCCCACCCCCTCCTTCCCCCTCCCTCCCCTTCCCTCCCCCTCCCTCCCCCTACCTCTCTCTACCTCCCCGTACCCCCCTAACTCGCTACCTCACCTACCCCCCTAACCCCTCCCACTACCATCCCCTACCTTCCCTTACCTCCTCTACCTCCCGTTACCTTCCCCTATCTCCCTCTCCACCCCTTCCCTCCCCCTCCCTCCCCCTACCTCTCTCTACCTCCCCGTACCCCCCTACCTCACCTACCCCCTACCCCCTACCATCCCCTACCTTCCCTTACCTCCCCTACCTCCCGTTACCTTCCCCTATCTCCCTCTCCACCCCTTCCCTCCCCCTCCCTCCCCCTACCTCTCTCTACCTCCCCGTACCTCCCTAACTCCCTACCTCACCTACCCCCTACCCCCTACCATCCCCTACCATCCCCTACCTTCCCTTACCTCCCGTTACCTTCCCCTATCTCCCTCTCCACCCCTACCTTCCCTTACCTCCCCCTATCTCCCCTACCTCTCGTTACCTTCACCTACCTTACCCTTAATTCTCTTTTGGCTTCCCATATTCTCCTTCACATCCTAAGTCTAACAATTTGATGAAAAGCCATATGGGGGACCCTCCAAATAATATTGTAAAAATTTTTGGCAAAAACCTTAGGGGGACCTATTGAATTACATAAGAGACAAAACAGCAATGCCAAATAACAATGTTTGACAAAATTCTTGTTTTTTTACGCCAAAACATGTTAACAATACACGCAACACCAAAACATAAAAAAATTATGTATAATTCCGGTTTACGGTGCAAACATGTTGTAAAACATGTGTTTCCGGTTCAAACATGAAAAAAACAATGTTTCGGGAGAAATCATAAAAGAAGTGTTTCCGGTAAAAACGGAAAAGATTTCTGGAAAACATTAAAACCGGCGTGTTTCCGGAATTTTAATAGGGAAAACTGGAAATAACATCTTTTTCCGAAAACCATAGGGGGACCCTATTGGAATGAATAAAAAGATTCCGGGAAACACGTGAAATTGGCGTGTTTTCCGGAATTTGAACAGGAAAAATCTTCAAAAAATCGGGGGTCCACTACTATTCAGTGTTGCCGATTCAGTGTCGCCGATTCAGTGTTGCCGATTCAGTGTCACCGATTCAGTGTTGCCGATTCAGTGTCGCCGATTCAGTGTGGGTTCAATTCAGTGTTGGTTCAATTCAGTGTCAAGGAATTTTTATAATTTTAAATTTGAAAAAATTACTAAGAAAAAACTGTTTTTTTCTCATGCCCTTAAGCGGTGCACTACAACTCGGCGCTCTCGACTCAGCGCTCCCAATTCGGCGCCAAGAGAATTTTTTTTTGAAAACCTACCCCCCTACTTTTTAAAAAAAAGAAGTGAAATAAAAAAAAATAAAGAGGTTTTCAACAAAGAAATTATATTGGCGCCGAATCATGAGCGCTGCGTCGAGAGGCCGAGTTGGTGAAAAATCTTTCTCAAAAAATCGACATAAATGAGCAGGATAAAGTTAATTTAAATTTTACGAATTACTTTCATTTATTTTGGTGATAGAAGACGAAATGTAAATGAACATGAAAATTCTTCATAAATTTTGATGATTTTGAAGAAAATTAAAAGACCTGGTTTAGATCCTGCCCCGATTTTTTGCAAAAGCACCGACCCGTACTACCATGCATACCAATAAGCGAGCAACAGAGGAAAATTTTTGAGAAATTTTTTCTTTTTTACAAAAATCGGTATAATATTTGGAACAATTTTCTGACACTGAATTGAACCCACACTGAATCGGCGACACTGAATTGAACCCACACTGAATCGGCGACACTGAATTGAACCCACACTGAATCGGCGACACTGAATTGAACCCACACTGAATCGGCGACACTGAATCGAGCGGGCCCCAAAAATCGGGGTAAGGGAGGTTTCATTGCCAGCCCCTCATACTTTTTTCAAACTTGATCAGATTCTGAAATTTAATATCATTCGGATGCTCTATGTGTTATGAAGCGTTAATTAAGACATTGTTAAGCGATATAATAAATTGCCAAAAAGATATAAGTGGAAATTTGCAAAAAAGTCAGAAAAAGTCAGGATTTTTATAAGTTTTGGGTTGTAACTTTTTTATAGAAGAGTATTGTTTTTTGATTTTTAAAATTTAATTCCGCAAAAATTACAGCGAAAAACTTTTAGATAATGAACGAACGACTTGAGTATTTAGAGAGGGAATTTGAGCGCCGTATTGAACCATTGCAGTTAATTGAACTGATTACGCCAATTGCCGAGAAAATGTTTGAACAAGGTATGCACGGCTGAGTTTTCAACAAAAACTTAAACAATTTGTAGACAGACAATCGGCCTACACTTTCCTTGACAATTTCGACAAAGTGATCAAACAGGACAAACGGTCCATTGTTCTTCTGCAGGCCAGCAAAATTCAGCTTCGCCTCAAGGACAAACCGACGCCTACGGCGACCACTTGCAGTGACCCGGCATTAGTTCGGGTAAATGTCAAAAAAAGTTGCATTTGATGAATTGGCAATGAAAAGGATGGGATAGGAGTGCAAATTTAGCTTTTACCGTGGTGCTCTATCTTGACCAAGTGTCAAAATTTTAGGTTTCAGTTTCTTTAAAATTGTCTTAATATTTTCCTTGCAAAAACTAAGGCGATGGCGAATAGAAGACGGGCAAAAATGCGGCCAAGTTCGTTTCGGCCCCCACGTTTCGGCCCCCACGTTTCGGCCCCCACGTTTCGGCCCCCACGTTTCGGCCCCCACGTTTCGGCCCCCATGTTTCGGCCCCGGGCTCGTTTTGGCCCCAAGCTGAAAATAGAATAACAGAACCCAAATTTTTTTTCAAGACCAAATCACCTAGTTTTTTTTTTGAAAAACTAAGGGTTCAAAAATTTAGGGTTAAGTTTTCAAAAAATCAGTGCTTTTTTTCTTAGTGTTTTCAAACCTTTTTTAAACTTGACCCTACTTGTTTGAAAACCTACCTCAAACCTAAAAAATAGAGTTTGATTTTCAAAGAAGCAACATTTGGGCATTCATAATTACCATTATGGTCCATTTGAACAGCAAATGTTGGAAGAAACGAAGACCATGGTTGACCAACTCGTCGATGTTGGGCCGGTCCACGCCGCTTACTTCGGTTGTTCAGCGGAATATCAATGCCAAATGGGCGACCATGACCATTACTACGAGGAGGTACTGCTCAAGTTTACCGCATTTATGCTCGGAAAATGGGATTTGATCGGATTTTGAGTCCGAATTGTAATTTGCATTCACAATTTCAGGCTCTCCATTACCTCGGCTGTGAAGACATCCAAGAAAAACTAAGCGAAGAACAGAGGCGAATGCATGCGGAAAAACTCAGCATTTCGGCACTGCTTGGCAAGAATGTGTACAACTTTGGGGAACTGGTTGGTTCATTATCATTTAATTTAAAAAATAGTAAGTAGGGAAAATGGAACCGCAAAATTTAAGGATTTTTAAAAGACGACAAAAAATTCGCTGGTGCCGAAAAAATAAGTTATACATTAGAATATTATAGTATTCACAATTGTTGGTCGCTAAGGAATGTGGTACATTTAATAGACAAAAGTGATTTTTTCTTACACCAATTTTGCTGTTTTTTAAGTTGGCCCACCCAATTTTGAACTCTCTGTCCGACACACCAAACAAATGGCTCAACGAACTTTTGAATGCGGTGAACGCCGGTGATTGGGACGGATTTTTGGAGGTATGAAACCATGGAAAATGGACTATTTACGACAAATAATTTCATATTCTGTTAAGCACAAAGAGAAGTTGGTCACCACATATCCGGAGGCGGGACAGAAAATTGACGCTTTGGAAGAAAAATTGCGACTCCAATGCTTAACTGAGGTGAGGGAGTCGTAGAAATACAATATATTGAGTCAAATTTGTTAGATTTCTTTTAAAGCGGTATTCATTCGGACGCACTTCTCATTTTTTAAAATTCGGGCTCACTGTCAATTATCCTTTCGTCCCCGCCCCGCCCCCCCCCCCTTCTCACATCCCTCAATCTCATCTCATCATTTTCCCTCTTTTCTTTGAGATGGCGCATCGTCTGCCGGCCCAACAGCGTGACCTCCATTTTGTGGACATCGCTCGTGTGGTTAAGGCGGATGAGGACGAGGTGGAACTGTTGGTTATGAAGGCGGTGGCCAACAAACTGATGGTCGCCAAAACATCGCGCGTGGTCAACGTCAGTTGGGTACAGCCGAGATCGACTGATCAGGTAGGGGGAACGGAAGGATGAGGCGGGTACATTTGATCATCCCCCGAGGGCAGATGGCGTAGTAGTGCTGTGCGGGATTCCCGGTTCCCGACTCGGGAACCCGTGTTTTTCCTATCCCGTCCCGGTTCCCGGGTTTTGCTTCCCGGATTTCGGGAAACTTTTACACTGTTAAAGATGGCTTTAGGTCAAGATCTTGTGATTTTTTAGAAAAAGCAATGAAAAAATCCTCAAAAATGGTCATTTTAAGTTACATTACGTCAACAAATCAGACCAAATTTTTTAATTTTAACGAGCCCAAAAACAAATAAGGCTTGATAAAGCAAACCAAACATACTTTGAAAAAAGAATTCGAATGTTTGTATGAATGGTCATTATTTTAAAACTCGCGAAGAATGAAATTCTTGGCACAATCTATTCGTAACATCCATTTAAATCATGGTTCCCATTTGTCCTTATTTCTAAAATTTGTCCTTATTTGGAGGGTTCGAGTCGTAGAAAAATGGCATCGCCGGACACTACCTTTTGAAATTTTTCAAAAAAGGACACAAAATTGACAACTTTTTGAGAAAATCTGTTTAACAAATGAGCCATAATTTTCAAAAATTTTCTCCGGTGGCGCCTATCGGCACCACCGACCCTTCCTTTTTCGAAATTAAAAATGAAAAGTCTTATTTCAAAGCCTGACAGCTAAAATAATACTGCCACAGTGAACAAATATGCTACAAACAGTTGATATTGTTGAATAAAGATGCAATTATAAGCTTTGGAATCATGTTTTAAAAAATGTCCTTATTTTGACCCCAAATCCTTATTTTTAACCTTCCATGTCCTTATTTTGCAAAATTTTCGATGGAAACCCTGATTTGAATAACTTTGGATTTCTAGAAATCTTTTGGGTCCCAAATTTCACACAAGCAAAGGGTATTTTTGGTTTTGAGGGCGCACCCCGAAATTAAAAAAAAGAGAGCAGCAAAGGGCAAATCAAAGTATTCAGTTTTACGAACCGCCAACAAATGCGGGCGAGCGCTTAGCAAGTCTGCACAGCAGCAGTGGCGCTTTGATGGACGCTAAAATTGACGAGCCATCGCGCGTGGTCAATGTCAGTTGGGTGGAGCCGAGAGTGCCTTCGATTGATCAGGTAGGGAACGAAATTAACAGATTGTGTCTCAAAAAGGATTCTATTTTGACTTTTCTACTCCGTTTTTTCTAAACAAAAAAAAAAACAAAAAACCACAAAAAGCCTCCTTTTTAATTTAATTTCAGTGGAAAGTTGGCGACCAGTGCATGGCACTTTATGAAGCGGATGGAAAATGGTACCCGGCCAAAATCGAGGAAATTTCAGCCGCCAAAAAGAGTTGCACCGTCTCTTACATCGGATACGACCAGAAAGCAGTCCTTAAACTGGATGACCTTTTGGGGTAGGTTTAGCAATGGAAATCCCTTCAAATACAAAATAACAACTTTTATTTTTTGCTTTTAGCGAATCAGACGTTGAAGCAGCCGATGAAATGGCTGACGAATACGAAGCGGAAGGGACAAGCAAAACGATTAACAACAAGGCATGCAATTGCTTGAAAAATTAAATTCCTTTTTTTTAATAGAATGCGGACACCGAAAAGAGAGATGCCTTTCCGGTATCTTCATACGAAAAATTTTTGGTTTGTCTAATGCTAAATGCTAAGATTCCGGAATTATGTCCGCCACCGCCACCAGCGATGTTTGGGAAAATTGCCGTATCGGCCAATGAGAATGAGGCACTGACCAACATGCTCATGTCGTGGTACATGTCTGGATATCACACCGGTATTGTTTCCCGGACATAACATTACAACGTGAAGAAATTTTAAGGATTTTATCAAGGAGTTACGCGCGAAAAGACGTCCCGACAGAAGCCAAACTAGGCGCGTCTCATTTGACTTAAATCGTCTAATCGCTGGTTGCACGCACATTTTTATTTATTACTTCGTTCCAATCCAAATCGTGTTTAAATTTGTCAGTGTTTTGACCTATACATAAATAGATACAAGGCTATAGCCTTTATTGAAGCATAATACATATAGAAAGGTGGGAATGAAGGGTGAAACGGGGTGACTTTTATCAAGACCTTATGAAAACTTACCGATCAATAAAAAAAAGTGGCGGTGACATATTTTCGTTCACCTTATAATTGCTTTTTCTTCGAAAAATACTTTATATGGTACTACATGATTTTAGGAGTACTTTTTCTTTTTTTAGGGGGGGGGGGTAATCCTTTGCCCGCCCGGGATTTGTAAGATTTTAATATTTTGGCACATAGTTCATATCGACTAATTTATATGACAAATGTTAGATGAAATATTTGAAAATCTCCCCCCCCCCCTCATTTGGCCATGCCAATAAGATATTTCAACAATATTTGTCCGATTTGAGTTTGCTTCTCCGGTCCAACAGTGTTTCGTGCAGGTTGCCCTCCAGCTGTGCTTGTTTCACCGCCTTTTTGTCGCTCGTGTCGTAACTGATCATTCTGTCCTTCAGGTCCACCCGCGAATGTTGGAACATTTTGCTGGACAAAATTTTTTTTTTAACTTGTTCGACCGGTTTTTCGGTTCAACTGGGATTCCGGTTCCGTGTTACCCAAATTCCCGGTCCGCTAAACCATACTCATAACGGAAAAAGAGAGGAGTTTCCTTCACAAAAATAATATAGGTGCTATCGAACAAAAAAGTAGGGTTTGTCAGATAATATAAGGTTTGAACGGACAAAATTTCCGGAAAATTGACCCACCCATAGATTTTTTAATTCTATGGAATTTTTTTCCTCTCATTTTGATAAATTTTTTCATGTCTAAATTGATAAATGGCTTGTTTTGAAACATGATTAAAAAATAAGTCGATTTTTTTGAAAGAACAAAAATCTTTTTACTCAGAATTGATTTCTTCAAATCACAGAACATACGAAATTTTTGAAGCATACATTTTGCCCATCTTTGGTCAGACTAAAGTCCTACACAATTTGGTGAACGAAAACAGGGCAAAAAGCCATCGGGTACTATTTTCGGCCATCAATTCAAGGTCCATCCCACCCACAAATGGTACTCACATGTACGTGGTCTCACAGTCCGCCGCCTTTTTCTTGTCGTCGGCAGATCGCCAATCCGCGGGCCCTTCTTTGTCCGTATTTGTGCGAATCTAAACCCGGGATTGTCGAAACGGATGATAAAAAAATGAAAAAATCGCAAATTCTGGCGGAAGAGACAGCGATGCCAAAAAGTTGTATAAAGAGAGAGAACCTCTAAAGTTACCCCCCCCCCCGCCAATTCCCTTACATTAATTATTTCACTGTGTTGGACTGTCTTTGAACACACAAAAACGAGTCCATCGTCATTCGGTTCCAACGACAAGAACAATCCGTTGGAGGCCGATTGAATGGCCGATTTTCCCTAAAAAATTGGGGAATTCCAAATTGAAAAAAGAAAGGCACCGCCGACCTCTTGAAACACAATGACGAACCTAAAACAAAACATTTTTGATTGATTAATATTCGGTGCCTTTTCCCAGACTATCTGAAACCCGTAAACCCTGTTATTTTTAATTCCAATGGTTCCATCCTTATTATTAGTTTGATGCATATACATTTTTCGGGTTTTAATTTTCAACAGATTTAACTCAATTCACCGTTCTCTGGCCAAAAAATTTTCGAAAATCAAAAAAAAATTTTTTGAATTTTTATAACCTTAACCTAATTTTGAAAATTTCAAAAAAATGAACCTTACGCATAGGTTTCTTTAAAGTGCTGGTAAATCAATTGTCTATTACACCAAACCTGAAGGATACCTCGAAAAAAACACCAACCTAAGCTTCGGCTTGCGTAGGCCTAGGCTTAGGGGGCCTCTATTTGAAAAAAAAAAACAATTTTTTTTGACAACTTTATTTTGTTTTTGCTTTTTTTGTTTGGGGCCGAAACGTGCCCGGGGCCGAATCGTGGGGGCCGAAACGTGGGGGCCGAAACGTGGGGGCCGAAACGTGGGGGCCGAATCGTGGGGGCCGAAACAACCCCGACCCGCCTGTACGGGTGTACGGTGGTTGCGAAACGGTTCAGTTCCGTCTCGCCAGTTCCGTCTTGGTGCTTTAAGGGCTGGTTCCGTCTTGCCAGTAGAAAATTTTCAAAAATACATATATATAATGAAATTTTAGAAAAAAACCGAATAAACTAATCGAGAAAACACTTTAAATTGCAAAACAAATTTTCAATAAGTCATAACTTTTATCATATGAATCTATGTATTTGCTTGTCAATTCCGAACCCCGGATCCAAATTCGAACAAGAAGTCGAAAAATTTCTAAATTTTTTTAAGTCCCTTTTATTCATCAAAATCACTCCGATTCGACTTGGGATATTGCCATTTTGTTTTTTGGGTACCGAATTCAAACAAAAAGAGGAGAATTCAGTTTTTTTTTTTTTTTTTTTTTTTTTTGTATAAATATTTTTATGGCCAAAAACAACCTAAAGCACAGAAAAACAGTCAAAATACATCATAATATTTAAAAAATATTTCGTACATTTGTGGCCAATAAAAACACCTTAGAAAAAATTAGAATTTTTGACTTTTTGTTCGAGTTTGGGTCCGTGGTTCGGAATTGACAAAAGTGCGGGAAATGATTTTTACCGGGAACCGGGACGGGAAATGCACCCGGGAACCGGGACCGGAACCGGGAAATTTTTAATAAATTGTTCTAAATTTTTTTAACAAACCATGTAATTCATTCATCAAAATTGAAATGACAAAAAATTTGTTGTTTTGAATGCTTTTCTGAAAATCGCAAATTGTGTGTGGCTCGCCAATTACGGATTTCTAGAAATCCAAAGTTATTCAAATCAGGGTTTCCATCGAAAAATTTGCAAAATAAGGACATGGAAGGTTAAAAATAAGGATTTGGGGTCAAAATAAGGACATTTTTTAAAACATGGTTCCAAAGCTTATAATTGCATCTTTATTCAACAATATCAACTGTTTGTAGCATATTTGTTCACTGTGGCAGTATTATTTTAGCTGTCAGGCTTTGAAATAAGACTTTTCATTTTTAATTTCGAAAAAGGAAGGGTCGGTGGTGCCGATAGGCGCCGCCGGGGAAAAATTTGAAAATTGGTTGTATTTTGGTAACAGTTTTTCACCAAAAATGACCAAATTTCTGATGCTTTTCGAGTTAAATTTTGAAAAAACATAGGCGAAAAAGGGTCCGATGGTGCCGCTAGTGGTTTGCTTTACCACGCCTTATTTGTTTTTGGGCTCGTTAAAATTAAAAAATTTTGAAAAATTTGGTCTGATTTGTTGACGGAATGTAACTTAAAATGACTATTTTTGAGGCTTTTTCATTGCTTTTTCTAAAAAAAATCACAAGACCTTGACTTAAAGCCATCTTTAACAGTGTAAAAGTTTCCCGAAATCCGGGAAGCAAAACCCGGGAACCGGGACGGGATACGAAAAACCCGGGAAATTTCCCGAGTCGGGAACCGGGAACCGAGAATTCCGCACAGCCCTACTAAATTCTATTCCTTTCTCTCCCATCGGTGCCTATCGGCACCGCCGGTTGTGAGACGCAGTGAAAAATATAAATTTGAAAATTTATATGCATTTTTGAACGAATTTGTATTATTCTAAGCTTTCCCACTTATTTAGAAATCTGCTAAAAAAACCCAAAAATTGGAAGAAGAAAACAGATTGTTGAGACTTCAGCTAAGCGAGGTTTGCTAAAGAATAAATTTTTTTCAGAATGTCATATTCATTATTAATGTCCTCAATATCTTTTGGATTAAGGCATTGGCGACCAAAAGAGTTTTGATTTATCTGCTGGCAGGCCAAAGAGCCTCTGAAAGAGTTGGCGGGTCAAACAGGCAATTGGCGCAGTAACGTCGATGGGTTGAAGGAAGAGCTTAAACTGAACACCAAGGATTTGACCGTTTAAAATGATCATGGCTTTTTTCAAATGTTTGATGTTGTTCAATGACCAAAGTGCAATTAAATTTCCAAAATTTTTTATGCGAAACGAAACACGAAACGAAACAACCCGATTTAAATAAACATGTTTTTTCGGCTACCGGTCCGAGTGCCGAATAGAACAAAAAAAAAATTCCGAGTTCCGAATGGCACAAAAAAAGCCAAAATGGCTTTTGTTAAAAAAATGAAAACATAAAAGCCTAGACCTAGTCGAGCTTAAGCTTATGCCAAAGTTTAGACCTAAACTAAGCTTTAATTATAGAGTAGTGTCTGTTTAAAAAAATCATTCGGAACTCGGCCTTTTCGGCACTCGGACATTATTCACACTATTCGGTACTCAGAATTTCGGCACTCGGAGCGGAAGCGGTTTTTTCTAATAAAAAAAATGGCGCGCTAACGATTGGTCGAAGCAACGATTCGTCGACACAGCCAAAAGCGAACGATTCGTCGACAAATTTTCAAAATTGAATTTTCTTTAATTAAATATGTAAAAGGCATTTTGTATTCCATTAGATTGACGAAATGACCCATGGGATGGAACAATTTTCCTGTACTTCACACGGACTTACATTGGCATGACACAGCGTCAAATCTTTGGTGGAGCAAACAAATTTGGAGCTGACCCTAATGTTTTTTTCGCCGCTCTAGTGTTACTAGAGTATCAACTTCTCTCGTCGTATCTGACCACAGCTACTCAAGACCTCCTGTGCAGATGAATCAAAAAGTTGGTAGCTGAACTTGACCAGGTGAGCACGACGATGTCCATTCCAAATTCCCTCCCAATTCATAGCAACAAAAAGAAACGCCGAATGTAAAAAGGGAGGACGTCGTCGCCTTCAACGAATTGCTGCTCAAAACTACCGCTGGAAGTTCGACACTTACTCACGTACAAATAGAGGAATTAAATATGAGAAAATCGATGGACAGTGATCAATTCATTTTGTAATAACAAAAACAAAAAATTATACAGCTCGGTTTGATCATTTGATTTCTTTGATAAAATTTTCGGCGCTACTTGCAAAGCAATCCCTTTTGAATTTTTTTTCACTTTTTTTTGACATTTTTTTTTTTTTTTTTTTTACACGTTATGATAAATATTAAGCATTATTTTACCAATGGCCGGTGGTTTTAGTCGCTTTTCCTTCGAATGCCGTCGTTGCCCAAATGGCCGATGGTTTTATTCGCTTTTCTTCCGAATGCCGTCGTAGCCCAAATGGGCGGTGGTTTTAGTCGCTTTTCCTTCGAATGCCGTCGTTGCCCAAATGGCCGATGGTTTTATTCGCTTTTCTTCCGAATGCCGTCGTTGCCCAAATGGCCGGTGGTTTTAGTCGCTTTTCCTCCGAATGCCGTCGTTGCCCAAATGGGCGGTGGTTTTAGTCGCTTTTCCTTCGAATGCCGTCGTTGCCCAAATGGCCGATGGTTTTATTCGCTTTTCTTCCGAATGCCGTCGTTGCCCAAATGGCCGGTGGTTTTAGTCGCTTTTCCTCCGAATGCCGTCGTTGCCCAAATGGCCGGTTGTTTTAGTCGCTTTTCCTTCGAATGCCGTCGTTGCCCAAATGGCCGATGGTTTTATTCGCTTTTCTTCCGAATGCCGTCGTAGCCCAAATGGGCGGTGGTTTTAGTCGCTTTTCCTTCGAATGCCGTCGTTGCCCAAATGGCCGATGGTTTTATTCGCTTTTCTTCCGAATGCCGTCGTAGCCCAAATGGGCGGTGGTTTTAGTCGCTTTTCCTTCGAATGCCGTCGTTGCCCAAATGGCCGATGGTTTTATTCGCTTTTCTTCCGAATGCCGTCGTTGCCCAAATGGCCGGTGGTTTTAGTCGCTTTTCCTCCGAATGCCGTCGTTGCCCAAATGGCCGGTTGTTTTAGTCGCTTTTCCTCCGAATGCCGTCGTTGCCCAAATGGCCGGTGGTTTTAGTCGCTTTTCCTCCGAATGCCGTCGTTGCCCAAATGGCCGGTGGTTTTAGTCGCTTTTCCTCCGAATGCCGTCGTTGCCCAAATGGCCGGTTGTTTTAGTCGCTTTTCCTTCGAATGCCGTCGTTGCCCAAATGGCCGATGGTTTTATTCGCTTTTCTTCCGAATGCCGTCGTTGCCCAAATGGCCGGTGGTTTTAGTCGCTTTTCCTTCGAATGCCGTTTTATTAAATTCAATTCTCTTAAAAAATAACTATTAAACTTCAGCAAGTATGGTTAACATTTTAACTGATAAAACTGAATATATGAATGGAATGGCGAGAAGAAAAGAAGACGCAAATAATTCCTGGAGTTCTTTCCGTCAATAGGGGTTTGAAAAAAATAAGATTTTCCCCCGGAATTTACCCGGTTTTAAGCCATTTTCGGTCGGTTCGACAAGAAGATCTTTTTTTCAAAACCTGGTCTCAATGGAATGAACTAAATACTGTATTCCCTAAAATAGAATTGCACTGATTGGCGTTTGTAGGCGGAATTCCCGAACGGGAATCCCTTCTGCTTTTTTTAATTCCCGTTCCCATAAATTTTGTCCAAATAATGAGAAAAATAAGCACTGGTAAGAATGGGCTAAAAGCCCGGGACTAGAAAGCCCCGAGAACGGGACCGGAACTATGATTTTGACCCGGGACCGAGACCGAGAAACGGGTTTGACCGGGACTGGAATTTTTCAAAAAAATAACTCAAAAAATGACATTTTTTTAGATTGATTTTCTGAAACTCTAAGCGTAGGGATCCGGCGGTGCCGATCCCGGATGCGAAAAAACCGGGATTCCGAGGCTAGTCTTGGCCGAGATCCCGGTTCCGGCAAACCCTATTTAAACAGATAAAAGAATTAAGGAAGTAAATATCAGAGAAATTGCTTAAAAATTATATTATGCCAATTGGAAAATTTAACAATTGATAAACCGTACAATTAAAAAAATTAGTCTTAATCTGTCCACCGAAAATTATTTTCATTCCTCTAAGAAAGTATTACATTTTAAAAATATTTATAAACTTTTTGAAAATAAGAAAAATATTTTGTAAAAATAATTAATTATCATTCAATACTACTTAAAAGAATAAATTTTGGTAAATAATGTTAAAAACTAATTTAAATCACATTCATTTCAGATTTAAAAGGAACAAAAAGACGACACGCTCGATCAGGACAAATCGAAATTTTTTGCTTTATTTGTCAAAAATGGAATTTCCTGTTTCACTTAATGCTTGTTGATAGATGTTTTTTTTTCTCGCGTTTGCCC
This sequence comes from Heterodera filipjevi, assembly GCA_039877585.1. NCBI lineage: Eukaryota > Metazoa > Nematoda > Chromadorea > Rhabditida > Heteroderidae > Heterodera > Heterodera filipjevi. The sequence continues at coordinate 4,580,007 of JBDPZO010000008.1, forward strand.
TTGAGAAGTCGAATAAAAATTTAAAAAAATACATTAAAAATTGGGCAAATAAAATTGGTATTTGGAAATTGGCTGAATAAAATAAAAATTGAAAAAAATAATTGTTTAAATTGATAAACTAAAAAATCATATAAAATTGTTAATGTGTATAAAAGGAAGGTTTTAATAGTGTGAATTTTCTATAAAAAGAAATTTCTAATACAGAATTTCTTTTGTTGATATGTATCAGTTATTTTATTGGCACGCTTGTTTTTCTAAGCCTTAATACGGTAACAATATGATTTGATGGTTTTTTATATAACGCCATAGCACCTGTCCCATAGGGATGTGCGAGACTCTCGGTTCTCGGTTCCCGACTCGGGAAATTTCCCGGGTTTTTCGTGTCTCGGTCTCGGTTCTCGGTCTCGGGTTTTGTTTCTCGGAAACCGGGAAATTTTTGCACTGTTAAAGATGGCTTTGGGGTCAAAGACAGACAGACAGACACATGATGTAAAGATTTTTTTTTCCAAATTTCCTGAGTATTTTTACTTTGCAAGTATGATATGCCAAATTATTTCTGGATTTCTTCAAAATAATCTTAAAAATTCCCAAAAATTGACCTTTTTTTCGTCTATATCTGCTAACAAATCTGGCAAATTAGAGGAATTCCCTACCAAAATTTTAATTTTTCGTTTCAATTTTGATGATTGAAATTGTTTTTTATTTTAAAAATCTTATATTTTACCTTATAAAGATTCGTTTAAAAAACGGCTCCAAAATGGCAAAAAAAGAATTGAAGGCACGATCGGGATTTCATTTTGATTCAGAAAAATTGATTTTTTTCTGGTGAAGCAAAACTTGTTTTAGTAATGATTTTCAAAATTTTAAGGATGCCGGACCCTCGCTTCTTTAAAATGTTGAAAAATGGACTAAAATTTGACTTTTTTAGGTCCAAATCTGTTAATGATTTAACCAAATTCTGAAAAAAAGTTTCCGGCGGCGCCCATCGGCACCACCGCACTAATTAATCTTTTTGAATCTAAAGGACTCAAAATTTACTATTAGTCCTTTTTTGTCAATATTTGATACTAAATTAAATACATTCATATTTTGAAAATTTTCATCTACTGTCTCAAAGTCCAATTTATCCAAAAAATCTGACGGAAATATTAGAGGTGCGCCGTGACTGATAAAACCCGTGAAGCGTGAACCGTGACCGTGACCGTGAATTGACCCCGTGAACCGTGACCGTGACCGTGAACTGACCCCGTGAACCGTGACCGTGACCGTGATAGAAAAAACCCGTGAAATTCACGGTAACCGTGACCGTGAACCGTGAATTTTTTCTTAATTTTGATTTTAAAAAATTTTTTTTTTTGTTGTTTTTTTTTTATTTAAATTCTGGGTTTTTAATAATTTTTTTATTAATTTTTTAGGGGTAAATTGAATAGGTGGGGGGGACTACTGGGCCCAACCAATTTAGAAAAAAATTCTTTGACTTTTGACACTGCTTGTAGGGCAGGGCTGGGACGCGGGCTGAAAAATTCCGCGGTCGCGATACGCGAAACGCGCAAAAAAAAAAACGCCGCGATACGCGAATCGCGGACGCGATACGCGGTCCGCGTCCCACCCCTGTTGTAGGGGTACAAAAAATTGGGGACAAGTTTTTTAGATGGTCGGAAATTAGTTTTTTTTTCTCCCAAAAAAAAGTGTTTATGCCTGAAGATAAGTCATGACTTCATTAACAATTTTATTTATTTGAGAATCAGCAATCCATTCGACTGAATTTTGATAGCAAATTTGCACAAAAAACAAATTTTGATATAGATTTTCGGAATTTCAGAAACCTTGATGAGGGAATGGAAGCCGGCGGCGGTGCCGATAGGCGCCGCCGGGCAAAAATAGAAAATCTGGGTGTGATTTATTAACAGATTTGACCAAAAACTGGTTAATTTTGGAGGGTTTTTCGAGGTAAATTGCGAAAAATTTAAGTTAAAGCAGAGACTCCCATCGAAAATTTTCCGAAATAAGGACATGGCGTGTTAAAAATAAGGATTTGGGGTCAAAAATAAGGACATTTTTTTAAATGCGATTCCAAATTTCTTTAAATAGCATTCTATTTAGAAAATCAACTGTTTTGAGCCATATTAGTTCCCTATGAAAGTATTTTTAGCTTTTTGAAATGACTTTTTCATTTTAAATTACGAATATGGAAGGGTCGGTGGTGCCGCTAGGCGCCACCAGGAAATTTTGAAAACTTATGGTTTATTTGTTAACAGATTTTCACAAAAATGGTGAATTTTGTGTCCCTATTTTCAAAAGGATTGAGTGTCCGGCGGTGCCGCTAGGCGCCGCCGGAAAAATTTTTAAAAAATGAAATTTACAAAGAGAAATTGTCAAAAAACTTGGCAAATATTGCGGGGGGCGGACTTAACACAAAATTTTCAATTTTGTCTCCTGCATTCCCTTTTTCTTAATTTCTTTCAGCTATTATTCTTGGAAAATAAAATCCCGCAAGTTTTCCAATTTTATCCAGTGTAAATTTTTCACGGTAAAACCGTGAATAGACCCCGTGAACCGTGACCGTGACCGTGACAGAAAAAACCCGTGAAATTCACGGTAACCGTGACCGTGACCGTGAATCACGACGCACCTCTAGGAAATATGTACATAATTCGCAAGTAATATATATTTCAGAAGACCATACATCTTGCTGTTAATTTTAGAGAATCATATAATTGCTTTTGTTCAAAAAAATAATACAAACTTAGACAAAATTTTGCATTTTGTTAAAAATTTCCCGGTTCCCGGTTCCCGACTCGGGAAATTTCCCGGGTTTTTTAGGGTCTCGGTCTCGGTTCTCGGGGTCATTTCCCGGTCTCGGTTCTCGATTCCCGGTAAAAATCATTTCTCGCACATCCCTAGAAAGCATGGAGAAAATTTGGCGCTACTTGCAAAGCAATCCCTTTTGAATTTTTTTTCACTTTTTTTTGACATTTTTTTTTTTGTTTTTAACTCCTAAAAAGAGTTTATTTATTATTTTTTTTTGGTTTGCGATCACGTAGGTGTCCTCGGAGGCATTTGGGCAATCGGCAAATAAAAATAAATTCTAATCAATTTAATAAAACGGCATTCGAAGGAAAAGCGAATAAAACCACCGGCCATTTGGGCAACGACGGCATTCGAAGGAAAAGCGACTAAAACCACCGGCCATTTGGGCAACGACGGCATTCGGAAGAAAAGCGACTAAAACCACCGGCCATTTGGGCAACGACGGCATTCGGAAGAAAAGCGAATAAAACCACCGGCCATTTGGGCAACGACGGCATTCGGAGGAAAAGCGACTAAAACCACCGGCCATTTGGGCAACGACGGCATTCGGAGGAAAAGCGACTAAAACCACCGGCCATTTGGGCAACGACGGCATTCGGAGGAAAAGCGACTAAAACCACCGGCCATTTGGGCAACGACGGCATTCGGAAGAAAAGCGAATAAAACCATCGGCCATTTGGGCAACGACGGCATTCGAAGGAAAAGCGAATAAAACCACCGGCCATTTGGGCAACGACGGCATTCGGAAGAAAAGCGAATAAAACCACCGGCCATTTGGGCAACGACGGCATTCGGAGGAAAAGCGAATAAAACCACCGGCCATTTGGGCAACGACGGCATTCGGAGGAAAAGCGACTAAAACCACCGGCCATTTGGGCAACGACGGCATTCGAAGGAAAAGCGAATAAAACCATCGGCCATTTGGGCAACGACGGCATTCGGAAGAAAAGCGAATAAAACCATCGGCCATTTGGGCAACGACGGCATTCGGAGGAAAAGCGACTAAAACCACCGGCCATTTGGGCAACGATGGCATTCGGAAGAAAAGCGAATAAAACCATCGGCCATTTGGGGAAACGGTGTGACACTGTCTTTAAAATTGCTTCCACAAATACCAAATTAGAAGACCAAGTCCGAACTGCTCGCCCTCTGCTGAAATGGCCCCGAAACTCCTTCCGCCCGAACTGTTGTACGAAACTGTTCTTTTCGTCCGCTTCAATTCCAAAATGCGGATTGCCTTTGTGTCCTGCCGAATGCTCCACGACTTTTTGCTGCCACGTGTCATCAAATGGGCTGAGGTTTGTTTGTACCTTTTTAGCCAAGAAATACATGGAGACTAAAAGCGGCACACATTCAGCAGCGAAAATAAGGACATGGCAGGTTAAAAATAAGGACTTTTTTAAATGCGATTTCAAAGCTTTAAAAAGCATTTTTATTTAATTGTTCACTATGGCAGTATTATTTAGCTGTCAGGCTTTGAAATAAGACTTTTCATTTTTAATTTCGAAAAAGGAAGGGTCGGTGGTGCCGATAGGCGCCGCCGGGGAAAATTTTGAAAATTGGTTGTATTTTGGTAACAGTTTTTCACCAAAAATGACCAAATTTCTGCTGCTTTTCGAGTTAAATTTTGAAAAAACATAGGCGAAAAAGGGTCCGATGGTGCCGCTAGTGGTTTGCTTTACCACGCCTTATTTGTTTTTGGGCTCGTTAAAATTAAAAAATTTTGAAAAATTTGGTCTGATTTGTTGACGGAATGTAACTTAAAATGACTATTTTTGAGGCTTTTTCATTGCTTTTTCTAAAAAAATCACAAGACCTTGACTTAAAGCCATCTTTAACAGTGTAAAAGTTTCCCGAAATCCGGGAAGCAAAACCCGGGAACCGGGACGGGATACGAAAAACCCGGGAAATTTCCCGAGTCGGGAACCGGGAACCGAGAATCCCGCACAGCCCTACTAAATTCTATTCCTTTCTCTCCCATCGGTGCCTATCGGCACCGCCGGTTGTGAGACGCAGTGAAAAATATAAATTTGAAAATTTATATGCATTTTTGAACGAATTTGTATTATTCTAAGCTTTCCCACTTATTTAGAAATCTGCTAAAAAAACCCAAAAATTGGAAGAAGAAAACAGATTGTTGAGACTTCAGCTAAGCGAGGTTTGCTAAAGAATAAATTTTTTTCAGAATGTCATATTCATTATTAATGTCCTCAATATCTTTTGGATTAAGGCATTGGCGACCAAAAGAGTTTTGATTTATCTGCTGGCAGGCCAAAGAGCCTCTGAAAGAGTTGGCGGGTCAAACAGGCAATTGGCGCAGTAACGTCGATGGGTTGAAGGAAGAGCTTAAACTGAACACCAAGGATTTGACCGTTTAAAATGATCATGGCTTTTTTCAAATGTTTGATGTTGTTCAATGACCAAAGTGCAATTAAATTTCCAAAATTTTTTATGCGAAACACGAAACGAAACAACCCGATTTAAATAAACATGTATTCACACTATTCGGTACTCAGAATTTCGGCACTCGGAGCGGAAGCGGTTTTTTCTAATAAAAAAAATACATTCCATTAATTAAAGTCAATTTTTCGACCTCGGAACCGGTACCGGCACTAACGCAATTTTTTCAATAAAAAAATTAAAAAAAAATTAAAAATGCGATAATTTTGAGAAAACCTTGTGTAGAGGCGCCGTTAGTGCCAAGGTGCCACCGGGGGAATTTTTTAAAAATCTGGGTCTAATTTGTTAACGGAATCTAGCCTAAAAATGGCCACTTTTGAAGATTTTTCTCAAAAAATCCTATCTTTAGGGGTGTGTTATCGTTTCGTGTTTAGTGTAAATATACTCGAAACACGAAACGAAACTGACAAAATTTTTCCAAACGAAACACGAAACGAAACTGACAAAATTTTTCCAAACGAAACACGAAACGAAACTTTGCTATTTTATTTTCGACGAAACGAGACACGAAACGAAACCCAACAAATTTTATGAAACGGAACGAAACACAAAACGCCAAAAAAACAACAACATGAAATTCACGAAACTCGAAACGAAACGAAACATTTCGTCCATCTCTGCTGGTGGTAAAGGACGTTCGCCCTTCCGTTTGTCACGATTCCTTCAGAGGGTCCACCACTTTTGGCACTTGCTTTCTTCGCGCCGCTTTCTGCTGCTTTTGGCGCACACTTCCGCGTCCTTTTCTATTCGTTTCTCGGTGGACAGTTAAAACGTTTCCTGTCGCGGGAGCGATCACTGATGACTACTAATCTCTCACCCAACTCTCTTCCATCTGTCCCTCTCTGTCGTAATTATCTTCCAATTAGCCGCGGAGGACGGGGGAAGGGCGGTGATCGGGAGAATCTTTTTTCGCTCTCTTCCTTTGATCTGTTTGTTGTTGTTTTATGTTTGCTTTTCCGTTTGCGCGACAGCTACAGTCGGAGGAGGAGATTAATTATGCTGGTGACGGAAGGGGTGATCAGTTCATTTGGCCAAATGATCGGCGCAAACAAAGCGACTAAAAGCGGCAGAACTTAAAGGAGTCAGTCACATTTGTTTAGAAAATGACTTTTACTCTCACGCTCTAGTTTCTCTCTCTTATCACTCGGCAATCATTTCTTTCGATCCCTTGCACATTTAATCTACTTTTTCTCCTCTCCCCTCCTATCACTATTTATGTCTTACTATCTCTCTCTCCCCCCCCCCCACTCTCTCTCTCTCCCCCTCTCTCTTTCTATCTCTCTCTTTCTCATCGTTTCTCTGTTTCCTTTACCTCCCATTTTCCTTTTTCTCTTTTACTCTCCTTTTCCGTAGTGACTCATGCGCAAATAAACTCGAGAAATGTGAGGGAGGAGGCTGAAGTTGAAATGAATGACGGGCGATTGGCCCGGCCGATCATCCCCCGTGGAGAGGGAGATGCGGCAAATTAATTGGGACTAATTATCTCCCGCCTGTGTGGGTCATTGCATTGCGCTTAACTCCCAATTCCTGCGTAGTCTCATCTCATCCGCTTGCAGCAGCAACTGTTGATCACTCTCAAAATGACGTGTGCTTTGGCTCACTCTTTCGGGATTTTGACAAATCTCAGCCATTGCCAATGCCATTGTCGCCGTCCTCTTTCAATGTTTTTCGGTGTGCTTTTTGTGGTGCCATTATTTCTCCCATTAAATTATGCCCAATGGATGTCGCCGCCAGTGCCCCAAACTTATGCCCAACAGCAGCACCACCAAATGCCATTGTTGACGTCGGAACCAATTGTTCACGGGGTTAGATTTTGTGTGGATCAGTCGCAAAACTTTACGGGACTCTCGCGGAACAATTCGAGAAGAATGCTCATACTTTAAAGTTCAACTCAATTTGTCTGTCTCTAATCGTACCGTACTTTTTGAGTATCTACCTTGTAGCAAAATTGCTATTTTCGATTAGTCTCAGGAAAATTTTCAACCTTTTTTTAATTTTTTGAGTGCCGAAATTCGAAACGCAAAAAAACTCCAAATCTTAAATGAAACTAAAAAATTTGTTTCAACCAATTTTTTTGTTTGGCATAATTAAATGAATAAACGAATAAAAAAGAGCTCATATAACATTTTGTCCAGTAGGAATATGTTTCACTGGCAAAAAACAAATTCAGTCATAAATTTATAATTGAAAATAATTTTTGTCCGTTCCTGGAACGGACACACAAATTGCAATTTCATGTATACAAAATTATTAGCGTTTAATATGCCATAGTTTTGGCCCTCTGGTCCTCTACCCCTTCCCCCTCGACTTGGCCAGGTTCAACATCGGTCCCACCTCGGCTGTGTGCTGTGTATTAGCTGCTGTTGTTTGTGCCAACCACCAATGCCATTACAATCGCGGCCCATTCTGCCGCCTGAACAGCCTCCGCTGGTGCCACCGCCGCCACAATTTAGCCAATCCGACATTGGGGGCGGAGGAAATGCCCAAATGGTCATCAAAATAAATAGTCATTACCTAAAGGGCCTGCTTAAGACAATTACCGGTCAAATTCGAAAAGTTTTCGGATGGATAGGTCATCCATCCCGAAAGAGGTGAACAGAGAACCCATCAAAATGTTTGGGGCGGAGTAGACAGAACTCTTATAGATTGAGACGCATTTGACCCTCTACCGCTGTCAGTCTTCCTTTCGCCCGCCCTTATAAATGCCAAAAATTAACTATTTAAGCCCTTCCGTCAACCAATTCCCTATGATCAACAGCAAATGCAAGGCACTCACTTTCCTTTCTCCGCCCAGCAAAATTCGCACATTGGTCAGTGTAATGAAAGGATTTAATGAATTAATTTTCATCAAGAAAAGATGGGTTCTTGACTATTTTTGCGATTTTAATCATTTTTCGCATTTTTGGGAAATTTTCTTATTGAAAAAGCAATAAAAAGTTGATAAGGCACCCTGGCCTTCTTCCGTGGAATTTGAGATGAAACTTAGTGGGTTGGGTTAAGAGAAATTGATCCATATATCACAGGGTTCAGATCAGCCGAGCTCAATTTCAAAGTACATAAGGGGGAAAATTGCGAATTTCGTTATTTTTTATCCAAATGTTTAGATTTTTTCACCAAGCGGGGGGAGGGGGGAGGCGGTGCCGATAGGCGCCGCCGGGAAAATTTTTGAGAATTTGGGTCTGATCTGCTAATGGATTTTGGCTTAAAAATTAACATTTTTTACATTTTTGGGCAAAAAACCGTTTTCAAAGTACATCTTTGGAATAAAGTATGCCTTCAAATTTTCAAAGCATGAAAGCCGAAAATAAAGTACGTACTTTGAAATAAAGTACGAATCCGAACCCTGATATATCATAATATTACAATTTTTCAAGCTTTTCCATTTTTTTCTCAGGTGACGCGAATTTTCTGGGCAGTCCAACCGCGGGCTATTTGAGTCCCTCGTCAGGGCCCGTCGAACTCGGTCCAACTCAGAACCAACACCAACAACAACACCAGCAGCAAAACTTTCAGCAACAAATGTCATTAAGCGAATTAGGCACTTTGTCAGCAGCGGGTGGCGCAGGAGAGCCGGGCATTTTGCGCAATTTTCAAGGCGACCAATACACAGATGGACAGCGAATTTTGGTGGGTAATTGGGGATAATGATTCGGGTAGCAATAGATGTGAGGCTTTAGTCTCATTCCAGCGGGGACACCCGTAGCTTACATTATTAGTAAATCACACCTAGATTTTGTCAAAATTTCCCTGGCGGCGCTTATGGCAATGCCGGCAACTTTTCGCCGCCGCCCCTCTCATTATAAAATTTTGTTCTTTTTTAATTCTGGCAAAAAATAGAGGAAAATGAGTCTTTTTTGCCCGCGAAATGAGGTTTTTAAAATTTTTTAGCTTGCCTATAGTAATAAAAAAGAAGCGAAAATGGCAAAAATTTCACAATTTTATTCCTTCATTTTTTGGCAAAATTATTACGCCAAAGGAAACACGCGAAATGAACGGACCCTTTTTCGAACGAATTGGCGGCGAGCCGAACTATGGGGGAGGAGGAGCAGAGAATGAACCGCGGAAGGAATACAAAAGCGAAGAAAAGAGCAATTAATGGACAAATAAACCGGCGGAGAGAAGTGACGCGGCAAATGAACATTTTACCCCTTTTTAAATATTTAAATCGCCACAATTTTTTTTTTGTTGTCAATTTCTCCAGCCCCACATCCCTTTTCTCCGTTTTTTGAAATTCATTCTCAGATAGATTTAATTCAAATTTCGCAGATTGGCTTTGATTGGTTAGTCCCCGTCCCGGCTTTTATTCATTTTGTTACAATTGGGGGGGGGGGGGGGGGGGAGGGGTTAATTAAGCGAGGGTGGGGGGAGACGAACTGATCAGCAGCAGCTGGTCACTGTTTGCATCGGTTATTGACTGATCAATAATAGACTCTCAAAATCTTGCTAATGACATAAATATTTGCTTCGGGCATTGTCTTAATTGACCGGAAGGAATGCATTTATTGCCAGAGTTTACTGAATCAAACTCTGATCAAATCAATCATGGCCTGTGAATTGGTTCTAGTTAGAGTTGATCAGTTTGATCATTGGTTGATTAATCTGCCGGGGCCAATTTTAATAAATTAACCCTAAGATTTACTGATTGGTTTCTGATGTTCCAAATCTATATCACCTCATACGAGAGCATTTTGGGTTTCAGGCCGAGACAAATGGTGAGAGAAAAAAACGTAAAAATTTCAATAAAAAAAGGATATAGTATAGTTCAGGTCCCGGTCCAAAAGTTGATAAAAATGGTCTCATTCAATCTCAAATGATCTCTAATCACCATAGAAAATAGTCCCGAGGTGCGGAAATTCCAAAAAACCGGGTTTTGAAGCAGTTTCAAAATGCCGAAATTAGATGCAAATATAAGCAAAAAACGGTTGTAAATTAAAGGTTTACTAGCAAATAAGGTATCAAACGAGAGCTCTAGCTTAGAAAAAGCGAGCTAGAGGGTGGAAAAAGTGATCAGGCGAGATTTGAGAACCAGACATCTGAGTCCCTGTGAAAATGCACACTTCAGTACCGTAACCCAAAACTAGGGAACTGATGCGAACTAGAGGGCTGATGTAGTGAACTCAAAGGGGACTTTGCCAAAGCACCGCACACTCGACTACGGCGGCCAGTAGTAGGTGGGGCGCCGCTCGCTCGGGCGCCCCACTACTTGCCCCGTCTTCGCATGCTCGCTATTAGTGATGTTCGAGACCGAAAATTTCCCGAGACTCGAGACTCGAGACCGAGACTTGACCCCGAGACTCGAGGCCGAGACCGAGACTTGACCCCGAGACTCGATACCGAGACCGAGACCAGAAAAAACCCGAGACTTTTCTCGAGTCGAGACCGAGACCGAGACTTTTTTTCAAAAATTTTTCTTACGCACTTAAAAAAATTAAAAAAAAAACTAAAATCATATAAAGGTCTGTGGTGAATAATTTCAAAATTTTTCTTGTGGCGCCTATCGGCACCACCGGATCCCTTTTTGCTTATGTTTTCTAAAAATGTATCCAAAAATTCCACAAAAATTGGGCTTCTTTGGAGCTAAATCTGTATCTGTTACAAAATCAGACATTAAATTTCCAAAAATTCCCCGGTGGCGCCTTTCGGCACCACCGGCCCCCTTTTGCCTTTGGGTTTCTTAAAATTTACTATATAATTCAACAATTTTTGCGCACGCCTATTGATAAAAACAGGTGAAAAGTAATGATGAATAAGTTATTTAAATGGTTTTCACGTTTTTCACACTGAAGAATTGGCAACATGACGATTCGTCCGGCAACGATTCGTCCGCCCATCCAAAAAAGTGCCAAAAACATAAAATCACTTTAAATTTTTGTAGTTTTTCTTTTGGCATTTTTTATAAGTTCTCTTATTAACTATGTCAGATGTTAAAAAATTGAAAAAGTTTTATGTTTTTGGCACTTTTTAGCCGGGCGGACGAATCGTCTTCCGGATGAATCGCACGGCAGCGGAAGAATTGGCTTAAAAAATTACCCATTTTTTGCCTTATTTTGAAAATTTTAGCCCGGTTTTTGCCCTATTTTCGAACTTGCACGCCCGGTTTTTGGGTTTGCCAAGGACACCCCTGTCCCCCTGTCCCCGGCGGTGCCGATAGGCGCCGCCGGGAAAATTTTTGAAACTTGGATGTGATTTAAGAACACTTTTTGAAGAAAAAATAAATGAAAATTTAAATAAAATTAGCATTATGTCTTTTATTTATTCAAATTTAAAATTCAACCTAATTTAATGTTTTGCTAGCTAACGAAAAGCCAATCTTTAGGGGTGTAAGATAGTCTCGTTTTTCGAGACTAAAAACTCGAGACCGAGACCGAGACCAGAAAAACCCCGAGACTTTTCTCGAGTCGAGACTCGAGACCGAGACTCTCGAACATCACTACTCGCTATTGGCGGCCGCACCGCGGCCTCTATAACTCCCTTTTATTTGTATTGAGTCATCAGTTTGGGTTACGGTACTGAAGTGTGCATTTTCACAGGGACTCAGATGTCTGGTTCTCAAATCTCGCCTGATCACTTTTTCCACCCTCTAGCTCGCTTTTTCTAAGCTAGAGCTCTCGTTTGATACCTTATTTGCTAGTAAACCTTTAATTTACAACCGTTTTTTGCTTATATTTGCGTCTAATTTCGGCATTTTGAAACTGCTTCAAAAACCGGTTTTTTGGAATTTCCGCACCTCGGGACTATTTTCTATGGTGATTAGAGATCATTTGAGATTGAATGAGACCATTTTTATCAACTTTTGGACAGGGACCTGAACTATACTACACCCAAAAAAAAATTTTCAAAAAATTTCTCCCTATAAATATGCAAGAAAAAAAAAAAATTTTATTCACATCAAATGGAGCAGAACATTTTGTCGTAGAAGGCCAATAGACAGAAGAAAAAGGCGGTTATCAATGAAAAGAAAAAGAGCAAAAGACGGTCGAGTGAATTGGCGAGGAATTCCCACTCGAGTGCACACCTGAAGAATGGGAGGGGCATCAGTGGGTAGATTTAGTAATTAATCTTGGACCAATAAGATCAGAACACTGATCAGAGCTGGTTGGACGCAATCAAAAAATAATAATTTTTTGGCTGATCAGTTGCACCGGAAAAAACTCTTTTTGTAGAAACTTGGTAAAATTAGCAAAAATGATTGGACAAAGCCCTTTTAGGAAAGCTAATTGCCGAGACCGTAAAAGTTGTACCCGTATTTTCAACTAGTGAATGTTTTATTGATGATGAATTTTGATGATCAGCCAGCAACTGACCAAGTGTCTGTCTGTCTGATCAGGGTCAGGGTGTCGATAATACCGCATTTGGGCGGCATTTGCCGTTTTGGCCCTCTCCGCCGTCTTTTTGGGGTTTGCCGTCTTTTTGAGTTTTTCAGATTTAACGAGGAATTCGATAAATATTTTTTTATTTTGCTCACTAACAAACTTTATATTCTCTCAAAATTAATTTTGTATTTTTGAGAGAAAATCTGTTAACAAAATAACCCAAAATTGCAACCGGCGGCGCCTATCGGCACCGCCTCCGCACCCCCACCCCCCCCCCCCCCCCCCTCCCGCGCTTGGTGAAAAATTAATCATTTGAACAAATTGTTCACTATTTATGCGCGTTTTTATAATGCCGTCTTTTTTGCCGTCTTTTTGATGTAGTGAGACCGACACCCTGATCACCTGATCAGGGTCCAATTGGCTTACCTCCTCATCAGCTTTTGCCGCTTCACCAGCCGTGGGTTGGGCCCTGTGCCGAACACCGAATGCCGTGACTGGCGCAGTTGCCGTTGCAATTGGTACAATTCGGCCTTGTGCTGTCCGAACACGCCCTGTGTAAGTGATTGACAAAATTGGTAAATGTGATTTCCCGACAGTTCTTCAATCTTTGTCTTGGTCAATTCAACTTCCGATCACCAAAATTATTCCATGAATGCGACTGCGATGATCATTGATTGCCTAGTGATCGTTCTCGGCCAATTCTCAATTCAGTCACTACTGTCTTTTCCACTCTCCATTACTTCCCTTATGCCTTTCCGATTATTCAAATTCTCAATCACGGAAAATTCCCTCCGTTTGTTAGCCGATCACCAAATGGTGCCCCGTCACCTAGGCTTTCCTGATCAGTCGCCCCCCCCGCGCCCCCCCCCAAAAAAAATGCTATGTTCGGCAATTAGACTCTTTCGAAAATTGGGACTGCTGGTGAATATTTTTTGTCTCCGACAATAATAGTTCATCGCTTCCTCTCCAACCTGTGCCAAAAAGTCGGCAGCCTCCACAATGGTTTCCCTCCGGCGCCGTTCTCTGTCCACCGCTTGGCTCGCTTGCTCCGCCGCTTTGCGCGTCCGTTCCGCCAATTCGCGTTCCTGCCGAAGCAGTTCCGTGGTGAAAGGATGCCGGAAAAGGGCGAACAGCCAACGGAATCGAAGCAAAAGTGGCGAATGGCAAATCTGACGGGGCGGGGACGCCATTTCAATGCCCTGAGGCAAACCCTCGTAAAATGAATTTTGAAAATAAACCGAAGCAAAACCCTAATTCATGGTTGTCTATTTTTTCCGAAATTCAAAACGCAAAAAAATCAGAAAATTTTGAACTCGAAACGAAATTCGCCCTCTGATTCGTTCGGTTCCCCCGCGCCCCCCCCCCCCCCCCCCCCTCTTCCCTTTAGTCCCTTGAAATATGCCGGTTTGGGTATCGTATCGAAGCCTTAACGTTTCTAAAGCGGCACCACTCGCTTTACCTGCTGCTTTCTTTGCGGCACATTTTCACTTTTTTTTTCCTCTTCCGCCGGCTGCCCCTTCTCCTCCCTCTTCTTCTTCACCAGTCCACATTCCGTCCACAGTTCGTTCAAATTCGAAGGCGGTTCCAATACCAATGCACCGAACCACGGATTGATAACCATCTGAAGGGGGTAACGAACTGTTATTGCTGGTCCAATGGTAGCCAAACAATTGGATGCCAAAGCATTCATTCCTAATACATTAATGGCATTGGTCAAAGTGCCAAAGGTTATGGTAGAAAAATTGAAGGGAAAAATATCAAAACGAAATTGCCATTTGCCCTGGTAACCTTTTGTTAGTGTTGTCAGACCTAGCCATTTCAAGGGATGGGTGGAGAGGCCCCGAAATTTTGACATAAAGGAAAAACAATAGCGAAATTTAAAAGGAAAACTTTCCTATGAAAAAATAGACAAAAAATATTACTTTTTTAAAAATGAAAAAATTTCGTTATTTTCTTGCATTATACTTTAATATTTTACATTTTTTTGTTTTTAAACTTTCAAAGTTCAATTGTCGAAAGCATATGGACCTGGGATGGGACGCGGATTTTGGCCAGGCGGATTTATGTAAGAAAGTTTACGCAGGAGCTAAACTTTGAAATTTTGCAGTATGGTAGATCATAATTGTGTTGCAAACTCCAAAACATTCTGATCACTTCGAACGGAGTTACAAACATCCGCCTTTTTTCCGCGATTCGCGATCCGCCTCCCATCCCTGATATGCACCAGGGATGGCGACGATCTATGATTTGAAAAACCGGAAATCGGAAAACCAAAATTTCAATGCCCAAAATTTTATCGGAAATCGGAAAATCGGAACTCCGGTCCCAACAAGATCGGAAATCTGAATTTTTTTAATACAAAATCACTAAACTTCCTGATTTCTTATACAAAATGCCTAATTTCAGAATTATTTCTTCATTTTTAGTCTTTCTAATAAAAAAATGTCAAAAGACATTATTTTTTATACAATTTTTTTCTGTAAATTTTTTTCATTTTATCTTAAAATTAGTAAATATTCTTAAAAATGAGGCTCAGGAATACTTCAAAATTAACCATTTTTGAGCCATTTTTGTTAATAAATGTAAAAGAAAATTTTATAAAATTTTCCCGGCGGCACCATATTTTTCGTTACCATTTAGGGCACTTTAGCTTTTTTGCTTAGAAATTAGACTTATTTTAAATTCGAAAAGGGAAGGGTAAGCGGTGCCGATAGGCTCCGCTGGAAAATTTTTGAAAATTTGAGTGGTTTTTGGTAACAAACTTATGCACAAGTAAATGAGTAATTTGACGAATTTTTGAGATAAACTTAAAGAACCCCTAGACAATGGGTGTCCGGTGGTGCCGATAGGCGCCATCGGTGGAAATTTTGAAAATTTATGGCCTATTTGTTAACAGATTTTCCCCAAAAAAGGTTAATTTTGGGTCCTTTTATTGAAAAATTCCACAAAGGATTTCAATGTCCGGCGGTGCCGCCGGGAAAATTTTAATAATATTAAAGAAATTGCTTCAAAAAATTGGAAAACCGTAAATTTTCTTATTTTTAACCTCAGATTAAGAAATAAGAACAAAGGGCTGAAAAAGAAACACCTTAAAATTGCGTAAAAACATTTGTTTAAAGAAAAATTTTTCATAAATTCATTTTGTCTGTCTACCAAATTGTCCTCCAAAAGATCGCTTCTTAGGGGTGTATTAATCGTGTAATCGTGGCAAAATACGACTACGATTATACGATTACGATTCGCGACAGCCCTGATATGCACTATATAAAAAAACTTCAATTTTCTTCGGGTTCCACTTTCGGTTTCCAACTCCAAAGACCAACATTTCGGCCTATTTTTTGAAAATTTATTTGCCTTTAACTGCACAAATATATGAAATGTCGAATGCCATTTTGATAAAATGCGCAATTTAAGAAGCAAAACTTGCCTTGAGCAGCGAACGAGGCAATGGCTGAAGGCGCGATTTTCGGGAATGAATAAACAGCACAACGGTGGCAAGAATAGTGCCGAAAACAATGACGAAAATGATGCCCATGTAATACCTTTGGAGAGAGAGGGAGGGGGACAAGTGAAAAAAAGGAAAATCAAATAACAAAAACAAACCATCCCATCAAAGGCACATAGTTGGAAGTGTTCGGCATTTGGTTGGTCACCATCAGAAGCATCAGGGACATGGTCAGCAACTGAACGGGAAAGCAGCAAAAATGTTTTTAAAGATTTTAATAATTTTAAAATATTTTTAAATTAAAATTTAAACTATGAACAGGGCGTGGCCTTAGATGCACAAATTCGATGGATACGGTGTTACTAAGAATTTCGTAAAAAATGGATGTTAATTTTTCGAAATTCCCGTATTCCATGTTGGAATTTTTAAATGCCAAAATTTTGAAGGACGGGGACGAATTTTGGGTGGGCGGGGGGTCGGAAAAATGCCTGAAAAGGTCGCAGATTCTGTATCGAGGCGTCGGGCACTCGTCTTATGATTTGAAATCGAGCTCTGGTACCTTGGCAATTTTGCCGCTTTGTCCCCCTCCCCAAATATAGGCCAGATGGGGTGGCACCATACTGCTAACCGTGTTGATGCCCAAGTACAGCTTCTCGTCCCGTTCCGAAGTGCTTGAGGATGGTGTGAAGAAGCCGATCACCGCCACCACAGTGATGATGGATGTTGGCACGACCAAATTGACAATGTAATACAACGGCTTTCTGCGGATCACCAAGTGGGCGTACAGCATGGCCCATGGCCTTGCGCAACATTTGAACTTTAGCTGAAGAACAAAATGGGCCAAAAACAAATAATATGTGGCGACCAAAGAACAATGGTCAGATTGGCAATCTCTTGGAACAAAACAGCATAAAACCGGGACGGAGTTATCTTGACGTGGCCATATTGTTGCGAGTATTTTCAGAAATTCATCGACAATGCCAATAGGAATCGCGGGTAGGAAGCCATGTCAAAAAAAACTCGGGCCAAGCGGGGCGGTTCCGACAAAAGCATGAACATATCCAAAAGCTCGCGGAGCATGACTCGTGAAGCATAATTAAAAAAAAAAATCAAAATGACCCAGCAGAGAACTTCAAATTTCAACACAAAGATCAAAAAAAAAAACTCAAAGATCAGCAGAAAGTCACCACACCAATACTCATTGTGATTGTGCTCAACCAAGTCTCAATACATAACTCATAGAACAAATACCAAAGCTCAAAGAACGGAACCAAAAGCCCAAGGAAAAGCGCAGAGTACGAAATTGGTCAAGCAAAGAGACCAAAAAAGAGCAAAGAACTCAAAAGCACAAAGAACAAGACCAAAGGAGCTCAAAGTACAAGACCAAAACTCAAAGGACAAAATCAAAGGGCTAAAAGTGCGCGAAATTCGCCGCCTTCTCCTCGCCCCGCCCTCCTTTTTTGAGGTGCACCCACCCTGGAGCGATTGCTGGAAGCAGATTAGTGCTTTATAACCAGAGGTCGCATTTGTCCTTATTTATAAGGATTGTCCTTATTTGAGCATAGGATCCTTATTTTGTCCTTATTTCTTACTCTGAGGTAAAAAAAAATTAGAAAAATGGTTGTTTTTTTACAATTTTTTGAAGCGATTTCGTTATTATTTTTCAAAATTTTCCCCGGCGGCGCCTATCGGCACCGCCGACCCTTCCTTTTTCGAAATGGAAAATGAAAAGTCTTATTTCAAAGCCTAACACCCAAAAAATTATTGCCATAGGGAACAAATATGCTACAAACAGTTGATATTGTTGAATAAAAATGCTTTTAAAGCTTTGGAATCATGTTTTAAAAAATGTCCTTATTTTCGACCTCAAATCCTTATTTTTAACCAGCGATGTCCTTATTTCGGGAAAGTTTCAATGCGACCTCTTTTTATAACTTCTCTCAAAAACAACAAGTCAAAAAATGAATTTTTGGCATTTTCTTGGCTATAATTTTATTTTATTTTAAAAGCTACCGAATGATACTGCTTAACGGGACCACCCAGTTCGGCGCGACAATAACTTTTTTAATTTTCGTTCAAATTAAACAAATTGGATATTATTCGAAAGCGCTTGACTGGTCTATCAATGTGCTAAATTTCAAAAAATTTTGAAAATACATAAAAAAAAGTTATGGCCAAAAAACCTCAAAAAATGGAACTTTTCTGGATAATTCGGCGCAACAGGTCATAACTTTTTATACATGGTTGGATTTTTTGGTTTTTTGGCAAGATTAATGCAGCACATATAGAGCTTTCTGATGATACCAATTATATTTGAATTGGCAGATTTAGAAAAAAGTTATGGCTTCTCAAAGTTGGCCGCGCCGAACTGAGCTGCGCCGAACTGGGACCGACGACCCCTGCTTAAATGTTTAATTCTAAAAGAAGTACATAATAGAGCGTTAAAGTGTCCCATATGGTATAATACTAATAATGTTTGATTTAGTTGACAAAGAAAAAAGTTATTGGCACGCGCACGAAAAAGGCACCACCCCAATTTTTACCGCTAACACTCACTTCTTCGCGTCGAAAGTCAAATGATATGAAAGTCCATTCATCATCCGCAACATAATTTTTCATGTTTACGGTAGGACGTGTGTAATGGTAGTCAATTGTTGCCATGTCATGGGTCCATGAGGAGATAATAAACGAACAATTCTGTGGGGGGGGGGTGATTGATCACATTGCCTTAAGTGACCGATCATCAACTACCAAGGAACTAATCAGTATGAGCATTTAATTTAAATATCTAAATGCCCATGAGATGGGTTGTCAATTTACGACTTATTTGAAACCAAATTAGTCCGAACCCAAATTGACTTTCTCGTTTTTATGGCGCCGAAACGCAAAAAAAAAAAAACCCGGAATTTTTTTGTTACCCGAATCAAATTTCTCGGCTTTTTGGTTCGGTCAAGTTTCAAAAAGTTAGCCCTAAGTATGAGCGATCAGCCCAATTAAATGCTGATCAGTTTGTGTCGGTCTGTCTGTCACCTGCTGGTCGTAGGGAAAGAATCGCCTGAACAAAAACCGAATTAACTGATGAGTCATGGCAATTTATTTGGACCCATCCCATGCCCTCCCTCTTACACGTTCATTTTGCAGCTCAATTTGTAAATGGCGGGGAACATCAGCTGCACCGCGGCACCACGACCATCATTCTGTGGGAGATCATTTTTATAAATTTATGCTTTGCTTTTAATGCTCAATTTTGCCTAATTGGCCTCTTTTATTACCCCCTAATTAGCTCAATTACTCATTTTCCCTGACATAATTGGCAGCGTACCTTAAATGGCTTAAGTTATACCGCCCCTCCTCCTCACTCTTAATTTGGTCCCTCTAATTGACTCAGACCCGTTTCCCATTGGGTAATTAATTAATTCTCCAATTCCGGGCCTTCTTTTTCTTTTTATTCCTCCCAATTTTCTGACCTTTTCTTATCTTTTCCCCCTCATTATCCGTCCCCCTTAATTTGTCACTCATTACACTAATTACTTCCCCCCCCCTTTTTTTCCCACCCGCCAATGTCCTGTCTCGACGATGGCGTTCATCACCGCTTCACTGTTCTTCTTGTCCATGTTGCCCGAATTGTACAGCACCGTGTCCGGAATCCAAATGTCCTTTTATGGCAAATGGACGAATAAAATCATTGGCCTAATCTGAAACTGACTTCGTATGGCACAATAGTTCTGTTGAGCAGCTCATATTCTGCAAAAAAGCTGACAGTAACTGATAACAGTTTAATAAATGAGATCATTAGGATCGGACAAGTGATATCGCCGGGATTTGCCGGGGAATTAATCGGGACCCAAAATTCAAAGGTACAAAGACGGGATATATATATTAATGAGGCCAAAATCAGCCCGACAATGCGTTGTCCGATCCCTTTGACTCCGATCATAAACACATTTACCTCTCGGGTCCCAGTCCAGGAACTATAAAATGGAAAAACGGCGGTTTTTGTTGAAAAAATAAATCAGGCCAAGGCTAAAAACACTCGGCTTACCTCGTCATACCAATCTTGGACCTGCATGCAAAATGACAGAATTGGTAAACATAAATATGCCATATTTCACTTACCATCCACACATTTGCGGTGATCGTCTGCGAACGTTCGTCCTGTGCAATTATTCTCATTTTTTTTTTTATTTGTGTCCCCCCATTTTTTGATCAGTTATTTCAGCTACCCTCCAAGCCCTCTTTGTAATTTTGTCCCATCTCTCCTTCGGCTTCTTTCATGGTGATCTCTCTTTCTGATCAGTTTCTTTTTTTCCCCTCTCCATCTCTTCTTATTGTTGTGATCGGGTTCTTCCTGCCGATTTCTTCCATTTTGATCACTTTTTTTAGCTATTCTCCCAAGCTCTGATCACATTTGCCCATTGTCCCCCCTCTCCGCTTTTCCCTCTTTTCCTTTGCTGATCAACCCCTTTTTTCCTTTCACCTCACCACTTCCAACAGCTGATAAAGGCTCATGCTGACATTGACCCGTGTCGGCATCAGATAGTTTCGCCGGGGATGAACTGTGTTAGGGGGTTAGAATAAATTGGTAATGCTCATTTTTTCTCCTGCATTTTTGCTTACTTACATAAATGGCATTATGATTGCGTAAATTTTGAAATTTTACACCTCCTTTAAATGAATAAATAGCCTTTCATTCTGCAAAATTTCAAATTTTACTAAGATTATGAAGCATTTTACAAAAATACTCCATGTCAAGGTCAAGAAGGAAACAAGTGGAAATAAAACTTGGACTTTAAAAGGCATTTTGGTTAATTTTAAAGAGAGATAGATCCAGAAAATCCAAAATAATCAATGGCCTAGTACTAATTAAGAAGTGCAAAACTTAAAAATTTTACCGTCAGTTCAAGCCGAATGAGAAAATATTTGTCAATAAATAATATAAAATATTCTCTAATTATGTATGACTATTGTTTTTTTTTTCAACTGCCTTTGTTATATCCTTTCGTATATGTTTTGATCACTCACTTTTTTTGGTTTGATTACTCTCCCAAATCGTACATAATTCTTCCTAATGACTTTTCATTTTTCATTTTCGATTTTCCCTTACCCGTCGTCTCATAATATTGCCGGTTCACCAATTCTTCGATCAGTCGTGCATGTGCTGTCATCATTTCCCTCTGTTCGTTTGTTTCGGAATCGTTTTTCTGGAAAGTGTTCAGCCATTTTCTCCCCATTTTCCCTTTCTCCTCACCATGCCCATTTTCGACTTTCGTTTCCAAATGCCCGAACTGTTCGGCGCTCGGCCCGTCCGAAGGGCGATCGACCGAAGTCGAATATCGTCGATGGCACTGCTCGATGCAATTTCCTCCTGTGTGCACGTGCCAAATATTATTAACAGAGTGAGCAAGTGATTCCTGATCAGGCCAAAACTGCTGATCAATGACCACCATTTAGGGGGTAATACCGGGCATCAGTGATCAAACCAATATCGGTATCACTGTTTAGCTGGTCATCGGCTCTTACCAGGGATGGCGCCGATGTCTAATTTCAAAAATCGGAATTCCAATGAGCAATTATTTTTTTTTCGCAAATCAAAAACGGCGCCATCTCTGGCCTGTATTATAAAGTTTCAAAGTCAATTTTTTTATGGGATTTAAGCCAGTGATAGCTTTTTAACCATTGATCACTTCTGTTTTATGAGAATGCCGACTCGTTAGTGATCAACGGCTAATCTATGTAGTGATCAGCAGAGACAATACCAATAATCGGTTACTTGAAGGTGCCGATAGCCCCAGGAGTGCGTTTCGGTGGCAATTCGAATCTCACGGCCTATCTTTTCAAATTGTCGTTGACGAAATTCGTCACTGAATGATGGGAAGAATGGAAGAAGGGCCAACGACAAAGTGAGGCGGATAAGCATTCCTCAACAACGTCAGTGGGACGGACGGGCGGAGGGAGGGGAGAGAGTGCGCGAGATTTTGACGACGGCACAGACGGACTGATTAAAGTCAGTCACTGATCAAAAATGGGGAGACAAAGGGACGAGGGCAAAGTGATCAGAAGCAACAGCGAACATCGACTGATCAGAATATTCAAAACAAAACCGAAATAATAGACATGAGAATAACTTATCAAACAATAAAAGTGATAATTTTGCTGCTTTTTGGTGGCATTTGCTGTCATTTTGAGAGTCTGTTTACTATTTTTTATCCCATTTTCATTTTGCCATATTTTAATATGTTTAATTATTTTTTTTTGCCAAGATCGAAAGCCAAAGGAACAAAACCAAGCAATTTCTCATATTGAAATGATAGTGAAATAAAATTTGGACAGAATAAAAGGAAAAGCCGACAAAAAGACGCCATTCTTTCATTAAGTAAAATTATGGAAATGAGTCAGAACAAAAAAAAAAATGGGAGGGGGGGGGAAGGGATGGAAAGGACATATTCAGTGTATTACTTTCAGGAAGAAAAGTGGTGCCGGGGAAAATCGATGCCAACATGGAATGGGAGAGGGAGCAGAAATGCCGGAAAGGACAAAAGAGCAAAAAAATAGGTGGGGCAAAAGGGGGGGGGGGAAGAGGGGCAGGAGGGGGTCATTGGAGGATGGGCGGGGGAACCCCTAGGCGGAAGGAAAGCATGTAAACAAAGTCCAGAGACGAAGTTTGAGCGTGAAGAGAGCCTCGAGAATCAAACTGAGTCAGACATGATAAGAGAGGGTGGTATCGAGTCTTTTTGGCCAATATTTTGGCCACGGCATTCGATTTGCCATTTTTCAGAATTTTAACCGTTTTATTGGCGGCGGGGGGGGAGCGAAAGGGGTGAAGGGATTTTTCTGTTCCAATGTAATTGACTTAGTCCTTCCAAAAAGCTGAATAATGTTCCCGTCGGTCCTTTGCCGCCTGAGGATTGATAAAAAAAAAATGGGGGTGGGACGGGGGTGGACTAGTAAATGGAGCAAATAGAATTGCAAAATAGGGGGAGCAAAGGGCGCCGGGGGGGGGGGGGAACACAATGGCACCGCAAAAAACGCGAGCGGACGACCACAAAATTGGATGAGAAGCCGACCCGGTGGGAAAGGCGTCAAATAATTTTATGCTTTCAATCTCACACAATTCAACAACAAAGGAAAAAGTTCGTCACCGTCACTAATTGGTCCCTCCCCTCTCTCTGCCTTCCTCTTCCTCTCTCTAAGATGTTTTCTTTTTCTTTTCCGTTTCATGTTTACTCTCTTTTCTCCCTCTCCTCTTCCATGATTTCCTCTCTTCCTTGGTTTCTCCCTTTCTCTTCTCCCTATGTCTTCTTTCGTTCCCTTTTGCTCCTCTTCCTCTCTCTATGTTTTCCTTTTTCTATCGGCTTTCTTTCCTCTTTCCCCCCTCCTTGATCACTTTCTTTCCCCTTTTCTCTCTCCTTCCCTTTTCCTCCCGCTCATTTATTTTTCTTCCTCCTCCTCTTACTCTTTTCCTCTCATGGATACTCTCTTCCTTTTGCTGCATCTTTCGCTTTCTCTTCCTCCCTATCCCTTCATTCCTCTTTCTCCTCCTCCTTCTCATCTCTTTTTCCCATTCTTTTCGTCTTCCTCTTCTTCCTCCTCTTCTTCCCGAATGAGTGCCTTCGGCACTACCGCCGTTTCGTCCACCAACTCGGAACTGTTGCTGCCGTTGTCCTCCGCTTCCTTTGGCACACAATCGGCCAGCCGTATTCTCGGATAGTCAAGCATCTGTTCAAAGCAAAAAAAAAAAAGGAGAATAAATTGGGCCGGACGACCAAAAAGGTCTTCGAATCGGTGCGTTTCAGGTTTCCCGGACCAATTTTCGACAAGCCGAACTGCCGACCCATGGCTCCCAGCACAATCCGACAGTGAATAAAATGAATGAATTGGTCCGTTGTCTAAATTCCTGATCGGCATTTCGAACCTGACAGGGATTCGCTTTTTCCTATCACAAATTTCCATGCCGTACTCATTTATTCCTCTCCCTGTGCCGTTACCATTGCGGTTGTTCCATTGGCACTGATTTGTCCCTCGTTCCGCTTTTTCCATGCCGTATAGCCCAGGCATGCCTTGTGCAATTTCTTCACCAATTTTGGCGCAATTATTTTCGTCACATGATTTGTCAACCAATTGGGCAATTTTCCTGCAACAATTTGTTCTAAGAAATCTGTGAAAATTAATAGTCGTCAATGCCAAAGGGTAGGGTCCCATTTCGGACAAAAGAATATTAATGAAAGCCCCTTAAGGGATCGAAAGGGAAAAATTTAGTCAAAACGCAGTAAATTTGGCATGAATTCCACAAAAAAATAGAAAATGCCTCAAGAAAAGACATGAAATTGCCATTTTTCCATAAATGCCACCTTTTGGGTCCGCAAGGGTCACATAAGTGAATTGGCACCCCTTTCCGTCCTCAGAGGTGCGCATAAAATGCACTGTCAGATGGACAATGCCACGGACATGCGCTTTTGAGGGAGGAAACTTCTGTGAAAGGGGAGATGGAACTTGGCAATTTTAACTAATGAAGGTGAGGGGGATAAAGAGGGGAAGGAACAGTCGGGGGATGACAATTTTACGGAACATGACGAGACCAAGACACAAAACCGAGAGTTTTTCGAGTCGATATCCGAAACGGAGACCTAACAAATTTTATTTAATTTGAGTTTTTTTCGACTCGATACTCAAGACTTTTAAGTTCTTTGGCTTTGTATTCCAAGGTTGCCCGGTACATGGGCTTTTACTCGCCCATGCGTTGAGAAAGACTCTTTAGCGTGACGCCAAGTGCTCTCAATTCTGTTGGTGTTGATTGTAGGGTCATCAGGGTCAACAAAATGGATTGAGTGGTTCACTTGGAGATGGTTGAAACCTTCCTCCGACAAACTTCTGTACGCCTTCCAACAATCACTGACAATGATGCTTCCTGGTAATATCCACTTTTTTATAAGTGGAATAAGAGTGGCGGCATCCCTTCAATTTTATTAGTCAGTCAGCAAATTTTATTTTTATCCCTACCTATGTTTCACTACTTCCATAAACACTCGTCCTGACTCCCTCTCAAGCCCCCCAAATACCCATACTCCCTCAACGGGGTGACCGCGCCAATATTTCTTTTTTCCAAATTTGCTTTCATCAATTTCCACGTGCCGATTTGGCCCGCCGACTTGTTTTGGGGATTCGACAAAAGCCCGCAAGCAAACTTCCCGGCAATATGAAGACCAATTAACGCAAGCACTATAATCCATTTGCAGTTCATGTACAATATCAATTAGTTTGTGTCCACGGCACCACATATGAGCAAAGCCGAGCATCTGAGTGATAAAAAACTAACTAGAGGCCGCGGAGCGGCCCGCCAATGGCGAGCATGCGGAGACGGAGCAAGTAGTGGGGCGCCCGAGCGAGCGGAGGGTTGCGAGCGCCTGGTTAAGGTCGGGCCGAAGGCCCGACCTCAGGCGCGAGCAACCCGGAGCGAGCGAGCGGCGCCCCACCTACTGGCCGCCGTAGTCGAGTGTGCGGTGTCTTGGCAAAAATTCAACTAACTTGGAACATTGACAAATTACTTCCGCCCCCAAAGCCTTCCATTTTTCCAAAAAAAGTGCCATCCCGAATGCTTCTTTTGGTGTCACATTGTACGTATGCAGCTTTTGCTTTCGGTTGATATTTTGCGCGACAGCGCCAAATGAATTTTTCAGCTGCAGCTTTATGCGAATGTATTTCCATAGGCGAATTGCAATTTGGACAAGGTTTATGTTTTGGGATTAATTTGAAATCGATTAGGAATTCAAGAATTTGTTCCGGATTTTTGGAGAGATCGTATAGCTGGATTAAATTGATCATTTTGGATGTTATTTAACTGATGTGAATGGCCAATTCCTTGTTGATGCCCCTTTAGTTCCGCCCTTTCCACCCCTTTAGCATTTCCTCGGCCCAACCGATATTTGAAATCAAACGGCGCATCGCAAATTTGCATTTTTTTTATCGTCTTTTGACCTTTTATATGAATGCAGCACATTTTAACCATTTTTGGTGCATTTATAGAGAATGGACGGTTGAGTCCCAAGCCATTTTGCCATTTCAGTACCGGGTCTGTAACTCTTCAGGGAATGGTTTCCGCCAATTTTTTTTTGCGGATTCTTACTTTACAGACCGAGAGGAGTCGATTGGTATATAATTTGTTCGATTTGGAGTCTGGGCCCTATGAACCATATTTTCCCTTTTAAGCTTTGCTATTGGTCTTTGTTTTCCCTTCGTCATTTTTCATTTTTGCCTTACATCGTGCCACACTGAATGGGCCAGAATGTACTTCTCGGCACCGACATCCAACCAGGAACGACGCAGCACAAAGTCACGACTCCGAAAGGGCGGCAGACCGCCAACTGAACACGGCACGAAATGGCCAAACGAATTAATTATGTCCCTCCCTCCCCCCCCCTTCCCGTCGCGTACGGGCGTAATAGCAAATGTCGTTGTTCGGGTTCAAGAAGCCGACAGGCACTGTTTTCAGCATATGCTTGTCCCACTGCGATACGGTAACAAAAAAAAAAAAATTACGGTAGAGTCGGAGAGTATAAAAAATTTGGGTAGCACTCCAACCACGACAATCCGATCCGACGATTGATTATAATGCCAAATCCAACTTTTTCGATTGATTTAATAATGCCAAATCCAACTTTTTCGACTTTGTGAGTCCTTTTCCAACCCGCCCCCCAAAAAAAAATCGCACATCCGCCAAGGGTGGGGTGCTATCCTTTGTAAATGATAAGACTCACCTTTAACCGATACTCAGTGTCCTGGGTGTAAAATGAATGTGTTTGTTGGGAAAATTCGGTGAAACTTGAGACTCGAAAACCTTCGCAGATAGCTCGAAGAAAGAACTGAGTCCAAAACTCGAGACAAAATCAGCAGAAGAGGCGAGAGTTATATTCGACTCGAAATTTAAAAAAAAAAACTCCTCAAAAGCCCCAAATTTAGTTTTCGAGACTCAAATTTCGAGCCCATCGGGCACTTTAGTTCGTAATCCACCTGTAACATGTCGTAGCAAAGTGAGGCCGGCACGTCGGGGAATTCGCTGCGCGTTTTGATCATCTGCAGTGCCGACTGTTGTTGAGCGCCGTCTCCGGCGCTGGCGTCGTCCACACGGCGTGTCCACACGCGGGTCCGCTTCCGCTCGTACGCCAACGTCCAATCGGCATGGGCGTCGCACAATTCTCTGAATATTAAAACTCCATAAGCAATTGTTTAAACGGTAACAAAACGGGTCCGGCGGGCGGGTCAATTCAGCGCCATGACTTTTCGGCGCTGCCCACTTTTGAAAGTCATACAATTTTTCTTGTATAATTGGTATCCAATTTTAAGGCTCTATATATATAATTTGTAAGTGCATTATTAGCTTTCTAAACTAAAGAAAAATTCTCCCGCGTCTAAATGCCTGTTTTGTTAAATTTTGAGAATATGAAAAACGCCGAAATAGTCTGCGCTTAGCTGCGCGGTTCCCATCAAAAGTGACTATTACAGTAATCAAACTACGATAAATGCCAAAATATTAATGGAAACGTCTTGGTCATAAAACTATTAAATTTTTAGACTGAGGTATTCATTAGACATGTGTAAGAACCCACTTTGCGTAACGAAAATCGGCATCCTCCAACACTTCGACGGCATTCAGACGCATTGAATCGGACGGCCGAATGCCATTGACTGGCGGAATAACGACTGAAATGGTCTTTTGAGAAACGTACCAAACCCCGGTTGGGTTTTTCCCGGGTTTGGTATGGAATCCGGGGTTTTGACCATCGGATTTTTCCGCTTATTCAGAAAGATCCCACGGGTAAAAGTTCCCAACTTAAAATCCTGTTCCGTATCCACAAAAAACTCTTAATTACCTCTACTCGTGCCCATCGCTCTGTGCGAACTGTGGCAACACAAAAAACAACTCGTATCGTTGAAAAATTTTCTTAAAAATATATTTTTTCTATTTTACAAAACCTTTGTGCTGTAAATTTAAATATATATAAATAAAAGTAACTCATTAGCCAATCGGCATAAATTAAGTAAATGATAGGCGGAATAAAGTAAAGTAAATTGCGGAGGGAATGGGTGGGTGAGGGGGGTGGGGGTAGTCGGCTTTTGCTCCTCCCCGCTGTCTCTGCTTCACCCTTCACCGCCTCCCCTCTCCCCACCAATTGTGGTGGCATATTTCATTTGTGCCCAGCCCCCCCCCCCTCCCCTCGTGCCGTGCCGTCTCCTCCCTCCCTCCCCCCGCCCCCTCCAAATTTATGCCATTCCAAATGGCTATTGGATTTCGCTGCTGCCACTGCTGTTTTTGCAGCTTGAAAAGGCATTTAGAAGCATTCATTTTTTCTTTTTTCTTCATTCCAAAATATGCAGTAATGGAAAAGAGAATTATTCCAACAAAATTTTATGAGGGCAAATGCAATTTGAGAGAGACAATCGATGAGATTTAATTATACATTGGGGAGGGAAGAGGGGGTTATACATTTATTTTATTGGGACAATTTTTATTTTATGCAACGAATCACACATTTTCTCTAATAGAGACGCCCCCCCCCCCTCCGCCGGGTCTATTATAAATGAAGAAATTTTCCAGGAAGCCAGAGCTTATGGGGTCCTTTTCTCTGGTTATGTATAGTTTATTGCCACCAGATCATTCACTTTGAGAAGAAAATGGTGCCAGGAAATTGAAGGCACAAAAATTCTATAAGGTATTGAGCCGGATTTGAAGCCATCTTTGTTCAGCCCAGGTGCCGAGAAGAAGAGCGATCAGTTTCCGACATTTTCTCCGGAAACAATCAAAAAAAAATTAAAAATTCCGAAAAAAAACAACAACGAGAAACAACTAAATTCGATATGGATTAATGATGATGACAATGATGATGGTGTGTGTTTGGATGCTGAAAGAGAGAGGGGGGAAGAGGTTGGTTGGTTGGTTCCCACGCTTTTGCCACCCATTCGTCCGCAAATACACCGCCGACCGACGAATTTTAAATAATTCCATCAATCCATCCATCGGTGGATGAATGAATGAAAAGAATTGGATGAGAATGTTTGTGGATGCAGCACGCACATTGCACATGCAATTCAAACATCACACAATTCACATACAAAAAAGGGCAAATATTTTCTACAATAGAACAGGGAATTTCCATTCAACAGGATAACGATTCGGTTAATTTCACATGGGCAGAATTCCAGGATTTGAGGTGCATTTAAAAAAATCCATCATTTTTAAAATGACAAAGAAGATTCTATCGTGTGGGGCAGGGCTGAGACGCGGACGACAAAATTCCGCGGTCGCGGATCGCGGTTGAAACTTGCCGCGGTCGCGATACGCGAAAAAAAAAAACGTCGCGAATCGCGCCTCGCGGTCGCATCCCACCCCTGGTGTGTGTGTGGGGGGAATGTTTGGCGGTTCCGTTAGGCTCCGCCGTGGAAAACATTAAAAATCTGAGTGTCATTTGTTAACAGAGTTGACCAGAACAGTTACGAAGTTTTAGAGGAATTTCATTGGGATTTCAAAAATTCATAACCCAATAGGGGAATCAAACTTTATTTTTTGAAGAACGCAGATGACAATATTTCGGGAGAATCAGATGTGGACTTGGACCAAGAAAATTTTGTTGATGTCACCGGATGAATGAAATTGGGGATATGATTTCCTTTTTTATTTCTACAAAAATTTATTATAAAGTTTTAAACAATTTTTGACAATTTTTAATTAATTTGATAAGAAAATAGTCAAAAAACTCATAACATGCATGGGGATTGAACCTTCGCTCTCCATTTTATTTAACAGATCACTGAACCAAAAATTCTTGCAGTTTTTGAACTGGAGGCCCAAAATTGAGTCGGGTGTGTGAAACTCTTATTTTTGATTAAAAATATTTAAATTTAATTTTTTATAAATAGTTAATAGGAAAAGGCACTCGCACGAAAAGGCCCGATCCGTAAAAATGTTGCATTGCTTTTATTTGTTTTTAATCTAATATTTTTTTATTTTTCCTTTAATTTATCATTTTACTCGGAATATTAGTCTTTTTTCTGCTGACTTAGAAAGGCCTAAAAAAACGAAAAAATGCACTGGTAAAAATGGCGGAGTAAAAATTATTGAGAAAAATTGATTTATTTTGAACCTGACTGTAAGTTTTAAATTTAGTAATTTGTTTTTTTCTTTGAAAAAGGATGAAGGTTGGTGAATTTTTTAAATATATTTTGCAAATTTTCTGCCTTTTTTTTGTTGCCATTTTTCGTGCTTTTTTGGCGGTTTTTTAGACTAAAATTATTTTTGTTGGAAAATAGATACATTTTGTTTTTAAGAAGCTATTTTGCTTGCAAGCTTTTACTGCATTAGCTAACTGCACTTACAATATTGGTTCTTATGGAAAGCGATACGGAGGATTTAATTGATTTTGATTTCGACGCTTTGGGTGGCCGTTTTGGTTGGTTTGTGCGGGCGGACAATGAGGCACAGGAAGAACGGACTCCGTTTGATCGTCCAAAATTCTCGCATGTGATTAAAAAACAACTTAAAACTTGAAAATTGGAATTTCTCTGTTCTTCCCTTTCCCAGACCATAATTCTGCATAGTCTCTCTTCTGTATACACTTTGAAAATGGGACAAATTCAATTTGTTTTAGGCCCAGTTTTTAATCGTTCGGCGTTGATATGTTTCTTTTCTGTGATTCCATGAACGACCTTTCTTAAGGTGCTCCAATTGCTCCCCTTTTTGTGCCGTTATACGCTCTTTTGGATTCGCAATGTCTTCAATCGCGAGCGCCTATTCATCGACATTTTTTACCCCTTCCGCCATTCTCCGTATACCGCACTGCCTTGCGGCGCGATTGGTGCCGGTTCAATTGGCCGTGATTTTCGCGGCGCTTTTTGTCGCTTCAATTTGCGGCCCGGAATTGTTCAACGGCACAGCGAACCCATAAAGGTTTTCATCTTTTTGCTGACACGGTTTTGCATTGTTTTTCCTCTTTTTTTTTGGTCAGGCTGACCAATTTGTCCTCACTTTGACTGCCGTTGATGGCTCTCTCATCCGTCAAACGGTTCTCAGTGCAGGTCCCTTCTTTCGCTGCCTCAGATGAATTGTCCACTTGGGAGTTTTCCCTTTCTCCGGAAAATGTCACTTATCGGTGGGTGAATAAATACTCGAAAAGGGTCGGCTGTGCGACCCTCGTACCAGGGATGTCAACTGACAAAACGGAATTCCATGACCCTGCCTCGTACAATTGACGAGGGGATGGTGAGTAGACATTTTTTTACTCAATCACTTACTTAGAGATTTCGAGAACATTTAAGGCTACCGAGTGCACCAAGTACCTTTTCATTAATTGATTCTAAGAAAGCGTTTTTGAGCTCCTCTCTCGGTCGAATTTAATAGTGGGAAAAAGGGTTTTATATTCACTATTAAAATACTTCGAATATATTTCATTTTGTTTTTTAGTGCTCTTTATCCTCGAGCCTGGACGAAGTTTGAATTGCCTGAACATAAAGTAGTCGTTTTGATGCGTCAAATTTCGCCTGTTTTGCCTTGTGATTATAAAGTGAGTTGTGGATATGGGAAATGGTGAAGCAGCCTCTCCTCATTGAAAAAATAAATTCGAAAAGTACAAAATTATGCACCGGGTATTTTCAGGGTCGCTGAATCATGAAAACTGAAAACCAATTCGGCCAACTCCGAACCCTTAACCCGAGAATTCGAACAAAAAGTAGTCAAGTTTTTAAAATTGACGTTTATTCCCCAGAATAATTTTAAGTGAACAAAAAATCTTATTCACTGCTCGGAATTGGTCGCAATTGATGACAGTTTTTTTAGTGTCCCCGGAAATCACCGATTACATTTTTTGTTATTCTTAAATAGAAATTTCGGGGAAATTCGCTTTTTTTTACCGGATTTGCCCTCTTTCCCTTTCGGGTCCCATTTTTATTCGAACATTTCAGAATTCCTCGTTGCCTTGCACTGTGTTCACTTTTCGCGTTATCAACAATTCCGATCGCTCACTGAATGTTTCTATCACTTTCACCTTTCGAAATGCAATTGACACTAATGACGGAACGCTCCCCACAGAATGCGCTTCAAATGTTTTCAGGACAAAGAAAGGTGGACGCTTTTTGCCTTTCTTTCCACCACTTTATTCGGAATTACCATTTCCATTTTCAGCGGTGAGGTGTCCTTCTCCACCAGTCGGTGTGCGGCATGCCGTGCACTTTCGCTTTGGGTGCCCTTTCTCGTCCGAATGTTCTGTCTTCGTCAGCCACTCGCTCATTCGACCCCTTCGGGGATGGCCTTTGTTTATGGAACTTAATGGCCACTGGCGGAAAACTGCCTGAAATTGGTAATTGTCTATTTTTTTTTAATTATTGGCATTTATCTTTTCTTTTTAGTTGAACCACCGCGAAAGGGTAAAGCTGTCGGAGTCGCATTGGCACAACACACAATGGTGGCGGCACACAGTGCGACTGATTGTGCGAAGGAAATGGCATTTGCGCTCGTTTGGCACATGTTCCTTCAGGGTGGAAGGAGTGGCACTGATTTGACATTTTAAGGCCCTCCGTCCATTTTGGCGGTGGAAAACGTACATTTCGAAGGTATTTAAAGGAAGAAAAACCGAGAACGGGTGTTGGTTAGATCCATAATAGCAATGGTGGGTGTACCAATCCGTGGCTCGATGGTAGAACTCCCTACGGCTGGGTGGAGGCGTGGGTTCGATACCCACCCAAGGTCTGTTGTCAGTTGTCGTGCATTCAATTGTGTACTCAATTCGTCCCATTCCATTGGCGAGTTGTTGAAGGGACGAATGCGAAAGAAAATGATTCCCATCCCATCTCACTTTGTTTTTCATTCGGTCTCCCATTAAGACTAATGAAAATATGGGATTGAACATTTCGCATTTGTTTTAAATTTTTTCAACAAAAAAGGAAAAGAAATTATTCTAACAGGTGGTATTCCCAATTTTTCGATGATACCGACCAAGAAAGCGGTGCCAAGGTCCTGTGCGAATACGCTTTAGTCAATTACGTTCAATGGGAGACGGACATTGACAAATGGCAGAACCCAACTTTGGACAATCCGTGAGCATTTTCGCCATTTTGTCTCATCACGCCGATCACCTAGTGCTCTTCCCGATTGGTTCAAGTCGGCACTGTTCAACGAGCTTTACTTTCTCACCGCTGGTGGCACTGTTTGGATGCGTTACGATACGCAATGGCTTCAGCAAGAGCCTCAAATGTCCCATTATTCGGCCCGTCAGTTTCGCTCATTTCGGTCGCTTTGGCTATTTGGAATGTAAGGAAATGGAGGGGGGGGGGGGGGGACGGGAACGGCACATTTGTCTTCTGTTGGCATTCATTGTCCGGTGAAAAGGCAAAATGTGTTGTTTGTGCCTTTTTAGCATGGGAATACCGCATGATCAACACTTACGACGTTCACTTCTACGCTTCGTTTGCACTTGGCCAATTGTTCCCCCAATTGGAACATTCTCTGCAGACGGATTTCAGTGAGTTGGGGCATTTTTTGTTTGTTTGTTTGATGTGTCCTCACTTCACCTTTTCACTAAAGATGATCAGATTGGCCACGTCGACCCAAAAATAGTCAAATATCACATGAACGGAGTCTGCGCACCGGTCAAAACGAAGAACAGAGTGCCGCATGATCTTGGAAACCCAGGCACTCCCTTCACCCTCTCAATTGTCATCACGGTGCTTGTTCGTTTCTTAATTTCCGCCATTTTTTATGGATTTACGACAATTTGTCATAACTCTCCTCTGAAAAAACCCTAAAACATTCGATAATAGTAGGGTTTGTCTCACCCCTCCCCGTTTGAAAAAAAATCTAAAATTTTGTCCTAAAAACATATTTTAAGGGGTTTTGGAGGTCGATAATCACGAATCTGGCACCCATTACGACCAATTCCGATCCCCGGACCCGAATTCGAACCAAAAGTTAAAAAAATCAAAATTTTTTAATTTGATTTTTACGCCAAAATTGCATAATTTAATGACGTTTTTTCTTCGTTTCATGTTTTTTTTTTTTTAATTTGTTGCTTTTGAGACAATTTTTTCCGTATTAAAACGGCGCATTGGAAATGACCATGGTGGTGGAAACTAAGAAATGACCCAGCACATGTCCTCACATTTATTACTTAATTGCAGCGGAAGAACCGTGGCTCAGAACGAATGTTTACCGAATGCACGACACCGGCGAATGGAAAGATTTGAACCTAAAGTTTGTGCTTTGTGCCTATCGAACATATCGCATTGTCCTCGGCAGGGACAACCAATTTCTGTCGCAAGTCTCTTAAAAAATAATTTGACGCGCAATGCGAAGTGACGGTAAAACTGTGTTTAGGTGTGGCCCCAAGTTCAAATTGTGGTGGCCGAAGCATTGGAACATTGGGACACCGACCGGGACGGAATGATCGAAAACTTTGGCACCGCCGACCAAACATATGACGCGTGGAAAATGGACGGAGTCAGGTGAATCCGGGTAATGGTTAACTGCGTTGGATTGTGAGCGTAGTTGAGTACCATATCACCTAACTTTTGGTTCAATAGCTGACTAAATTGAACAAATTTGGTATCATTCGAACGCTTAACGTGTATTCAGAAGTTAGCATTAAGCCATATTAATTGAGACCAAGTAAAACAAAAAGTTAGTGGCAGAATTTAAACCGGTTATATCAAAAAAAAAAATGGGAAAAAGTATGCAAAAAAGAGCAAGCGAAAACGAGCAAGCAGCAAGTATTGGGACGAGACTAGAGCGAGAGCGATGTCTGACAAGTAGTGTTCGGCAAATAAGATTTTCGGTATCGGTATATACCGCGGTATTTATTGGTATACCGCCGTATTTTCGGTATATACCGAAACTTCGATATTAAAATACCGATGCCGTGCCGAACACTATTGACTACGGGACACGCCGATGGTCCCCTGATTTTATTGTACATATTTTTGTCAATAAAAAAGAAATTTTTACAAAAATTTTGCTTTCATTGAATGCGGGGGGAGAGTTTGGGAAAATATGAAGTGCCCCAGTTTCCTTCAACCGAACTTCTCTCTTTTCGTCTTTCATTGTGTCCCTTTTCCCGTCAGTGCCTATTGCGGCTCCCTTTGGCTCGCCGCTTTGCGTGTCGCAGTGGAAATGGCAAATGAAATGGAAGAACCGAGGCTGGCACAGGACTATCGTGCCATCTTAGAACGTGCCAAAGATGTTTTCGTTGCCAAATTGTGGAACGGAAGTTACTTCGATTTTGATGAGCGATCGGACGAAATAATGGCCGACCAACTCTGTGGCTATTGGTTTTTGCACTCTGTCGACCCAAAAATGGCCGAAGAAGTTGGTTAAGGGCATTATTTTTCTCCTTCGATTACCGTTACCAAACAAACAGATTTTGCCCAACTCCCACGTCAATTCCGCTTTGGACACCATTTTCAAATTTAATGTTGAAAAGTTTGCCGGTGGCACTTTCGGAGCTGTCAACGGAATGTGCCGAAATGGGGAGGTCGCTTCGTCCCTTCAGGCGGACGAAGTTTGGGTCGGCACAAATTACGCACTCGCCTCATTCTTTGTTCAGAAGGTGCTTTATCTATTGTTGTAAATATATCCCGACTTTGTTTTTTAGGGTGATCTCTCGCGTGGCTTTCAAATTGCTCGGGGTCCCTTCGTCGCTTGCTACCACCGACTTGGTCTCCAATTTCAAACGCCCGAGGCGTTGTATCGGCATCGTTTTTACCGTGCAATTGGCTACATGCGGGCACTGAGCATTTGGGCAATTCATTTTGCACTTCGGACATTAAAAAACTAGGAGATAATGACCAAAAGAAATACCGAACAACCCTAGCGCAAGTCCAAATGGAACAAAGCGATTTTGTCATTTAATGTACATTTTATTCATAATGATTGTTAACAAGGGCATAGCCAGTAGGAGCGGCAGAGACAATCTCAGCCCACTCAGAAATCCATTTTGAAAAAATTACAAAACAAATAAACGAATACCTAAAAACCGGTATTTCTGAAAAAGAAAAATACCAATAAAAATTGGTTTTTTGCTTTACCCTCCCCCCCCTCCCCCCGAGTGCCGAAGCCTAGGGTCTGGGCTACGCCCTTGGTTGGTTGTTAATGAATCATTGCTTGTTATCTTATAGTAATCTGTGATTGTTGTCGTCGTTATTATTGTATAGCAATAAACAAAAGAATGGGTTATTTTGTCTCTTTTGTCCATCTGTTCCTTTTTGATGGTTTCTAATCACCATTTCATATAAAAAAACAATTTTTTTTTAAATATTTATATACATTTTTCGTTTTATCCGATGTCTGTTTGGAGGTATTTTTTACCATTCCGAAAAGCAAACTCTCTCTCTTCTTTTCTTCCTCCAAAGTGTTCTTTCTTTGGCTTTGTGCCTCCCTCCTCTTCCTCTTCGACTGTGCCTTTGTTTCTCTCTGTCCGCCCTTTTGTCCCCGGTCCAATGTCTTCGGATGAGAGCGCGCTCACTGCCGAACGTGTTGCCACTGTTTTACGCTCCAAATTTGGCACGACAGACGGTTCGACGGTGCACGTGGACGACACTTCGGGTGCCAAAGGGAAACGGGCGCCGTTCAAAGCGTTAATTAAGGCGGCTGCGGGGCAATGTTCCATGTGCGGGTGGAGTCGCCCCAATTCAGCGGAATGACGCGCGTGAAGCAGCACAAAATCATCAACGAAGTGTTGCGGAGCGAAATCAGAAATATGCATGGGATAACCATAGAGACAAAGGCAATGGACAAAACGGGGGAGTGATCGAAGAAAGAAAGAAAAGAGAGACCGCGGGAATGGTGATCAGAGCAACGGCAGACACACAAAATGGATTGATTAATCAGCCTTTTTTGCAATATTGGTCCGTCTTTTCCATTGTTTAATTGCTTTTTGTGATAAAGCATTTTCTCAGGCATTGACTTTGTCATGATTACCAAGGATTGGGAACGGGGCCTCGGTAAAACGGGGAAATTTTGTCCCGATTTCCGCGTCATCATCGGTCCCTGTTGCCGGGACATTAAATTCTGTTTTACTTCCTTATTTAACTTTGAAAAAATAAACGAAATTAAATACGATTTTGCCTTAAATGTCAGATATTATTCGCGTGGGTGAGAAACTTTAAGGCAGCGCCTATCGCAGGGCTGGACATTTGAAAATGGACATTTTGACGCAAATTTCCTAAACAAATTATACAAAACTTTATATTCGTTGAAAACACAAACAGCAAACTTTTATTCTTGCCGAAGTATTTCTCTGAATTTGCATTCGGTTTACAACCGCCAATTTTTCCATTAAAAAAAATCGTTAATTTTTTTTTATAACCAACTCCCGAATTTTTCTGAAAACCAAACCCCCTAGTTTTTTTTGAAAATCGAGCCGTACCAAATCTCCTAGTTTTTCAAAACTGAACCCCCTAGCGGAAACTGGACCCCCTAGTTTTCGGTAACCGAATCGCCTCGTTTTCGGAAGCCGAACCCCTGAATTTTTGAAAATCGGATACTAAATTTTTCCGGAACGAACCCCTGATTTTTTTTGAAAATTAGACACAAGTTTTTTGAAAAATTAAATTAGATAAATTTTAAAAATTAGGTTTAGGTTTTCGAAAAATTGGGGTAGGTTTTCAAAAAACTAGGAGTCACGAAAAATTTAGTTTGGTTTTCAAAAAAAATTAGGGCAGGTTTTCAAAAAAAAACTAGGTCGATTTTCAAAACCAGGGGGTTCGGTTTTGACTCTTTTGATTTGGGGCCGAAACGACACCGGGGCCGAAACGGTGGGGCCGAAACGCCGGTGGCCCAGACCGCTGATAAGACAAAAATTCAATAATTTTGCAACTCGGAGCCAAAATTGGGCCGCCATATTTTATTTAGTCTCCAATTTAAGTATAACTCTTATAATATTTTTTAACTTACTCAGCAGATATACCTTTTATTTTCTTCGCGCACTGTTTTTTTCAAAATTGAAAATTGGCGATGAGAGCAGAGCGAATGCGACGGTCGGCGGTACCACTGGTGGAGGAGGCGCCGATCAGCCTGCCGAGTACATCAAATTGAAGGTCGTGGGCCAGGTTTGTTTTGGACACTGTCGGTACCTTTAAATTCCTCACAGTATGCCCTTTTTAGGACTCGAACGAAGTTCACTTTCGGGTCAAGTACGGCACGTCCTTGGGCAAATTGAAGAAGGCGTATGCCGAGCGTACCGGTGTCGAGGTTTGGACGGGACAACAGAAGGGGGGGGGGGGGGGGTGGAGAGGGAAGCTCCAAGAGACCACGTTAAACAGAGTGCGACGTTAAGAGACGTCCTTTACATTCAGATCACAGCTCTTCGCTTTTTGTTCGATGGACGTCGAGTGCGCGACGACGAAACGCCAAAGTCAATGGAAATGGATGAGGACGATGTCATAGAGGTTTGTCTTGGATGGCTCTTATTTTGTCTCACTTTTTTTGATTTGTCTTATTTTTAAGGTTTATCAAGAGCAGCGCGGAGGTGCGCCGGAGGGGGTGCTGCTGGCGCTGAAGGTCTTCGGATCTTTTGTGGCCGGGGTGGCGGCCGTCGCCATCTGGAAGTGGTGGCGGCGGAGGAGGAGGAGAAGAAGAGATGGG
Source organism: Heterodera filipjevi (assembly GCA_039877585.1). Classification (NCBI taxonomy): domain Eukaryota; kingdom Metazoa; phylum Nematoda; class Chromadorea; order Rhabditida; family Heteroderidae; genus Heterodera; species Heterodera filipjevi. The sequence goes on from JBDPZO010000008.1 coordinate 4,618,651, forward strand.
GGAGGGGAGAGGGTGGGTCCCCCCGGAGGAGGCTCCTCCTCATCACTTCTTTCCACAATGGAATTTGCCAAATATGCATTAGGCAAATGCATTGTGGCAGGAAGTGAGGAGATGAGAAAGGGAGGGTCCGACCTCCGATGATGGGGTTTTGATCGTTGTCGAATTGTTTGTTTTTTGATTGTTACAGAAGTTTTTGAATAAATCGTGCAGTGAATTGTTTTTGGCCGACATCGTTTCCCAAGCTTTTGTCCAAACTGGGTCCGAAATGGATGAGTGTTTTACCTCCCCCCTTACCCCCCACTCCTTTATGAATAAAAAAAATTAAGTATTCTTTCAAAGTGGATATTTAAGCATTTCAAAAATAATAGATCTGGCCCCTCAAAATCAGCAAAATGCCGGTGAATCAGCACATTTGAGAGCTGCTGGTGTCTTCCGCCGAATTGCGGTCCGGACATTTGCGGTCAGACTCAAAAATCCATTCTGTTGATGTCGAGGGCGTGTTTTTGGCGCTGATCGACCGTTGGATCATTGAGGAACAGGAATCGGAGCAAGCCATTTCGCAGATGAGCAGCGTTCAGCCTGCCGAGTACATCAAACTCAAGGTCGTGGGCCAGGTTTGTTTTGAGACATTTTGCGCTTTTCAATCCATCCCATTGTACCACCTTTTTTAGGACACGAACGAAGTTCACTTTCGGGTCAAGTACGGCACGTCCTTGGGCAAGTTGAAGAAGGCGTATGCCGAGCGTACCGGTGTCCAGGTTTGGACGGGACAACAGAAGGGGGGGGGGGGGGCGGGGAGGGGATGTTAAATTGTTTTCTTTTGCACATTGTACGCCACCAACTGACCTTTCCCTCACTTTCGATCAATAATTTGTTTTTTTTTATTGAATAAAATAATTATTGGTCATTTGTAAGTAACCCTGTACTGAATTAGAACAAAAATTCAGAAATTTGCACTATAAAAGAATCGAAGTTTGTGGGTGTTTAGGACGATTTGATAATTGAGTATCGGTTTATCTACAACTCATTTTATTTAGTTTTTGTTGTCATTTACAATTAATTTTAATTAAAGCTTAAATATATGGTTGTACTTTGCAGTATTTTTTAAGGGTCGAATAGTATATGTATATCAATAGTGAAAAGAATGTTGTATCTAAACACTGTACTTTAGAAAATGAAATTGTGCTCAAATTATGGGTGGTCAAAATTTCACACCAAAAATGGATTTTTTGGGCCCAAATATCAGAAGTTCAACTAGCATTGAAATCTCGTTCTGTTCACATCTAATTTCGGAAAATGGTCAAACTGATCGATTTAATTAATATACGCTTTAGAAGAATCAAGTGAAATTTTAGCGAATAATTTTCAATCTTTTTTGGCATAATAAACGGCTTTAAAATTGTGGAACTCAAAATAAAAATTATTATTTTTTAAATGTCATAATTTGGTAATCTGTCCGCCGTCTCTCCTCCGTCATTTTTTCTCCGTCCATTTTCTTTTCCCCCTCCTTTTGTTGTCCATTCTCTGATAACATTCCATTGACCATTTTGTTCCTCTCCGTTTAGCATCATTTGGCCACAAAGCCAACGGCAATGTTCGCCCAACTCATGCGAAAGGTTGGCATTGTGTTTCCCCTCCGGCGGTGCCGTCTGTTCCTTTTGCTCTTTCCCGTGGAGATCAAATTGGGAAGTCCCCTCCGGCGATGCCGTCCAATTCTCGCGCTTTTCCTCTTCTTGCCTCGGCAAATAAAAGTTTGGTGTCCCCTCGGGTGGTGCCGTCTGTTCCTTTCGCTGTTCCTCCTCTTCCCCGTGGAAATGAAATTTGGATGTGCCCTTTGGCGATGCCTTCCATTTCTCCCGCTTTTTTTCCTCCTCCTTTTCCTTTGGTTTTATTCCGTTACCACACCGTGAGGACAGTGAAAACACCTCGCGCAGTTTGCCAAACGAGCAAGAGACAAGCCGACCAATGCGCGAATTTGCATTCCCTTGGGCGGGGTATGGAGTTAATTAACGGATTACCAGGATATTCAGAGGGCACTTTTCTTTTAGCACTTCAGTTTCTGCACTTGCCCATAACCAAGAGGATTTTGGGCTTTCTGGGCTCGACTCGATGGCATTTGCCAAGTCTACAGTCTCGGAAATTCTCACTGATTATCGGCACACCATTGCCACTCCAACTCTATCCGTGATCACTGATCAATAGTGATCCCAATCACCTTCTTCACCCATCGCCGGCGTCAAATTGAACCCGTCCCGTCTGCGATGCGTTCGCCTGGACAACCACGTGTCCAGGCTGGTCGCATCGTCCGCCTTGGCCCCGCCGTCCGATTCCTTTGCGGAAGTGCCGCTTCCCTCCGGGCGACGTTGGCGCTCGTAAGAACGGCGCATTGTCAGCGAATTGCAAAACTATAAAAAATGATCAAATGTTGTCACATTTTGGCAAATAAACTGTTAATTAAAGTTATTATGTGGAGAATTAATTACACTAAATTCAACCAATAGTAAGGTCCAAGCTTAGGCGAGCTTAAACCTAGGCTTATTATTTGATAGCCCAAAGTTTTCTTTATTAGTTAGCGAAATTTCAGAAAATTTCCTTTAACTTCAAAAAAGTTATAACGAAAAAAATTTGAATACCCTGTGGTTTGTGAGTTATTTTTTGGCCATATCTTTTCTGAAATTAAAAGAAATTTTCTGAAATTTTGCTAACTAATAGAGAAAACTTAGGGCTACCAAATGATATCATGAATTAAATATGGTAGCTTTGGAGCAAAGATATGAATAATTTTTGTTAAAAATTTCTATTTGATGACTTTTTGAGTGACGACCCCTGCACCTACCCAGCGAAGGTTAACCAGGCGGTACTGTACATATTACCATACCACCAGTTGGGGTTAAGATTTGTGAAAAACAATTTAAAGGTCAGAGCATATGTTATCGGTTTGTACCCGGGATGTTCCGGGTCATTCGAAGCCCGAAACCCGACCCGAACTTTTACGGCTGCCCCGACCCGACATTTTTCTCAGCCCGAAACCCGACCCGAACTTTTTACGGCCACCCCGACCCGTAACCCGACCCGACGTTTTTTCCGTACTGGAACATCCCTGGTTTGTACTTGTATTAATTAGGAATTGAGTGAACCGCACAAAAAGACCCACCTTAAGGTATAATGATGAATGTGCGCCGACGGTGTGTGATGAAGCATCATCTCCCTCTTTACCCTCATTAGTGTTTGCCTGTTGCTGCTCGTCGTCTCCCATTGAGGGCAATTGATCACTTTGCTAAAAGCACAATGATTTGCCAAATTATTTCATTGTTCATTATGTCCCATTGGCACGCAACTGATCAGTTGCTGGGCTTAGCCAATGTTCTATGGGGGTAAAACTGACCCAAGAAGACAGATCATTACTTTTAATTTTAATGATGTTGTCGGATCTTTCTTGAATCAATTGATCAAATTAAAATGATCAATCGATAGTCCAACATTTTTCATTCCCAAATTTGATCGGCTCTCTGATCACTTTATTGGACAGCAAATGCCTTACACTGACTGTTGCCCCTTCCACTGCAGCATTTGCTTTGGCATTGGTCCAGCAGCATCGATTCGTGCTGATCCAACTCCGACTCCGTCTGATCGCCGCCATTCTGTCCGTCGTCGTGTTCCAACAACAATTCTCATTGTCATCGTTATCATTTTCGTCGTCCTTTTCATTATCATCTCTCCTCATTCTGACGTCCCATTCTGACAGAGAAAATGGCAAAAAGTGCCGCGGCGCTTTTGCCGGTGGCTGAGAAATTTGAGGGAAAGAAAAGGGCAGAGAGGGAGAGAAAAGCATCTGATCAGAGCAAATTGTAAGCCGATCACTTCCACTGACCAGCAGACCAAGGAAAAAAATGAACTAAACTGATCAGATCAAATTTTATGTTAAGGTAAGGTTTTTCGTTCATCGGATGGAAGAAATTTAAAATCAGTTGTCAGATGAAATTTTTAAAAGCCTAATTTTGAAAAAATTATTCCAAGAGAAAAAAAACGAAATAATATAATTTCTCCAAGAAATTTTAAGCTCTTATTTATTTTTACGGCGTGTTTTTTTAGATTGCAAAAAAATCAAAGTGTCGAAACCGGTGGTGCCAAGAGGTGCCGGCGTGGAAAATTATGAAAATTTGGAGTTATTTAACAAATTTGGCACAGACCAATTGGGGATTTTTTTATCAAAACCACAAAAAAACCTCGCTTTTAAAATTTGATCTGCTTTGTAAATGGATTGCAATTGTAAAATGACGCTTTTAGCAAAAAAAAAATATTAAAGATTAGAAAAAAAAGTTGCAAACTTATGCCAAATAATAAAATTTAAAAAATTATGCCCATTTTTTATTCAAAAACCACAAAAATCCTCATTTAAAAAAACCCTCTTTGACCCCCTCAAAAATATAAAATAAGGGAAAATCATTAGATATCACAGTTCTGATTTACAGCCAACTGTTTTTGTAAAATTCTGGCTAATTGTGTTCAGAACAATAAAACCAGGTCCTAAAGATACGGTTTTAAACATGGATTTGTATCCTCCCCATTTCAAAATTTGATTGAAATGGTTTTGTTACTTTTGTCAGATTAAATTATGTGACGGAAAGACACAGAAGAGCGATTGGACAACAAATTTGAGTTGATCAAAAGCAAATTTTTAGATGACATTGAACAAATGTACTGTTCTAACTCTGTGGAAAGGAGCACAAATTGGTGAGTGACAACGGATGGCTGCCGCAAATCAAACGACAAAAGACATTTTCCGCATTTGCAAATGCCAATGGTGGACAAATTGTCCCCCCCCTGCCCCTGAAGCGGTGATTAGTCATTCAATTGCTCTCCCCCCACCCCGTCCATTGATCAGCAGCACAAAAGCACTGGAAAATCCCCAACAAAAAATATATGTCAATTTATGCAAAAGAAAATTTTGAAAGAAAAAAGGGTGAGATATTTTTGGACTGACAATGCCATCGTTTTGTAGCAAATGCAAAGGTCAAAAAAAAAGAATGAAAAAATTAGTCAAAATTTTAGCGATGCTCGAGAGTTGGGAGACTTTTCTCGGGGTTCGTTAGTCGAGAAGAACACTTTCATCATAGAATCAGCAAGAGCTGAAGTGCAAAATGCCAAAGACTTCTGCTTGACGAGTCCACGAAGCGAGAATTTGGATGGATTGGCTCGAAACACGCCCTTCTCGAGACTGTCTTTTGAGACTCTCGAGCATCGCCAGAAATAATATTGTAATAATAATTTGAGTATTTAATAATGGGACAAAATTGGGGAGGTAAATGACACACGGACATACTGAAAATCGGGCAGACCCACTGCTGTTGCTGATCAGTCAGTCAGTGATCACTGATCACAGTTCGGTGGCCATTGCGCCTCGATCAGTGCCCGTAGATGCCATTCTGCTGCTGTTGGCAGATGATCTGATCACGGGAATTTGAGTGCATTTTCTTTGCTGATGGCACGGCAATGGGGGCGCAGCAGAAGCGGAACTGTTGGTGACCATGAATTTGGTGGGATGACACGCAGAAGAAGCAGCAGCAGCAGGCAAAGTGATCAGACTGAGCATAGAAAGGAATTAAATCAAATGTTTTAAAAAGAGTGAAAAGGAGGGAGGAAAGCGAGGGGAATACGGAACTCGAGACTCGAGCCCGATACCCTCGAGCATCACGAAGTGCCGGAAGCACCTACGCACACAACTAATGGCAAAGGAGAATGACCTAAATGACAAATAAGAACATCGCCATTCATCCCATTTATGGATGCCATTCTCTTTGTGTGCCATTTGGGGTTCACCTGGGAATGCGTGAGACTGCGGCACTTCTCCCATCCGTGGCATTCGGCTGTTGTTGTTGTTGTGCCACCCACTGCTGTTGCTGCTTCTCTTTACCCGCCCGATTGATTTGAATTGTTGTCACATATTCGTTGTTTATGCGACCATTGGCAGTGCCATTGCTGTTATTGTTGTTGTTGTTGTCATAGACAGTGCTGCTCTTTTTGAGCGCTGAATTTGCTGACGCTGAAAAGGACGACGACGGCACGGGGATGGCGGAGGATGTTCGGCACGGTGGCGACGAATCGCCAAATTTAGCAGAAGCAACGCCTGTGCTGTTTTTACAAGTGAAACGGGCGGTACCGTTGTAGTTCGATGTTATTTGAGTGGCGTGCATCGTCGTCGTTGGTGCCGTTCCCTTGTGGCAATGAGTACTCGACGATGCCTCAGACAGCACAATTTGTTGCTGCTGGTGATCAACTCGTTTTGGTATTGCCGTCGTCGTCGTCGTCGAGGTCAGTCGATGCCGAGGTGCATAGCGTTGGGACGGACGACGAGTGAAACGAAGCTGATCACTGGTGCTGCTGATCGGAGCAGCAGCGGAAGCAGCGCAACGGCTGAGGCCGGTCAATTCGTCACGATGCAATGCTTCGTACTCAGTTCGGCCTCTACGGGACATTTAAAGGGCCATTTGAGCGCTAGACACATTTACCCATTTAAGACACCTTCGTAACATGGGTCTCAGAATAACGTTGATTAAGAATTTGGTTTTGTCAAAAAATTCGAGGGGTTTTTAGTTCCTGGCTTTGTATCTTTGTCATAATTTTCAAAATCAGTCTGAAACCCCTGCCGGAATTGCCCTAGGCTTAGGACCCCCTACGGTATGCCTATTAATAAAATGATTTGGTGGTGGTGCTGACTTGGTGTCTGCTGTCAAATGGGACAGACACCTGTGCCGAAAAGTGGAGCCGAGCCGAAACAGTTGGCCACGGGTTGACCGCCCCTGGTAATGGTGGAGATGGTACTTGAGACGGTAGAAGGTGTGGTACTCGATGGCACACTTCCACAAATGCTTGCACGCTTTGTGCGAGCTGAGCTCAAACACAAAGGTGTGCAGTTGGACCAGCTGCCCGGCACTTTTCTGAAGGGGCGAGGGAAGACAATTAATCAGTGCCAATGAATTAGTGGTCGGATCAGGGTCAGGATGGTAGGATGCCTTTTGTTAAAAGGCATTATGGGAATTAGGGAATTTAGGAAAAACCGAATTTCCATAATGTAGACTTAGGTTTTATGGTGAAGATCCCAAACTAATCCCGACAAATGGATTTTGGGACGGACCTGGGTTTAGGTTCCTAGGGAATTAATCGGGTTTTCCAAGAACGGGAGATTCATTGCTTGGTCCTGGTGGATTTATCGAATATTGCCCTATTTTAGTCAAAACAAAATTCCTTTTAAAAAAATTTTTTTGAAAGGTTCCAGGGTTGGTATTTGCTGATCATTCATTAGTCACTTATATAATAGCCATTTCGACAAATTACGAACATCGGGTTCAAATTATTCGTTCATGTAAATTTAAAATAATTTATGAATATTTTACTGAATTTAGTATGTATAATTATGTTTTTTCGACTTCAATGAGTTCGGTGTTCGGAATTTGCCATAAAAACCATCCTTTTCGTGATCAGCACTTGTGATTCGTCTAAGTTAAACTAATGATGATAAAAGCATATTGGGCCTCTCATTTGTGCCCAATTGCCCTTGCCCTATCCCCTCCCTTTGTTCCTCACCGGCTGTTCCAGGTCCTCCTCCACCACGAGGGTGAGTTTTCGTCCACGGAAGTCCAACCGTTGGATTTTCTCCCAAAGGAACAGTCCGATCTTCTGGCGCCCGTCGAACACCTGCATGCCGACCGGGGTCAGCCCCAATCGGTAGGTGTTCCCGTCTCGACCCTCCACCGGATGCTGTAAAATGTATGATAATACAATGTGTTAAGAAAAGCCCATAGTGGCGGTTTTTAAGAAACGACCTAGCACCGGAGAGGGGGAAGGGCGCAAAATAAGTCCCGGAAAAATGGGCTTAAGAATGTTTTTGTCTTGGTATCCTTTTCTTCGGTGTTCAATGTTTTCAAACCATTTATCGAAAACCCGGGGTAGCGCTAGACTTGTTTTAATTTAATTGCTTTTGTGAAAAGTTATGACGGGTTTTTCGGTGTGAAATCTGTAAAAATAGAGGATTTATGAAACGACTCAAGTATGTCTCGGGGCACCGATTATAAGGAAAACAAGAGCATCTCGAGATTCCGAAAACTTTTGGGATTTTTTTTTTAGATTTAAAAAAAATTTAATATTTGAGGCAATATTCGGTGATCGGAACCCGGCCTCTTAAAATTCGGAATTCGGGAATCAGAATCCAAAACCCTTCCAAAATTGGAACGGCAGACTTTAAAAAGCAAATAACGGAATTACGTCCCACCCTATCTATGACTCTCTCTTCTCTGACCATGTCCACGCCGTAGAAGTCCAACAGTCGCGCACTGTTCAAAAATGCCAATTCCGCCTCCGAGGGTGACAAGCCGTCGCATTTTGTGGCAAAACTGTGCAGAATGTCCCTTTCCATTTGCTCGTCCTGGGCCGGGTGAAAGCGAAATTCGGACACTAATTCCATGGAATGCTCTTTGGGATTGAAGTCGCCGAACTCGGCTGTAATTTTGGGGCGAGGGGAAGTGATCAGTTTTTGGGGCAATTTTAAGGGGACTGATCAGCTGATTGATCACATTGTAATGACAAAGCAGCCAAATCGACCACAGCTTCTCGGGAACAGTCCAAACGGCCGGTCTGAATGTCGTGCCGAAGTTGGAGAAAGAACTGATACCTGCGAACAAAAGCAGAAGAGAAATAGAGAAAAAAGATGGCAACCAATTATTCTAGTTTAGTATAAACAAAGACTCTGATCAGATCAGTGACCAGTTCGGACAAAAAGGATCTGTTGATTAAATCCAGAATACTGACCGGATAAGGCCAAATGGATTTGATCAAAGCAGAGCTGATAAGCAGGTCTTGGACAATAATAAGAAAACAAGAACTGATCATTTGGAATTAATTAATATTCTGTCCGGTCGGACCAATGAAATGGATCAATCAATACCAATCAGTCCAGCTGATCAGGGGTAGACCAAAATCCAATCAGCAAATGAATACATGATTAAAGTTCAGCAAAGTCAGAACAGAAAGCCAAACATTCTAATTCTGATCAGATTTGTCGCCGCCCGCCTCTGATCAGCTATGAAATGGAAAAAAGTGAAAATTTTGTGCCCCCGTTGTTAGTAGCCCCTCCGGCGACGACTTGCAACCAAATAAATTATTAATAAAAATAATTGTCCAGCAAAATGAGCCCCAGCAAAAGCAGTGGTCCATCGGACGACGACCATTGCTGGTCATTGGATGCATTAGTCTCACCTGGTCCATTCCTCGCGAAGGTTGGCCGGCTCGGAGGAGAAGAATTTGACACGGAAGCGGAAAGTGTACGGCGGTCCGATGGACATTTGTTTGCGTATTTTCTTTGTCGGGTCCAACCAATGGTGCACATGGAAATGGTCAGTGAATTGGAGACCTATGCCAAAATAGGGGTGGGGGAAGGCATTTAGGAGAAGAAACATGTCGAAATGACAATAATTAGGTGTAAATGGTCGAGTCGGTCCTAATTTGGCCCTAAATGGTCGACATGATCCTTCTGAACAATTTAGACATTGGGTATGGAAAATAAGTTATAGAACAAAATTGGGCATTATTACCGAAGACATAAAAACAGAATCAAAAAAGTGCCAAAATGGTAGCCAACGCTACAACTTTGGCTTTAATTGTCAAAATTTTCAAACGATTAAAAGGTCACCTTACAAAGTTTAAACATTTCCATTTTATTTTCGGTCTCAAATTTTCAATTCCCATTGAAATTTAATCTTCTGAGTTTAATGGAAATTCATATGCCCTACTGCAACACTAAAAAAAACTAATTTAAGAACTCTGACCTAGCCTTTTGATATAAATCTCCAAAATTTTCACAAAATTTCGAATCATAATTAATAATCAAATTGGCATGCCAAAATAGTCGCGTTCGTCCAACTCCATGTGGGCAAACACACGGTCGTACAGCTCCTTGGCCATGGCATTTTTCTGTGTCATTGTTTAGGTTGCATTATTGCAATTATGAAAAAATGCCATAAAATGTGCCACCGGAAGGACGACGTCGACAAAGGTGCGGTCAAGCAGCTGAACACGGCATTGGCAAACACCGCGTCGACCAGCAGCAGAAGTGCCAAAGTTGGCGGTCGTCGTCGGCATTTGTTGGGCGGAGCATTGCTGATGATGGTGGTGTTCAGCAATTGTGGCCACACTCGACGCAGCGGCAACCGCTGGCGGCGCTGGTCGACGCTGTTTCGCTTTGTTGCCGGTCAGCCGTTGGCTTAACGAGCGCAAAAAGCCGCCACCCGGGGCCATTTTCAGTTAGAAATGTTCGACTGGGATTATTAAAAAGTTAAAAGGTAAAAAAATGCTGCTGTGGAAGGGAGGAAAAGCCGCTTTTGCTTTAAGTAAAAATGGGGATTGAAAGGGGCGATAAATTGAAGCGGCGGCAGCGCTTTTTGGAGAGATAAAAGCGCCGGGGGGGCGGCGGGGGAAAGGCAAATCGCTTTGTGTGCTGTGTGGACAGAAGCAAAGGGAGGGAGAGGAAGGAACAGGGCGGCAGCAAAAAGAGGCGAATTTGGGAGAGCGGGAAGGGGGCGGGAGATGAAAATGGACGGACGGGCGAGAGGGAGGGGAAGGGGGGGGGAAGAAAAGAGGGAGAAGGGGAAGAGGGGGAAGGGAAAGAGAGGGAAGAGGGGAAGCGAAAGAGGGAGAGGGGGAAGAGGAAGGGGAAGAGGGAGAAGAGGGGAAGCGAAAGAGGGAGAGGGGGAAGAGGAAGGGGAAGAGAGGGAAGAGGGGAAGCGAAAGAGGGAGAAGGGGAAGATGATTGGCGGGGAGGGGAAAGCCAGTCCTGCTCGCCGACGACGAGGACGATTATTTCAACGCGGGTTAAGCGATGCGAAAGAGGGAGGAGGAGTGTAGTGGACGGGACGGAGGGAGAATGAATGAAAAGAGGAGGAGAAGGGGGAAGAGCGGGAGAGTAGAGGAAAGGGGGCGGGAGAGGGCGAGGGGAGGGGGGAGGGGCGGGAGGGATTTGGGGGATCCATTCTCGTTCGGAAACTGCACCAAGCGGCAGCAGCAGAGATTGGAATTGGAATGGACGGATTGAATGTCCCTCCTCCTCATCTGTAAAGCAGCAGCTAGCAGATGTCCCCCCCCCCCTTCGGTGGTGGTAATGTTGGAAAATTTGGTTGGAAGAGAAACACTCAAACACAACGGGGGGGGGAGGGTGTCGTTCGTCATCTTTTCATCTCATAAAGGCTCCTCTTGGTCGGTCGGTCGGAAAGGGAAGTGAAGCAAAGGAGGAAAGGTTGAAAAAGGGGGGGGGGGGGGGGGGGAAGAGAGAAAGTTCTACATCTGCTGCAGCATGGTGGTGATGATGATTCGGACTTCACTGGGATTGGGCTTTTGGGAAAACCGGAATTGCCCAGGGCCAAAAAAAGCCTCGGGACTGGCATTGGCACTGGCACCAAAGCTTTCTAAAGGGAGGGATTCCGGGACAAATCCCTGTCAGAAGCCTGGTCCTTTGTGTGAACCACGGTGGCGTGTGATTGTGGAAGTGCAATTTGCAAAAGGTTAAAAATGCATGTGGAAAATACTAATTAGGTTAATGGGCAATGAATGGGCGGTGGAAGGGGAGGGGGGAAAGGTGTGAGGGAATAAATGCAAAACGATGAAAGGGAGCGAGATCAAAGGGAGAGGCGCGGGGGGGGGTGACAGTCGCCGACCGACGGCGGCGGAAATGCTTAAAACAGCATCGAAATCAAAGAGAAATTAGGAGACGGGCGGGAGACAGTTTAGGCCAAATTAAATCACAAATGAAATCACATCGTTCCCTTTGTCGAGAGGACAGAAAGACTATTTTTTTTTTGTGTGTATTTTTCCGTTTTGGTATACGCATAGAAAAGATGTTAAAAATCCAAAAAATAACAGAATTTCACATAAAAAATGTCATAAAAATGACGCCAAATTGAAAAATGTGAGGCAGTCAAAATGACAATAAGTCGTTTTAATAAAAAAAAAAAAAATTAGAGGAATGCGGTGGTGAAGCGTCATAAAGGGAAAGTAACTTTGGGGGGGGGGGGGGGTGGTCAAAAGTCTCAAGCAAAATATAGGGAGGGAAATTCGTGGAGACTATGCCGGGAATTAGGAAATCAGGGTTTGCCCTGCATAATGAGAAGAAAAATGAATGATCGAACCTTGGAAATATGAAAAAAAATCGAAAAGAAAATGCTAAAGAAAACGGAGGGGGGGGGGGGGAGAATTATGGTAAAACTTCGATTCGTTCTCGACCAATTCGTTTTCACATCGATTCGTTTTTTACGTGTTATAAGTATAAGGACTGTCTAACTTGTCACTGTCTGGACTCACACGCAATTATATAGACAAAAAACGAATCAATGTGAAAACGAATTGGTCGAGAACGAATCGATGGTCGTCCAGAATTATCATATAATCAATAATCAATTATCACGCATAATCATTAGCAACATTGTGGTAGACAGCAGGTGATAAAAGGTGATAAATTGGGAGAATGACACCAAAAATGGACGGACCGCCGTGGCATTGATTGGTGGGCATAAATAATGGCGAAAGAATGATGAATTAATTGACTAAACAAACACTCATTTTACCCATCCTTTCCCATTCCCACCGCCACAAATGGCGACGACGGATTGATAAAATGTGACGACCAAACAAACCAACCAAACATTTGAATGTCTCACCGGATAATATCACAATTCGTCTTTCTTCCCCCCGTCCATCTTTTATCATTCATTAACGCTTAATTAACTCTCATGCCATTAATGGGCTAATTAATGGTCATTATCGCAGAAGGCAAAGCAAAAAAACATAAATACAAAAACAAATGCATAAAATAATCGTGGGAGGTCAGCAGGTTTCTTTCGAAAAAGACCAAAAATATGGCAAAAACCCAAACAGAAAAATGCCTTGTTTATATGCCAAAGTAGAAGCCCTGCTCGATACCCTGGATTCCGAGTCGTTTGTCCATGGAACTCTAAGCTTTAATCCAGAGATCGCATTTTTTGATATGATTATATATATGTTATATATTTCTTTAATATATATTTTTAATTTCCCGGCGGCCTTTATTGGCACCACCGGACACTCAATCCCGTTGAAATACTTCAAATTAGGATTCAAATAATGAACTATTTTTGGCAGAATCTGTTAACAATTTTTCAAAATTTATTTCAAAAACGCATAAAACATTATTTGTCATTTTTTGTGCAAGAGTTAGTTGTTCCTAAAATACACTCAATTTTATCCAAAAATTTTCCCGACGGCGCCTATTGGCACCGCCAGCCTTTTTCGAAAACAGCTTGTTGAATAAATAAATACTATTAGGAACCGCTTTTTAGCCTTATTTTTGACTCCAAATTCTTATTTTGAATAAGTGATGTCCTTCTTTTTTTTCGAGACATTTTCGATGCGATCTCTGCTTTAAACTCGGATAAATTGTTCTGAGATTTGCGTTCGAGACGGGACAAACACAGATTTTCACGTTCAAACATTTTTAGATTGATATATAATAAATAGAGACCGCAAAAAAAGGCACCAAAAATCGCGAAAAAGGCGCCTAAAAAAGGCACTAAAAGTTCCAAAAAAGGCAAGAAAAGGCACGAAAATCCCGAAAAAGGCATGAAAAAAGGCATTTAAAATTTTTGAATGCACATATTTCCTGCCGTTTTAAAGCCAAAAATTTTTTTAAAGCAATTTTTTAGTCGAAATCATAGAGGAAAACATTCTTTTCCTTATCACCGAAGACAAGGGAAACAAAAGGGTTGCCCTAATAATAAATGGTATTTATGGATATGAACTGTCTACCCTCTCGCTGTCTGTACTCCCATGTAAGAAAAAAAGAGAAATAAATATTAAAATTTATTTTGTGACAAAAAAAAGCAACAAGGCAACCACAAAACAGGAAACTGCTAAAAGAGGAGGACGAGACTACTAAAGCACAATTATGTTTTTTTATTTCATGATCATTGAAACATAGGATAAATAAGTGATAAAAATGGTTTTATATCGACGATTTTTTGGTCGGCGAATGGCGGCGTCGAATTTTCTTTTTTTTTTGAAAAATCTACACACTGTGTACAATTTGAATTGTGAACTCATCAATGGTTGCGCATCGCCACGGGTGGGGGGGGGGGCGGAGGAGTGAAATCAAAGGGAAGGACAAAAAAAGGGGGGGGGGGGAGAAGGACACGAGCGGAAGAAGGGAGGGGAAAGTAGGGAGGGGAAGGAGAGAGGAAGGAAGAGACAGGGAGAGGGGGCGAGGAGGGAGGCGAGAGGGAGGGAGGGAAGGGGGAGAGAGGGAGGAGGGGGAAATTAGAGGGGGAGAAGAGGCAAGGTAGAAGGAAGAGATAGAGGACCGAGAGAGGAAAGGGAGGGAGTGGGGAGAAGGGAGGGGAGAGGGAAAGGGAGGGAGTGGGAGAAGGGAGCGGAAAGTAGGAGGGGAAGGAGAGAGGAAGGAAGAACCAGGGAGAGGGGACGAGGAGGGAGGCGAGAGGGAGGGAGGGAAGGGGGAGAGAGGGAGGAGGGGGAAATTAGAGGGGGAGAAGAGGCAAGGTAGAAGGAGAGATAGAGGACCGAGAGGAGGAAAGGGAGGGAGTGGGAGAAGGGAGAGGGAAAGGGAGGGAGTGGGAGAAGGGAGGGGAGAGGGAAAGGGAGGGATAAATGAATGGTAAATAAAATGAAAAGAATGCAAGTGATGAAATTCGTCCAACTCCAAAAAGGGGAACAACGAACTTTAACTGAACTGAACAGAACAAAGACGACATTTTGCCCCGGGTTCATTTTGTCAGTGTTAATCCTCCACGTTGGGCGTGGGAATTGAACTTCGGGTCAAATTACATTTTTGCATTTCAGGGAATATATTTTCAAGATTAGAGGCAACCTCTCGAAAGTTCCGCGTTTCTGGGGAATATCCCAGGGTGTACTACTTTTTGGAGAAAATATGTACCAGGGTTTCGAAGACTGGGACAAATTCGCGAAATTTTCGTGTTTCTGGGAGTACATTAGGACTGATTCTCGGGTTTCAGGGAATGTATTTCCCGGAATTCCGAGCAAACCCCCGCGGGGCTTCCGGGTCCCGGGGTGACTTAATATCCATTTTTGGGCTTTGAGGTGACAAACGCGGTATAATGAGGTCATCATTCATCATCAATACAAATGTGACCACATCATCATCACCTTCTTCACCAGCCGCCAGTTGCTCATCTTCGTCGCCCATTTGGTAGACAGCATTTTTTTTATTTTTGCTGTTTTGTTTGCCCTCCTCGCCCCATCTATTTGCATTTACTTAGTGGGCCATCGGCCATTCCCCCGCCCCTATTTATATTCCCTCTGCTCCGTCCTATGCGTTTTACTCGTCCCAACCGCAACCCCCCGGCCCCTCCCCCGGCCCCCCCCCCCCCCCCCGTTGGTGTCCATTCTTTGTGCTGCTCGTCCATCAATCGATGCTTTTACATTTTTGTCACTCATCACTCGCCGTGATGGAAAAGAAAAAAAATAGAACTGTTTAAAATGGGGAAATCTGCGGAAATATCATTAAATTTTTTATTTAAACCTTTCAGCGGGACCCATAAATTTGGACACTCAATTTTGGAGCAGAAAAATTGGTTATCAAGCGGAAAAATGTAAGTGCCGACCGGGTGGTGGTGCCTTCCTCCCCCCTCCCTCCTTTTTTTGTCCAGGAAGTGTTTGGGATACAAAATGGGTGTTAATGTAATCCATGGTTGCCATCGCCCGAGCTCTATTTCAAAGGACCAATAAATGATTTCAAAGGACAGAAGGGGAAAATTTTGTGATTTCAAAGGACACACTAAAATTTTTATCATATGCAATAAAAAGGGTTAATTTATTGGGGAGGGGTGGCGGATGCGTTGCCGATAGGCGCCCACGGAAATTTTTAAAAAAATTATGGTCTGATTTGTTAACAGATTTTGACTATAAAATGGTCAATTTTGAAGATTTCTTGCGAAACAAATAAATTCTTTTAGTCATAAAGCCAAACATTTTAAATTTTCCAACGAAATGAATTTTGCATTTTATGGGCAAAATTCCAATTGACCACAAATTTTGACATAAATTTTATCAGGTTACCAGTAATCTTGGCCCTTTCCCTTTTTGCTAAATTTTTTTTTTCGCGGCCCATTTTAAAAGACGCTTCTTTATTCTAAGGACATATCCCATCACTGAAATAGACACATCTGAGGGAAGCGTCAAAGACCGACAAATTAGGAACGGACCACTCAAGGTCTGCTATTGGTACCACTACTCCTATTCATGTGTCAGCAACACCGAAAAAAACAGATAATTAGGAATTCATACTACTCACGTTTTGAACGAGAGAGACCCTCTAAACAACCCCCGAAGATATAAACACAAATCAAATTGTTTTAAGATTTTATCAATTATTCTCAAATTAATTGAGATCACTTTTAAATAAATAAATAAATGTTTAAATTCGAATACAAATAAAATAGTGCGATGTCTGTGAGTGATGAGTTGTATTCCAAAATAATGAATTCAACTGAATTCGGCTCCTCCTTCTGTCTTTTGGGTCTTCCTTCTCCGTTTTATTCATGCAAATATTTCAGAAACCATTCTCTTTAAGGGAAAGACATTGCCAATTAAATGAAAATGTTTCCTTTTCTCACTTTGCATGTCGTACAACTTCCTCCATGGTGCCGGCCTCTTCGAAAAGATGGGCTAAATTAACAAATCGCAGTTGGAACAGAGAAGGAAAGGAGCAATTTGTTTTTAAACATTTTAATGGCTTTAGCATGAAAAAACCCCAATTTTATTAATTTACTTTTTAACAAAAAAATAAGTTTCATTGGTAGAATAAACGATCAAATTATTTCGTTCGAATTTGTGCTCAAATAAAAAGTCTTTCTAAGAATAAAAATAAAAAAGATTTATACTCATTAAGTATTTGCAAGAAACTTTCGATTAAATCTAAAATGATCACTTTTTAATGTGATGACTGTTGATAAATTTTGTGATTATTTTTTAAAATAATTTTGTTCATTGACAGGTTCTCGAAGTTTTATTTTAAACTCTCTTATATCAAACTTTTATACAAAAAGCAATTGTTTCTAATTAAATGACCTAGAACATGTTCCCAGCCTTTTGCCGAGTAGCTTTATGAGGAATTCTGCCACAAAAAATGGGTCTATAATTCTACCAAGGTTCATGAAATTGAAATGGGCTATTCGGTGGGACTCATCAAATGCCATAGAACCAAACTGACTCGCTCCCGGCACAATGTGCAGTTTCTTCTGCTTGCAATTGACCAGCGCGTCCAACGCGCGTTCGTTCATTCCGATCACCGGCCCGTCCAATCCGCCCACGAGCAGCAGCGTGGGCGCACGCACACGGTCCAACACATTCATTGCCAAATCGGGACGACCGCCACGCGACACAACCGCGCGGATGGGCGTCGAAGTGTCGGTGAGTGCGGCAGCGGCTGTCAACGCGGCACCGGCACCAGTGCTGTTCAAGGGAAGCGCATTTTTTTGAAAAAATTTGCTTTGAAATTTGCGACAAAAAACCCCAACAGCCAATAACGGACCCCTCAAACACAAAGTCCCTTATAAAACAACTAGAAAAATACAGAAAAATAACAAGGTCCAACATATGAATGAACCTTCAATTATAAACAGCTGACATGAGAAAAGACGATAAAAACGACGGTTTTCCGCCAACCAATTGTAAAAATAATTTTTTAACGCAAGATGAAAAAACTTTTCGGGAGTCACTGAACACGGATATTCATGCATTTAGGCAAATTCCGACCCCTAATATCTATTTTGAACAATAAACGTGTGAATTTCAAAAAATTCCATTTTTCGATTTTTTTTTTTTTTTTGATTATCTGGCTTAGAAGTGGGTCGAACAAATTCGTGATCAGCGACTCCAAAAACCCTTTTAAAATTGGGGGGCACCGGGACAAATTTTAGTATTGTACATATTACTCGAAAAGTCACCTTGCCCCGAAGTATCCCTGGGAAAGCAGCGCAGTCTTTGGACGCGAGCGCAGCCAATCAGAGGCAAGTTGAAGACGTTTGGCCAGCAAAGGAATGTCGAAGACATTGCGACGGTCCGACTCCTCTTCCGGCGTCAGCAAATCCAACAGAAAAGTGGCGAGCCCAGCACGGCGCAGTTCTGACGCGACGCGCGTGTTGCGTGGACTCAAACGTCCGCTTCCGCTGCCATGGGCGAACACAACAATGGCACGTGCGCCGGGAGGAACACCGAGCAAACCGAGCAAACCTGTTATAAAAAAAGACGGAGATAAAAGGGCGGATAAATAATAGGGTTGAGCACTATTCGGATTTAAAACCAGGCACCAAAAGCATTGGAGTTTAACGGCGTAAAAATCAAAATTAGAGCAAAAGCTGTCGTACAAATTCAAATTCAAAGACCTTTTGGCTCAATTTGAACTTCTTCAACACAATCTGTTGCCATTTTGGAATGTCTTCCTTTTTTTATATTGCTAAATTTGACGATGCTTTTTTGCAAATACCTAATAAACATTAATCGTATCTTTTGTTTACAATGAATTAGCGATCTTGGTTGGTGGAGAAACTAAAAGAAAATAAACAAAACATGATGCCAAAAAATTAAGTCAAATAAGTCGGTAGGGGACGATTCATTGCCACCAACTTTAGAACCTCATAACTTTTTTCTAACTTGATAAAATTCTACAAGTTTGATACCATTCATTTTGAAGCTTTCATTAAGCCATTGTTAAGCGAGTTAATAACTGGCCAAAAAGGACATTTCGCCACCTAAGCCAAAATCGGACGTTTCCCACCTAAGCCTAAATAGGACGTTTCGCCACCCAGACATTTCGCCACCCAAGCCAAAAACGGACATTTCGCCACCTAAGCCAAAATCGGACGTTTCCCACCTAAGCCTAAATAGGACGTTTCGCCACCCGACGTTTCGCCACCCAGACATTTCGCCACCCAAGCCAAAAACGGACGTTTCGCCACCTAAGCCAAAATTAAAGTTTTACCATTGAATGGATTAGTGATAACACATTTGAGTTTTTTGAAGGCAAATGGGTGGCTTTTCTTAGAGGTGGCAAAACTGGTGGCGAGACGTCCTTTTCTGCTTAGCTGGCGAAACGTCCGATTTCTGCTTAGGTGGCGAAACGTCCGAATTTGGCTTGGGTGGCGAAATGTAGGGTGGCGAAACGTCAGGTGGCGAAATGTCCGTACACGCAATAAAACGTCCCGTTCCGCAAATCTGTTATTTTTTTTTTTACCTGAAGATAGGATTTTTAATTTTTTTTTAATTTATATTTTTAATTTTTTTGTTGTCTTGCTCATTTGTTAATCCTAGGCATTTCAATTTTCCTTGATCAGGTCAATCACTCTTCTTACTCACTGGCCATGCCCTTTTGGTATGTGGTATGACAACACATTCATTAATTGGTCCTTTTCGTTTTCAGGCATCGTCACTGCGCCTATTGGTCAATGGACGCCGAGCTCAAGAAGGCGTGCCTTTGAAAATTGAAGAGAGGGATCAAATTGAGGTTTGTGATGGACATTTCTAGAAATTTGATTGCATCAATGCCAAATGACCTGCAAATAATTTAAAAAAGGGCATCTTAGACTTGTAATTCATTCGGGTCTTTTGGTTTATTACGTCAAAAATCCCCAAGAACCAAAGTCTCGGACAAATGTGTCATGGAATTCTTTCAAAAGATAAATAGACTAAACAAGTATCCATCTTTGGCGCTTCGTTTGTTCACCTAATTTATTTTCACTTATTTTTTTATATTTGAAGATTTGGCGAGAGCAGAAAGGAGGAGGAGGGGGAATTGGCGTTGGCTGGGCGACAGCAGGTTTGATTCAGATTCTTCGAATAATTTTTTTGAAAAAGAGTCATTTACTAGTAATTCATAATTTAAGGGGTGGCATCTGCTGCAATTGTTGGCTCTGCCGCCCTGGTGTGGTGGTTTTGGCCACGAGGAAGCGGTGGGCAGGAAGGAAGAGGCGCGGGGGCTGGTCAACCCGGACGAATTGTTGGTGAATCAAGTCTTGATGGAAACGGGGGGGGGGGAGGCGTTATGGGCCAAGCCAAAGAAAAAAACGAAAAGTGCCAAAAAATGGTTAATTTGATGGGATTCTTATCAAAATGCTTGTCTATAAAAACGAGAGATGAGATATGAATGGAGGTAGAGGGATAGAATAGGAAGGGATAAATATACTATTGCTTTCAATGTGATTTCTATCCATTAAGATTTACCGTGCCCAAGTGGTCGGTGGGATTTGGTGGTGGTGGCGACGTGGAAGAGGAGGAAAAGACGATGGGGAGCCCGGTGCGGAACCCGTTCTTGTGTTAGAAGCGAGGGTTGAATGGCACGGTTGACTTGTATTGTTAGCGATCATCATATTCGTTTCTTTTTTTGTCACATAAAATTTCATTAAATCAGTAGTTTGGGCTAGTCATGAAAAATCCGCGTGTACGCGTAAATGATCCAGATACATTATGCAGGGATAAATGGGTGTGGTACACACTTTATGCAAAATCGTAAAAAAGACCAATTTTGAGTAAAGAAGCAGAACCAATTTGGGTTTTAAGGGCCAGAAACAAAATTTGTTACAAACAATAAGTTGAATCGACTTTTCAAAAACTTTTTTCTAAAATAGAATATTGGGATGCATAAAATGCGGGACCACCCAGTTCGGCGCGACTAGCAATAACTTTTTTAATTTTCGTTCAAATTAAACAAATTAGGTATTATTCGAAAGCACTTGACTAGATGTATCAATGTGCTTAATTTCGAAAATATTTGAAAATATACAAAAAAATTATGGCCAAAAAACATCCAAAAATTGAATTTTTCCGCACAGTTCGGCGCGACAGGTTATAACTTTTTTATATATGGATGGATTTGTTAGATATTTGGAAAATGAATGCAGCACATATAGAGCTTTCTGATGATACCAATTATATTTGAATTGGCAGATTTAGGAAAAAGTTATGGCTTCTCAAAGTTGGCCGCGCCGAACTGTGCTGCGCCGAACCGGGACCGACCCATAAAATGTCATGGAACGTATAAAATGTTTATTCGACGGGTAAAATTGAAGAAATTTTGTACCTCGCTATTTCGGCAAATTATATTTCATCTTTTCCTCTCATCAGTCTGCAATGCAATTCTGAAAGAATTTTTTGCGGAAACGATTCTGTGCCGTGTGTATAGACTTGGGACAAAATGTCCAAATGCAGCCGGGACTGAACCGTCTAACTTACAAAATAAATTTGGGTACACTTTAAGGCCGCGGAACGGCACGCCGGTAGCGAACATGCGTCGGTCGAAAAAAGTCGAGAGACCCCGAGTTTCTTATTGTCGCTTTTTTGGTAAAAAGTTGAAGAAACCAAAAAAAAAAATTTCCGTTTCCGAGCCTATCTCTATTTAAGGCAATTTAAAAAGAGCAAATTTGACAGACGAGACAGGAATTTATTGAAAATTGTCTGAATAAAAACAGCAGGAGCTCACACTGTGATTTATTTTGCCCACTTTGACCTAGCCCTTACCGGCTCGATTTTGCCTTTTTACATGTGAGAAATAAATTTTGGCACTAAAAACAAATACCCAACAATTATTTACTTTTGAATTCATTGATGATACTATCATGCCCAATTCAGTAAGTTTTTGATAAGATTTAAATATAGGTAACCATATATTTGCTTTTTCCTTTCAATAATCACAAAAATTAAAGTTTTCTGGGCCTTTGGTCTAATTTTTAGGGTACAGCAATACCTTTATCACATAATGAGCTTGACCACGACCAGCAAAAATGACCTCGGGTTGGGTGTTTTCCAACAACAAAATTCGGACATCATTCGTCACCATTATTCGCAAATGCCGCCGGGCACTTCCAAAATGGGCACCATTGAATGTTCCTCGCAAAGCGTTACCAAATTGACAGAGACAGCGACGGCGGGTGACCAAAGTCAGCGGCGCCGATTGGACGAAGTCACCGCATATTCGGCCACCATTGAATTTGATGGCACTTCAACGACCATTGAATCGACCCCATTCGTCCGTTCTTACAATGGTCCGTATCAATGAACAAAGCACACGGAATTGACGAGAAAAAAAAAATTCATGGGCCATTTTACATTTTTTCTTGGGAAATCGAAATTAAACTGAATTTCCTTCCATCGTCCATTCCTCACTATTTTTTCATTGCATTTTTAAGGCGTATTAAAGGACTGGTTTTCTGCCCTAACTGTGCCATTGACTAACTAATGATAGCAAATTACATATATTTTTTCCAGTTTCAACTGTGGTTGCCCCTTCAAAATTGTCGCGTCTTTCACTCGCCATTCGCCGCTCTCTTCGGTTGGGCCCTCGTCGGCCAAAAGGAGTGGGAGAGACACCGCAGCAACCGACAGCAATTGGTGGGCCGGAAGAACAGGTCGGTCGACCTAAGCTTTAGGAAATCTTATTTTGGAAAAAAGTCTAAAAAATAGTAAAAAAAATTCTCTCTTTTTGTTGCTGGGCAACCAAAAAACCAGTTGAAAGGAATTGAGTGTCTCTTTTATCTTTTGCTCAATTCACGTCTCTCTCACCAATGGATTTGCATTCAAATGTAAGTTCAAAAAACGCATTATTTTCAGTTAACAAATTAGGCAAATTTTAAAAATTTGTTAGTTTTATAATTATGAAATTTTTTAAAATTTACAGCTTCCCCCTTTCACCGAATTCACTGATCTCCGCCCGGAAATTTTAGTCAACGCGTCATACGGGTCAAAAGAGGACCTTCTCAGTCTGTTGGGCCCAAAACACATTCGCCAGGTATCAAAAAAGGTGTATTCGTTTTGTTTTATATGACCCAGGAAAGAGCAAAAAAAAATTTTTATAGACAGACCATCAGGTTTTTTCTCCATTTTCAGTTAAAGAATTTTCTGCGAGAAAACAATTGGCCGACCACTCACGAAATTCGGCGTGACCTTTGGCGCGTGTTGGTCGCCAACGGGGACAAGGAGTTCGACTCAAGTCGGCACTTCTATCGTGAACACATCGACACACTGTTTCGAGGAAAGGGTAATTGACCTAACAAATATTGGTTTTTAGAAACAAAAAATGACATGAAATTATGTCAGGTCGGGGAGAGGGGTCAATTTTTTAATTCGTCCAAAGTAATTTTTATTTTGTGAAACGAACCCAAATTAAGTTGGACACAATCAGAAACTGTAAAGAAAAAGTTAGAAAATAATAAAAAAAAAAAACGTCGTTTCTTAGGAGGGCGTCAAAATAATAAATTTCCAAAATGGGGGCCAAACGCGACCGTTCCCTGCCCAAACATCGGCCCCTGACCCTTTCAGCGAAGAGTTTTCGACCCGCCTTTCTGTCAGAGCCGGGCATTGTGGTCTGTGACCACGGGCTGAAGGAGTTCGGCGTCATCAGCTTGCAACGGCTGCTCATCGTAAGCACTTTCTTTAGCACAACTGCTAGTAATATTCTTTCGGTTGTCCCCCATCACGCCGCCGAAATTTCAGAAAAAATTTTCAACAAAAAATCCATTGTTCGAAGCTTGTTTGAAAAATTACAAAAAAAAAAATTAAGGATTTTTCAAAAAAACCCTAAATTATTTAAAGGAATTTACAAAAAACTCCAAAAAAATTTTAGAAATAATAAAATTTTCATTAATTTTTTGAAAAATTTCTGCGGTGTGATTTTGTCCTGTTCCCCTTCTCCCCTGCCCGAATTCAAGGGTCTGGTCTACGCTCTTGCTGATTTTGCTTTCTTAGGGGGGCGGGGGGAGGGAATTCACCAATTTCCCTGCTTTATTCCCCTGTAACGAGGGCTTGTTTTACTATAATTAGCGTTAAAATTGGTTTTACACTTTAATCGTTTAAGGTCATCGAATATGCCAAGCCGGAGATTCGTTTTGTGCCGGTCCGTTTTCCGCTTTTTGCCCTTTTTGTTTGGCTTTGTGTAATTTATTTTGACCATTTTCCCCAAGGTTCTTTACCCTCTCTGTGCCATTTTCCTCCATTACCATTCCGTCGATGACACTTTTGCCTGCGTCAGTCGTCTTCTCAGTCAAGTGAATTTTGTGGAAAATAAATAAATATAATTCAAAAAAATAAATAAATAATTTAGGGAAATCGCTTCGTACTTCAGTCCGAGTTGGTCAGTTTCAATGTCTTTTCTTGTCTTTTTGCATTTATTTCTTTACTTTAAATTTAAGGCCGTCTTCGCCTCTCGTTACACAATCCTCGCATTGCTGAAAAAATTCAAGGTTTCTAATACACTGAATCATTTTAAATGCTTGAAAAGAGATCATTTTCCATTATTTTTGATGCTTCCAAACAATTTTTTTGGTGGAAATCGAACTCATTTTGAATAATTGCCAATTTCTTCATGTTTAATTGTCCAACCTAAAAATTGCAGAAAAAAATTTTCAACAAATTGAAGCGACGAGTGGGCACCGAAGAGGCGAAAATGGCCGATGTGTTGGCCAATTGGTACTTTTGGATTTTTAAAGTCGGTGACTTTCACATAATTATTTCCAACTTTTACAACATATTATTCCCCTTTTTTGTTTAGCATTTGCCACTGCCCTATCTGATCCGAGTGATGGACTGTTTTCTCGTTGAAGGTGCCGATTTTTTAAATTTATTCCTCATTAATTTTATTTGTTTTGATTTTGGGAGATTTAATGACAGCCATTCGGGTGCTTTAAGGGTTTTTTCAACTAAAATTGTTTAGTGTTTTTTATCGAAAATTAATCTTTTTAAAGTTACAAATAGGGTTGGTCGGGACCGGGACTGGTACTGAAAAAAACGTACAAATGAGTACCCTAGTCCCGGTTTTGGCCGGGTCTCGGTCCCGCACCGGTTTTTTCCTGGTTTTCCCAGCCAAAAAGCCCCGGTTTTTTCAACCTGAAAAGTCCCGGTCCCGGTTTTTGCCAAAAGCCCCGGTCCCGACCAACCCTAGTGGCAAAAGTGGAGCATTGCTTACCGAATGAATGTACATTTTTGACTTTGGTATTTTGTTTGCATTTCGGTCCATGAAACCCGAAATCCCTCCTAACCCATGGCATTTGGTTTTTTTTTGGGGAAACATTTTTTCATAATGAAGAAATATTTTCACGGACATTGAAAAGTTTTCCAATTTCGCGACTGTGTAAAGGTCAGAAAATGTTGGCCCGTGCCGCGCTGACCATTCTCTATTTGTGGTACAAACAGCAGCAGGACGAACCCATACAGCAACAAAACCAACAACAGCAGCACAAAGCCAACACGGGCGGCACTACTTCCATTGGCACAACAAAGGCAACGCTTGGCGGCACTTCCGCCGCCGCCAACCGAACAAACGCCGGCGGTGGCTCAGTGGTGGACGAACAGCAGCAGCAAATCTTCGACATTTCGGCAGAGGTACGAGTCCCATTGGCATCCGTTGTTCAGAGCATAATTATGACTGAACAAACTTTGTGGTAAAGTCGGCATAATGACACGCTTTGGCCGAGACATAAGATCAAAATCTCATTGGGGCGGGGTGTCTAGTGCCTAAAATGTGGACACTTTTGGTCCCGACATATTTCTACGACTCAAAAATAAATAATTGTGCCTTTAGTCAAGTCCAAAATACGTTTTTTTGACATTATTTGCATATTTTTTTGCTCTCAGATTTCCGCCGTTGCTTCGAAAGTGCCAATTTCGGTGCAAACTTTTCTCGATATTGGGTCAGTCGTCGGTGATTAACTAATTGTCATTTTTGCTTTTCGTTTTTTACTTCCATTTTTCCTTTGCACAGCTTTTCCATCCGTCGTTTTGGCAACAGTTTTTTGTACCGTAAACAAAGGCATTATGAGGCCAAATTTCGTAATTCTGTGGCACGAAAAAGGGCACAAAAGAATGCCCGGCAGGTGGAAGAACGTATTTACACGCCGGGTGAGTGAATTTTATTTTAAAAATAATGAACAAAAAGAATATATTAAAATAATAATTCTAAAGAATACTGGGAAAATTTATTAAAATGCTTAAATAAAAATTCGTTGCTTTTGCATATTTAGAAAAAGTGCTTAATGACGGAGTGAAAATTTAAGAAAAACTTAATATTTTTTTCATATCATAATCATTTAAATCTGTTCATTTTCGCTAACTGTCAAAATTTTTAGCCTTTTCTTCTCAAATTGTTGACGAAGAGGTGGCCAAGGAGTTGATGGGTGCGCTTCCTGCACGGTTGGACTCCCATTTTAACAATAAATGGCAAATTACTGACCGAATGAATTTAAGTTTCCAGCTGGAGACGCCCGTCTCTCTGTTCCGTCTTTCTGAACACGGTTTTTTTTTTTGCGATTACAAATCTCAATTTATTTTTATTTATTTTTCTTTTCAGGCACTTCTTTTGTCCAATTTTGGTCCAGGTCTGTCTGCGCAGCGTGAATACTACTGGAAATTTTAAAATGCTTTTTTGTTGAAAAAAATTTAAAACAAAATTGTAAAAGAAAAACGGAGAGGGCTCGTGGGGAAAAATGAACACCCTTCTGTCTTTTGTGTCTTTTTTTGCCCATTTTTCCATAAAATTTTCTTAAACCAACTTTTAGACTTGATGGCGCTGATCAGTCCATTTTGATCATTCGGACTACGGATAACCACGTTTTTGGCGCTTATCTGTCCTCAACTTGGGCCGAACGCAAAGGTACCACTAACAGAGACGGACATTTGCTAATAAATGCGCCATATTTTAAGATATCCGCGAACGTACAAAAACACGCTATTTTGGCACCGGCGAATCATTTGTGAGTGATTAGAAAATGGGGGGGGGGGGGCAGGGACGTATCCAGGGGGGGGGGTACACGGGGTACGTACCCCCCCCCCCCCCCAAGACCCTTCCTCGGTAAGGGAAAAAAATCAGAAAACCCCTAAAAAAATTAACTTTTCCCCCCCCCCCCCAGTACCCCCCCCCCCCCCCAACCCCCGGTACCCCCCCAGACCCAAATCCTGGATACGTCCCTGGGGGGGGGGGGGGGAAATTTCCTCTCCCCTCCGAAATAAAATCCAAAACAATTTTTGAGATTTGCCAATTTTCTTAATCCGAAAATGCTCATTTATAAGACTATTTTTCAAATTCTCAAAATGGTAGTTTTGGTAAATTTTTTTCATAGTTGTTCTTTTTCGGCAAAGCTTTAAGGTTCTAAGGTCTCACACACTCCGCACCCCATTTTTTTCTGCTTACGTTTTTGAGCCCACCAACATTTTTCTCAAAGGTTTGGCGATTGGACGACGAGCTGAATTTGCCCGTGTTCTACACTTGGTAAATGAATATTTAGTTTTTTAACATTTTACTTTCATTAAAATGGATATTTGAAAAAATGAAAAAAAAAATCCGCAATAATTAATTACCCTTATTCGCCCTTAGGTGCGACCAGACAAGCGACAATTTCTTTATGACCGCCGGCGACAGATATTTAATTGTGAGTCATCGTCATCCTCGTTCATTTGAATATATCCACCATAGGTCCCAAAACTCAACTGTTCAAAATCATCAGAAATTTTTCCTATAAATTTTAACAAATTTTTGTCTCGCACATACTCGAGCCCTAATTTTAATGTTTCACTTTGCCGAAGCTAAGGATCTGACTGCGCCCTTGTTTTAAACATCGTTTTTGACCCATGACTTATTCAGACTATTTTGTAAATTTGAATTAAACCTATGGCTACATTCATTTTGCAATATTACCTGTTTTTGACTGATGTTGTGTTCAGATTGGCAGCGGCGGATGGTGATGCCATCGCCATTCGGGACCAACTCGTGTCCGGCTCCACTAGGCCTTCCTCCACTTTCCAGTCACCGGAGCTTGTGCCGGGCGGTGGGTTCCCCGAACATTTAATTGGCCTATGGAATTTTGTGCCAATCCAAGAATTATCTCAAATAGCAATTTTGAATCACGGGAATGACTAACCAAGACGAAATACATACTTTAGAGAACGGCACAGTTTATATAACAAAATCACACATAAAAAAAATTCCGGCGGCGCTTATTGGCACCACCGTTAAATCCTTTTTGACAAAAATTATTTGATTAAACTCATCAAAAAACACCGAAAGAATTTCCCTTCCATTTGTCCAGTCTCTAATACTATACAAATGATTTTGTTACTCGCATTTAGGCCATTTCCAAATTGACGAGCTCGAGGCGTTTGGCATTTCTAGCGTCAATTAATTGTTTGGCCCAACGGCGTCGTCTTCCGTCTCATTTATCTCTCTGCTGCTCTCATTCCGCCGCGCTTTTAGATCCCATTTTTGTGCTATTTTATTTTTCATTTTCTTTACTTTCTCTCATCATAATGTCTCTTTTTGGCACTATTTTTGTTTTTTCCTATTTTGTATTTTTAATTTGCATTGGAGATTACGCATTAATGTCTTCTCCTATTCCTTGGCCACAATTTGGCATAAATTTTTTGCTGCTTCTCGTTCAAAAACCCAAATAAAATATAAATAGATATTAAAACAAATTTTTGTTTGAAATCCCAAATTAAAAATTCTTCAAATTCTTTTGCCATTGTTCATCAGTGCCATTCCCTCGCCATTTTCCGCTGTTCCGCTGGAGCAGCGATTGCCACGGCATTTTGTCGCCGCTTCCGCCGTCGTTCCGCCACCATTTGGTACGGTGAGCCTCCTCCTCCGCCGCCGCCGCCCATCGGTGTCCCCGCCCTGTTGCTGCTGTTGGGCGTACCCTCCGCCACCGCCGCCCGCCATTGGCATGCATTGGCCCTGCTGCTGTTGGCAACACTCCCCCGGCTGGCCCATGCAACAGCCGAAATTGCCACAATCTGACGAGCAGAACGGCCCCCCGCCGTTTGGCCCACCGCCTCCTCCGTTGCTTTGATCTTCGCCGCCGTCATTGCCGCCGCCGTCATTGCCGCCGCCACCACCGCCGTTTTTGTTCCGGCAAATGTCTTTGCCCGAAATTTCTTTTCCGGTCGGAATTAGCACTGAAAAAGAGTGTGACAAGTGGGGGATTCGGTATTTCTTTCTGTGTGTATTTTTTATCGACGGGGTGGACATAGCATAGTCTGTTTTTTGGGGTTAGGGACTCTAATTGCCAATAGGGACTCTCAGATTTGCTGATTTACCAGCCTTTTGCTTTTTTCCCGGCGGCGATTACTCGCACCGCCGGCCTCTGCCCCTTTAATTTTTAAAAAGAACCGAAAAATCCATAAAATAGGAATCTAAAAAGACCATAAGGGTAAAAAATATAATAATTTTGCTATCGGAATAAAGATTCTCCTATTGCTGATTTTTGAACCCAATTCTTACCTTGTCCGAGTGGGATGAACGTGGCTAAATTGTGATGGGATTGGATGTTTTGTTAGTGCCATTCTCCCCCCCCCCCCACCCCCCACATTTCTCACCTCCGTTCCCCGCGGGGATTGCGAGTCCGCCACCGTTCAGGCCAATGCCGAGGCCTTGCAGAGCCTGCAACTGTTGCAGGGCCTGAAGCTGTTGGCCAAGCTGCGCGGTGCCAAGGCCAAGGCCCGGAATCCCTGCAGGGAGATTTGTTTTGCCATAGGCACATGAAATTGGAACAGTCGGCAATTAGAGCAAAATTTTGTTTGTTGATACTCAAACATTGTGTGGCACACCAGGAACTGCGAATTTTGCGCAAAACATTTGCGCCTACACATTTGCGCCTTCAATATTTGCGCAAAAAGTAATGAATGCTTTAGCCAAAGTTAAACCGGCCAAAAGTCAAAAAAAAAAATGCCAAAATAAAAGTTAAAAAAAAAACATAATTTGTGTTGTGCTTAATGTAATTCAATTCTTAAAAAATAGTATTTGTTGTAAATAGTTTTATAAAAAATGTGTTGTGTTTGGTATGAACTCAAAATCTGCTACCTCTTCGCGGTTGAGTTTGGAAACAGAGTTATTGTTCGATTTTTTTAATATCTTGCAAATAAAAACGGAATTATCTCTGGCTAAAGCAGACATTAACTTTTGGCGCAAATGTTGGGGCACCACACACCACACAGACACACAAAGACACACACACACAGTACCAGTCAGTCCATTCAGTGTCGGTAGACCGACAAAGCCGGCGGAAGAAGAGGCCGACTGGGAGGCGAGCGGAGAGACGCCGGACAGACCGGCAAACGAAGGGACGGCCGGCTGTTGAGCGAGAATGGAGGCAGCCTTTAGGGGAAAATGGCCAATTGGGGTAGCGCAAAAAAGCCTTTGGGGGGGGGGACGTGGCCAAGAGGGGATAATTAATACAATTAGGGGGAACCATTCTTCCGACCAATTAGTTGCAAGAAAACATCTGCCTGGATAGACCCCGAAAATAGCTCTTATCCGGCCAATAGGAGTTGGCGATTCGCCAAGGTTTTAAGTTTTAAGCACCGTATCGTATGGTTAGAAACTGGTAATTTTTGGAAAAAAAAATTTAGTTTTTTAAGCCGTGAAAAACACTCTTCTATTGGTTTTCGGGGTCGCTGAGCACGATTCCAGCATCCATTTGGACCAATTCCGAATCCCTGACCCGAATTCTAACAAAAAGTTGAAAGTCAAAAATTTTGAAATTCGATTTTTAAGCATAAAAATGTTTAAAATAGCAGCGCTAAGTCATCATTTCGCTTTTTGGCTGAATTCCTAAATGGAAATTTAAAAATTTTAGACTTTTTGTTCGAGTTCTGGTCAGGGATTCGGAATTGGTCGAAATGAATGCCGGAATCCTGATCAGCGACCCCGAAAACCCGTAGGAGTTATTCACGACTTAAATTTTTTTTTTTTTTAGAAATGGGGGGGATAAACTTTATTATTACCGAGACTTTTCCCGGGTGGTCATGGAAATTCAAAGGTTTTCATGGACAAATTATCAAGAAACCCCAATTCTTCTACCGCTTGGTTTAACGGCAACGACGAATAAGCAGAAGGGACGGCCGGTTGGAATTGGGGCGTCAAGTTGAGACTGTTGGCCGGAAATTGGGCATGAACAACGGAGACGGAAGAAAGCACAAGCAAAGGGAGGAAGCACAGCAAACAACACGAACTGCTACAGCTTCTGCGGATCGATTGCACCACCATTTGCAAATAAAGAATTTTTTTATTGCAAAATGCCGTAAAATGTTGGTAAAGTATCAATGGGGTTGGGTGGGGTGGTGAAGAGCTATTTATAGCCAAAATTCGTCGGTGTTATACTAAATTTGTGGGTTCATTTATGTAACCGCTCGCTTACTTTGTGGACAAACACTTAAATGTGAATTTGTCTCTAAATTACCATAGAAATTTTTTTATAAAAAAACCCAAGGAGACGGGTGAGAAAATTCCGAAAAAATTCAAAAAAAAAACTCAGAAAATCGGTTTAAGAGCTTTAGCATTAACGGAAAATCACAGCAATAAAATGATGGACAGAAAGTGTTCCCATAACGAAACAAATCAACGGTGGGTGAAATGATCAAATGCGCAAATAAAGAGAAGAAAAGGAATCGGTGCAAAATGATGCTTTGCTTTTTGTTGCTGTTTCAATGTGTTGCGCCCGGGGGGGGGGGAGACTGTCGCCGCCCGTCGGATCGCCCACCGGTGGACAGTGCATTTCTTTGTCTGATGACCACCCAAAATAGTCATGCAGAAACAAAAACCAAAAAAAGAAAAACACCACTTTCACCAAATCCAAACATAACTCATTACAGTATGTGTGTGAATGTATTAAGTACATACAGTGCTTTTTCTGTAGAGCTTATAGTCCCCGCCGGTGCTAGCGGCCCTAACTCCTCCGCCTTCTGGGAACCCAGCGGGGTTTTGGGGTACATACGTTTTTTAGAACGATTAACAATATTACTGGGCATGAAATAATCGTATTAGATGAAAGTTTCTTGTTCATAGTAATGTACTAAAATTTATACAAAAAATAGAAAGAAATTGGAAAATGCGATATGGTAATTGATGAAAGGGGAATGATTGATACACACTGTAAATTGCGCCCATTGCTTATAAATTTTACCCCCAAAAAGGTGGAGGAGGGGGCTCAATTTCAGGGGGGGGGGTATATTTTAAGAAAAAGATAATTGTAAATTTCGTCTTCTCCATGTCGTTGAGTCTCGGTCCGAAAAAAAAGACCGACTCGACACATTCAAAAGTCAATCTTAAATTTTTATTAAGGATCTAGCCGTGACTTCATTGACAGACTATTCAGGGTTGAGCCAGGTCTTTTCGTTTTTGGCTGTGTCGGGTCGACATTTTGTCGAAAAGTGATTCAAATATTTTTACAAAAAAATGCAATGACAAAATGTGATGGACTTGTTGAACAACAACGAAAAAAAGAAGTATGGAATGGAAATGAATGAAGTCGCAAATTCACAAAACAAAAAGATATAGATTTATATAAAAAAAAAAGTATCACCGCCACCCAAAGGCCGTCAAATGATTTTCAAATAATAATTTTTTTTGTGCTGCCGTTGGCTTTCCGTCAGCTAATTGTACAGTTACTGTTGCTCTGATTACCGCTGTTGGACGATGGACGGTGACCACCTTCGCCCGAACGGGAAGACCTGTTCGAACATTATTCCGGGATTATTCGAAACTTCGAATTTTTTGAAAAATGAAAACACGAAAAACGATCTTTTAGGAAAAATTTAAGAAATGTGCGCCCAACGGCTTGCCAAAAAGTTACAAATATAAAAAACTACACGGTCCCAAAAATTGTTCGCTTTTTTAATGTCAAAAATATTTGCCCCCTTTTCACCTTTCATATTCCTCCTGTTGCAATTGCGCCGCAAAAAGGGCGTCCATTTGTTCAGCAGTCTTTTTTGAAGACCCATTTTTTGACTGAAAAACAGACAAAATTAATGATGAATCGAATTTATTCTATTTTAATATTTTAAGGTTAGGTTTTTTATTTTGGTTTTTTAGTATAAATTTTGCCAATAATTGCAAAAAATACCTTTGCAAATGATGCGAAACTCTGTTTGGATGAAACGATCCTAAATTAAAAAAAAATAGAAAAATATGAGATTAAAAGGGGTCACGTAATGTATGGACCAAACCCAAGCGAATCTCTAACGAATAGTAAATTTTACCATTCTTTTAACAATTTCAGTCCTAATTTTAGGGTCCAAAATGAGATAACGAAAAAAAATCCTTTTGTTTTTAAATGTACAAAATGCCAACATTTTTGCACATTGGTGGTCCGCCTGGTGCCGATGGCTGAGACAGAAGTGCACTCCGCAATCTTTGCACACCATCGGGACGAGCTGTGAAAAAGGGAAAAAATAATTTTAAAAGAAAAAAAGAGATAAAATGTTAAAGTTTGTCTTTAATATCCTTCAATTAATATAGTAAAA
Organism: Heterodera filipjevi; assembly: GCA_039877585.1. Taxonomy (NCBI): domain Eukaryota; kingdom Metazoa; phylum Nematoda; class Chromadorea; order Rhabditida; family Heteroderidae; genus Heterodera; species Heterodera filipjevi. Next base: position 4,651,975 of record JBDPZO010000008.1, read on the forward strand.
ATTGGTTAGCCATCACCTCTCTCCGAAAACATTTGTTCATGCCGCATTTTGGCGCAAAACGTCCCCTTTTTGCGATGTCCGAACGACAGTCGCGTTCGATGTGTTCATTGACGCGCAGGTCGGGCACTTCGCCCCGTTTGATGGGCACCGCTTGTTGGCACAGGGGACAGAGGGGGAATTGCATGTTCTAAAAAGTGAAAATAAAGAAGCAAATCATCAAAACAATGTCAAACAAAAACAAATGATTTTGGCCTCAAAAAAAAAAACTATTTTTACGCAAATTTGTTAACAACACTGTTACAATACAAAGCGACACCTATAAGGGTCCTCTCTAAATTTTAAAAGTAAAAAAGGAGACAAAAAAATATGACGAAAGATTTTATTTTTACCCTGATTTATTAATGGCAAAAAATTATGTTTTTAACAGCCCAAGAAACAGTTCAAAGAATGTCGTAAAGCGGTTTATCTTGGTAAATCGGTCTGCTGATCCCGGGTCCACTATTTTACGGTCTTTTTACCTTTTTGTATGACTCAGTGCAACCATGGGCATCGTAAGTTCTGTGCTGTTTGCTTAAAAAAAGGTCAATTAAATTTTGGCTCTATTATGGTTTAGGCCTCACAATTTTTTTTAGAATTCGTTTTAGATTTCAAAATTAAAAAGTCGAATTAATATATAGGTTTTCGGGGTCGCTGATCAGTGGTCACGAATCCGGCAGGCATATGTTTTGACCCATTTCAAAACCCTCACCCGAACTCGAACAAAAAGTCACAAATTCAATCAATTCAAATGCACGAAACCAAAATGCAGAGATGGATAAAGGCCAACAGGTTTTGTTCGAAACGGGTGCCGAATTCGTTATTGATCTAATTTTGAAATCTTAAAAAAGAAGTCTAAGTCTAAAAAAAATTGTGGGCCTAAACCATAATAGAGCCCAAATTTTTTAAGGCATGACGACAATTTTCTGACGGTTTGCAAGGTGTGAATTTAGGTCTCGGGATTTTTTTGTTTGCAGCAAAACACAAAAATTACTTAAATTTATGAAATAAAGTGCAGTCGTTAGCTAATTTAACAAAATCACTCGCTTTAAAAAGTCCATAAATATAAACAAGAAATTATGTACCACAAAATGCGTGAACAAGCATCGCAAATGATGGGCAAATAGTCTAAAAGTGAATGCGAAACGTGCCAATTTGTTTTCGGCGGTCCCTCTCACCAAGTTGTCGACAGTCGGGCACCGTGCAATGCTTACCCGTCTCGGGAAATTCGGCCATTTTTGCTCGCTCAATTCGAAAAAGAATGAAATGGTGGAAAAAGGAAAAATGCACAATTTTATAATGATAAAAATGATGACTAAAATGGAAGTCTGCTTTACAGATGATGTGAAAATGTGAATTGTGAATCATCCATCGGCAGATGGTCGTTCTTTTCGGTTTTAATTTAATGTTATGGCCTAATGTTTGTCATGGCGTAAGAAATTGAGTCTGTTCTGACACTAATGCTTTTTGAAAAAAACAGCTTCTGTTCTAAAGACGAATCCGGAACTTTGAAGAAATATTTTCCTAAAAATTTTTCTTTTTTTCTTTCTAGCTGTTTTTAGTTTATAGTCTCCTCTCCATTTTTCACACGTTTGCCAAATTTCTTTAATAATCAAAATTATTTGAACAGCTCATTTGCACTGCTTAATTAATTATTGGTTTCCGATATGAACATGAATGAGTTGTGTTCTAAAGTGACTGAAATTTATCGGAACGAGACTGACCACAAAGTGCAGTCGGAAAGGTGATCATTGTAAAATATGTCCCATCCACTGGTTTTGACAATTTTTAACTTTTAGTCTTAAAAAACTGCTCGAAAGTGTACTCACTTCGATGCCATCGCAAAATCTGAGTCAATTGACCGACGCTGTGAGCAATTTGGTTGCGACTGGTTTCTTTTTTTTAAGACAATTTGCCCATTTATTGGATCATCCTTTTGTTGTTTTAGTGGTGAACAATGAGAGTACGAGTATGGTCGTGTCCCGCCAATTCATTGCCGACATCGCTTCCTATCTGAGCCAACCCTCGCTGAACACCGACCTCATCAAGGCCATTGGCGAAGCTGTGCTCACTCAACTACATGTCGGTTTTTATTTCTTCCCCATTATTATAACGACAAATTCAAATAGAAATAGGGTCAATTTAGTCGAAAAGCCCTTATAGGTTTAAACATGTTTCAAACTTAAAAATTCCTGACGCAAATAGCGGCAGTTTTTGCGCGAAACGGGTCAGTTTGGCGTGGCCGTTTTGGTGTCGTTGGATATAATGAATATAACTTTTCTTAGAGTCAACCAAATCAAATGTTCTTACTATCATTCGACAGCTCTTGCTAAGCTCTATAAGTCTGCAAAATTCCAAAAAATTTGGTCGAGCTAGAAAAAAAAGTCTTGTTTAAAAAATTACAAATTTCGAAACTTTTTTCGAATTTCTGAACTTTTTCGAACATAACTTTTTGTTCGGTGGACCAAATTCTTTTTAAATTATGCAATCTTATAGAGCTTACCAAGAGCTAGCGAATGGTATTAACAATATTCAATTAGCTTTTTTCTGGACAAGATATCCATTATATCCAACCACGCCAAATTGGCACCGCCAAACTGACCCCGACCGATTTTTTGGGACCTATCACTTATTATTTTCCAAAGCTTGCAGGTTGCACAAAAATCCCGATTGTTTTTGTATTACGTCACTAAAAAAGACATTTAATTCTAAGTGAGCATTGATATTAAAAATGGACCAACTTAAAACGGCCCTTGCTGAAATTAAAACGAGTCATACCAATTTAATGATCTTGGCTCTAGTGCATTTTAGGCGTCCAATTATTCAAAATTTTAATTGTGGCACTTTTTGTCGGTAATTTGAAATCATTTATTTCGGTAAAGTTATTGTTAATAATAAAAATCAAGCCTATTGGACGCCTAAAATGCACTAGAGCCAAACTTTTTTTTTTAAACAATAATTACATTCGTTTTGTCTAACGCCAATCATTTGTGTGAAATTGAGTTGACAAATTTTAGGCACGTGCACTTGCCTATGAAGAACAGAGCACCCAAATCCGCATGATTTTGGCCAATGCGCTTGAGCGTGACCATCAGTTTGAGCAGGCCGCCCGCACACTTATGGGAATACCAATCGAAACAGGCCAACGGTGGGCCAACAAACAAAATTTTTATTAAGAACTTTTATATCGAAGTGATAACATTGCATTTTGATTTTGCATTTTTTTTTTTTTTGACTTACCTTATTTTTCTGATAGAAGACAGCTCTTTTGTAAAGAACCTCCTCAACTATATGACCCTCCGACTTTGATACGAACCCTATACTAATTTTAGTAATTTCTTTAAAAACTGTGAAGTTCAAAAGTTAATATCGATTTTATTGAATAACTACATGAACTTAAGGGGCTATCGTCAGGAACTCAAAATGGAACTGTATTTGCGAATCACTGAACTCTTTTTGGAGGCCGACAATGTGGAGGAAGCGGACCGACATGTGAAAAGGGCCTCACTGCTGCAGCAGGACGTCAAGGAGGAAGCGATGGTCATCAAATACAAAGTCTGTTTTTAGGGATTCGAAGAATGGGTTGTTTTAAAACAAAATCAAAGTTATTGAGTTTGTGAAAATGTTACTGTCAGCTTCTCATTCGAACCCCACACTCACCGAAGTAATTCGGTTTTTTACATTTATTTGACGCATTTTATAGGGCACAATACGATAAAGTTAAACGAGTATAATGGGTCAACTTTGGCTTAAATTTTATGGAGAGTCCAGTGCCAGTTCTTTTTTTCTTGCATAGTTTTAGGCACTTTACGCTCGTGTGTTGGACCGTCAAGGCAATTTCACAGAGGCAGCCCAGCGATACCACGAACTGTCGTTGAAGCCCGGTCTGATCCCATCCGAGAAGCGTCATGTGCTGCAAAATGCGCTCACCTGCACTTTACTCGCTGCGCCCGGTACTCTTTCATTTGGACAAAAATACAAAAACTTATTGGGTAAAATAATACGAAGGAAATTAATGAAAAATTTAGTAAGAAAATTATTTATTATTTTTCTAATTGCAGTAATTAAAAAAGCCTTTGGAATTTTGGAAACCCCTATTTTATGGCAATTTTTTACGGCGGAATTTTGGGGTTAACAGGTTGTATTAGCCTAGTAAGTAACCAGGGCCCGAAGGGCCCTGTGGGGAAAGCGCCGGGGGCGCTTTCAACACTGGCGCCAGGGCAGGTGGGTAGGGGAAGCAGTTGGGGAACTATAAGTTGGGGAAACTTCTGGCTTTATTCTAAGATACAACCATACACCTCAGGGCCCTTCGGAGCCTAAGCCTACCCCTAAAGCTTAACCGAACACCTTAGGGCCCTTCGGAGCCTAAGCCGAATCCTAAAGCTGTTCCGAACCCCTCAGGTCCATTGGAATCAAGAAAAGCGGAAAAGCGTATAATCGCCCTACTTTTCCCTTATAGAGGGGACAGGGACGTATCCAGGGGGGGGGGGGGTACACGGGGTACGTACCCCCTCTCCCCCCAAAGACCACCCTCGGTAAGGGAAACAAAAAAAAATCAGAAAACCCCTAAAAAGTTGACTTTTCCCCCGCCCAGTACCCCCCCCCCCCCCCAGACCCAAATCCTGGATACGTCCCTGGTAAGTAACCGATACTTTATAATTCCTAAGCTTGTTTTTGAAAGAAATAATAAATCGTTTTTTAATCTTTTCGCTTAAAAGGAATCCAACGCAATCGATTGCTCAACACTCTGTTCAAGGACGAACGCTGTGAACAACTCACGGGCCATCCATTGCTGAAGAATATGTATTTGGAACGACTCGTCAAAGGGCGTGAGGTGAATAAAGGGGGGGGGGGAAACTTTTATTTGTTGCAAAATGCATCAAACCCATAGCTTTTCAAGGCTATTGACCAGAACATAGCACCCATTTCGATAAATTCCGAATCCCGGGCCCATTTTTGAACCGAAAACCCGATGTCATTCGGTTGCTTTTTATTTTCCAGCTAAACTTATTTTATTTTTTTTAATTTGCCATTTTCAGTTGACTGAGTTCGAACATTCTCTGTCCCCCCATCAGCGTCTGCTCGACGCGGAGGGCGTCTCCATTTTGCAGCGGTCGGTGCTTGAGCATAACATTTTGGCCGCCTCGCGACTGTACGCGAACATTTCATTCGACGGATTGGGACAACTTTTGGGCATCCCCGCGGCAAAAGTAAAAAATCATAAGGGATTAATTTTCCTGAATTACACTATACTAAGTTTACTGGGCCATACATATATTTATTTGTTTAATTTTCAACCACGAATTGCAATTTGGAAAATGTTATTGTCCAGGGACGTATCCAGGGGGGGGGGTACACGGGGTACATACTAGTGATGCTCGAGAGTCTCGACTCGAGAAAATTCTCGGGGTTTTTCCGATCTCGGTCTCGAGTTCTTAGTCTCGAAATCGAGACTTTTATACACCCCTAAGGATTGGCTTTTTGTGGCTAACAAACATTAGATTTGTGCTTTATAATTTTTTGGTCAAAATCTGTTAACAAACACACCCAACTTTTAAGAAAATCGCCGGACACTCACCCCCCCCCCCGCCGCCCTCTATGAAAATAGTTTCATTTAATTCAAGTAAAAATGGCGGCAATTCTTACAGCATGAGGCTTATGGACCCCAAATGATGTTTTTGAAATTTTTCATCTGAGACCCCTGACTAAATCAATGAAAAATCTTACAAAACTTTTTTTTGGTTTGACAACCTCCACACTAATTGACACGCGTTATAAAAATCACAGCCATCTTTTCGTGCTCAAAGAAAGATTTAAAATTTTATTTTTTTGAACACGAATACATTAATGTTATTATTTAGGTCGGCGGTGCCGATAGGCGCTGCCAGAAAAAAGTTTAAAATTGCGTGTATTTTGATAACAGATCCTGATAAAAAGATCAATTTTTGACGATTTTGAAGATAAATTTTGAGAAAATCCACATGACTAATGGGGGTACTGGTACCAATAGGCATCACGGGGAAAAATAATAACGAAATCGTTTCAAAAAATATAAAAATAAAATAATATTTTCTTATTTTTTACCTCAGAGTAAGAAATAAAATCAAAGTAAAACAAAAGAGGTGAAATAAGGCAGAATTTTGAATATTATTTTTACATTTTAAGGCAGAGAAAGTGGCCACTCAAATGATTTCGGGGGAGAAAGTGCGCGGGGCCATTGACCAATTGGAGCAGACGGTGTCGTTTGAGGGTAATTACTGATTTTCAAATTTAATTATTCCCCCTTCACTGAAGTGCCCGACCCGTCCAACAGCGCAGCCGATTCTCACATTGCGTCCATTTGTGAGTTGGTCTCTTCTATCAACGAGAAATTGGCTTCGCGTTTCCCCGAATGGCACGCCGAGCGGTTCAACGCGTACAAAAATATGCATCAAGTAAATCGACAATCTGTCGCATTTGTCTCTTCCTCTTTTGTTGCATTTGACTTATTTATTTATTTATGTGTGTAGTGAGTAAATGACCATCCTTCATTCATTTTCAGTTTATCACACAATTTAAATAGGATTTGGTAGGACACCTATTTTATTCTAAAATTTAGGAAAAAGTGACTTTAATAGATAATTTAATGCTATTGTGAGCCCTCTTTTTAAGCAATATTTTTTTCTATGTTTGGTTTTTCTTTTGTTTATTAGGCATTTTCTGCTGAAAAATAAGTGTCTCGACCAAGAAATAGTTAGACTTTCTATAACTTAAAACATTGCAAAAGATATGTCTTCTGTTTGGGGTATTGGTAAGCCATTTTTTTGTAAATTTTTTTCGAGGAGTCTGAAGAAGTAGGAGGGATGCGGGTGATTGTTCGTCCTTTTGTAGATTCTTTATTAAGTTTGAAAAACTGAAGCGATTTTTGCTCGGATTCGAGGCTCGAAGCCGGTCGAAACGAATGCCATAATTGGAAGTTCCGACCCGACTTTTTGCATTTAACTTGGTCCGGTATTTGGTCGATTCACGGCAACCATGCTGTCATAGTCACCGAGACATTCTCGCTGCCCACAAAAAACCCAGAAATTTTCGAAGCCGAAGTTTCGCCCATTATATATATACAATTAGTACTAATTGCATTTCAATTACTAATAATCGAAAAGTTCCTCCAGGGTCATTTTCTCCGGGGGAAAATAACATTTTTCTCCCCCGGCGGCTTCCGTCGTCCTCGCCGCCACAGAAAACATACAAATTTTACGCTGTAAATTTTTACACATCGCCACAAACCCCGCCGGGCTCACGGCCGCCGCTGCCCTTTCTGCCACAACAACAAAACACCAACAAACAATTGAAATTTGGAGGCCGACGGGGGACGGCGGCAAATTATCCAGGGCGGGAGGGGGAGGAGTGAATAAAATTGATGTTGTTTAATTTGAAATATTATATTTGTGATTCATTTTCTTTTTTGTGTGAGTGCTACCGAAAGGGAGGAGAGAAAGAAAGGGTCAGTCATTCTGCCGCTCATTAACAGACCACTAATTACCCCTTAATTACCTCCTCTTCTGAAAATTGAAATTGCCATCAGCGCTAATTACTTTTTGGTTGGATTTTGTTGCCTGTGATGTTTCGCCCCTTCTTCTGTTGCTTTTGGCTTATCTTCTCCTCCCTTCTGTTTGCCCTGCTCATCGGCACATCTTTGCCCGCTGTACAACAAAAGCAACAAAATATGAGGCGCCACGCAAAAGGTAAGGCGAAAGTGCCGCCGCCTGTCCGACAATTTCTGATCAGTGCCAGACATTTTTGAAACCTTTGTTTCTCTTTTGAATGGGCAAATGATGCGTTTTAGGTACTTTTCGGTTTGGAAGCCTAGATTTGATTTTTTTGTTTAAAACAGCAAAGGACGCGAAGATGTCAAAAAACTGGCGCAAACCCATTCGAAGACATCTAAGTTCCCAATTGTGGCATTTATGCGTCCAGTACAATTTTGGCGCCTGTTTTTGCAATTCTGCGCGTCCTTTGTTGTTTTTAAATAAAATTCAAATATACGCCAAAAACCGAAAAGAACCGATTTTTATAGCTTATTGAAAAGGTTTGCCAAAACCGGGCACGGACAATCGCGGACCGCCGTTTGCGGACCAATGGAAAAGGGCCATTTGCGGACCAGCCTTAGAATTTTTAAAAATTTTCAAACTAAGCATAAATGAAAACCTAACCCCCTAGTTTTTCTTAAGACCGAGCCCTCTATTTTTTGGAAAAACAAATAGAAAATTCTTAGGCTTTGAAAAAAACTAGGCTTGGGTTTTGACAAAAAGTAGGGTTAGGTTTTCAAAAAAAATTTAGGTTTAAGTTTTTCCGAACCTAAGCGCTCTTTCACCTACCCAGAATCCTGCTGCTTATCTCAGAATCCACATATCCGCGGGGATTCTGAAGCCTTAACAGTGTCATAGCTAAAAACTGATTACAGATTCGTGATTAGCTGATCAGCGACCAAAATAAGCCCAGAAAAAGTTTTTGAAAAAATTTGCGGACAAAAATTTTCCGAAAAACTAGGGGGTGGTTAGATTTTTTAAGTAACTTGCATAATTTTTGAAAACAAACCTATATTTTTTTGAAAACCTAACCCTGGTTTTTGTCAAAACCCAAGCCTAGTTTTTTGCAAAGCCTAAGAATTTTCTATTTATTTTTCCAAAAAAATAGAGGGCTCGGTTTTAAGAAAAACTAGGGGGTTAGGTTTTCATAAAAACTTATTCTTAGTTTTAAAATTTCAAAAAATTCTAAGGCTGGTCCGCAAATGGTCCTTTTCCATTGGTCCGCAAACGGCGGTCAGCAAATACCGTGCCAAGACAACTCAGAAATTGAGTCTTTTTGTTATGCCTTTGAAAATGTTTATCGCAAATCGCAAGAGAATGTACGGTAAATAAAACGCATATCCAGTGGGGCTGTTCGATAGTACCGGTACCGGAACCGAGTACTGGGGTCGAGTACCGATACCGACTCCGGGGTACCGGGAAATTTTTGGTCGGTCCGAACAGCCCTAATATCCACCGTAGTTGGAAGCAGAATGGTTGACAGACAAATGGCCTTTTCATCCTCTTCCAACTGTTACTTTATTCTGAGGGTTCTATTAGCCGTTGGGGACCAAAGAAAGTGCTTGTGATCACTGATCAGTGTGTCCAGTGGCCCGATAAACGTCATCTGTTGGTTAGCGGTTTTATTTCGCCCTTTGGTTGATTTGACATTTTGTCCGCTGACACATTTATCCACGCTGACCATGCCGAGCAGAATTTGACAAATTTCCCTTTCATTAAATAATAATTTTGGCTATTTTTCCTTTGTTCTAAAGGTCCTTTTTCCTCCGCGCCTATTGGCCCCGCCCGTTCCGTCATTCGCCGTGCGCCGTTTATACGCCAACAAAATGAACAACAAAAGGGCGGTGCCGCTTTTATGGTCCATCCGCCCGCAATTCGTCCACCAAAAGGGGTGGCCTCAAAACTGAATCAGGCCAAGCTGAAGGACTTCTTCCGGCTGATCAAAATGAAAAGGCTGCAGAAGGCTTGAGGAAAACGGAATGGCACAGACAAATCAATAAATGATCAAAACAGACAATTTGGGGGAAGCAAAATCATTCGATTAGGCCCAAATTATTTTTATTATCCAAAATCGCTTTGAAGAGCAAATAAACATTAATACAGTGTAATCAAGAGTATGGACCAAAAATCGCGAAATATGGACATAAAATTTCAAAAATATGGACATAATTTTTCAAAAAATTTCAATTGATAACTTACAAGATTTTTTTTAGAGAGGTATTTTTCATTTATTGCATTTTCTTATGAATTTTTTCAAAAATGGCAAAAATGGACATAAATGCGAAATATGGAAAATATGGATATAGAAGTCCATCCTAGAAGCTTCAAACCAAGCTAAAAACATGTTTTTCATCATATTTACCGACTTTTTTTCATGCATATATAAAACCGGTCCCTCCATATAACAATTTGATGCAAAAGCTTCATGAAAGCTTCAACAACATTAGAATTTTCCTTTTTTTTAATGCCCAGAAAATTCGGTTGCCACGGGCAACAATCGGTGGCAACGCCGGGGGCGGGGGACGGGTTTCAAAATAAAAAATCCACCAATTTTCTGAAGAGTCGTTCCCCTTACGCATCTGACAAATGTCCTCCACCGATCGTCGTCGAAAATCGACAGAAAACGATCGTAAAATTGGCAAAATCAAAAAAGACAAAGAATTAACGGACAAATGGTCGAAAAAAGAGACGAAAACGACTGAAAAAGAAAAGGACAAAACGAGCAAAAAGAAGGAAAAGTTAAAAGAGAAAGGAGAAGAAGAAAAGAAGAAAAAGGAGCAAAAAAGGAGCAAAAAAGAGGAAAAACGAAAAGAGGAGGAAGAGAAAGAGAAGCAGAACTACGAGGACGACTTCGAGCAGTACGAGAGCGATTTTGTGAGTAATTTTTGGGAGAGGATGTAAGCGCAGACCGGAGAAACATATCTGTCGTACAAAAGTTGTTGGCGGTTAACCAACCGATACCGAAATCCGGGGTTTTGGGGCCAAAACCCAAAAACCGGGAGCCTAAAAATCCAAGAGAATCTATGTTCAAGGAGGAATCCCTAATTGAACAAAATTAGATAGACAAAATGACAAAAAATATTTTTATCAAGGGGTCGCATCGAAAATTTTCAAAAATAAGGACATAACAGGTTCAAAACAAGGATTTGGGGTCAAAAATAAGGACATTTTTTAAAACACGCTCCCAATGCTTTAAAAAGCAATTCTATTTTTTAAAAAAATCAACTGTTTTCAGCATATTAGTTCCCTATGACAGTATTTTTTAGCTGTTAGGCTTTGAAATAAGACTTTTCATTTTTAATTTCGAAAAGGAAGGGTCGGCGGTACCGACAGACGCCACGGAGAGAAATTTTTTGTTTTTTTTTGTGTATTTTATAATTGATTTTGTTACAAAAAATGACCCAAATTTTTATGCTTTTTGAGATAATTTGAAAAAATATATATGAATGGGGGTCAGGTGGTGCCGCTAGGCGCCACCGGAGAAATTTTTGAAAATTATATTCTCTCAAAAACCGTCAATTTTCTGTCCTTTTTTGAAAATTTTCAAAAGGATTGAATGTCTGGCGGTGCCGACAGGCGCCGTCGGGAATTTAAAAATAATAACGAAATCACTTCAAAAAATAGTCATTTTACTAAAATTTTTTACCTCAGAGTAGGAAATAAGGACAAAATAGGCTCAGATAAGGACAATCCTTATAAATAAGAACAAATGGGAACCCTGTTTTTATCCCCTTTAGCAAGAAATTGATCAGGCGCAAATAATCGAAATAAGAAAAATATTTTTGGAACTATTATCTCGACTTTTTTAAATTTGAACAATCTCTTTTTTGTACAATTGTGACACTAATAACCACTCTAATTTTTTTTAATCCTTTTGGCTGAAACGCGGTGCAAAATCCCGCTATTTCCTAGCATTGGACCATTTTTTGGGAATTTAGTTCTGGACACGTTCTGTCAGAATCCATTTATTTAAAAATGAAAGATTTGATAATTCTCAGACTTGGCTGTTTAAAATTCTGGCACCATTTTGAAAAGGATGAGGACATGGAAGAAGCAGGAGATGACCATGATGAGCAAAGAACAATAATACAACAACAGGAAAATGAAGTGGCGCAAAATGTTGGCCAACAAGAAATTGTCGGAGACAAACAAAAAGGAGGGGAAGACGAAGACCCGGCAAAAAGTTCACTTTTATTGCGGAAAATCGCCGAGGGCAGCAGCAAATTGAGGACGAACAAAATTCAAATGGCCGAAGTACGGAGAGAAACGAATTTGGAGGACGGAAAATCGGCGGAGGAGCGACAAAACGGGGCAGAGAATGGGTGGGCATTTGTTATTTTGCTGATCAATTTGGTGAACTAATTGTGCCGACGGCACAGAGGGCAATTGGAAAATGCCGAATTTTTTAATTCATAAATCGTGAAACTCAATTGGGGTCCATTTAAGACTTGGCTTAAACCGGTCCGATATTGGTAAAATTGGTCAGTGGACCAAAATGCTGACTCAATATAGGTCAATCATTTTTGGGACTTTCAGCATAAGGGAGGGGGGTCTGATCCAACGCCGGCATTGAGACCTTAACGGGACAATTCTGATGCGGACGAATGGTCCCAAATTGAAGGTCGCCAGAAATTTCCCAACCGCAGTCGAGCAGAGCCGAACATGAAGCAAAAAAGAATGAAGAAAAAGCGGCACATTTAATGGACTTTTACATGGAATTGATCGGAAAACGGGAGGGAAGAACACAGGTAAAAGAGAAAGAAAGAAAAAAAAGCTTTTTGGCACATTTTTGACAAGGCATTTACTCAAATGCCGGAGCACGGATTGACTATAGGCACTCAAACGGAGCGAACAGAGGCCGAGACAAAAGAGACCCAACGGAGCGCAGAAGGGACGGAGGGGGGCAGTGCCGAAATGGAGGCAGAACAGAAGCAGAAGAAGCCATGGGGGGAGGGGAAGGAGAAGCGGTGACACACGAAGGATGAATGTTTTCCTCAAAGCTGTTGAGCATGTTCGTTGTTTGTTTTCCGTATCCCCGAACCCTAACATTTTGGGTCTGTTTTGTCCCCAACATTAGGCCTACGATAATCCCGGCCCTTGTAGGGTTGGAGTATCTATTTCGACAACCCCTTGTGTTTCGACTTAAATTCTTTGAATTAGGGGTCTCATTCTTGAACATGGCACTCACTAACTTCTTTATTCATTTTGGAGCAATCAATGCAGAGAAATAAGTCGGGTTTAATTGGCCTAAATTATTTGACCGACCTATTAATCATCGATAGAGGTAATTCACGCATTGCTGTTAATTATGTATTAAATGGTTTATTTGACCCCTTTCTGATCAGCGGTTGACTGATTGGCTGTTAGATTTTGCGTGAATCAGTTATTGAAAGAATGGGCCGTTTGGTTTAAGTAAATAAAGACAGACCAATCGATGACGGCAAAGTGGTCGTCGGTCAATTGATCAGTGCTAATTAGTCATCACTGATTAATTGATCTATTTATTTTTGATGGGTATTATTGATCTTTTTGGTGGCCCGTTCAGTTGGTGGGTGGCATTCTTTCACTTGCGCCCTCTTCCACTTCTGTGGGCGACCGTCTGATGCTGCAGCACAACTCCAATTTGGCGTTCAGCTCGCGCTTCTCCACCATTTCGACGGGCAATGTTTTCTTCAAAGGCATTTTGTTATTCTTTTTTTAAAAATCAACGCCCATTTAAACATCGAACATTTTCCCAGAGGGCCGTTTGTGCACGATGGCTGTTAAGGTGTTTATTTTCAAAAAATTTACAAATTAAAGGGCAATTTTTTCGTATTCGCGTAATTCAAGGACGAATCGTCAAGTCTTAGGCTTTCTCATTTTAGGACCCACACACAATTGCCGCCGTAATATTTGTGCCAAAATCGGATGGCAAGTGCCAATGATGGGGGAGGAAAGTGAAATGATGAATTGCATTGCTTTAAGACATGCGATTGCATCGGAAAAGTTTTGTTGCCGAATTCGCCCTGGAAAATCCCGAGATTCAGCCACAACGGTCAGTACAATGACAGTAATGAATGAGAATTGGGCAACAATAACCGGCCACATAAAAAGGGGTCATTTCGACTCCGACCGATGTCTAACCCGGCATTCCCTAACACGAATAGCAAAAGCCTGAGAGTCAACTATTGCTTAAGACTTTTACGCTGTGAGCAGGAGGTGGTCATCTTTCGCTATTCGCCCGACAATTTCTCGGCAGCTTTTGCCGGATTGGTAAGGCACAATTTTATACGATACGATTTTTAACAGATTTTAGGGTCAAATTAGATCAGATTTTTGAGAACACATACTTATTTTATCATATAATATTCTGCTGATCGTTACGATGGACCAAAAAAAATAAATCATTTTTGTATGAAGTGAACATTTTTTGTTACGCTCAGAAAGATGGCAGTATCGTTGCATGGGATTTGCTTGTCGAAGAACGAAGTCCGTTGCGAATGTTCATCGATAGCGGAACAACAACAAAAGCATCATTATCATCATCCGCAGGCAATCCGAACAAATTTTTGGGTTTATTTTTGGCACAAAAAATGGAAGGGGTCTCGAAAGGTCGGCCAGACGAAGGCGGTGACCAATACAATCATTGAGAAAGAAGCAGCAATTAATTAATGGGCCAAACCAATAGGAAGAGACTTGGCCTAACAAAGAAAATGCCGAAAAATAAATAGCTAAATTAATGTTATATTTTTGGTTCGCATATTACGGTGGATCAACGCCCTGGGACTTGAGGTTACGGTACTCTGACAGGGCCTTGATTCTGACCAATCCAGACAACTACAGTACACCGTTAGATTGCTGGGCACAGTTTAGCCCATTTTCCAAATTCATAAAGTTTTTTTCGGTGCCAAATTCTGACTCTCTGCCTTGCCCATTATCATTTTAATTTTCAGCTGCCACCACAAAAGGACCTCTGTCCGTCCTTTTGCCCTGCTTCGACACGGCATTTTGCTCGTTGAGTGCCAAAAATGAAGGCGAAGTCGACCGTGCAATATCTGGCACCCCTAACAAATCAGCGACGTCTTCGGCGTCACTTCCGTTCGGCAGCGATCGACGGCATTGACGGCGTCGAAATGCCGTCGACAATTGTTGCAATGGAAGTGTATGACAGTGAGGTGAAGGCACCGGGGTAAGTGACCACCTGTCAACTGGGGAAGGGTGTACAAAAACGAACAATTTTCTGGGCATAAAAAACCAAAAACTGTTCCAAGTCGAAAATGAAACACAAATAATGAAAAGATTACAACTTTTTTCTCATAACAAAACCAATTTTCTGTTGAACGTCTTAATTACCTTCAAACTACATAAAGCAGGATTAAATATTTCCTTTAAAATGTTGGAATGAATTAAGTAATTGCAGTTCTAGATGGATGGGGAGAGGAGTGCATACATGTCCAAGGGGTCGGCCAGGACCGATTTTTCATACGATCGGCTATTCTGCTATGTTCACCATCTCGCATATCCAGAGTTTAAAATTTTTTTTCCACATTTTTGAGCAAACCGGGACTAATTAAATTTATTCAAATTTGCAAAAAAAAACTAACAAATAATTAACTCGGGTTTTAACCAATTTTTGCGCCAGTATTAAAAAGTAAAATATATTTTTGTGGACGGAGAGAGTGTCCGGCGGTGCCTAAAATTTTTTGAAAATTTTCAAAATTCACTTTAATAAGGTTTTGAAAATAATACCTATAGGCACTAAAGAAGTTGTTGCGCGGAACTATTAGCTAATTATTGTTTATTAATATTTATAAGTTCCATAATCAACCTTGTTAGAGTTACGGGCTTTTTTAAGACTTTCATGGGGTGGGGCGCTTCCGGGTCACAGCCAAAAAAAAAAGAATTTATTTTTTTTTGTTATGGCCTGCGAAGCAGGGATACCGCTCGTACTCGTTGCTCGTGATTTTTTGGCAATACAAGTTATACTCGTACTCGTGATTTTCGCTACAAGCGGCATCTCTGTTGCATTGGTGGTTGGATATAACCGTTATTTCTCTCCCCTCTTTTGAAGAGTGTTGGCTCAACTTGTCACCCTTTCTGAATCGGGCACTGTTCGTTGGTGGACGGCATTGGACATTAATCAGCAGCAAACGGTGGGAAACCGTTGGACGGACTGAACCGTAATAAAAAAAAAAATTACTGGGAATTTTTTTAAACAGCAAACTTGAAGAAAAACCTAAAATTTTCGCAAAATTTTTTTAAAAAACCCCAAAAAATGATAAAAAAAAATCAAAACTTTTGCGAAAATTTTAGATCTTTAAGTTTGCTGCTTAAAAAAATTCCCTGTAATTTTGTATTGAAAAATCTCAAGACTTAGAAATTTTTTTAAAATTTGGGGACGAATCGACTATTTTGGCTTGGGGGACGAATCGACACGGGGACGAATCGACAGCGCGCCATAAAAAATAATTCACTTTTAATTTCAAAAAAAGTTATGGCCAAAACAACTCGCCAAAACAACTCACTAAATCCCGAGTTTTCAAACATTTTCATCCTAACTTTGTTTTAATTAAATGGAATTTTCTGAAAGTTAACAGGCTATTAGAAGACACTTAAGTCTATCATATGATATAAGAATTAAAATTTGGTAATTTTGGAGCAAAGTTATAAAAATTATCTTTATTTGATGATTTGTTGACAACCCCATTCAAACAATTCACAATGGATTTTCATTCCGTAAGGGGTTCAAGTTGGTCTATCCCAGCTGATTCAGTCCCGTATTCCCGACGGACTTTCAATTGGGCAATTCTGATCGAGTCAACCCCTGATACTCGACCTGAGATTCTGTCTCACTCAATCGCATTTTAGGCATCCTCTGCTGATGATTTTGATGGTCAGCAGGATGGACAACACGAAAAAACGATCAGAATGGTGCCCCTTTTCGTCACCAAATGTTTCGGTGACCGACTGTAATTAGCACATACAGTATCCCAAGGCACATTTGTCTTAAAATGTAAAATTTTCAGTAAATTCACCGGACAATTTTCCACCTGTATGGCACTTGGCACAAAGGGCAAAGTGTTGGTAGGCACTTCTGTCGGACAAATTGTCAGCATTGGACGGGGAGGAGGGAGAGAAAATGAGTGCCAGAATTACAACAGTGGCACTGGTGGGTCAATTGTCAATTGAAACCAGAGTTCCCAGCAGATGTTATTCTCATTTATAAGGATTGTCCTATTTGAGTTCAAGGATTCTTATTTTGTCTTTATTTCCTTTCTGAGGTTAAAAATGTAGAAAAATAATTATTACCTTTTACTATTTTTTGAAGCAATTTCATTACCGGCGACGCCTGTCGGCACCACCGGACAAACACTCATTTCTTTTGAAAATTTAAAAATAGGACCCAAAATTAACTATTTTTTTCCTGCTAAATTCTGGTAACTAATCGTCATAAATTTTCGTAATTTCTCTCCGTGGCGCCTATCGGCACCGCCGACCTTCCCTTTCAAAATTAAAACTTAAAAATACTGCCATGGGAACTAATATGCTGAAAACAGTTTATTTTTTAAAAAATAGAAAGCATTGGGAGCGTGTTTTAAAAAATGTCCTTATTTTTGATCCCAAATCCTTGTTTTGAACCTGTTATGTCCTTATTTTTGAAAATTTTCGATGGGAACTCTGATTGAAACCGATTTGTTCGGCTTTCAAAATTGTCTATCAAATGGATTTGAACAGATACTTTCACGAGTATATATATACATTAGAAAGCAGAAAGTCAAGAAAAACCCTACATTAAAGAAACTTCGAACTTTCCAATTGGGACTCGAAGGGGGGAGTATAAAAGATCTGAAGCTTAAACAATACCGGATTTTAAATTTTCAACTAAATTTCTGTAGGGGTTGAACCTGAAGAGATCGTCAGCATCCGTACGTGCCCTCTCCGGCATAATATATTCGCGGTAAGTTTTTCCTAATTTGGTTCGTTATAATCTGAATCAGTCCATATTTCGAATCAGTAATGGGTAATGGAATCTCTATGAAAAGCAAGTATATTTGACGAAATTAGAGCAACCAACCTCAGATCGGAATTAAAATGTCCATTTTTACTTGGACCTTGGTCCCGTTGTCAAGCATAAAAATAAGGGACCACCGATATTCGGAAAATTCCCGACACCGTTTCTGTCCCATTCGGTCTCTATTCATTAACTTGCTCCTCTTTGGCACAGGTGATCACCTCCAAACTACTCCTGTTTTATGATCAGTCTGTTCGTGTGCCTTTGTTCGTCCATTCCCTCCCGTCAAATTCCCTCTTTGTTCCCACCCTTTTTGAGTGGTGTCCGTCCGACCAGTTAATTGATTAAACTAATTAATTAAAGTTAATTAATTGATTTTAATTGTATATTTTTGGATTCTGAAGTGCTTCCGTTCCATTTTTCACTGTCCACGGTGGTGAAGTGATCAATTTGTGGAGATACAAAAGGGACGCGAAACGCCTTCAGAGCGAAGAATGCGATTTAAAGGGCGAGATCAAAGCCAAAGTGCGTGCCACACTGACATGGACTGACCGGGAGGGCAGCACATTCAGTGGTAAGTGCCAATGGAAGGCCAAAAAGATCGGGGCCAAATTTTCGGCTGAAGCGAACTTGAGAGATTGAAATATGTGGACATTGCCAAGGTCAATCTTTCGAGGGAATGAGGAGGAGGAGGGGTGGGTGGGGAGTGATCAGAAAAGGAAAGACATGTTGAGGGAGATTTAGGGGCGATCGCGTGATCAGAAAGAGAGGGAAATGGGAGAGACAAAGAAGCGGACCAAATGCCAAGTCCAATGCTGGGCCAGTATAATTATAGTTGCTGTTCCCTCAATGCCCAATTTGATTATCAGTCAGTTTAGGGTTAGGGGTATCCTGTCCCTCCCTCCCTCATTGCTTTTCACATTTTGCTGATCGATCATTCTTTAATTAGGCCTTTTTGCTTGCAAACGACCAAATCCAAGTACATTGCATGGAGAGGGATAATTCGTCGGACAATTTGATAAGCCAATTCATTGATACATTTGGTAACAAAAATGCAATAAAATAAAAGCGATAAAATTTGAGTTATATTCATGATTTGTCACCACATATTTATTATTTATAATTTAGCCATACGGTTAATAAACAATAAAATAACAATGGATAACGACAAGTGCCCTATCCAATAAAGAGCAGGTTGTGATGGGGGTGAGGCTGGTCCACCCACTCCCCGGGTTGGAGAGCGGGCGTCCAGATTTGCAAATCCGCCTCCAACACCTGAACGGGCCCATCACCATCGCCTTGCTGTCCACCAACGCCACCGCTGCCTCCTCTCTGTGCACCATCTCCTCCTCCTCCTCGCTTCGCCCACCATCACCAATCGCCCAACACCGCCGCCAAAGTGGTGGTGCCAGTGGCGACTCCCAAAAAGCCACCCGCGCCCCCCACTTGAGCCATAAACACCTTAATGGAAACAAAAACTCATTGAAAGCTGTATAATGATCCCTTCACATTTTTACTGGCTACAGGCCTGCTCCATCCCTTCCCCCCAATTTGATTTCTTCTCCCAGTTTTTTCAAAAACAAACACTTTTTTTGTGACGTCTCATGACAAAACACGAAATTAATGTCTCGTTTCTTGAACCATAAAACTTCTACATCTCACATCCCCTCCACCCATTAAAATTTCTTTTGCACCCGTTTTTTAACTTTTTTTGCTTAAGGAGAAACGCCTCCCCCCCCCCCCCGCCAATAACTACATTTTAAAGCCAATAACTACATTTTAAAACCTAAATCATTGGTCCCAACCACAAACCTTGATGACCTCCTCCTCCTGCATCCCAACAATTTGGGGGTGTCGTGGTCGGTCACTCGGCGCCCTTCGAACAAAAAGCAGAGTGATGTGGTTGAAAGAAAAGGGTAATTTGATAGAATTAAATCTATTCTAACTAAGCTTAAATACTATATTAACACGTGACACCTAATCAGAAAAATACGTAAAAATTTGAGTGCCTAATTTTCAAAATCAGTTCACCGATACGGAGTGTGGTTTTTTTTATATTAAAATTCCCATGCCGTTCAAACCTGGACACCAGTCTGCTTGGCGTACGCCTTCTTCACCTTGGCCATGGCCGTGCTGCTGTACTTGACCCGGAAGTGAAGTTCCTTCAAGTCCTAAAAAAGGAGAGACAATGGGAAGGAAGAAAGGCACTGGCAAGCCCAAAACAAACCTGGCCCACGAGCTTCAGGTTGAAGAGACGAGACTAGGCATCGGCGATTGCGGTGGTGTTGGACAACATGCAGACGGCACGAGGGGCTTTGGCAACCGTGATGAGCTACTCTGGGTGGAAAAAGTGCTTGAAGGTGATAATGCGAATCTCGTCTAAAGTTAACATGGATATTTAAATAATAAATGCTTATTGGTAATGCTAATCTTCAGATTGACCCTTTGTCGCTGTCCGACAACGGTTGGCTGGAATGGGAAGAGATGGAAATTGGATGGAGAAAAAAAATTGTTTTTTGGTGCTTTTATGGGTTTTTATTGGAGAGGGGAAATTTCCTACGAATGGAGGAAATTCTTGGTGATTTAAAGCGAATGGCTCACAAGGGACACGTTTCCTGTGGGAAACACTGAATACCACGGCGAGGGCCGGTAAAACAAAGGGCACAAAGGTTTTAAATAAACCTTTATTTACACAAAAGAAATGCAAAGTGAAAATGTGAAAAATGAATAATTGATCACAAAAAAAAGGAACCGCCCTGTTTGGCGCGGCCAGTTTGGCGCGGCCAGTTTGGCGCGGACGGTTTGGCGCCGCCGTTTTGGCGCCGGCCGGTTTGGCGCTGACCGTTTTGGCGCGGCCAGTTTGGCGCGCGTTATAAAATGGCTGTTTTGGCGCGATTTTCCAACCTCCAATTTTTCTTATGGAAAAACATTATTCATCCAAATTTCCTTATTGAAACAATTTTAACACTTTTTCTTTAATTTGCATGCTTTTTTAAGAATGTTTGAAGTCGAAACCAAAAAACAAGGAAAAATTAGTCAATGATGGGTTCCTCTACATCTTCGAAACGCTGACAACGATATCAAATTTTGGCGTTGCGAACGAATGTCGTGGAAAAATACACTCTGATTTGAACAACATTTTATCAAAATCGTCAATGAACACACTCACGAATCAAACATTGCCAACGCCGAAGTGCAAAAAATCATCACAGGAGTCAAAAGGCGTGCCGTTGAATCTATGGAGCTGCCCTCACAAATTCGTGCAAATGCAATGGTCAACGTTTCAACTCGGGTACTTGCTCAGTTACCAACTTCGCATGGAATCAAAAAAGTTAGAAAAGTGGCAATTTTTAAATTATTTTTTTCAATAGGCATTTTTTCAAGTCTACGTTCTGCTAGCAAAGTTAATTTGGTTTTTACTCATTTTGATTTACAAACCCTAATTAGGAAGGAAAAGTGGACGTTTCCGGTCGCAACATGTCTTCTCACCGGAAAGTCACGATTGATTTACGAAAAGATGTTCCGAATGATCGTCGAAGCATGGCCTGCATTTGCGCCAACGTCCATAATGTTGGACTTTGAGCAAGCCGCAATGGAAGGTGCAACTGCTGTGTTTCCAAACGCGCAACTGCGCGGATGCCTTTTCCATCTAATGCATAATTTGCATAATCATCTTGCTGCGGAAGGACTCCGAAATGTAAGCATTTGATTTTCTTTCATTATTGTTTCCGTCCTTTTAGCGCTACCGAAGCGTGTAGAACGTAAAAGGTTACGCGCCCGGTGGGACTCGAACCCACGCCCCTTCCTTTCCGTGGAATGCTCTAACCAACTGAGCTACGGGCACCCTTTCAGAGGTTCTCCCATGTCCTTTATCCCGCTTTCTCCCACACTCCGCTTCCTTCTGGCATCACATCCCGCCTCCCTCGGAAGACCGGTCCCTCGGGCTCTCCTTGGCCCTTCACCAGTGGACTTGGCACACGATCACGGTCCAGAGGTCCCAGCAGTGTGGAGGGGATCCACCCAGGAGCGCCATGTAGAACGTAAAAGGTTACGCGCCCGGTGGGACTCGAACAGGGGTGTCCTTGGCAAAACCCAAAAACCGGGCGCGCGAGTTCGAAAATAGGGCAAAAACCGGGCAAAAATTTTCAAAAATAAGGCAAAAAATAAGGCAATTTTTTACGCCAATTCTTTCGTGTAAAAAACGTCAAAAGATTAAGTAACATATTTATCACCACTTTTAACCTGTTTGAGCAAATTTGTCAATGAAAGAAAGTAATTTTGAGCATTGAGCAAGAAATATTTGAATTGAATTTGATGGAAATGAGTGAATTCAATAATGGTATGCCAATACTGTTCCTCTCGTCCGTTTTATATTCTTGAGAACAGAAAAGACTGATTCACAATAATCAAAAAACCTAATTTTAGAACATTTAATTCAAAAAGCGAAAAAAACTAAAAGGGGGCCGGTGGTGCCGATAGGCGCCACCGGGGAAAATTTTGAAAAATGGATATATTTTGCTAAAAAATTTTTATCAAAAAGTACGATTTTTGTCAGTTTTTGAGAAAAATTTTGAGTAAACATAGGCGAAAAGGGTCTGGTGTTTTTTGGGAATTTGCTAACGGATTTAGGCCTAAAAATTTGGCGAAATGTTCATCCAAATTCAATAAAATGACTGAAAATAAGAAACCCGGCAAAGTAAGGCAAAAAACCCGCAAAATAAGGCAAATACCGGGCACTTGCAAAAACCGGGCAAATGCCTGATTTATAAGGTAAAAGGACACCCCTGGACTCGAACCCACGCCCCTTCCTTTCCGTGGAATGCTCTAACCAACTGAGCTACGGGCACCCTTTCAGAGGTTCTCCCATGTCCTTTATCCCGCTTTCTCCCACACTCCGCTTCCTTCTGGCATCACAAGCGACCCCGTTTTCGCAGAAACAGCACGTATGATCACCGCGCTTGCGTTTGTGCCCATACAACATCTAACTTCGGCAATTACTGCCCTTATTGGTCTTATTCAGCAAGAACTTGACCAAATTCTTGGATGGTATTATTTCCTCCTTTTTTATTTTAGTTTATCACAGTAATAGGTTTCTGATCAACTACACGGGCGTTCCTTTGGCGAATGGAACGCGTACCCGTCCACGTTTTCCAGTTGATTTTTGGAATGTTTACGAACGGACTCTCAATGAAGACGAACGCACAAATAATATCGCAGAAGCAGCACATCGTCGGCTTCAGACAATTTTCAGTTGCCGTTATCCGACCATTTGGCGATTCATTGACGTTCTTCGAATGGACCAACGGGCGCGTGACGCCGACTACGTTAGATGTGTAAATGGGCAAGATCCGCCGCCCAAGAAAAAGAAGTACCGAGATGCAGACAAACGCATTTTGAAAAAAATTGAAAATTTTAATGAAAATATTGTTGAATTTCTTAGAGGAATTTCGCAGAATTGTGTTATGGACCCATAATTCGTTTTTTTTTTGTTGTTAATATTGCCGTATCTTATATCAATGATCAATTTGATAAAATTTTTGTCCATCAGTGACAATTTCAATTTTCGAAAGTGATAAAAATAAAGATTTTTTTAAGAATAAAATTTTGAAACAAAAAATTTAAGCTTTAAAGGGTTTTTTTTTGTCTTCCATTCTTAGAGGATGTCCTTCGCAGCAAGATAATTGAAGCAAATTATAAAAGGTCAACAAAAAAATTTTCCCATTCAGCAAATCGCGCCAAAACAGCCATTTTATAACGCGCGCCAAACTGGCCGCGCCAAAACGACCCCGACCCCAAAAAAGGGGATTGGAAAATTGGTAAGGGGACAGAATGAGGATCGGGAAAAAATCGCAAATTGCTTGGTGAGAATCGGTGGATTGTTGAAGTTGGAAAAACGAAGAGGCACCTTTCGGTCGTCCGTCCTTACTTTTATACTCCTCGCAAGGGGCGGACCATGGTGCGGATGATCATCGGTCTGCTCCCACGACGGCACATCTCCAAGGCGGATAAGGGCGGCACAGCAGGATCGGTCATTGGTCATTCAAAACGGCACGGGGCGCGGATCAGGGGGAAATGTGGGGGGAAAGAAAACGGAGGGTTATGGGGCCCTGGGTCCCTCAATTCAAAAAGGCAATTCTCCCAGGAAAATCGATTGTCCACTGACGGATTTTCCAATGATGGATTGTCGTGACTCCGATTTTTACTCTATATATTCAAAATCCCATCTTTAGGCGTGTATTTTTCTAAACCGAAAAAACCGATAAACCGGTCCCCCCGGTTTTCGGTTAGGCCGGTTTTGGGACCCCTGGTTTTCGGTTTCGGTTTTTGGCCCAAAAAACCCGGTTTTTGGTTTCGGTTAACCGAACCGAAACCGACCGTGTACAACCCTACTTATTAATGTCAGGGAAGGCATTCCTAGGGTGAAATTGGCGCTATAATTGGTAATACTAAGGTTTGTCCCCCCCTTTTAAAAAAAAAAAATTTATTTTAGTTAAAGTCATAGAAAACATGTCTTAAGGGGTTTTCGGGGTCGCTGATCACGAATATGACATCTGTTTTGTCCAATTCCGAACCCCGGACCCGCACTCGAAGAATAAGTCGAAAAATAAAATTTTTTAATTCCTATTTTTTTGTTCGAATTCGGGTCCGGGGTTCGGAATTAGACAAAATGGATGTCATATTAGTGATCAGCGAACCCCCAAAACCTCTTAAGACATGTTTTCTATGACTTTAACTTAAAAAATTATTTTTTTTTGAAAAAAGAGGGGGGACAAACCTTACAAATTAGTATTACCCTATAATTTTGTTGTAATCAATTTATTGCGGCTTGAGATTCCCTCACAAACTCCAAAGAATTGACAAATGGCGAGTAAAAAAAAAAATAATGTGTACATATTAGGGGTGAGACGCGGACGTAATTTCGCGGTCGCGGAACCTGAATTGCGCTCGCTCGGGTCCCACCTCTAATGAATATGATAGGTCGACTTCTTTCTGTCTGATTTATAACATCATTCTGTGTTCATTGAATTCGCTTCAACTCGAATTTGCATGAGCAGTCCACCCGCAAAATGAACGGTCCCTCCTGCCCCGCAACAAAAGTCATCGGTCGAAGGGAAAAGGTGCCGGCCGGCAGCCCGTCCAGTTGGAGAACCGTGAAGCCGGGCCTGGAAATGGGGGAAGGCATGGCATTCACTCGGAGAGACAGAGGCCGATTGAGATATCTCGTTTGAGCGCCATTTGGTAGCTTCTATTTTTTATAGAGAAAAAAAAATTCTATAAAAAGGGTAAGTTTCAAAAAGAACTTTGGTTAGATTTTCTTTAAAAAAATTTCTTGCTAGTTAAAGGGGGAAACTGGCGCTCAATTGTCTAGCGCAATTTGGGCGAAGACGAATCAACCGAGCCCAAACTCGGGAAATTTGTTAGCATAATACAACAGCATCTGTCTGTGGCTGCCTAATTGGCATGAGAACACCATCCAACAACTCGCCTGAAGGAGCCCGAGTCTTTTGCTTCAAAAGTGCGTCCATTCCTGAACAGAGACACCGCCGCGAGTTCGAAGCCGACACTGAACTCCTTGGGACCGCGGAGCTCCACCAGCAGAGCGTTGTCATCGCTGCCGTCCTCCATGGACAGGTGAAAGAGGGGGTTGTTCCTGTGGAAGCAATTCTTTTCTGAATGAAGAAAAACAAACACCCCTCAAATTCTTAAATTTTCCTCGGTGTCGCCTATCGACTCCTCCTTTTCTCAAAAATAAAAAAGCATCGTTAGAAAGGAATAAAAATCAAATCCGCAAGCGATATTAACCCTGGATGACGTCCGTCTTTCAGGTTATGAATTTTTTTTTTCGCAAACCGGTCTGACAAAAGTAATTAGGACTCTCGAGAATTTCGTTCTCCGTCTATTACAGTCCCAAATTCTTGTCTCTGGCTCATTTATTAATATCTGGGGTGTTTATTTCAGGTCCCGAACAACAATAAATGCCCGTTTGGATAATTATTTCATGGGTCTTCGGGGTCGTTGTTCACGAATAATCGCAACAATTTTGAAAATTATATAAACGTTTGTTTTTGAGGTTAAGTAACAGTAAGGGAACGCAAAAACACCAGGAAAAATCGTTTTCATGGTATTTTCAAAAAAAAAAAAAAAATTTCACAAAAAATGATGGCTACCATTGGCACAATTTTTGTCCCCGTTTGCTCACTGAAATGTCTCGCGGCTCGCTCCGTTTCCGCATCCTCCCGCTGTTGGGCCACGCCATTCCGCCGTTTCCTGAGATTTTTTTGTTTAAATGCCAATAAAAAAATGCCGTCAAATTTTGCCGCTACAATTACTCACCTTCCGCTGAAATTTGTACGGCATTGGCATATTGCCACAGCGAAACTCGGCACTTGAATACACGCGTAAACTGTAGTAAATGGTCTTCATCTTCTCATACTGCAAATGGGAAGAGGGATAATGTTAATATTTGACTAATTGATTAATTCGGTTGACTTGCGCAATGACAAGCGTAAACCGTTGGATGCCAGGCTCACGGACGACCAATTGGCACAGATAATGGGGACTAAACATGTGATTGTTAAGGGATAATAAAGGAACAAAGTGAGGCGATCACTGATCAGACAGACAAAAAAGGGATGGGACTGAATTCCGATTTTCCGGTATTTTTGAAAATGGATTAAAAAATTTTTGGGACCCTCGGCTCCCTTCCCTGACACACACGCACACACACCTGTTGATGCGAGTGCCCTCCAAAATTGGCTTGGGATCAACTGAAATAGGTTATTAATTTTATTCTAACAATGAAAATGACATAAAATTGAATCATAAATTTGCCTTGTAAAGTACAGTAAAACCAAAAAAAGAGATTGATGATGGCTAATCCCATAAATAAGACCCCCCCCCCGTCCCGTAAAAAAAATTTCACAAAAAAGCAAATGCAAGAAAATAATTTTGCTTAATTTTATAAAACATTTTTGGGTTAAAAACGTCTAAAATGGTTTTGATTATTTTTTGAAGTTCTTTCAATTTATGTATAACGTACATGGCAAATAGACGCGCTTCCCCTCATTTTTGTAGACCATCACAGTGATGTATTCTTGATTGTTGGCAAAATCGTCCTACAATTTGCAATAAAATTAACGGTAACCCTAAATAATTAAAGGAGCCAATTAATTTAATTAATTCTCATTGCTTTTTTCACTCGCACCTTTTCCATAATGTGCCGACTGAGCAATATCCACACCGATGCCACACCATGTCGGTTGTTCAGCTCGAGTACGTACTGCGGATTGTCGCCCACCGTGTAAAGGTCTTTGACCGGTCCTTTGCCTGCGTCCCACGATCTAAGAAAGATAATATAAGACAATGCATAAAATTTGCAATCTCTATTGACACAAAGTGATCCGGGCATGTCCATAACTGGAGGATATTTCGTCATATACATCGTTTTTCATATTATTTTTTAAAATTTCAAATCTCTTTTAAATAAATTTCCAAAAAAAACAAAACAAATTTTTCAAAACAAAATACGTGCGGGAAAGGGGGAGGAGAAGAAGTGCACCCGACGGTGGCTGACGGTTGGCAGCAAATATTTTCTATAAATCAGAAACAAAGCCTGATTCAGTACAGACTCGAAAATCAGTAATAAAATTAACAAAAAAAAGTATTCTGATGCAAAAAGGTGAACCAGAAAGTTGAAATCCCCTCTTCAAACATTGCCTTTTTTTAACAAAAAAGGAAAAACGAACGAATGGAGCGCGTAACGGAAGGGAAACAGTGCGGGACTCCAATTCACGTAGAAAACGTCGAAGAAGGCACAGATGGACGCGTAGTCAATCCAGAAGATGCCGTCGTCAAACTGTTGCGCATCCTTCGGGTTGTAGTCCAACTTGGCACACAGCTCAGGTGACCACGAGACAATGTCCTTCTCGGAGAAACGGCCCTTCCAGCGCAAATGAGTCCACGGGTTTTTGAGCAGGAGCAGTCGTTTGCCCTGAGGGGGCGGTAAAATTGGTGTTACTAGACCATTAATTAATGCATTAAAGGGATTGTCGCTATTTTTGTTTATGAAAGAGGTGAACCCATTCAATGACTCAGAGGCATTTAAATACAAAAGCATTTTGCTCTAATTAAAGCCATTTTATGAGGACAAACATCGACTTTGCGAAGGTCCAAAACGGCATAAGCATGTGCATCCACCAGCCCCGTCCGTTCCTGTTCCGCATCGTCAATTTTTCCCGTTGCCAAAGTGACCAGACAATGACCTACAGTAACAATGAAAACAATTATTTTGTGAAATTAAGAAATTTTTCGACAAAAGTTTTCCTTGAAAAAATATAAAAATTTTTCAGAAAAAATAGATTTTTTTAGTTTTGTTTCTCACGACATTAGTACCTTGGTGGAAATGGGAGAAGAGTCGTTCAAAGGTTTTCTCAGCGTCGAAATTGTCCTCCTTCGGTCTGATCGGAATCCGTTCCGGGATCCAACCGGTCAACGCGTTCAGGTCAATGCTCTGCAAAAAGGCCAAAAAAAATGAAAAAAAAGTCGAATTGATACCGAATTGGAGCCGGGGAAGTCGTAACCGCCCATCACTTTCATGTACGCCTTTTCCAGCAACGACACCCACAACTCATTCTTGTTCTGACTGCGTGAACAGAGCAATTCGCCGTTGGTGCCAACCGGGAGAAAGTCGTCGATGATCACCTGTGAGTAAAAAGAAAAAACTTCCGAAATAGGCATATAAATGGCATGGCATATTTAATAACAGTTTGTTCCCATCAAAATAAATGATGCAATTACGAAATA
Organism: Heterodera filipjevi; assembly: GCA_039877585.1. Taxonomy (NCBI): domain Eukaryota; kingdom Metazoa; phylum Nematoda; class Chromadorea; order Rhabditida; family Heteroderidae; genus Heterodera; species Heterodera filipjevi. The sequence goes on from JBDPZO010000008.1 coordinate 4,680,373, forward strand.
CGGCGTTTTAAAGACTCGTCATAATATCCTACGAATTAGATGGGGTTTTTTTAAAAAAAAAAGGAAAGAAATGATACTCGATATTCAGAGATTTTCCAAATCCAACCATGGTTTGCCCTCCAAATTGGGATTCACTTGGCAACCATCAAATTCAACAAGTAATATTTATTTGATCCAACAAAAAAGGGTTACCCTGGTCAAGATTGTTTGATAATATCCGTCTCACTTTATTCACTCACTTTCCTCCAGATGCCGTTGATGTGCAGTTTGACCATGTACTTGCCGCATGGGTTGTGCATGGGCTCACCTTTTTTGTTTTGTGGATAAATGATGCTGAAATGTGAAACACAAAATTATGGTAAAGGGACTTCTCTAATTGCATAAAATTCCCCAATTATCGCGACATGGCCAAATCAATAACAATGGCATATGACCAAATAATTGCACCACGGAACTTGTAATGGATATACAGACAACAAATGTCTCTCTCTCTTACTTGGTGACCAGACGAGTGCCAAATCTGTTCTCAAACCGGGCACATACAGCAAGCGATGCGACAAAGGAACAGTCCGTGACGATAGTCTATCCAAATTAAAAAAATTTAAAAAAATTCAAGTCCTCCTGCTCGACCTGTTTTATGGTGCCCGAATCAATGCGGTCAATTACTTTCGGGTCGGCCATAAATTGGTCCGGACGATGCCATCCGCTGAGCGATTTACGCTGTTTTTCAGACAATGCCAAATGGCCGTCCTTGTCACTTAAATGGCACCAAAAATTAATAATTTAAAAGATATGAAAACAAAACCCATAGAACAAATCAGACATATACCAATTAAAACACTGACCAAAATGCAGATTATTAATAGAGTTTGTTTGTGTGAGAAGCAAGAAGGAGGGGGGGGGGGACTCGGAAAAATGTTTAGAATAAAACTTAGTAGGCGGACAAAGACATTCCCTAGGTTTCTTAAAGAATGCATTTTTATTTTTACTGAAGGAGACCAAGTGCCGTGAAACACTAACATGTCAAATTTTGTTTGTTGCGGAGGCAAGGCGTTTTCTCTATCGCGCATCAAGTTACACTCCGAAATTCCAGAGACCCCTGGAGGCGGTGCACCCCAAAACTCAGCCGCCGAAACTCAGCCGAGACTTAACTCAGCCGGAAAGTTTTTTTTTAAATATTTCTAGGCCTTTTTTTGAAGAAAATTACGCAACTACACAAAAATTTTCTAAAAGAATGAAAATTTAAAGATTTATCCGGTCTTTTGAAAAAAAATTTCCGGCTGAGTTATCTCTCGGCTGACAATGAGTTTCGGCCAGCTGAATTTCGGCGGCTGAGTTTTGTCCTGCTCCGCCCTGGAGGACCCTCTTTTGTTAGGAGGTCAAAAAGAAGGTAGGATAAAAGCAAAAAATATTTAATCACTACGCACGTAAAAGGGATGGACAAAGCGAAGGGCTCCCGCAAGTCACACTCCTTGATGAAGGGCACGTAAGTGCGTGTGTTGATGCGCGAGGTGATGAACAGCACACGCACTTCGCTCTCCGCCAATTTGTCGACGCCTTTCAGCGCATCGCCGCCGCCGTTTTCCCGTTGTGCGGACCACCGACGACGCGGCGTTTTGCCGCCGCCGCCAAGAAGGGGCGACGCACTGCCGCTGGCGGACGACAACGCGGACGTTCCAACATCGCCTTGGGACGCGTGCAGCGTGAGCAAACTGATGGCTATACAGGGAAAGGCACGATCATTAATTAAGCAAAAGAGAGACGAGATTCGAAAGTTTTATGTAAAAGTTTGGCACTTTATGTAATGTTTATGGATGATTTCCAAATTTAGAAAAAAATTAGGAGATTCTCGAAACCAAAACTGTGCATTTTTCGAAATTAAAACAATTTCCTCAAAAAAAAAATCAATTTTATGAAACGTTCCCGGCGACGCTTGTCGGTACCGCCGTCACTTTTATTAAATTTTGGGGACAGGGATTCCGTTTCCAAAAACAAATCAAATTTTTTTATTTTTGTCTATGGAGAGGGAGGAGGGGAAGGAGTGATGATGGGAAACACGTTATGTCCCTTCCCCTCCCGCCCACCGCACCTTGCCTCACGGGAACAGCTTATTCCCCACCCCTCCCTCCCCCAGAAAAAAATTAATCTTTGCGAAAATATTTTTCTTAAAATTTCTGAGCTAATTTTTAAGACAAATCAAACAGCCACCATCGGTTGGAACACGAGGGAATGCAATGGCATCATTAACAGCCCATTCGTCGTTTGTGCCAACATTGCTGCCAGTGGCCTCGTCGTCCTCATCCGTCAGCATTGGCGCAGTCGGTCCATGTCCAAGCAGTAATTTTCTGCCTTCGCCGGCGTCGTCCAATTTCCGCTTCAGCGCCTCGGCCCGGTCCAACGCAAGCAGTGCCATTGCCCGCAATTTGTCCGAAGTCTTCGTCAATTTGCTCTGAATTTGGCGATATGGCATTACAAAAAACAATAACCACAAAATCGGGTCTATAAATTTGAAAAACTTTAAAATCGGGTTAGGACAAGACGACAAAAACCCCGTGACCGCAAAAAATCCTATTTTTTTGGCATTTTAAACCTCGACATTTTACAAAACACAAGGTCTCGGTAATAATTTTAAGTGTAATGGATGTATTATAAGTATCACTTTTGCTATGCAAAATTCTGCCGTCTCTGTGTACAGTCTGATGGCCTCCGACTCGTGGCCCGCCTCGTCTTGGCCAAGTGCCATGTCGATCATTCGTTGTGCCGTCGAAATGGCGTCACCACCGCGGGACGGGGAATCGGATGCTGTTGCTGACCAAGCGGGAGACATGGCTTTTCCTCCTCCCGCGTCATTCCTGTCCAGGAGAAACCGTGCTCGCGCTAGGTACTTTTCCACGTCCTGTTTGTACGCCTCAACCAGTCTTCCGGACTCAATCAATTCCATCATGCGATGCGCACTTTTCTAAATGCACTCCATTGGCATTCTTTTAGGACAAACATTTAACACCCGACGGAAACGAGCCGAAAATCTTTTAATAAAAGACAACAATCATTTTAAATGAAGCAATTAACCAAAATTTCTTTCACATGCCGACCGAGTCCCATGTCCCACACCTTGTAATAAAAAATGGCATCATCAACTCGCCCACTCCGGTCACATTCAACTGCTCTCTCAGCTAATGTGTTCAATTCGTCCATCGAAACTTTCTTGATTAATACTATAGAGGAATATAAATATCAAAATAATTTAAAAACAAATGAAATTAAAAATGGGAAAAATGTCAAATTAAAAAAAATACGCTGAAAATGAACATTAATTCATTCTAAAAGATTAATATTCCATTTATTATTGGGCTGATAAATAAACATAAAAGCATTAATCATATTCAATTGATCATCATCAAATTAAAAAAAAAGGTTTCCTTTAAAGCAGTTCGTCACAGTCCCGCACCTTTCTGCCATTGACGCATCTGTTCTTGGCCCGCGGATGGATCACCCCGATGCCACTGCACACAAACGGCTGATCACCGCTCTGTTGCTGAGGAATGCCACAAATGATAGCAACCTGAAGTTAGATTTTTTGTGTAAATTAAATTAATAAGAAATTCCCTCTGTTTTATCACCTTAGAACAAGCACCGCCCAAAAGTATTGGGCCCAACGGCCGATTTGCACAATACGAATCTGAACAGAAAAAAATGCCATGATTAAAGTCACTATAATAAAAATGCCCAAAAATTGCATTGCCTTTCTGACAGTCGGGCAGCGTCTTGAAACTTCGGCACTCTTGCGTTGTCTCGTCAAACACCATGTCGTCCCCTTTGTGCCAACAGTTCTGCACCATGCCTGTCCCGTTCACGCACTTGGAGAACGTACTGCACTTCTCGATCGCTTTACGCGGACAACGGGACGGACGACGACGCTTTTGTTGTTGTTGTTGATCTTCGCCACCAATGGTAGCCGATTGGGTCGCTGACGGTGGCGTCGATTGTTGTTGTTGTTCAGTGCCTCTCTGCTCCTGGTTGGTAACTGCCTCGTGTTGTTGTTGCTGTTCAGTGCCATTGTTTTTTCCCAATTGCGTCTGTTCCTTGCCCTTGACAACTTTTTGGTGTTGTTGTTTTTCGTCAGCGGGTGTTTGTTGCGATGCCGTCACTGGTTCCGGTTGTGTTGCCTTTGGCTGTAAATGTGGCAAACGTGGCTGGAAAATGATTGCCGGTGGAAACATTGGTTGATGGGTCCAAAATGACGATGGCTAAACGGACAACAAAATTGGATTGCCTAAAATTGTAGCATTCCGTAAGAATTATTCCAATAAATCCCGAGGGTTTGGGAAAGCTTAAGGACTAAGGAAACGCTTCCTTTCTACACCATAAAGCGAAAGAAGGACAGTATGAACGACACCTGCTGTTGATAATGCCGTGACCAGTAGTTTGGGTACGGAGGAGGGTAACGGTGACGTCTCATTGATGGCCGTGGCCCATCCTTTGGCCGGCGGTAATGCTTTGAACGGTGGGGGTGCGCTATGCCAAGACAAATCATGATAAGATTTGGAGATGAATGTTGGAAATGGTACTACCGTACCCCTTACCGTAATGCCCTCTCTTCCGTTCGTCCGAATGATTGCCATCGTTGTGTGTTGGTCGGTACGATCTGTTGGCACCATTTCCATGTTTCTTCTCCGATTCGTCACTCTCGGACTCGTACGAACGCCCGGCTCGCCGCTCTGCTGACCGGCTTCGTTGGCTTCTGTCCCCTGACTCGCCATGGTATTGACCAGCGTAGGAATCCTAAAGCGCAAAGGTGAAAATGACAGTCAAGAGCAGAAAAAATTAGTTTTGTTTTACTTGAATCAGTCTTAATAACTGGTTTAAAATTTTTCCTCCAAAAATTCGAACTATTGAAAAAAATCTTCAACCAAAAAATAAAGTTCCGCTAAATTAATTGATTTTTAATATTTTTGAACTCTACTATGAAAAGATTTAGTTCTTTTTTAGAATTTTCTTCCATAAAATCTTCTTGACTTTTTTTTTCTCAAGAAAAGTGTAATAAAATCGCATAGGCAGTCCCAATTTTGCATCGAGACACCCCTTCCTCCCAACTTAGATACCCCCTAATGTCCCATACCAAAAAGCATTAAATATACCGTTAACTGCTAAAAACTAAGGTTGCCGGTTCGATACGAATCCTTTTATAGACCATTAGAATCCGACTTGAATCTTCCCTGGGTATTGTGTTTGCCCCTTCCCCCCTCACTTCGTTTACCTCTCTGCTGCTCCCTTCTTCTTCGCTGCTCCGTTCGTCCCTTTCCTCCTCCCCTGTTTCGTCGCTTCCACTTCGGTACCGTCGTTTCGGTTCGTGGTAATTGTCCGACTGTCCACTGTCACCACTTTCCCCGTGGCGTCCGTTCGGTTTGTCACTTTCCCGGTTCCTTGACCGTCTTCTGGGCTCCTCCCACCGCCGGTCTTCATCCTTTTCAATAAAAAACAACATATAGCTATCAAATGATACTTAATTACAATGAAATTTAAACGGACGTTATGTCATGCCTTGCCAAGATGTCTTTGACCATAATTTCAAGGGACCAATTTTTAAATTTTGAAAAAAGAGTCCAAATCTAAGAGAGCCGACTCCGCCAGTGTTACCCCCCCCCCCCCTCCGTCCACCTCGTAATTGCTCGGGTAATGTTCTCCCGGCGATTCATCGTCCGCCGTCGGCTGCCACTTCTTCTCCCCGTAAGGGCTGTTCGTCGTGTGCTGCTGCTTGTGTTTGTCACCGTATTTGCGCTTGTAACATCGCTTCAGCCATTCATTTCTGTCCGGCGGTTTGGCAGTCGCCGTGTTGCCGTAAGACGCTTAAACATGGCGTAAACGCATGCGTATTACAAAAGTCACTCTTTCGAGAAAAAAGCATGAAAATTAGTGTAGAAAGACCAGGGATGCCTAAGCAGTTGATTGATAGACCTTTTTATTCGGCCTCATTACATATATTTTTTTTTGCTAAAAAATGTCGTGCCAAAAGCCGAACAATGTCTTAACGCAATGTCAGGGCTGAATTTGCTAAATTCACAGCTAAAATCAACGAATTCGTCCCCCAAATGAATGAATAGCCAACGGAGGAAAGCTGATCAATATCAAATTGCCATTTAATAATGATCACACCCCCTCTCTCACCTGCCGTTGGTGCTGTGCCAAAGCAAATGCATAATATATGGCAGAAAATGATCGGAAAGAGGAGGGTAAAAGCAGAAGGAGGCATCATTCGTCGGTAATCGTTGAAAAAAAAGGAAATGGTTGGCGGTTGAAACGACGCTCCTCTGCCGTGTGCCGGTGGGCGGAGAATGGAGAAGCATTTTACACAAATGTTTTCCCATAAGAGCCATTCTCACGGTTTAAACTTTGACATTAGCAAAAATGGGGGAAAAGATAAAATGAACAGATAAATGATGATGATGAGCATGTGTAAACAAACAAAAAGCACTGGAACGAAGGCAATTTTTGATGGATTTTTATTCTTGCAATTTAAAAAAAAATCATCGGGATTTCGACAATGGCATAAATCCGATTCTGATCCAAATTAAATGATATTTTTTTTTTGTAACTTGAACAATAAAAAAGGCGAAAATAATTAATTTATCAGAGTCGGAAATAAATTCGGTATCATAATCGGATTTTCAGTAATTAAGAAAAGAAATTAACAAGAGAATCAATCTTTTGGTTTTAAAATCAATTTTTGGTCGGTCGCTATGAATCCGAAACGGTTGAGCCGACACCCGAATATGCGACAATTGTGGTGAGAGCCAACCCAACGGTGAACAGCGATTCAATGCCGAGCATTTGCCAAGAGCCGATGGAAAAACTGTTGAACAATGTCCTGAAAAGGGGAAAAAATAACAAAAAATGGGCAAAAAATATAAAAAATAAATTACTGATAAATGGCCGAATGGAAAATGGAGAAGAGAAGCAAAAAGCAAGTCAACTGTTTTGAATGCGCCGCCTGTTCAATACGGTTGAAAATCCACACAAGCGATGCCAACGATAAATGGAACACCTAAAAAGAGAAAGAAAATGAATTAACTTAGAATGCGTCAAAGATTATAAATGTGTTAAATTTTTTTTAATATTTTGTGAAAAATTTGCTGAAGTTTTCGGGGTCGGAGAATAAATTAATTATCCGATTCCAAAATCCTAAAACAATCCTAATCAAAAAAAATTGTTTTTTCCGAAAAGGAAGCCCATCACGGCAAAATTATTACTGAATATTCCAACTTTTCTTTTGAAAATCTATAATAGTTTTTCGCATAATCCCTTGTTTTTTATCCGATGCTTTCGCTCTTTTTGAAATTAATAAATTTTCACGATTTATTCACCAAATCGAGGTTCGCTTTGAGTGCCGTCTGAATGAAACGCCAACTGAACCCAGTGGCCCGTGCACCGACGAAAAACACAACAAAATATGTGAGCACTGAGTGGGCCGCAGACCATCCTAAGCCGGCGGTGAGCATACGAACTTCGCCTTTGCCAGAGAGAAAGTGGGCAATGGCGAAATGCAATCCCATCACATCGATTATGTCAACCGCACTTTTCATGAACTCCTTAACGAGAATTTAAAAAAATTAATATATTCCTCTTAACAAAATTCATCAAATTTTCCAATTTTCCCTAACGACTAACTTCCTTTTTTTTTTGTAAAAGTAAAGAATAAATATTTAAAAGAAAAACAAAAAAGTTTTTGGACGCGAAGCAAAGAATCTCTCCTCCATTATTTTCCGATTATGTGCTTGAATTAAAGAATGAACCCGGCATAATTTAAATCGTATTTATTCAAAAGCACCAATTCAGTAACTTTCCTTCTCAAATGCTATGGTTTTTGCCGTTTATCATGTGCAGGAGTTACTAGTAAACTCTGAATAAACAAAAAAAAACTTACATAACTGAAGCTGTATTCGCCAGTTTCAGCAATTGGGAAAAATGTCGCTAATGTCAACTGTAAATGGAAAACGCATTAAATTTAAAAAAAACTGAAAAAACATTACCATTTTGACGAATTGTGTAATTAGATAAACTTAAATTATAAATTGTTTCGTTTATTTTTTTTCTAATTCTTGCCTATTGCTGCTTGGCCACACTTCCAAATGTTGGTGTATTCGGATAGAGAGGAATATCGGAAAACAATGAAATGAGGAGCATAGGCCAAGAAAAGACAGTTGCACAAATGGAAAAAAGTCATCCGTTAATTATCAATAATGAATGAAAGATTCTGAAATTCCTCAAATATTAACAAATATTGGAACTTCAGTTATGAGGCCAAGTGAGGGGTGGAATGAGTTTCAGCAAAAACTTAAACCTAGTTAAGCCAGAAGCTAGGTTGGGTTCATGGTGGTTGTTTTGAATCTGAAAAAGCATTACGCCAAAATAAAACAGAAAGGACCATTTTGCTTTTGCAAAGGTTGTTCTCATTCCGCTTTTGTTTGCCTAGTGGTCGCCGCTTCATTTGCCTGCCATCTTTTGAACTTCATCACTTTTTTAACTCTGTCAAACTCTGCAAATTTTGTACATTCGAAAGATCTTCAGTGTTCTATTAGTTTTCAAAAATCAAAAGGAAAATTACTGGTCTATAAAAAAGTTATAAATCAAAAACTCACGAGAATTGTGACTTTTTGCATATTTCAAACTAAAACTTTTTGGCTAATTATTAAATCGCTTCACAATGTCTTAATCTTCAAAACACGAAAAGCATTCGGATAGTACCAAAATTGTAGAATTGAACAAGTTTGAAAAAGTTCGAGGTTCTAAAGTTGGCAGGCAATGAAACGGCGGCAATGAATAGTCCCGTCCCGTTCCGCGTAGCTATGGCTCGCTTACAAAATCTCAATTTGACAAAAATAAACAGTCAAAATCCGATAAAGTCTCGTTTCGACATATCTCAACTTGACAAAATACTAATGAAATTTCTTAATTTAATTTTATTTAAATTTATCGAGAAATTGCAGTTTCGGATAGAAAAAAATTCTATAGCATTATTCGTTTTCAGACTTAGTTGTTTCTATTTTGATTTAAGATAATAAACTTACGCAAACGCACTAAAATGCTTATGCCACAAGCAGACCGGAAGAAAATTTACGAGCATTTATTCGAGGATGGAGTTTGCATCGCGAAAAAGGACTACAATTTGAAGTCGCATCCCGAAATTAAAGGAGTGAAGAACCTTTACGTGATCAAGGCGTTGAAGGTTTGAGGGGATTTACCGCACAAACTAGGATGCATAATATATATATACATACTGGTAAGCGGGTGTTTCCCTCACCAGTTAACTCGGACTCCGCATTTTCAGATTTCTGGTTCTCAAGGCACTATTCATAAAGTGTTATCGTTTGAAATTAAACCTCAAAGGGGTGATTCTTTTGATTTTATGACAATATTTTTTATCCATGAAAACGTATTATTATTATTTTAGCCAATTCTGAAAATAAACAAAAATTGTCAAAGGGACAAAGAATCCACCTTGGATTTTAAAACTTCTTTTTTTAACTAGTGCGGATTATTTTTCTAAGGTCGTGATATAGTACGTCCCATTTGCTTCTAAACTATGAAACATATTTTTGTACGCTATGCTTTAAACTGATGCCACAATAAACTTATTTCTCATAAATTCTTGGAAAATTAACTTTTTCAGCGGGTTTCGATCGAAATTAAGTGACTTCAAAACAGGAGAAAAGTCTATGGCTTATTAGAAAATCAGTTTCAAAAAACTCTTGGATGGGTGGGGGTGGCCCAAGTTTAGTTTTCAATTTTTAACGGGTACAAGAATATGCATAGATGAAAGGTTTAACATTTTCCAACTTTTAGAGTCTTGCTTCTCGCGGGCTTGTCAAAGAGCAGTACGCTTGGCACCACTACTATTTCTACCTTCAACCTGAAGGGCTTGTCCATTTGCGCACTTATCTTGGACTTCCTGACGATGTGTTGCCGAATACGCACAAACAAAGGGCTGATGCAATTCAAAAGGCATTCGCGGACAAAGGGGGCAGAGGTTGTGGGGAATTTTAAACATTTTTATTATACCCCACTCACCCACTTCACCCAATGAATTTTTCGTGCCACGCAAAAAACATTTTTTGAGTCATTTGCAGTTACCTATTTCATGTGATTCCTTTTTTGCTGGTTTTGTCATTAGCGATATAGCTAAAATAAGATTCAAGTTTGGCTCTATTGCAGTTTACCCGAAGATTTACACGACTATAAAAATCTACATGACCATAAGAAATTTACACTTGAGAATTTTTTCGGCTAAAAATTTTGGGAATTTTTACTCAAATTTCAACTTTTTACTTGAAACTCCTCCGTTTAAATAGCAAATTTGTTATTAAAAAACCTGGAAAAAATTTACTTTTTAGTGAGAGGTGGCATTTATGATCGGGTAAACTGCAATAGAGCTTACAATTTGGTATATCAATCACAAATGGCTCTAAAAACTTAAGGGTAATACTGTAGTTTGTCCCCCCCCCCCCCCCTTTTTGAAAAAAAAAAATTCTAAATTTTTTTTGTCATAAAAACAAGTTTTAGGAGGTTTTCAGGGTCGCTGATCACGAATCTGACATTCATTTCGACCAATTTCGAACCCCGGACCCGAATTCGAACAAAAAGTCGAAAATTCAAAAAAAAAAATTTTCAATTTTTGGTCAAACAATATTTAAAATAGTAAAACTTAATTGTCTTTAGGCTTTTTGAATGAATTCCATGTATTTAAGTCATTTTAAGTTCAAAAATTGAAATTTTTTTTTTTGAATTTTCGACTTTTTGTTCGAATTCGGGTCCGGGGTTCGAAATGGATGTCAGATTCGTGATCAGCGACCCTGAAAACCTCCTAAAACTTGTTTTTATGACAAAAAAAAAATTAGAATTTTTTTTTTCAAAAAGGGGGGGGGGGACAAACTACAGTATTACCAACTTAAGATACCTAGCTTGATCCGATCCAATAGTAATATTTGTATATGATGTCCGTGACTTTCTTTCTTGGTTCGGTTTTTACCACGCAAAATCATAACGACATATCTTTTCGGTTCTTTAGAGTTGGTGCAATATAAATATGAACCTATTTTATTTTCCTTCTCCCCCCCCCCCCCCCCCCCATTTTTGTTTGGATACTTTCTACGGTCTTTTAACTTACTCTTTTGTCAGGTCCGATTCGTGCCGACACTGACCGTGGCGGTTATCGCGCTGCTACCGACAAGCAAGCAGAGGCTGGGCCTGGTGCTGCTCCGATTAGTCATCGCCAAGGCTTTGGACGTGGAGGTGCCCCGCCTCCCCAGTGATTATTCTTGAGAATTTGTGACCTCCGAGATTATTGGAGAATTTTTTGTTGATTTTTGCTTATAAATGTTGATCAGTTGGGCTTTATCCCATTTGTCAGTGAAAAATCCGTAAATGTCCGGGGCGCGCAAATGTACAAGGCACAAATGCTGAACACGATCATTTTTTTGATTAAAATTTTTTTCCAACAGTTTAATTTATTCAAATCTAAAAGCTCAAATATCTGCTTGCTCAAGGCCAACATAGCTCGAAATATACCATACTACCATCCTGAACAAATTTTTTCTTTCTCCTTTCAGTTAGACATCATTGAAATGGCCAAATACTGTTTCGCTACGAACGTTTTTGTGTTGATGGAAATAATTCCCGAATACTAATGGAGCAAACATCATTTGATTTTTGAAAAAACATATTAAAGGATGACATTTTCAGGCAAAAAGGCGCCTAAAAACGCACAAAAAATTGCCGCATGGGAAGAATTATTCAAGCGACAAAAATGACCATTTTGTTGTTGCAGTTACAAACCAGAATTTTTTCGAAAAATATACTCTACCCAAATTGGAATTTCCAAAAAAATGCCCCCTAAAACATACAATACACATAATTTATTATCATCGAACAACATCAATCATTTGGCAAAACCCATGATTATTTTAAACGGTCAGATCTTTGGTGTTCAGTTTAAGCTCTTCCTTCAGCCCACCGACGTTACCGCACCAATTGCCCGTCCGACTACGCATTCGGGTCGCCACCTCTTTCTTTTGTGAACCAATTGATCAATAACACTGTCTGGAAGGGAAGAAAAAAAAGGATAAGAGTGCGCTGGTAACTCTTCCCTCCCCCGCCCCTTTTTGAGAAAAGAAATTTTTGCAAACTCACCAAACACCCTGCCAGGAAAGAAGAAGCCGCACAAACTGCGCCCAGTTCAATTTTTTCTTTCGTTTCAATGTCAAATTCTAAATAAAAAACGATGTTAAATATTCTTGGTTTATTCAAAATACCTAAGTTCAAAAGAAGGGACAAAGTCTTATACTTTTGGATTGATGAAAGATCTCCAATAAAGAGAATAAGTCTTGAAAGCATTTTTGGTTTTTCTGAATGTTTAAATGAATTAAAAATCGCTATTTTAGTTCTAAGATTCAAAATGCAATTGCTTTTTCTAAAAGGTCGAAAGTAGCTTTTTTAAACTATAATCCAAGTTTTATTTGACTTGGTTTTTTTTTAAAGAGAATTCGGCTTCTAGGATAATCCGCGTCCTCTGATGGGGATCTCTAGTTTAGGATTAGGATGATGATCAAAAAAGGGACAAGGAGTCTTAAATGTTTGCTTATAAATAACATCGAAAGTGACCATTTGGACCCAATTTTGGCGATTTTCACAAAATTTTGAACCGGTTTTTGCCATTTCCAATCCTCAGGAGCATTTTTCTTGAGCTTTACAGGTCACGAGAGAACGAATGGCATCAAATTTATTTGTTTTTTTTTGTGGGTGATAGACTATAGTACACCCGGTAATGCTTCTTCCCGCAAATGGTGGGCCACCTTTTCAAAATTTTCTTCTTTTTTTAAATAAAACTGGCATTTTCAAAAGGATTGAGTTTGGCGGTGCAGACAGACGCGGCCGGGCAATATTTAATATTAAAGATTGCCTTCAAAAAATTGCAAGAGATAGTAATATTTTCTCACTTTTTAACCTCAATGGGCTGGAAACAGAACATTTCTTACAAGTAAGAATTTTGATTTGTGAGATTTGGATCTCCCAAATCAGAACATTCTTATAAATAAGCATCTAAAACCCCTGTCTTAAACTGAGCCCTGTGGAACCCAAGATTTAACAGGAAATTCATTTGAAAAATTGTTAATTAATCGGACCTTGATGGATGGGCAAACTTAAACAAGCAGCAAAATTTGGTAGAGGAATTCATCTTGTCAATTAATGTACCATTCATTTAGCGACAATTAAGAATAACTCTAATATTTAATGAAGAAGTAACTTTTTCGGCTCCTATTGGACCGGCCCATTTTTTTGTCCTTTAATCCGAAAGAAGTAGCTAACTTCACATTATGTAAACTTTTATCCATTTGTTTCGACAAAAATCTCTTTTTTTTCTTTCTTTAATAATATTTTCTTGTAATTTTATTCATTGAATAAAATAGGAAAATACACAAATAAATATGTAGACAAATAATTAATTTAATTACATAAAAAGCAAACGAAAAAAAAAATTAAATAAAAAAGGAAATTTTTTTTCGAGGGAATGTGAAACATTTCCCAACAAAAACAGACAGAGACAGAGCATTTCAACAACAAATACAGCAGAAGAAGTGCGATGAAGTTGAACAAAAGAGGTGGTTTCAGATGAATGAATGTGTTACACAACGTCGTCGGCTTATTCCAATTAGAGAGACTGCTGGGATTTTTAGGGCTTTGAATATGTTAAGTATGACTAGGAGCTAAACCCTAATTGAAGAGCGGTCTATTTCTCGGTCACGAAGTGCCATTGCCAAAAACCCATAAACCGGTCTCTCATGAAAAGGAGAAAATGCCGGATTCACGGTGCAAGTTGTCATGTTATCATTCCTTCACGAAAACCGGAAGGAATATATTTATACATTTTATTTGTTGATTTTTTGTTGTGGAATTCTTTAAAGTTTAAACCCCTAATAAAAATTTTACTGAAAATTCTTAAGAAGTTTTTTAATGTTAAAGCTATGGGGGAAAATAGCAAAAACTCTTAAAATCCCAGCCAAAATTCCAATGACACAAAACCCGCCCCGGGGGAATGTCTGTCAGCGGATGGAACGCGTCATTTGCACAAGTTTTCTGGGCGCAATGTCCGATTTGGGCGACACCCAACGGATGTGTGCGTCAAAGGTGCCCTTGGCCTTCAGCAGGTCCAACCAGGCGGGCAAATTGCCGGTGCAATCGCATGCCGTGTAATGGGAACGAGACGAAAACAAACTGCAAAATAAATGGGGATTATATGGCATGGACTAATCGGGTGGGAACAAAAAAAACCCTGATCAGCAGGCACTGTACCGGAATATGGTCTAGTGGAGGAAAGAGGGGACCACCGAGAAAGGGGGTGTACCTCGTTTCCCCCCCCGCCGTTCACCCCCCCCCCCGAATTTTTTTTTAAAAAAAACTTCTAATTCTTAAAAATTTCTCTCTAATAAATTACTAGGAAATCTTTTCAGGCAGGAAATTTCAAGAAAGACAAAATTTTCGCCTTAGAATTTTTGCATTTTTTTTCGGGGGGGGGCGGGAACGAGCTGCTCCGCGAGAAAGGCCCCTCTATTTTATGATGATTAATTGTATTTGGAAAAGCTTTATATCGCTTAAGGACGGGTGACACATATCCGCATGGGTCGGCAGATTGACTTTGGGAAATTTGTCCTATTCAGCACCCATATACCCGACAGTGGAATTGGCGGTGTGACTATTCACGATCAGAGGAGAAAAAATTAATGAAGTAATTAGTGCCGATCAGTGCCAGAAAGGGATCAAAGGTAGAATGTGGCCCACTTAACATCAGGTTTGGCAAATGCAATTTTCGGTATAACATCGATACCGAAAAAAGACCGCAACTCAAAAATATTTCGGCACGGTATACCAAAAAATACCGCGGTATATCGATACCGTGCCGAATACTGCTTAACATCCTTATCAATATCCAAATTTGTTTGTTGGCACTCACATAATGCCCTCCTGGCTCGACACGTCATCAAGCAGTTCGTGCAATTGTTCAAATTTCTCTTCGTCAATGCTGACCAACTCAGGCGCAATGATCACATCGAACCTGCAAGTTATTAATAGTTATTAAGTTGTTGAAATTCGGAACAAGTGCATCGGCTGTACAAAACGTACTTCTGCCCTCGCATTGTCCGTTTGAATGTTTCGAAATCGCCGGCCAAAAATTTGCAAAAACGGTACGGAACGTTGTTCCGGCGGAGCGTCGGCTTTACCACGGCGTCCAGCTTGGCCACCTCCCAACTGTACAAGCACAACGACTTGGCCCCACAACGGAAGGCGAAAGCGGACGGTAAACCGGTACAGAATCCCACCTAATTAATGTAGGGTAATTACGGTGGATAATTGGCATGGTTGGTGAAAATGGGAAATGTTAGGCGTTGCTGCTAATTCAACCATAAATATTTATTTTTATACTTTTCCGTCTCATTTCTCAATTTTTTTAGATTAAAAATTTGTTTTTAAATTCTTTTAGTTTGTGAACGGTATTTTATCCTAATTTAGAGTAAGTGTTTTTTTCATTATTTTAAAATATTTAAAATCAGTATTTTTAAAAACATTTAATATCATTCGAAAGAGTAGACTTTACTATTTTATAAAATTATTTTATATTTTTATCTATTTTTTTGAGTTTTGGCAGAGTTTTAAATGTCTACGGGGTAACCATCAAGGTTCATCTTCTTTTACTACGGCCCCGGCGGGAATTAAACCTACGCCTTCGCTTAACGCAAGGGCATTTTTATTAGTGTTCTCGAGACCTTCGAGCGCCACTAATGAGCCTGCGAAATGACTCACTTCCAGCACGCGTTTGTTCTCGAACAGCTCCGTCTCGTGGTCCACCTCCACGGCACAGTCCAACGCATCGCAAAAGTCCAACACGCCCTCCCAACGGTCCATGTCGTCAATGCCTGTGGGGGAGAGAGTGGAATAGACAAACAAACAGAATGATGATCAGAAATAATAAGTCGGTGTTTGCCGGATGGCAAAGTAAGCTGATCAGAAACAGCGATCTGTGGATCAATTAGACCATTTTCCAACAAAACAAAATGATTCTATCTAATCGTATTTATCATTTTCCATTATTGCATTGATCAGCATCAGACCAACCACTAGTTTGACTAGCTGATCGGGTAAAACTGATCAAAACACTTTCATTCCTAATCAAACCAGGCCAGAGGTCTGATCAGTACAAAAGAGACAGCGGGAATCACTCTGACATATTGGGAGTGATCAGGATTTGGATTTCACTGCTTCTGTTGCTGATTTAATGACAGATAATAATAAATAATATTACTGACCATTGCCGCCGTTGGCAATGCTCAGTTTTCGGTGCGGATGGGTGGACGGAATGAGCGACGACAGTTGGTCCCCGTTGGTGACAGCGGCCAACGCGGTGCTGTACTGTTGCGGTGCCACATAGGCCAACATGGAGCCGGAGTCCAACGAGTATTCGCAGTTGACAGTCTCTTCGGCACACAGCAGCGGTGAGGGCAAAGAGCGAATGAACACCATTTTGGAAGAGATAATTTTGAAAAAGTGATCAAAAGCAGCGGAAGGGCAAATAAAAGCAATTAGAAGAATGGTTAATTGGATCGGCAAATTGGGTTCTAAAAAAGGGGCAAATTGATTAATGATTAGAGTCGGGAAAGGAAAAGCGTAATTAATGGGGGAGGGGGGGGGGTAAAAATGTAGGAACAAACCCCGAACAAATTAGGGATTGGCCCGAATATCGGACAAAAGCTAAAATTGAATTTAATTAATTGAAGATGAACATTAATATAACTGACAAAATTGGAATCCCACAATTTGGAATAAAAAGACGCCTAGCCTAATTCGTCAAAAAATTTAAACATTTTTCCCAAACTCTCAGTTAATTTTTCAACTGGCGAACTCTTGTCACAAATTTTGTAAAAACCACTGAAAATGAATGAATGGGTGGAAAATTTGAGTTTAAATGTGAATGGTTTGGGCGGTGGGAGTGATAAATTACGACGAGAAAGAATAATAAAATGAATGCCGTTTGATAAATGACCTTAATTAACGACAAATGGGGGAGGGGGGTGACCGGGGGGGGGAAGTGAAGTGATCAGTGCATTTGATGTGCAAAATGTTCAAAACAACAACGACAAACGGAGGAAGTGAAGGGTGGAAAGGCCAAGACAAAAGATCGAAAAGGTGCCCAACGGGGACGAAGAAGCCCGGGGGGGGGGCAAAAAATAACCTAATTTAATAGTCTTTAATGGGTAATTATGAAAAGAGGACCCGAGGCTAATGACCAAAAATAAGATCAGCTAATTAAGGGCTAAAGAAGGGAATAAACCCCGAGAAGAATGAAGCTTGATTCGGACCAAGCCATTTGTTAGCCATTTCATAGCGGAGGTGGTGCGAATTCAGGGGCGGGAAAGGACAGACTAATTGTTCGAACTCAGCAATTAATTAGCCTTTTAATTGGGGGAGGAGAGAATATTTATCGTATCAATCAGTTGGGGGGGGGGGGACCGGCGGAACACTCCTCCCCCCTGAAGCCATTGCAATGGTTAACTGACTCAAAATAAGCCATTTGTAGCCGTTTTTATAGGGGAGGCGAGGAGAGGAAGGGATGGGCGGGATGGACTCCTCCGCCCATAACGAACCATAGATTAGGTTAGAGCAAGGGAAAAGCCACTCAACCATGCTCTCCCTCTCTCTTTCATCACGCTGTCTCTCCTTTTCCCCTAGTCTATCTTCCTTTCTCTCTTCCCCCTCTTCTGGTGTTATAAGAGTGAATGATGGATAATGGCGTGAAAAGAGGGTAAGTGAGAGGGAGATAGAATTTTCTCGACGGGATTCGAGTGGAAAAAGTGGATGTACAGCAGAGAGAAAGAACCTTCCAGAAACATGGAAAGCCGCTAAAACCACTAACGAGAGAAAGACAGGGCAAGAGAGAGACAAAAAAAGAGCGAATAGAGTGAGGAGAGAGAGAGAGAAACAAAAAGTGGGGAGAGAGAGAAAGACAGAGAATGGGGGGGAAGAGATAAACAAAGACAGAAAATGGGGAGAGAGAGAGAGAGAGAAAGAAAGAGAATGGACCAGTTGGACAAAAAGTGAAGGGGGAGATAAATTAGCCTCGGATGGGCGGTGGGGAGGGCCTTCAATTGACCGACATGACAAAGGAACGGACGGGGGCGACGGGCCCAATTAGACCCCTGGGGGGGGGGGGGGGAGACATTTGGGAGGGAAGAGACAGGGCATAATAAGGCAAGCATTGAGAAAAGGCAGCGCGAATGGGTGCCCCGCGAGGGATAAATGCAAAGCGGGAAGGAACACTAATTTTCTCCCTCACATAGAGAGAGGGAGGGAGGGAGTTGGCAAAGGCTATTTTGAGATTGTTTATTAAGGGCCGGGGAGGGAAGGACGAAAAAGGAAAATGCCAATTTATCCTGCAGAGGGCGCCGAGGAAGAAGAATGAGTCCGGGCAAGTGAGTCTCGTGCCCCGTGTGCTCCATATTCAATTCAATCATTTTTGCCGGTTTGTATAATAATTTGTACTTTTATTGCTGACAAATTAATGGCAATTAATGGTGTGGTACTCTGATGGAGAAAGCGTATCGAAAAGCAGCGCCGGGAGGTGCGTTGATGGAACACGGGGGACATCGTCGGCGGATGGACAGATGGGAGGGGGGGGGGGGATGATACCGCGTCTAATGAGGTGAAAATTAGTAATTGGTCAAATGAAGGAACCTGTGTCCATTAGTGGTCACCTAATTGGAGAAAATGTTAGCCATCATCGTAGAGAATTTGTGCCAATTTGGCCATTTGACACTAATTTACCGCGGTACAATTAAAGCGAGTCGAGACCCCAAACATCTCTATTCCTGGCCAGTGATTAGATACCATGATGGATGAATATGGCCAGTTCTTTGCCATTTGATGGGCACGTGAATTTCCACTGGACATGGATGGGTGGCCACTCCGTCGTTTGACTCTCCGAGTGCTCTGTCAGTCATGGGGATGTTTTTTTTGAAAAATTGCCTACTAAATTCACTCACCCAAACCAAACGTCCCCCTTTTGCTATTATCAGTTGCTTTTGCCCCTACCGGAAAAAGGGGGAAAAAGCGGTGGGGTCAAAGTTCGGGTGAAAGACGACATTTTGGGAGCAATTTCAAGAAAATAATTCTGAGGGCAGTTTATGTGCCGAAGGATGGATAAATTTTTGGTGCCTTAAAAAAAGGAAATTTTTGATCCACACAGGGAGCGGTATTTCGTGGTTCAGAGACAGATTATCGCTATCATGATGTAAATTTAAAAGTGGATCGTTTTGGAAAACCAAACCATTTTTTTTTGCAGAATTCGGAAATTTTCAAAATTAGTGGCAAATAAATTAAAACAAATATAAATATTTTATCAAACTTTTTTCACTCTTTTCTTTTTCTTGGTGTCCAATTTCAATTTGTTTTTCCATGAGATTTTGTCCGTACCTGGCCGAGAATTCTTGTAACAAATCGCTTTGCCCCCATATTTCACAAGAATTGTTCTGTCACTATTAGACAAAATAGGACAAGTTTAATGGAAACGTTTCTTCAGTCTAGGAAGAAATTCGGCGGAGTTTCGGGTATCCCCGGATTCATTTTCTGGGGGCATGATATCGGCCGGGTCTGTGTTTTTTTTTTTTTTGCCCAGTAGGAATCACACGTCGACTTTCTGGTTTCTAAAAAAAGAACTCAATTTCCACAAAACAAAAATAATTGGCAATGGCAACAACAGCAGAGGGAGGGGGGGGGGGAAGGAAATGTGCCCACACCAATCGCCACCCCTTTTCAACGGGCACCAGCGCAGCTGATGCTGCCAGCCGCTGTCTGTTATTGTCATGGTAATCCGATCAGTTTGCTGTTGCCCGCCAACACAAAGTTTTGTCCATGTGTTTTGCATTTGATCGTTCATGTGAATAACATGTGAAAAAGGTAGGGAAGAGAGGGACAACAGAAGAGAGAGAGAGAGAGATAGAGAGACTGTTTGGATGGGGCGGTGGCAAGACAAGGGAGGGAAGAAAAAGATAACAGAGAAGAGCGTTATTCAGACGGAGCGGGAGGAGGAGAAGAGAGGGAGAAGAGAGGTAGAGAGACTGTTTGGATGGGGCGGTGGCAAGACAAGGGAGGGAAGAAAAAGATAACAGAGAAGAGCGTTATTCAGACGGAGCGGGAGGAGGAGAAGAGAGGGAGAAGAGAGAGGTAGAAAGAGAGAGGGAGAAAGAGAGAGTGATCGGGCGAGTCGAGGGAAGGATAGGAAGAAGAGGACAACTGACGGGGCAACGGGGCAGGGCGGGGACGGAGGGGAAGAGAAGAGGGGGGGGGGAAGGATTTCGGCGATATGACAGCGAGACAATTGGTCGAAATGGCGGTGCACACACTCACACACATTAAGAGACAATTGAGTCCACTGCTTTTCAAGTTCCGCCGTCGCCGATTCCGCGAGTTATCCAATTAGTTCTTTCTTATAAGAAAATGTAAAAACAATTTTTTGTTGTTGTTAATTTGACAAATTTCCGCCCCCCCCCTCCCCCCTCCACTGTTTTGTGCCCAGATTTTATATTTTTTTCTATTTTTAGATGGGGGAGGGGGTGTTTTTTTAGTTTGATGATAAAAAGAAATTTGATAAAGGGGCGGGGGAGAGGGGGGAGGCGGCGGTGGTTATTATGGAGCAGTGAATGGTACAAATGTGCGGAAGACAAACAAACACATCGGCGGGAGATGGGAAAACGGAGGGAGGGGGGGGGGGAAGGGAAATTCAGAAAAATATTTTTGTTAGGGAAAAGCGAAAGGGACCAAAAGCCAAAGGGACAACAAAGGCAAAACGAAGAGAGGGAGCGAGTCACATGGGGAAAAAGGTAAATATAAACATGTCGAACGAACATGTGGGGTGGGGGATTTCCCTTACTTCACAACAAATGGCAACAAAATGGGGGGGGGGGTGTATGAAAAGATAAAGCCGAAGAGAGGAGATGGGAAAAGAAAAAAAGGACAAAAGAGGGAAAAGATGAAGCAAAGAAAGAGGGGAAAGAGATAAAGCCAAGAGAGAGGGAAAGATAAAGATAATAGAGATGGGGAAGAAATAAAGCCAAGAGAGAGAGAGAGGGAGAGGGAAAGATAAAGCTAATAGAGAGAGAGGAAGAGAAAAGATAAAGCCAAAAGCGAGGAGGAAGAGATAAAGCCAAGAGAGTGAGAGGGAAAGATAAAGCTAATAGAGAGAGAGGAAGAGGAAAAGATAAAGCCAAAAGAAATAGAGAGGGAAATGATAAAGCCGAAAAAAAGAAGAGAGAGAGAGAGTAGGGAGGATGAAAAAAAGAAATATGAAGAAATCGATGAAAAACGGGAAGAGGAAAAAGATAAAGCCAATAGAGAAAGAGAGAGAGAATTGGAAATGAAGCCAAAGAAAGAGAAAATGAAAAATAGGAAGGTAAGCCAAAAGAGAAGAGAGAGAGAGAAAGGAGAGAGAGATTCGGCGGATAAATACAAACAAACATTGCATCAGAAAAGCGGAAAAAAGAAATTTAAGGACATTTTAAAACGGTTCCAAACATTTAAATAGCATTTTTTATTCTACAAAAATCAACTGTTGCGGCATATTTGTTACCTATGGCAGTTTTTGTTAGCTAATGGGTTTTGGAATGAGACATTACATTTTTAGTTTCGAATTAAGTAAGAGTCTGACTGTGTCGGTACCCGCCGGGGAAAAGATTACAAATTTTAAAAAAAGCATTTAAAACGATCTTTAAAAAAAAGAAAAAATTAACGAAATTTTTACCACTTTTCTGAGATTTTTCGTCAAAAACTCATCATAACTTTAGTCTAACGCAACGAAATGAAACAATCTTAGTATCATCCGATAGCACTTCGTTAGCTCTATTAGTCTAAGAAATTTTTTAAAAAATGATTCTTTTTATGACATTATAAATGAGTTTTTTTTTTGCATTTTGGCTACAACTTTCTTAATTCTCAACCAAATTTGTTGGAATTTGGTATACTATTAGAGCTAACCAATAGCTATCGGACCATGCCAAGGTTGTTTCATTTGGTTGCGTTTGAGCAAAGTTATTACGAGTTTTTGACGAAAAATCTGCAAAATGACGGATTTATGAAACGCACAAGTTTCCGCTTGTGTCGGATTTTCATAAAGCCGCTGACGAACCGATACGCCGGACGACGGAGGGCGCCAACACCAGCGGAAGAAAAGAAGAGGAAAAGAAGGACGGGCAAAGCCAAAGAAAACCCCGATGAGAGAGCAAGAGATGAAAGCGAAGAATAAAACATAATTTTCTCTCGGGTTGGGTTTCGGGTAGAGAAAAATAGCGGGTCGGATTGGCCGAAAAAAGTTCGGCCGGATCTTGCGCATCCCTGATGCCGGCCACAAAAATTTGAGAAAAAATAAAATCAATTTTATTGTGGGTTTTTAATAAATAAATTAAATTAAAGAAAACATTTCTTTTTTTAGTTTCTTTCTTTTAACCCAAAAAAAATGTTGCTAATTTTATGACGCAGGTCAATTAGTGTGGCGATTTTCAAAAACCAAAAACGTGATAATTACCCGAAAAAAGGCCTTATTTAAAAAAAATAGGAATTTTTGAGATAAATTTGGAGAAAATAAGCTAAAATGTCCCGACGTGCTGATAGATAAACACCAAATTTTGAAAATCTGAAAGTGATTTGATAACAGATTTCGAATAAATAAGTCAATTTTGGAGAAATTTATTTAAAATAAAAAAGTCTCAGTCGCACTCTTGATAGAGACCGAGACCAAAAAACCCGAGACTTTTCTCGAGACCGAGACTCTGAGCATCACTACATATTAATTAGTTCCTTTATTCAATTTAAATAAAGCACGATATGTCGGCACCCGACTTTCGCAAAAATTAAATCCCTTAATTAAGAACCCCTGGTACTCTCACTTTCCTCCCACAAAGTTTCATTCAGAAATCCCACGAATACCTGAAGGCCCTCCTTTGTCAAATGGCAAGTTTTCAATCATTTTTTTTGACAACTTTTTATATGCAATTTTTTTATTGCCACAGAGAAGGGCTATTGGTGGTACTAAATTTAATTGCTTTTATCCAAGAAATACTTGTAGCTTAAAAAATTTTTTGAGGAGGGGGGCAGTACTAATTCAGAAATTCGGAATTTGATTTGGCACACAAATAATGTGTTGGAGCATACAGCTTCCCATTTGCCCACTTTTTCATTGGAAACTCTCCCAATTCGCACTTTTTGTTTTTTCCGTCATTTCCGTGCCATCCGTCCGTCCGTTCGCGTCGCTCCGTCAATTGTGCCATTCTCATCCTTTGCCTCCACTGTTTGCGTGGTGTGCTCGTTGACTCTGCCGCCTTATTAACAGGCGCATTGCCTCACCCCGTGTGCCCCTTTGTTTGCCCACCCCGTTATTAACTGCAAGAGGCGAATTATGTGCCGAAAGATTCGATTCCCTTTTCACCCCCCGCGGGGGGAAGTCCTTACCACTCGGCCTTTTCCCTAAGCAACCCTTTAAGGCCTTATTACTTTTTGCTTATTTTTCCAACGGCACAAACATTCAACGTTTAAACGATAACACACACACCTTTTTACAGTGCCGCCTATGTATTTAATACCCCGGGGGGGGGGGGGGAGAATGGAAATTGGTGCCCACTTTCGTCGCCTCATTTACCCCCCCCCCCCCCCAATTGTCACCCAACCAATATCACGCCCAGTGAAGCCCCGCTCCCCATTTTCACCGAATTTCTGTACCCCCACCCCCCTCGGCTCACAAATTTGTTTTTTGGTTGTGCCAGTCGTGCTCTTTCTCTCCCCCAGTACAGCTCTTGTTGGCAGCTCCTTTACCCCCTCCCCTCCGTTTTTTCCCCGCGAGGGGTGTCGGCTCCCCCCCCCCCCCTTCCCTCCCAGTGCTGTGTTCCCACACTCACTCCTTTTGATGCCAGCCGGCCTAGCCCCTCTGTGTTGCCGTTGTCATTTTTCGTTGCCCATTTGCCGCCGTCTTTTCCCCGCCAGCGGTTCCCCAGGGCCCAATCCACCCGCCGCCAGCACTTCAGCCTCCGTTGCCGCTTCTCCTCTCTGTAGCTCGCTGGCGGCACTGCCTCCCCCGGGGGTCGTCTCACCCACTACACTACTCATCCCTTCCCACTTTTACCCCTTCCCCTTCCATCTCCCCCTTTTACCCCTTCCCCTTCCATCTCCCCCACTTTTACCCCTTCCCCTTCCATCTCCCCCACTTTTACCCTTCCCTCCCCCTCTCTTCCCCCCCCCCCATCTCCCTCACTTTTACCCTCATTGCCCCGTCTTCCACCTCATCTTTCATTGTGCTGCCAGCCGCCGATGACGAGAAACTGAATTAGGAAGCGCATCCCTTCCCTTATGGCACATTTCTCTCCCCCCCCCCCTCCCCCTCTCCCATTATATTCCTTTATATGTCACCACTAAATATTCAATTATCAATTGCTATGGTGGTGGTGGTGGTGTTGGCGGTGCCGTGCCATCGTCGTTGTCGCCAACCCTTCCCGTCCCCTCCCCCCTCTCCCGCTCTATCCAAATGAATGTTGCCTCAATTGTCCGCCGCCACCATCACGCCCATCTCTTTGTATGCCAATCGATATAAAAGAAGCACAAAACAAGCAAATTTCTTGTTTATAAAAAACCAAATAATTTAATTTAATTCTTAAAACCCAACTTTAATTTATTAACCTTGAATTTCCTGCCGTCTTTTTTGAACAACGGTCTCTTCATATGTTTAAACGGGGACACATTTCTTTCAACTGCTGATACCTTCTTCAACTTGGGCATTTCATTAGCCCTGATCAGTCTCAACTCTGTACATTTCCTTAGGCCTGATCACTTTTCCTTCGCATACTGATCAGTTCCTGCGATTGTAATGCCCTAGGAGTTTGGGATTTTCATATTGTCGAATCTCGCATTTCTTGATCGCTCCGTCGATATCCCCCCCCCCCCTATGCATCTCTTTTTTTTGTCCCATCTCCCCCCAATGCTCCATTGTTTGTTGTTTCTCTTTGTTTGCTTCACTTTCGTCCCTCTTCTCTCGCCCATTCATTCATTTCATTACCCATCCGCCAGCAGCAGCAGCTGAACAATAAATATAATCAACCCAATCGATCCCTCCTCCTCCCTCCCCCCCCCCCCCCCCCCCCCCACTCATTTGGATGCTTTTCCTCCTCCTCCTCTCCTCGTCATCATCACTCATCCCAATTGAACCCGCAGCACATTTTTATTGCCCGCCCCCCTCTTCCGCCCACATTTTTCCCATGCTAATGACTTTGGGCTTTTTACCCCCCCCCCTCCCCCCCCCCTCCTCTTTCCCGCCCTTTTAACTTCTACAGAAAAATAAGAGGGGACAATTTTACTTTTCAACAAAACTACAAATTAGACGATGCCCCACTACCTTCCTTCCCCCCACCCCTTTGTTGTGCCGCGGCATTGTGCCATCTTTTGGCCGTGCCTATCAGTGCCAACCTGCCTATTTGTGTCACCAGCCGTCTCCGTCTCTGTCCATCTTTGCACTGTCGTTGGCATTAATTAGTGCGCGAGGCAAATATGCCTCCCCCCATTAACATTTACAGTCCCTTGGGGCGCTCCTTGTTGGTTCCTTCACCAATTATATCCAACCAACAATCATAACAATATTCATGTTCGCATTTTCCGTCCATCCAACCATTTGCTTGCTTGCTTCTTCTTCCATTCGACATAAAAATGCTCCCGACCATCTCCTTTCATTTCCCCCTAATTTTTCCTATCATATCATTTAGGATATGTTAAATCTGTCTTAATGAACTGATTAACTCCCTCCTCCTTCCCTCCCCCCTAAGCTAGCAGAGCCGAAACACAACCACGGCTTCGCCAAGTGCCGTCCCCGGCCACAAGAGTGCCGCAGGTGTGTCGCCGTCCCCCTCACTTTGCGCCTCCTCCTCCTCCTGCTCGGCCAGCTCAGTATCAACCGCAGTGCGTTCGCTGTGCGAATGGTTGTGCTGCTGTTCACGCTGTTGTGGAGATGGAGCAGCATCAACAGCAGCAGTGGCAACAAATGAAGGCGATCAGCAGGACAACGGAACATGGTGGGGACGGAGACGGGGGCTCGCAAGGGGCGACTACGAGATGGCCAACACAGCGCGGGAGAAAGAGGACAGCGAGAGAAGGAGCAGAGGGACCAGGGACGGGCCAGGACAACCGCATCAGCACCAGCCCAGCCCCATCAAATTGAAGCAGGACAAAAACAGAGACAACGGTAGGACTATAACTCGTATTCTTTCATAATTTTCGTGCTGGGACTCGCTAGCTGGGTCTCGAATGGCTTTGCTCAAATACTTAAGATTCCTGCTCTTTTAGCTTTTGGTGCCGGCAATTTTTCGGACCTAAACAGTCAGTGCCGAAAGCATTCACCGGGCGTCAGTTCGCTGGTGCGACGCAAAGTGTCGCCGACGACCTTTTGCGCAGTGAATGTTCCGGCACCGCTTTCGGCACGTGCCGAAACGCGCACAGCGCTTGAAAAGAGCAGCAACAGCAGCGACACGCCAATGCGCAACTTCTCCACCCCGTCAATGGCATCGTCAATTGGTGCCGGCGGAACATCAGTGGTGGTGAACCAAAGGTAGAGAAAAGTGAAAGGCGTAAAAACTGATCAGCAGAGCAAAAGGAACTGATCAATATTTGCTTGGCTTGAAACCTGTGCTGATTTTCCATTCTACACTTTTTAATTGTGCGATTGCGGCACTTGGCACATTTCGTTGGATTCGCTCTCGCAAAAAAAAAAAAAAAAATGTTGGGTCATGCATGACCCGTAATTTAATGCTGATACTGTAACATTTCAAACTAATCAGCAGCGGTTGATCCAATATATTATATTGTAAGGAAGAGGAAATGACTGGGAGACTAAAATGCCAAGCCAAGCCAAGCCAAATTTGCCACTTTAATTGATTTGATGGGTGTAATGGCTGTTCAAAATGGCTGAGGGAGCCAAAGAGCTGTGGGAGCAATTAGCAAGAGGAGCCAAAACATAAAGGAAGATGGCCCTTTAACAACAGTCACCTAATGGGTCAATTCCTTTGTTGGGCAATTTGCTGATTTAGAATTTTAAAAATCTACACTTAAATCTTTGGTATTTGCTTACCGTATAACTGACGCAACTCTGTCAGAAACAGACGGAACTGTAGCCTTTGTGGAAACTTCCAGTTTCAGTTCCTAAGTTTTTTGTGCCTTCGGACTTCCGCTTAGATTGTAAGGCCTTACCGATTCAATGATAAATTATCATGGGTTTTTTTGAATTTAAATGTTAATTATGCTCATTTATCCCCCCCCCCCCCCCCCTCACAGTTCAATGGGCAAACGGAGTTTGGGAGCGATGGAAGCGTTGCACAAATTTGCGCACGATTGTCTCTGTTCGACGACGACACGGCGCGGCAAAAGTCGCCGTCATTTGCTGGGCGACGGCCAACGCAAATGGCGTTCATTGGAAAGTGCAACAGAACGCGCGGAAAAGTCAGTCTCATCTCTCCAAGAGAATTATTTGGCATTTTGCTGAATGAATTCAAAGTTCGCGTCCTGATTAATCGAATGAAACATTTAGCAAAGAAAATCTTAAAAAAACAAAAGCCACAAGTATTCAAGAGTTCTTTTTTCTGAAAGCCTAACCCTAGTTTTCTGAAAACCCAACCTGATTTTTTTTAAAAACCTAACCCTAATTTTTTTATTGAAAATTCGACCCTAGTTTTTTTAAAAACCTATCCCAGTTTTTTTGAAAATCTAACCACTTAGTTTTTTTGAAAACCTTATTCCTAGTTCAAGAAGTTTTTGTTTTTTCAAAAACTAAGGGGTTAGGTTTCAATAAAAAAATTCGGGCCAGCTTTTCAGAAAACTAGAGTTAAGCTTCAGAAAACGAACTCTTGAATGCTTTAGGCTTAATTGTTTTACCGTTTTGGAATGTCTTTAAAGACTTTCTTTCACTGCCCAAATGAACCACTGACGAAATGATAGGGAACCTTTAGCATTACTAATTGGTATGAGAATTGGCACTCTGATTAATTAGCCTTCCGGTCAATCTGAGTATTATTGTATCATTTCACCTTTGTAGGTCAAAGGCATTGTTATTTGGCATTTCCTTCCCAATAAAGGGATTTCTGATTGGAATGACAATTGTTTATTATTCCTAATTGTTCGCTCAAAAAATTTATAGCCTTCCTACTTTTCGATGAATCCAATTTTGGCATTTCACAAATTTGAATTTGTCTTTCATTGGCCTTCTGTTTTTCTAGCAGGTCTTTGCCCGTGTCGGGCCGTCCCTCCTCCCAACTGTCGGTTCGTCAACAGCAACTGCTTCTGCTGCGCGATCTGTCGCCGGATCAGCCGCCGTCTCGCGTTTCGCCCATTCCCGAGGACGGCGGCGGACCACCCCGGTGGCAAAGCGAATCCAACGAAATACTCAGTGAGTGAGGCATAAAAACAGCTGATTGATGATTGATTGGCAAAAGTGATTGGTAGCCGATCAGCTGTTCAACATTTTGATTGGGAAAACAATAAGGCCAATAGAATTTCCCGACATCCAAGAACAGAGACGAGCCGCGAGATTTGGCTTCTCCTGCATTTTGTATAGACAGAAAGGAATTGTATGGCGCCGATTCCAATCTCTGATGGGTTTTGGATCGAAAGACCGATTCGGATTTTCAAAAAAGAATTTTGGCCATGGAAATTCAGATTTTAAACGGGGGCTTTGTCCCGTGATTCGAGACATCAGAATTTTGTCCTTTCTTGGCTCGAGACCAGCGTCCACTGACTGGGCAATTAATCTAATTAGGTTTATTCCTATGATCATTTTGGATATTCGTCTTCTTTACCCCCGACAAAATTGGTTAATTACGTATGTTTGTTTTTTCATTCCGCTCATATCACACAAAGATCAGCGGACTGTTATTTTTAACTTTCTGATCACCGTTTTCCGATTTTTTTGTTGTTGGTAAATGCAATGACCTTCAAAAGTTTTTTAACATTCGTCCTTGATCATTCTTGGGTTTTCCAGCGATAAAACTGATCAGTGATTACTGTCAAACGGCGCAAAAAGGGTAAAGTGATCATGTGACCAGTTATTTTAAGGCTTACAAGAGATCACCGCCAAACTTTTTTAATTATTTTTGGGTAATTTTATTGATTGATCACTGATCAATTTGGGTTTAACCAATCCCTTTATTGATAAGATTGACCAGTACAATCATTTTTAAACATTTCCCTTCACCCTAATCACCATAACTAATCAGAGTGATCAGAGGTATTATTCATCTTGTTGAACCTTAAGCTATTTGTCGTCCTAGAACTAATTAGTACCGACCATTTTTTAATCCACCTTCATCACCTTTTTTGAACACTATCTGATCAGATATGGTTGTCAAGTAAAATCCATTTCTAATCGCTTTTTCGTGAGGCCTTTGTTTCGTCTCTTTCACTCTCTGCTCTCTCCTTTAACGACCCATTAATTCGCCCGCCCGTCCGATCAATCGATGATCCGTTTGTTCTTCATGCACCCGCTCATCGTCATCATCGTCATCATCTTTTAGTCTCTCCCCCTCCCCTGAGTCTGACCCTTCCATTAATCTGTGTCTTACCCAATTTTTTTGTCCAATGTGACTAGCCAGAGAGCACAATTCTTTTTTTCTCTCTCCTCCTACTCACACACACACAATCTTCTTCTTCATCTTTTTTTCTTTTCACTCTGTTGTCTCTCTTCTGTGTGTGATTTGTTCGATTTGATCAGCGGCGGAAAAGGACAAACACAAAAGAAACAAAAGCCAAACAAACACCCGCCGCCACCACCACCACCGTTTAATGATGATGAAAGCATCGGCAGGGGAGGGAGGGACCCCAGCGGGGACATCGCCACGACGCGCCTCCTCTCTCCGCTCCCCCTCCCGGTCGCCCAATGATTAATTATGAATGATCAACGCATAAATTATGATCAATGACATGACATGGTGATGATTAGGGCGTGGTGGCGATTAGGCATAGTGCCACCACCACTTTTGTGCCAAAAAAATGATCATCCGGACGGATGGGTGATGATCATTATTATGCTCTTTTGCTGAGGGTCACACATTTCCCGCCCCTTCCCCTTTCCCCTCATTCCAATCTCATCACATTTAAGAAGAACGGTGTCCCCCCCCGCTCACACCGTTTTTTTCAACATTCCAAGGGGGTGATGTTGTTTTAAAAGGGTCCGGGTCGGTTCGTCGCGGGTTTTTGGTCGGAGATGGTTCGTCGCGCCCAATGAACTAGGGGCGACGAACCCTCCCGCGACGAAAAATCCGCGACGAGTCGACGACCTGGCCGCGATGAACAGGGCGGTTTCCGTTTTAAAATGGAAACGAAACATTGGAATTTTTTGTTTTCCCCAATTTATTGTTTTTCCTCTCTCTCTCCCCTCGCTCTCTCTCCGTCCTTTCTCTCCACCGCCCTCTCTGTTTTTTTTCTTTCTGTCCCTTGCTCTCTATCCCATCGCGCTCTCTCTTTCTTCCCCTATCTCTCTTTATCTATTCGAGCCCCTTCATTCAAATAGAACCTCCCCCTGAGGGGGTGCCAAGATTAAAAATTTTGACACACCCGCTCAGGTTTTGAGATTTTGGCATTTTCTTGTTGAAAAATGCCATGAGATAACTGTGCTTATATGTTGTAAAATCAGGGCCCAACCATGCTTGTCTTTGTCCAGGCTTAAAATTTCATTGTTCGGTTTTAAATTCTCAATTTTTTTTGTTGTTGTCTCTATTTTGTCCCCCCCCCCCTTTCGTCGGTTTACCATTCCTAAAAATTCTTCCGTGCCTCCCCGTCCCCTACCCCCGCTCTGTCCCCTCCTCTTTTTACGAGCTTCATCGATTTCACCCTCCGTTTCCTTCATTTTCCCGGTGCCCCCCCCCCTCTTCCCATTCATCATCCATCCGTCCAACCACATTTATTTGGCCTAAAACACACAACCGCCCAAATTCCAAGAGGGCCACAAATGAAAAGGGAGCCCGGCTTAATTGGCCATAAAATTAAATTTATTGTCACAGAATAAATAGGGTATATATAATTTTTATTTTATTTTTTGCCCAATTAATTGTCTGGAATTCATCGGCCGCGGTGGCAGGGTAATTTTCACACGAAAACATCCCACAGATGACGTACCCACGACCCCATCCCACTCCACCCATCCTAAATATTCTCTCATTCGCATTCACAAACAGATAATTATTTTTGTTTCATCGACGAATGGCGGACCATAAGGGAAAAGAGAGAAAAGGAAAAGAAAAAAAGGAACAAAAAAGAGAAAAATAAAGAGAAAAATAAAGAAGAAAACAAATGGAATAGCATGGGTAAAAGAGAGGAAAGGGTAGGGATGAAAAGGAAGAAGAGGAGAGAAGGAAAGAAAAGAGGGTAAAGAAAGAGAGAAAAAAGGAAAGAGTAAGAGGAAAAATGCAGAGGATAAGAGGAAAGAGAACAAAAGGAAAGAAAACGTAGTAGGAAGAAAGGGAGAACAAAGGAAAGAGGAAGGACAAAAAGGAAGACAAACAGAAAAGGGAAAAGGAGACAAATAGGGAAAGGAGGAGAGGAAGTGGTGGTAGCGAATAATGGGAGTTATGATGGGCTCCTTTCCCTTCTGTTCCCCCCCCCCCTTTGCCCCTCTCCGTTCCTTTCACGTTATCGACTTTTTCACAACAGCGAAAAGGAGGGGCTTTTTGGTTGGGCCCCCGGGGGAGCGGGGGGAGGGCGGTGGAAAATTGGCCGACCATTGAAAAAGGCCCGTCGCGGCGGGAACCTTTTTGATGGGACAGCTGCCGCCTTCGGCGCTGTCCCTGCCGAAATTGTCGCCGACTCCCGCCGCCCCCTTCCCCGCTTCATCTTCCGATGCCGCAGCCTACTGCCATTGCTAAGCATGAATTGCTTTTAAGTATTTTTTTATTACTATGTGCTTTATTATGTTTACCGCCGCCGACCCCCTCTCCCTCCTCCCCTTAAAGTGCCATCCATCATCCCATCCCATCTCTTCCCATCTCCGCCCCCATTTTTTGTGCCATTCTTCCCCCAACTCATTACTCCGGCATCTTTTAAAAAAATGCCCCTTTTATCAAAATATGCGTTTATTGTTTTTTGGGCTGACTGAATGCTCCAAGTTCACGTGTTATGCGTTCACAGTCATATGGACTCATTTCGCGGCGGGCAAAAAACGAATGTCATTAACAGTGAAGGGACAGAGGAAAAGAAAAGATGCTTATTATTTATTAGAATTCTCTCCTTGTTATTCGAGAAAAGTGGGGGAGTTAAGGCTAAAAGCAGCTCGGGACAGGCAATTTTGAAAAATCCGGCAAAAAACTAAAAATCCGCGACCGGAATTGTCAATTCTTGCCGAAATATATGAACTTTTCCTTCTAATCCCGTGCCGCGCTCTTGGGAATTAATCCAAATTAAGGCATTGCCCCGAGGGTTGATTGGGTCTTCACGCGTTCCCTCGAGGGGACGATGCACCCAATAATCTCCTTCTTGGCAATTGTTTCCCATTTCCTCTGAACGCTTTTCTGTGAACAAAAAATAGACGGACATGTGATTCCCCATCGGCTTTTCCTTCCTCTGTTTTCTTCTCCGTCTCTCTCTCTCAACGCCCTTTCCCTCCTCTGTCCCTCTCGCTCTCTTTCTCTATCTCTTATATGCTAATTAGAATTGACATTATATTTTCCTTTTTTCTTTCTCCACCTTCTCTCGCTTCCAATCTGTCTCTCTTTCTCTCGCTCTCTTTCGTTTCTCTTCCATGTTATGAATTGCCACGGACACCATCAATTCGGCGCTCACGATTCGGCGCCAGACTCGTTTAAAGCTTTGTAACTTTTTTCTTTGTTGACCAATTTTTAGAAGTTCTGTATCAATTGAAAGCTTTACGTGTTTCGAAGGTATGAATAAGTATTTCTAAGCGATTGACCAACTCTTAAAAAAGTTACAACTTGAAGAACACAAAAAAGTCGGAATTTTTGTATATTTTGTTTCATAACTTTCTTATAGGTGGTTAAATTTTTTTTAATTTAGAGCGCTAATAGAGTCCATAAGCAGCCTTCGAAAGACCCTAAGTTTAAAAAATTTGGTTGCCTAGGAAAAAAGTTATGGCGCCCGAAAGTTGGCTGGCGCCGAATCGTTAGCGCCGAGTTGTCGTGTACCGGAATTGCCATTCTTTCCTTTTCACTCTCTCTTTCCCCCGCTTTCTCTTTAAATATTAATGTGGTTTTCTCCCCGGACAATATGTAACCAATTTTTGTCTTTTGTGATTTTTAAAATTTTTCAAAAACAGGAACACAAATAAGTAAATTTACCAATGTTTGAATTTTGTCGACGAAAAAGCTTATCGATGGGGACAGGTGAAGCACCAACAGACAGAGGAGGAGAGACCAAATAAAATTGAGAGAGTGGTATAGAGAGAGAGAGCGAGAGGGAGAGAAAGAAAGCGGAAGAGAAAAAGATAGAAAATGGGAGAGAGAAAAAAATGCTATTAAAAAGGGGAAGGTAAAAAAGAGAGAGAGACTGAGGAAGTTGAGTGGCAGAGAAAAAGAGGCGGAGAAAGAAAGGGGAGAGAAGAGAAAGAGAGCAAAGTCAAAGAGGAAGGGAAAAGCTTCGGCTTCCTTCCTTTATTTGTTTACTCAATATGAACTCGAAAATTAAACAAATCCAAGGGCTTTTTTCCTCCCCCCCCCCTCTCCCCCCGGGGCCCATTCATTGGACCATAAGCAAAAAGCACAACCACATCACCAACACCAACCACCACAGCTAGCCATCCTCATCATCCATCATCACCAACCTATCTCTTTCTCCTCATCCAACCTTTCTCGTCGACATTCTCGCGCCTTTTTGTTTCGAGAAATATCCCGAGAAATATCCCCCCCCCCCTCTCTGGATGTCTCCCTTATGCTTTTCCTACATGCCACCCTCTCTTCCCCCCCCCCCCTCCGGCTCTTTTATGCTTTACCTCTGTGCCATCCTCTTCTGCCGATGACTTACTTCTGTTTTTCTTTTCCTCTTTGTCCCGCTTATGTCTCCCTTATGCTTTTTCTTCGTGCTACACCCTTTCTCTCATTCCCCGCCCTCGTCGTGGCTTATCCGTCTGACCTGCCCAATTACTGTGCTTGCTTCTTCCTCAAAGTCTTGGCCCAAATTTACTCCACCCCCACATCTCCACCCGCTCATCCATTACTATTAAATAATTTAATCTACCCAAATTTGGCCATCCCCCCCCCCTCCCCACCTTCCCACGAAGTCACTCAAATTCCCCCCCCCCCTCTCTCTCTTTCCCATTTTTGGCTTTTCCTAAAGTGTCTCTCATGTGCTGCTTGGAGTGTTTCTCCATCCCCTACGTTTTTCCCCCCACTTAAATAGCTTCATTTTCTGCTTCCTTTTAACAGAGCGATTACTCAGCCTTTTTTGTCCCTTCATTTTGGCGTTAGCACATTATGCCAAAACAAAAATAGCCGCAGGCAACAAATTTAATCAAAGACGACCACCCACAGCAGAGAAATGGACAAAAAGCTTCAGCAAAAGCCGTCTATGATGCTGCTGTCTGCCCGTCGGTCGGTGTCCCTGTCGCTGCCGTCGCCACCGTCGATGCCCTCTCACAGCGATGCCGAACGCGAGTTGGACCGGCTACCGTTGGCGTCGAAGCCGTACTCGCGACAGAGCATCGCCGGACCCATCGTGAGCATTACCGTCCCGCAAGGATCCGAATACACACACAACGAAGAGGAAGAAGACGATTCAGAAGGGAATGATAATGACCAATTTCGACCCGCCGGCAACGAGTCGCCGTATACGCTCGCCGCTGGCCAACAGCTGCAAGCGTCGCCCTCGCCCAAAACAACGTCGCCGCAGCATCGCCGCAAGGCATCGCTGATGCCGCCGGTGACGGAGGACGACTTGCGCAACGACTTCCGAATGGGCCACCGCGACCCTGAAAGCGTTGCGGCTCTGTTCGGCGACGACTTCGCGTCGCGTTTCTGTCTTCCAGGCTTCGGGAACGCAATCGGCGCTGGTGGCCCCTCCGTTGTCGGCACAATGCCGTTCTCCATGCAACAGTTGCGCCAAGGCTTAGACCCTGATCAGGCATTGTTGCCGCACGAGATCCGCGACAATTCCGTGCCCTCGGGCATTCCAATTGTCAAAATGCGTCGCCGCGTCGTCACTCAGCCGGCAACCGCGTTGGAAAGCAGTAACGCTGCCGCTGCCATTGCTGCTGCCGGAGGAGCGACGAGCGGCGCCAGCACGGACGAAGCGGTGGTGCCGTTGTCGCCCGTGGCACCAAAATTCCCCTCATTGCCATGCTTTTTGTCCGCCTTTATGCCATCACAACCCGCGCAAGCGAATGCAAAAGCGGAACAGCAATACCAAGGACAACAGCACTATGTTGGGTCCGCGTCACCGTCCGCGCCGCCTGCGCTGCTGGACATTCCGGGCGTTGTTCGGCCCGCGCCCCTTCCGTTTCCGCTTCATTTTGAACGTGATCATGGCAGTGGCAGCGGCAGTTGCCAACAATCACAGCGGCTGATGCCATTCCGGATGCCGGAGCCGGGCCAATTCTATCCCGGTCAATTGGCACTTTGCCCACGGGAATAAATTACTTTGCCGACAGAAAATTTTAATTAGCAAAAATTTCATGAGCTTTTTTAGTATTTTTAAAAATTAACCAACAAAACATTTTTCTTTTAATTGTATTGGTTAAAAAGAAATTTGATGGCGTGTCTGGGTTTTTTGACCATTTCTCTGTTTTTTTGTTGCCATTTTGTCCCCCTCCTTTTTTGTTTTACAATTTCCTTAACTAATGTCGAGCGAGACCTGGACGGGAATTCTAGGTCTTTACGAGTCCCGGTTTTCCCGGTCCTGGTTTGTCAAGAAAGCAAAAAACAAATCTGGCTCCCGTTCAATTCGATTCCTGCAACATAGAATATAATAGACTAAGGGGCACAACTTTATCGTTTACTCAAAAAACAATCAAAAATAAATTTTTTTTTTATAAATAATTGCTCATTGCTTTCTCATTAGCGACAAAATGAAATATTCATCATATTATTCGATAGTCCTAAACTATTTTCTATCGCCTGCAAAATATTAAAAAATTCGGTTAAGCTATAAAAAAGTTAGGTGTAGAAAATTTTCTCACGATTCAGTTCTTATGATTTATCACCAAAATTCTTTATATGTTAACCAAATTTTTTCACATTTAGGGCTATCAAACAATACCATGAATGTTTTAATTTGGTTGCTTATGAGAAAGCAATGATCAATTAATTATTTGTAAAAAACATTCAATGAATGTTCCCCCCCCCCCTTCAGACATGGCCGTGTCCAACCCCGACTTGGTGCAGTTCCAATTGGTGCTCAATGATTGGGTCTGTCTGTTTATTTATTTGTCATGCCAACCAAATTTGGTTGGCCCAATCATCAAATGGCAATTTATTTTCACAGTTTCGCCGTCAGTGCAAATTGCGCACGTCGGCATTTCTGCTCAACTCGGCCGAACTGAACATGACATTGTGCCAAGTGTGCGGCACCGAATTGGCCGACAAAGAGGGGCCAATTCAATGCGTAAGTGCCGTGCCGGCGTCGATGGGCCATGGGGAAGGGTACACCTCAAAACACCGCCGGACGAAACACCGCCGGAACGAGTTTTTTTGGTCGTAACTTTTTTGTTTGTTTACCAATTTTTATAAAATTGGTGTCTTTCGAAAGTTCTAAGTGTTTAGAAATTTATATTAAGCAGATGTTAAGCGATTCAAAAATTCTCTGACGAATTAGAAAATAAAGCCCATAAAATTCTCGATTTTTCCGATTTTTTTGCATAAAAAAATTCTAACTCTTTGGTGAATTCTTTAATCGCTTAACATCTGCTTAATGATAGTTTCTATACACTTATAGCTTTCAAATAGCATCAATCTTATAAAAATTTGGTGGATAAAGAAAAAATACGACCAAAAAACTCGTCCCGGTGGTGTTTTGTCCTGTTCCGCATGGGGAATCCCGGAGGGATGGCACAAGTTTCATTTTTCAGATACATACTTTTTTGCCCATATAATTGTTTTTTTGTTGTATTTACTAAGATCGGTACTTGAATTTAATGCATTATTTGAGAGGTTGGGGGAGGCATTATTAAAGGGGTTATTGGGTTACTGTATCAGAGGGATGGCTTTATTAGAGGGGATTACTGTAATCAATGGGCGAGATCAAATGGAAACTGTAATTAAGCCAAAAAAATAGAAATGTTAATGTAACAATTTTTATGAACAGGGTGATGCTGAATTCTTGGACAATTTGTTTGATGGGTGCACAGCGGTGGCCAGTTGTTCCGGGGAAAGTCTGACCGAAAGTCAAAAGGGAGGGAGGAGGACGAAGACGACGCCGTCGAATGAGTACGGCACAGTGTACATGTCCAAGTCGTCGTCGGTGGTGGCAAAATTGGGCGAATTGTCGGAGGTAAAAAAAAAGCAAAATTTATTCGAGCAAAAAAAACAAATGCGAAAATTCTGAAAATTGAGGAAAAAAAAAATCGGAAAATCCTATGAAATGGGTTGGCACTTTGGGCAAAACATCCATTTACCCCGGAAGGGCTGCCAAATGTTCTTATTTTTGAAAGTTTATCCGTATCTTGAAGGATTTGGTTCTTCAAATTCGTTATTTTTATGAGCGATGGTCCTTTTTTAAATTTATTTTCTTCCTTTGATGGCTTGACCTAAGTAATGGACAAAATTTGGCAGCCCAAATTATTGTTTATTATTATGACGATGAATTTAATGAGAGAACAAACGTTTTATTGAGCGATGTGTTAAATGATTGTCCCTGAGGGGCCGAGTCGATTAGGGCAGGGGAATTAAGGCCAATTAACCTAATTAATGTAAAATTGCAATGTGTTCTTTATCATGTGGTTAATTCAACCTTCTTACGATGCTATTCCATTCTATGGTTTCTGTATCAGCAACATTCCCGAGTTGTCTTTGTTTATTTGACACTTTGTGGCCCCATCTTTTCAAGCCTTACGGTACCAGGGTGGGTACTGTATTGATAAAGCAGTGAAAGGGTTCCTCTTGGCCATTCCCTTGCCCCGGCGAAATAAATTGTACAGAATGGAGGAGACAGAGCGAGAGATCGAGTCAACCAAAGTCAGGGATGGATGCTCGAGAGAGACAATTAGTTTGTCATCGAGACTTTCCCGGAATTCGGGGCTGAAATAATGCATGTTTACTGGAAAAGCAAAGGCATTTTCCGAATTCGGGTGGCTTTGTGTGTATGTTATGATGTTGGCACGTTTCGTAAATAGTAATGCCAAAATTTGCGCTATTTTAAAAAATAGCGGCCATTAAAGTTTAAAATCGTATGTTTTTTTTTTAATTTTTTCCCGCTTTCAAGAGCTATCGGATGATGCCAGGAATGTTAAATTATATTTTTTTTTGTTGAATATTAATGCCAAAATTTGCGCTGAAACCCTATAAAAATGGCGGAATTTAAGAAATGAGTCAACATTTCTGTTTTGAAACTGCTATAAAATTACATAGCTGTATGTCAGTACTAAACTCTCGAACACCCTAAAACCCCGTAGGTGCCGCATTTTCTATGGGTAAATCCGACACAATTTGTTTCCAATTTTGGGACATTCTTAACAATTTTTTTGGATTTGTCAAAAGTTCGCGCCCTTTTTTTTGTTGGTTTTTTGTTCCCTCAGACGATTTGTTTTTGCTTGGCCATTTCCAGCATTATATTTTGCCGGTGCAGCTCCATTCTCGTGAGATGCAATTCGTTTCGCAGGTGCATGTTCTCCTTCTCAAGCACGGCGTTCCGCAGTTGCGTCTCCTCCTCCTTGCGGCGTCGCTGTTCCCGACTCCGTCTCGCCGAGTCGTTGTTCTTCTGGCGTCGTACTCGATAGGCCTTAAACGCCACTAATTAACGTTTGAACTTAACCATACTGATTTTTTGCAGTAATTCGAATTCAAAAATTTGCCTGCTAGAAGGTCTTAGGCTAATGAAAATTTGCGCAAAATTTAAAATGAATCAAAATCCATTTTGGTGCCCTGTAAATGGTACTAATCAGATAAGGCATCGAATAGCAAATGATCAAGAGCAATTAACCCGCTAATATGGCTAATTACACATTCGGGCTTTGTTTTGTTTTCTCCACCTGGTCTTTTCTCTCCTCCGGCACCGGCCTCGGCTTTTTCTTTGTCGACATTCGTGGTCTGTCCCCCGTCGATTGGACACCGCCGGCACCGCACATAATGCCCATTGTTGGCCCACAACCGGCGGCCGCCGATTGAATGCCGAAGGCGCTTTGCACAAAATTGGCCAACTGATTTTGGCATTGCGTTTGATAGGCAGCAGCAGCGATTGTCGTCGGATAAGAGGAGGAAAAAGAATCGACAGAGGAAGAGGACGGCACTGTTTCATTTGCCGACTGATTGAAAGTCGGATGGGACGGCACGAGGGACGACTGAACATGGGAAGAGCACGGGCCAATGCCAAAATTCCCCCCGCCGCCGAGAAAGGAGGGCGACAGGGCCAAATTAGACGACTAAATGGAGCCAATAAGTCTCCGCGCTTTAAAACAATTAGTCATCTCGGCTTTTCGTTTTAGCCCCCGGCGCGGGTCAAACTCACTGAGAGCTAAGCAAATGAAGGGGCACAGCTTTTGGGCAAGTCAAATGCCATCACTTCTGACAAACAATTGCCAAGCAAAAAGCATTTGACAAAAGTGAGGCCAAATATGTTTTATTGGCCCTTCTGATCAGTTGTCGTTTGGCACTCCCTTCAATGTATTGCCATAGGGCCCGAAATTTTGAAATTAAGGCTTAGGATTTTGAATCTGGTCCAAGGAATGCCGCATTTTCAGGATTAAAACCCCAATCATGTCCGGATCCTGGTCATGACATTTTCAACAAAAAATAATCAGAATCAGGCCCTATGAAATTCTGTCCCTGTCCCGGGCTCCAATTTGTACCTCGTTCTTTGTGTGTTGGACGACCATCTGTTGCAATTGTTGTTGCTGTTGTTGTTGTTGTTGTTGTTGTTGCTGCTGTTGTTGTTGTTGGTTCTTTTGGCCCACCACCGTGTCAAAAATTGCCGACTGATCGGACGCGGGGGAATAGAGCAGCGAGGAGTACTGATCGGGAAGCCAACCGCCGAAGGCACATGGCCCATTGGCATTGGCCAGCATTTGGCACGAATTTGGGAGGGGGAGGGGAGAGATTAGCACGCAATTTGGGGTCCAAAAAACGAACTGATCAGAGAGACAAACAACAAAAGTCCGATCGCTGTTAGTCAAATCTTCCCTTGGGCAAATTTGACGGTCAAATTGCTTTGGTCTTTGGGCACAAAAATGGGTGAAACGCGCAGCATATAAATGGCATTTTTGGTCTAAAAAGCGTGGCATGGCAAGGGAAACGGTCAAATAGTGAAAAGGATATTTTTAGGTTAAAATTTGCTATAGGGGGATTTAAAACGGGAAAAACCCATCCAAAATGCATTTCCAATGGGAAATACCTTTTTCAATATAAAATTGGGCAGAATTAGAAATAGGCTCCTGGCTCATTTTTGAAAAGTGAAAATCCGTAAACATTTTGGCCCACCTCTCCTCTTATTTTTTCTTAAAAAATTTTAAAATTATGAAAAAATAGCTAACAGCAGTGTATAGAGAGACAAGACATCAGTTTTAAAAAAGGAATTGACAATTAAATTAGTTGAAGCTATTCCATTGGGGTTTTTTTCTTCCTACTCAACCATTTTTTGAAAATTTGGAAATTATGAAATTTTTCTTTAAAAAAGATTAGCGGGTTGGATTAATATTATTAACACAAAACTTTAAGCCCAAAAACTATTAAATGTTTAATAAATTGTCTTTATAACAAGCATTTATCGGAGGGATAATTAGCGTTAATTAATTAATTAATTATCATTTTCTCTTCTCACTGAGTTGGGAAAATTGCCGGAGGGGACAAAAGTGGGCGACGAATGGGAGAAAGAATGACTTTTACAACAGCACCAGCAGTCACTTACTTTGGGGTGGTCACATTGGTCAAATGTTGCAACAATCACTCCCCCCGCCCCCTCTGATGGAATGGACTCTGTGCCGTCGGCGCGTCCTCACCTTACCGGCAATGCCACTGACAAAGATGATGATGTCCGGCGGGGTTGGGTTTTGACGAGTGTATCCAAAAAGTGGGAGGGCCGAGTGGGCAGGGGGGGGGGGGCGGTGCCTTTTGTTCCCGCTCCTCCCGGGGGGGGGGGGACAGTGTCCCCATTTCCTCATCACCAAATCCCTTCTTCCATTCCACCTACTTTCTCATCATCATCAGCAGCAGCCATTTTCGGCACATTTTGTGCCGTTCCTTTCCGCTGTCTGTGCCGCGGCACTCTTCGGGGCGGAGAACGCAAAAGATCAAAGGACGACCAGAGAAGGCACACAGAAGGGCCATTGCGTAATTAGGGGGAGAGAGGGGAAGGATGAGAATGATGGGGACACCATCAGAAAGAAAGAGTGTCTTTATGGAATGGCATTGGGACTGATGAACGGAACGGAAGAGTGGGCACGGCACAGAGCACACTGAAGAGAGTGCCAACAGCGCACCGCCGAAACCATATTTGCCCATTTCGGTCCCACCAGCAGCACATATTGTCACTGTGCCATTTCTCTTCCTTCCCCTTACTGTATCATCGTAATTACTACGATAAGAATCATAACGGTTTAGCAAAGTTTCATGGGAAGATAAATAAAAAAATTAATGTAGCAAAAAATCTAATGAATAATTAGCCTAAAAGTATACCGATTTTTCAGTCCAAACACCGTATTCTCGTATTATAATACCGTTTCAATTCCCTACTGCCACCACATACACACTCAATTCACATGCTTACATTTTTGAGCATTGGTAAAATATTAATTCAGTACTGTATTCTGATATAAACAATTCGGCACTGTATTCCTCCCTTTCTTACTGTATCTACCGTTTTCAATGGGGAGGCTTTCTACCATAACTAGTTTTTTACAGTAGTATTTTCTTACTAATTCTTTCAGGAGCTTGTAAGGCCGCTTCAACCCGTGTTGGCACGGCTGTGCCGAGTACCGACCACCAACGCCAATGGCACTTCCGCGGCCCAAATCTCGTTGGTCGGCATCAAAGCCAATTGCGGGTTCACCGCCATTCTTTTGGCTGTCCACCAAACGGAGAACAGCAGAGAGGAGGAACTGCAGCTGATGAGGCCCCACTTGGACATGCTGGCCAATTTGCTAAGCATTTTTGTCAGTTTTAAAAGGGTGGCGGAGGAAGGGGGGCAGGGGGGGGGAACGGGTGCCGAAAAAAAAGAGGGCATCTTAATCCGATCAGATCACGGGTCATAATGACTCTGATCAGTACAATCCATCGGCGGAGAGAACAAAAGCAATGACTAAGCTATGGTTCCAATTTCGGATCAGCCGAAATGAAACCGAAAAATTTAGGAGACTAATTGAATCATGAAATGAAACTTACGCTCATTCTTGGACATATTATATGGACTAGGACTGATCGGATCTCATTGATCAATAATCGTCAGTCTCAGCTGATGGTTGACCCAACTTTTCGCAAATGAAACGGGGATACACTTTGTTGGAGAACGAAATAATTGGGTATCATGGAATAAAATCTAATGATGATCAATTAATTCTTGATAATTTCGGAAGATCGGATCACTCTCATTAGTTATTGGCACAATCTTTGTGTTAGGAATTTTCTGGCACAATTTTTTTCTTGTGAGTCGGGGACGACAAAGCAAAGCGGACAATGGCATTATGCCAACACATTTTCAGCACAACATTGAGGAACAGCGACGGCTTGCCCACCAAATGCAACTGTTCCTGTGCATGACTCAAAATGTGTTCTCCAGTCTTCGTAAGTCGGAAAAACAAAAAGGGCGCGGGAGAGGGGGGGGGGGGACAAAGGCCAAATTTCGAAGAAAAAATTGATATGTTGGCATTTTTCCAAATTTGGCAAAAAGCTTTCTCTCTCTCTTTCTCACTTTTGTATCTCTTTCTCTCTCTTGCTTCCTATATCTCTCTCGTCTCTCTCTTTCTCTCTCTGTTTCTCTCCTCCCTTCTCTCACTCTCTTTTGTCTCTGTTCGTTTTCCATGTAATGGATGAAGTGATCAGTGATCATTCTTCACTCTCCATTGTTCCGTTCTTTATTCTCCGCAATTCTCTGATCACTCCAATCTGTCCTTTTTTCATTTTTTGTCTTTCCATTTTTGGTCAATTTTTTGCATTACCACGGGATGGGAAGCAGTCATTGGACAGACAACAGATTACTTACATTATTATTGTTCAATTAAATAAATTTGATTATCATTTTAGAGGACATGAATCAGTTGGTTCGCAATATCACCAAAGAGGCAAAGGCATTGGTCCATGCCGAAATGTGAGGGGAAAAAGAGGGGGGGGGGGGGGAGGGGAAAAAGGTCAAATGGCACAAATTATGGGCAAATAAAATTTTTAAAAATCGCAAATCCATTTTGAATCCATTTCTGTGTTAGGCCATATGTCAAATTGTTCATAATAAATTTTAGTAACTTGAAAACTTGAGGCGCAGACAAAAAAAAAACCCTTGTCGAAACGCTCGAGAGCACAAACATTTTCTAATATTTTAAAATGTTTTTTTAACTTTTAAATGAGTTTTTCCTATATTTTCCGCCCTTTTTCTACATTAACTTAATATTTGGTTCAGATGTTCACTTTTTCTGTTGGACAAAGAACATTCGGAATTGGTTAGTTCGAATATATTATTTATTTAAATATTATTAATTTTACTTTTTAAGGTGGCCGAAGTGTTCGAAAAGAATGGCACAAGTGACGAATATTTGACGGAAATTCGGATGCCTTTGAACCAGGGCATTGTCGGTCAAGTCGCATCCACGGGGCTGATGATGAACGTGCGCGATGTGTACAGGTGATCAGTAATTCTTTGATTGATCGACAGATCGGTCAATCGATCGGATTATATAATTCAATTGGTCGTGCTCAAACGATCACTAAATCAAGTCCCATTAATAACTGATAAGACTCCAATAATATTGATTGACGACCACTGGTCAGTCTCAAAACTATAGATTTGCTCGTCTATCCCATCTTAATTTATTGATTGATTGGGGCTAATTTATTAATTGATTGACCCAACATTTTATCGATTAGCGGGTTCAAAAGAACGAATGATCGAAATGAACGGAAAAATTTCCATGTTTATTCATGGCGACTGACTCTTTCAGCCATCCCAACTTCTACCCAAAAGTGGACGAACGGACGGGCTTCATCACGCGCAACATTCTGTGCTTTCCAATCAAGGACTCCTCAGGTACTGAATTGGTTTAATAATCGACCGAGGGACTCAATTTGCAACACTGATTTCGCAAAAAATGAAAGAAAAGTTTCTGCTGCAGAAAGACGGGGTGGATTTCTGGTTTCGAATTCGTGATAAATTGTAGAGACGTTTTCTTCACAGCAAAAGATTATCAAGAGATACTGTAGATACCGTATTGACCTGACATATGATAAACTCGGCT
Source organism: Heterodera filipjevi (assembly GCA_039877585.1). Taxonomy (NCBI): domain Eukaryota; kingdom Metazoa; phylum Nematoda; class Chromadorea; order Rhabditida; family Heteroderidae; genus Heterodera; species Heterodera filipjevi. Next base: position 4,725,008 of record JBDPZO010000008.1, read on the forward strand.
CCCCTCAGGCAATTTGGTCGGTGTTGCGGAACTTTGCAACAAAATTGGGCGCGATTCGTTCACACGACACGACGAACAAATTGCGGCCACGGTATGGAAAAAAGAAATATAATTTAGAAAATAATTAGCTCTCGTGGGCAAACTACGGTAAAACTTACAGTATACCATTCAGCAATTTTCTAACTTCTGTTTTTTTACAGTTTGCCGTCTATTGTGCCATCAGCATTTCCCACGTAAGTGTGCATTGTTTTTGCCGTTATTTCTCTTCGTATTGACCCCCTCCCTCCGTCTTTTACAGTGTCTTCTCTACCGTAAGCTGCAAGAGGCCCACCGTCGCTCGCATATTACCGCTGAATTGCTTGTGCAAAGTTCCACCCTTTCGGTGAGTTGTCATTGTCGCGCAAAAAAAAATTAGTCCGAATTTTGGGACCAACCCCTAATTAGTCTGTCGATAAGTTAAATGTTCATGGCCATTTGGCCCTGACCCCATGTTCAAAAGGTGCCGTTTTGCCAGCAGGAAATTAAAGCATATTTGATTGAGGAAAACTGTTCATTTTCCAAAAATGTTGCAAAATATTCTTGATTAAATCCGTAAGTTATGTTCCAAAAGTTCCAAGTTTTTCCTCAATAAGATTCAGAATGACCAAAAATATTTAAGTTATTTCTCTTTTTGTGTACTTTATTTCAAAGATGTACTTTGAAAACGGCTTTTTGCCCAAAAATGTAAAAAATGTTCATTTTTAAGCCAAAATCCATTAGCAGATCAGACCCAAATTATCAAATTTTTTCCCGGTAGATTTTCTCTAAATTTACTTTAATTCAACATTTTTTTGTGCAAATTCTGTTACAAAAATACACCCAAATTTTCAAAAATTTTCCCGGCGGCGCCTATCGGCACCGCCTCCCCCCTCTACCCGCTTGGTGGAAAAAACCTAAACATTTGGATAAAAAATAACGATTTTTTTTATTGCATATGATAAATTTGTGAAGTGTACTTTGAATTCACAGATTTCCCCCCTTATGTACTTTGAAATCGATCTCGACAGATCCGAACCCTGAAAAAACGGACATAATTAACTTTTACGGTGTACAAATTGTTTAGGAAAAGTTTTTGACTAAACCAAATGGGCCGCTTAAATAGAAAATGAAATAGTCCGGCACATTCTGTCACCATTTTTCCAATGGCATTTCTCACAATCAGACGAAAATACTTTGACAAAGCCCTCCTTGGAAATAATGAAACCCTTTAAATCCGTTCCTTTTCGTACAAATCACGATCTGTTTCCGATCCAACCCTATCTCATTGGGCCGGCCTCAATTGGCTGTCAGGCCGATCGCTTTTTTCCACCATTATTTTCTCCAATGTTTTTTTCCGCGACAGATTGCGCCCGAGGACATTCTTCGGCTGACCGTCCGCGACATTCCGTCGCCCGACTCGTTCCATTTCGAGTTCAACCAATTCAACTTTGTGCCGCGTTCCATCGGCGGCACTGACATTTACGTGGAGGCGTCCCTGTCCATGTTCAAAAGCCTCGGCTTCATCGACCGTTATCGTATCAGAAGACGGACATTGGCACGATTTTTGCTGATGGTGCAGAAGGGATACCGAGGTGAGTGATAGAGTGAGCGGAACAGGGGCAGCAGAATGAGGGGAGGCAAAAGGGAGGGCGGTAAAATGCAAGAGGGGCATGGAAAAACGGAAACCGGAAATTTAAAAACTGGAAATTTTACAAAATTTCAAAATCTGAGGCCCAAAAAGGTTGAAACGTGAACGGACTTCTCAATTCTTGAAATTTTTGAGATTTGGAACCTCCACTCAAAAAATATCTGAATAATTTTGTCCAACAAATTCAAGCAGTACAGCCTCTCCGACTCTAATTATTTTGGAGGGGGGAGAAGTTCAAGCAGTACATGCCCTAACCTTGTTGCAGATGTGCCCTACCACAACTGGAGTCATGCCTTTGCTGTTGCTCATTTTTGCTTTTTGCTGCTCCGAATGCCATTGGTGAAGACGGCTTTGCAGGAGTTGGAGCGGTTCGCCCTGTTGGTCGCCTGTCTTTGCCACGACATTGGTGCGTGAGAGAATGAATATGCGGGGCACACGCAAATTCAACCCTTTTGGTCTAATGAGGGTCCGAACCATGGAGATCAGAAATTTCCCACGGTTCATCACCAAGAGCCTGACGAAACATGGAAACCAAGGCCCGAGAATTTGTTCAGGGCATTTTCTAAAGACCCGAGGCTTTACTCGACTCGTGAATCTCGGGCAGCCCGTATAGTAGACATAAAATTTCAATTCAAACTAAATTTTTTTTTCGTGCCAATACCTTTAATTCGGTCATTTTAGACCATCGTGGCACCACCAATGCCTTCCAACTCCAATCGGTTATAAATTTTTATTTTGGTAACGATCATTACACTGACTCATTGTTCTCCCTTTTCAGAAAACACCGCTTGCCCAACTGTACAGCTCTGAAGGCTCCGTGTTGGAAAGGCATCACTTTGCTCAGGTGCGGTTGACAAATGCAATTAAGGCCAAAAACGAATCAATAAACTATTAATCAATAATGAACTATTGATTACGCCACTATTAATCAATAACTGACTATTGATTACGCCAATCTCAGACAGTGAGTATTCTTGGCATGGACGAGTGCAACATTTTCGATCAGCTGAACCAGCAGCAGTACCAGCAGGTAGTAATAACAAGTAATACAGATAAGGGGTGTCAGCCGACGTCCAAACAAAAAATTTTATATCACTGGTCAAAATTTAGATTATTTATTTGTCATAGCCAACTTTTTCTTGGTCATTTCCGGTATCAAAATTTTATAATCTTTTTAATTCCTAAAAAGAAAAATAATTCGAGCGGTGTGACGGAATTTTTCAGAAATTGCAGTAATAGTTTAAACATTTTTGGAAAAATGTATTCGGAGAATTCTCAAATTTTGTCCCAACTTTCGGAAAAGGGAATTCCGACCCAAAAAGTGGAGAAATTAATTGTGAGGCATTTCCTAGCGTAGTTCCCAGCGGGGTGATGATCAAATCCCATCCATTGATTTATCCGCCGTCAGATCATGGATTGCATTCGTGAAGTGATCCTGGCCACAGACATTGCGGCCCACCTGCGCAAAGTTGAACGGATCGCAGAAATGGCCAAAGGTGATTCGCATTTTATTTTAATCATTCTTTCCCTAGCGGCTAAAGTCTTGCTATGGCTTGGTCAAAGTTTCTCCGATCAGTCCCACCCTAATTTTGTCTCCCCCATTCGTGCAAGCTCTTCCCCCCCCCCCCCCTCTTCATCTGATCAATCCCTTCCCAACTCATTGTCTGACACTCCTCCCATTTTCCCCCTTCCCAAATTCAATCAATTTGCCCCTTCCAATCCCATTTTTTTTATCCCCCCCCCCCTCAATTCATCCCATTTTTCTGATCATCGCCCCCTTCCCCGTTTTTCAGTTGGCTTTGACTCGGGATCAGATGAGCATCGTTACTTGTTCACCTGTCTGCTGATGACTGCCTCCGATCTGAGTGATCAGAGCAAAGATTTTCGGCACTCAAAAGCCATTGCGGAGAACATTTACAAGGAGTTCTTCTCACAGGGCGATTTGGAGAAAGAAATGGGCAATCGACCAATTGAAATGATGGACAGGGAACGGGTAAGAGAGATCAGAGAGAGAGACACAGTGCCAAAGATGGCAATAAATGCCGATGCCAATGCCATCATTCATCCCTCCTTTAGGCATGTGTGCCAAAAATACAAATAGAATTCATGGACACTGTTGCGTTGCCCGTGTTCAGGTATAGATGGGTTTAACTGAGGGAATGGGCTTAATATTATTAGAGTAAAGAGATAAACAAAACACCAACGCCGAAACACCGCCGAGACAAATTTAAAAAAAAAAAAATTTCTAGTATAAAAGTTTTCTCTAAAAATTTCCAGGAATTTTTTCAGGCAGGCAATCTCAAGAAATGACTTGAAATTTTCGCAAAAAAATTCTAGAGAAATTCTAAATTATCTAAATTTTGCCAAAATTTTTCTAGAAATCTTTTTAAGTTTTGCGAAAATTTGAAGAGAAAACTTTTATAACTAGAAAATTTGTCTCGGCGGTGTTTTGCGGGTGTACCGGTCCCACGTCCTTGATGTCCCATCCCTTATTAGGTTGCTCGCTCAACTTCTTCCCGACTTGGAGTCAACCCATCAGTGAGTGCCAATTTTTATCAATGCCATTACATTGACTTGGCATAGCGCCCATTCGGAAATGAATCGCGGAATTCCGACAACCAAATTTTTTCAGAAACAGAAATTTGGGTGCCTTAAAATAATTTCGGAACACTGAAACTCAGGGCCAAAAAAATATCGGAAAAAAAATTCCAATGCCAAAATAATGGGCAAGAAATTCGGCACTTTCTCTGAATTGGACCATTTATCACCTTCTCCATCCCCTTTTTTCCCTGCAGGGCTCTGTTGCACAATCGCCGTTGTTGGCTGAAGCTTGACCACATTCTGCAGGAGCAGGGATTGCCACTGACCTCCGGGGGATTGGAATATTTGAGGGACCAAAATTTGGATGAGAAAGTGATCAACCGGGTGACGGAAGACGAAGAGAGGGCGGAGGACAATCCATCAGAGAATAATGGACAAATGGACGACAGCGACACATTGTCCATTCCGATCAATGTGTGGAGGCGACAGAGCAATGGATCAGACGGAGGAGGAGGACAACAGTCCATGGATGAACAACACCAGAGGCAATGGCCATCGGGTGCCAAGAAGTATTCCCTTGGCCACTGATGAGAGCCGAAATGAGACGACGGTGGTGATCAATCAGAGAGAGGGCAGATCAATCGATCAGCCGACCAGATCACTTGCACTGACTGATCAGAGGAGAAGTCTCAATCAGGGATAATTATGTTGATGAGAAGAAGCGACCAGGTTCTGATCAAAGCAAAAGCAGGTGGGGGAGAAGGAGGGCACACTCGGCTTAATTCTGAGAGACGAGTGATTTGGCCGGCACTTTGTTTGATCAGCTGGAACAAAAACCGATCAGCGAAGAGCACATCGGCTTCGACAATGGCACAAGGAGGATGATATCACTGGAATCTATGTTCTGATCAGATGGCACGCATTGGATGGCATTTTTGAGCTTAAAAAGATGATCGGTTGGCAGATGGTCTTTTATTGGTGGCTAAGTGATCAAAAACGCATATTACGGGCATTTTTCTACCACAAACAAATCTCTCGCCACTTCACTAATTATAATTATTTTCTTTTTGGGGTTTCTTTCCCTTTTTTACCACGTACAACGAACAAATGCCAATGTTTACAATTCATTTTCCTTTAAATTTGTAAATTTTATTTTATTTTGGCGTAAAATTGTTGTATATAAATGTGTGAATGAATTCAAATAAATTGGGGACTGATCAGTCTGATCAAATTTTCAAAGACCAATTTTGCCATGGTCATCGGTCATTTTTCAAATTCTTTGCCGTTTTGGCCCAGTGCCAAAACAAGTCGGATGCCCTTTTCATTCCGCCGTCGATTGGAAGGCATTGGCGCGGATGTGCCGGGTCAAGTACCATTCCCGGAGGGCACGCACAGTAAAAAGAACCTTCATGAAACGAAATAATTATAAGAACCATTCGTAAATGGCGCCATTAAAATGCTAAATGGTAATAATCGTCGAGACCGAAAGTTTCCAAAGACCGCGATCTGAGACCATGAGACTCGAGGCCGAGACCGAAAAGACCCGAGAGTTTTTCTCGAGTCGGCACTTGTTTCTCAATTAATCGTGGTGCGGTGGCCGACCGGAAACTTTTAAAATTTGAGAATTTTAAGCACAGATCAATCGGTTTAAATGAAGTGGATAATATTGATGCGTTTGATCGATGCTCCCCCCCCCCCCCAAAAATCATTTATTTGCTTTTGTTGCCTGACCTTCTGTGTTAATGCATCCATGGGAACAGCCACCGTTGTCCTGTAATGCCGTGCATTCATTTACATCTGAAATAAAATATAAATTCCAACGATTGACATTTTTTTTGGACCAATGGATCTTTCGTTTTTAAAATTTTTGGGACTGGGCACTATTTGGTTAAGCCCATGACATCATGGTAATGATGGTGAAAACCAGTCCTTTGTGCCGAAAGCGAAATCAAAGACAGGGGAGGCGGGAGGCCAAAATTCAGCTTTCCGGAAGCCTATAATATATGTCGATCAAAGCAAATTTCGGTCAAGACTTTTAATAATTCAGGGCATTAGCTCTAATAAAACTCCCAGATTGATCCGAGTCCCAAATGAGCCTTTTGCCGAATTGTTTTTGTTTGCTGAAATGGGCTAATTACCCTGGCAGATGCCTTCATCATTTTGTTTGAACCCCGCCGGGCATTTCCCGTCATTGTTGGCCAACTTTTGGCATGCGCATTTCTCATCCCTTTGCTGTTCAGCAGTTGGCGGCATTATTCTTGTTCTTATTGTTGTTGTAAGCTCCCGCTGTTGCTGCTGGTGCCCGTTCTCGTAACAGGGCAATCCGGCACATTTTTGCTTTGTCGGCACAATATCAGTGGCCATAATTGTGTCTTAAACATAAAAAGAGTAGTAGCAAAAAAGGGCATTGAAAGGAAGAAATGATACCGAAAAAGGACTTTTAAACCAAGTTACTGATACCGAAAAAACATCGAGATTATGACGAAAGCCAAGAGTGTCCCAAGACGAGGAATACCCTCGAAAATTGAGACTGAAAATAAGTTTTGGCACAGGAGAGTTGGGTCAAGACAAAGAACACAAGTCAAGACTAAGAATAATGAGTGGACGAACAAATCCCGGCAACCAAAAATAAAAGCGAGAGATTCAAGCCAAGTCTAAAATTAACCAATTGAGTTCAAAGATACGAACATTGAACTCGACAGAGGGTGTGGCAAGATTTCGTTTTCGGTTCTTTCTGAAATTTTTTTTCCTTTTTGTCCGTTGCCTAATTAAGCCAATTATCCACTTTTGTCCAGCCAAATGCTGCCCCATTAAGCTAATTAAGCCACCTTTGCCGAGCCAAATGCTGTCGCATTGTCCCTGCTTTTGCACTTCGTTTAGTGCCACCGACGCGTTCCATTGGCGCGAATTCAAAACGCAAACGAAGTAATCGTGGCCAGACGACAGATTGTCGAGACGAACACCGGCACTGTCCGAGCAGGAGACGAGACGACGAGACCAATTGGAAGGAAAGGGCATCAAAGGATCGGAAGAGAACAGCAGAGAAAGAGTGAACTGTGCCACAAAAAGAGGGGGTAGACAATTTCAATCGTTAGAGGTCGATAATGTGAGAAGGAGGTGAGAGAGATAACAAAAAAAGAAAAAAAAAAGGCCAACTTATTTTTGGCCAATTTTTACCTAATTTTTTTTGCCTGACTGTTTTTTATTCCGAATTCCGTAACCCAAATTCGAAAGGTCAAATTAAAAAGGCACTGCTGCGTTAGGAGATACCGCCGGACATTCATTCTCTCATAAATTTTGTTAAAAATTAAAATTTATATTAAAAATTCCTAATTAAGATATTGTCAAGAGAATAATTGAACCGTAGGTACCAGGGGTGCAGCCGATTTCCGATGTTTTGTGGACCAAAATTCCGATTTTTGAAATCAGAGATCGGCTGCACCTCTGCTGGTAGGTACTACCGGGGGGTGATGCGAATCGCAACAGGAGGACCAACTGATGAACAGCGAATGAGGACCAATTGGACGGATGAGCACGTGCCGTGGCACCACCAAAGCATTGGCATTTGATAAGCCTGAAAAATTGGAAATTTAGCCTCAAAACAATTCTTTAAATGGGTTAAATTGATGTGCTTACGATTGTGCCGTTGAATTTGTAACCATTTGGGCATTTTGGTTGTCCGTTGTCTGACTGTCGTCGTCGCTTTTGTTTGTGCCAACGGAGACGGCTTATCGCCCAAGGGCGATGCAGTAGTCGGCACCATCGCATTTATGGCGTTACAAATCGCAAGTGTCAGCCAACGATCGAATTGTTTAGGCACATTTGTGCCAGTCCAATCGGGAAAATGGATAACCCTTAGGGGAGATTTTAAATAAAATTGGGAAATTCAAAAAATCCCATTTTATTGTCTAATTATCGGCACCTGTTCGCGCTATTCCCCGCCATTTTCTTCAACAAATTTGACAACGGATAGTCCACAGAAATGGCAACCACCTGTTGCTGTTGTTGCTTTTCTTCCATCACAGAAAAGTTGCTTAACGGGCGTGGGTTAGATGTTCGAATTATATATTTTTCTACGCCATTTTTTGGCTTCGGATTTTAACCCTAATTCGGCTTTCCGAGTTTTTTCGATTAACCGAACATAAAGACGCCTAATTGTAAGGGATATGCACAAATTGACCGGGCGGATTTTTAATTTTTTACCCGTAAAGTTGGAAAAAGCCTGGAAATATGACCAAAAGTTCGACCCTTTTGCCCTTGTATTCCGAATGGTTTGTGCTGGTTGTTCAACACCATTCGTTGCTGCACCTGCTTGTGCCTTGCCGACTGATCAGAAGGACCACTCGCTTTTGGCCATCAATCGCATTCTGTGAAAGTTTGGCGGACGCCTGCAGACCGACGCTCAGATTTGGAGCAGATAATGCAGATGGTTTCCACCTGTACCGATCGGGGAATAATACTCATTTTGAATGATACATACACATTTGAATTGCCCAAATTGATGGCATTTTTAGGGTGTAGAAATTTATGGTCTAATTTGGCTTCGATCAATCATTATCGTTAATTACCATGACAAAATACAGTATTCTCCAGAGAAATTTATCATTGACCAAGATAGCTTGGTAAAAAAGTGGCAATTTCTTTTGAGCATGATCAAAGCAAGTCAACGCGCCGCTATCTTTCGACCATAGAATAAATCGCCTAATTTCCCTTTTCTCAATTTGCCTTTTGTGGCATTCCTTTTGCTGTCCCACTGACCGTTGTCCTGCTCCAACTCGTCGCCGCTGCTCCTCCTTCAGTTGCCCCAATCTGTCGCTGAACTGCTCCACGGCGATTGCTTCCTCTGCCGGTCTGATCAGTCCATTTTCATCCGTTCCGATCAGATTCAGTCGAATTCGTTGCGATTCGACAGAAAAGTGGCTCTCCACAAATGCAATGAGCAGGGACAAAACAATGTCGAAATCAGCCCGAATCTGTGTTAAGAACAAAAAAAAGAACAAATGCCAATGTCTTGACCAAAACCGGTACCGTTTTTTACCCGTTTTTTGTTTGGCCCGGGTTAGCTCCAACTGGGACCGGGAAATTGGCACCAACTGTGAGCCGGATAAAGTCTGGGATCGGGGGACCGTCATTTTCGACCGGGACCGGATAATCGGACTAACCCAAACTTGCAAGAATTTTTTTATATTTAAAATTTTTTTAAAACTAATTAAAATAAAAACAAGTGACCAATTTTATATTACATTTATTTTCACTTCATTGACCGAGCTTAACAGTTTTTTACTGTATTTTTTTGTGGCTTTAGGTTAGCTTTGACGTTTAAAATTTTATTACGCAAATACTGTAGTATGTAAGCGGTACAGTAACTTTTTCTTCCGTTACCGTTGGGGATGTTGACGACACAGACGTCATGTCCACCAGCACGTTGATTAGCAGTGCTCGCATGTGTCCGTCAGGGCACAGCGGCACAGGTCGAGCACCAGTTCCATGGGCAGATAGTGCCGCCGCTGCTCTCGTCACTCTTCCTCTGCCGCCATCCGCCCCAGCGTCGCGCTCGCCGCGAGTCGTCACGCCACCAGCGACCTTTATGGCACTGCGTCGCGCGACAACGACCGTTGTTGTCACAGTGTGCCGCTGTTGGCTGGTGCCAAAACCGGATCCGATACCACTGGCGGCGGCGCACAAAGTGCGTCGGAGAGACGCGAGTTGTTCCGCATCGGCTAACTGCTCGACGCTGTCCAGTCGCAAAAGTCGCTCGCGTACCGTTGCGGCCGCTGTCGCACTCGTCGCATCGGCGACAATGCGCGTCAATGTGTTCATTTGGTCAAGCGAAGGAGCGACCGCAACAGCGACGATTTGGACGCCGAGCTGTTCACGCAGTTCCATGGCCACAGGAGCAGCGTTGCCTCTGCCAATCGCATAAATATTAAATGATCATTTCTGACTGAAGTTCAGGTGATCGCCCAGCGTGCCAAAATTGTGTCAAGGAATGGCATCATTAATGTTGCTCACCGGTGTTTGCCGTTAGTCAACAGCAGAACCACTCTTGGCACACCTTTGCGCCCATGCAATAGAAACTGTTGGCGCGCTGCCTCCAACCCTCGGAGCGCTATTGCCATCGTGCCTTAATTAATGTTGATGATAATCTAGGTGGGTTAGCCTTAATTAGTCTTGATAATGAGAATGGGCGTGATATAAACAAAATTGATCGTTAGTTAGATGGCTTAACCCTTTTGCAATTTTGTCCGCCAACCCTCCCCTACCCCCTATCGCAAAAAATTTGGTCGACCCTCCCCCGCCCCCCCCCCCCTTTTTAATGAATGGTTAGTGTGGTGATCAGACTGGGGCTGCCTTAATTAGCGTTGACAAAAAAGAGGTGCGCTCATTAGAACCTTCTTGAAAATGGATGGCATTCACTGACCGTTGATTTTCTGAGTTGTGGACATCATTTTGGACAATAATTCAATTTTGTCCTCGTAATGACCAAGTGCCACCGGCACGGCAACCATTTCACTGCAAAAGGTTTCGTGCTATTATTTCAACTAATAATTACATTTTTCAATTCTCCGTGGTTTGGCCTAGTATGATCAAATCACACCCAATTTCTGATCAGAAATGGTCTATCGTCAAATATGGACAATTTTCTTTTTAAAATTGATTTGTTTTGAACCGTCCAAATGCTCTCCGATCAGACCCTATTCGAAGTGATCAATCGGAGTTTTGCCTCGCTTGCCCACTTCCCCAAATTGAATCGACCTGTACACGATGAGACCGACTCGGACAACGTCCGGGGCCAAGTCGAACGACTCGTCAACCAACGTGGCCAACGCTTCGACAACCTTTGCGAAATGTTCACCGTTGAAACTGGATGAATCCACGACCAGGAGCAGGTCCAATGCGTGTTCCATTCGTCGGCAATCAGGCATCGCTCCATCAACCTTTCGAATGGGGGCATAACAAAATGCCAAAAGTCGTTTTTAAATTAAAATTTGACGCCTTTACCGTTCCTGCACTGCTCGGTGTGCTCATTGGACGGGTGGGCCAATTTGTGAACGCCGTATCTCGCTGTTCGCCCCGTGCTTGAGGTATTACCTAAAAAGATAAATAATTCAAGTGTCATGCAACGGAGTGAGAAGTTGAGAACGGAAATTTGAAAAAATCGGGCCCGGAACGGGGACCCTTGATGAACGGGAAGCGGGGACCCGGGGCAAAAACCCCCGTTTTTCCGAGGCCCCCGTTCCCGGTAATTTCCATAAAACCCGGGAACGGGGCCCCCGGGAAATCCCCGCCGGGGCCCCGTTCCCGGTTCATCGTCGTCCCCCATTCCAATTCCCGGGTTTCTCAAAAGGCCGGGCACTAGTAAGAAGTGCCGAAAAATCGTTTATAATGGTAGTGAGTGAACAGAAAGAAACAATATTTGTAATAACAAAAAAAAAAATAGGGAAAAATTATGGGAGAGAGACTCAGTCGGCTGTCGCCAAGTCGTCCCGCCAGATGATACCCGGCAAATTGTGTCCGCGATCTCGCCGAGTGCGTCCGCGTCCGCGTCGGCCCACCCGTCGAACACGAGCGGGTCGCTGTGCCCGGCGGACAGCGCGCGGTCCTCCTGCCGTCGCGCGCTCACCGGCGGTGACCACCAAAATCAGTGCGCCGTACTGTTGCCGCAGCTGATCGGCCACCTGACGGAGTTTGTCCGGTGCCGAGTTGGAGGTGCCACTCTTCCACACAATCACAACGCGTGGTGCTTCGTCGGCACCTTTACAAAAGAAAGAAAAAGTGTGAAAACCCATTGGGTTTATTAACCATTCCACCGGACCAATTTTCTTTAAAATTTTTTCCAAAAATTTTGGGGTTTTTGAGGTAGGGCCTATCTGCTGCCATTTTTTGTAGTTTTTCCATTAAGCAATCTTGATATCATATGTATCTTTTGATTGGCGCTATTAGTTTCTTTCTAAAGTTCAAAAGAAATCATTAAGTAATTTTGGCCATACCAAAAGATATTTGTGGCCGTAGTTTTTTTAATTATTGAAATTTTTTGAACATAGCAAAGCTTATAGAGCCAATTAAAAGCTATCGAACGATACCAAAATTGTAAGTTATGACAGTTTTTATAAGAAAATATATAAAAATTGCGGGTTTACGAAACTACGTCAGCACAACAAACAAAGCATTGCCAAAAATAATCAATCATCTGGCTTTAAAATGCAAAATGAATTAACTTTTTTTGTATCAAAATTACGAATAGAAGAAAAAAATAATGAGAAAGGGGAAGGATTTATTGCAATTAATGGGCTGAAATCCCGAAAAATTTGTGAAATCCCAAAAATATTTATCTGTCTTTTCTAAAAACTTTCTGGTCCGCTCATTTAAACATTTCATAATTGAAAATTAGTCACAAAATGCCAACCCGACAAATGGAATTCGCCGGCTGCTTCGCGCAGTGCCGCCTCCAAATTGGGCTCGCCCTTCAGCCGTCGCGTTTCGCCCATGCGCACCAGCAGTTCCGCCTCGGTGTCGTAGTCGCCCAGCGTAATCGGCACCTCCACCGTGTCGCCGTACTTCAAAAGGCCAACCCGAACACCGTGGTGGGGACGAAGGTCAAAGTGATCCATGAGGAAACTCTGATTTGAATTTTGATTTGACAAAGCAGGGGGAGGGCAAAACACACAAAAGGAAAAGTGATCAGAGTTGGGATAGGCTCGAGATATTCGGATCTGATTTATGACATTGGTCTTGATCCCATTCATTCTCTATTTCTGTTATGGTATCCTTAATGAATAACGTTTCGACATGCGAACTCATGCATTCAGCTCGAAACCGGACTAGTTCAGAACTGAATCCCGACATTGTCAGGTATCTGTCAATATTGCGTCAAATCATATTTTCTAATCTGGGCTCAAAATGATCCGGTTTCGAAACCGAACCCGGGTTTCGAAATCGGACCCCGATCAAGACTTTTTGAAAGCGGTCCAATACGGCCATGTTCCGTTCTCAGTCTGACCTTGACCGCCTCTTTCATCATTCTGTAGTCCAGGATTTTCACGTTGGCACTGGTGTCAAACACGTTCAACAGTTCGATGAAGCCGCCAACAAAACAGTGCGTGCTTTGGTTGCGCCTTCGCTGCAGCTGCAGTTGCTGGTCGCGCTGTGCCAAAAGTGTCGCGGGTGCCGCGTCGCCGACTTCTGCTGATGGCACCGTATGCATGTCAGTCGGGCCATTGAGCGATGGCATCGACGTAAACGAATTGGTCCAACTCATTGCGCGGTAACACGTGCCCATGCCGATCCAATGGACGGCCAAAATCGTCTGTAGGAATAACCTGAAAAGTTGGCTTGGCCTATACAAAAAATTTCACATTCCTTGAATATTTTGGCATAAAAAAGTCACTTAATGCATAAATTTCAATTTAATAAATTATTCAAGAAAAAATATTTGAAAATTTATGGAATTTTTGTTCAGTAGGCCAATCGGCGAGTTTCGGTCCTTTCAAGCGGACTGATGGCACTCTTAGGTTTTGTGCCTAATCGTGTCGGCACTTCTTCAAAGGAGAATGCCTTTCTCTAAATATTGATTTGGTAAAATTGGGGCAAGCAGATGAAAAATGCCAATTGTTTGGAAGGCAAAATCCCTTAACCATTTTCTCATGACGCAGATTTAGTTTTGTTGGCATTTTATTATATTTTTTTATCTTGGATTTAGCTCAAAACTTTTCTTGATCCAATTGGGTTTAAATCAGCACTTTTTTAAATTGGAACGGGAAAAAGCCGGGATTCTCATTTCCAATTTTTGCCCAACTGAAATTGAATTATCGGTTCCATTCCCGTTTTTTTACCGGTTTTTACTTTACAAATGCCATTATGAGTCCTGCTCTGATTACTGTCGACAAAATGCCCTTCGCAGCCTTGGCCTGATCAGTCTTCAGTGCCATGTTTCGTCTTCCCACCTCTCCATGATCATTGTATCTATTCTCTCGCTCCACCCCTCGCTCTCCCTCTCTCTCTCTCTCTAATCCTTATCTCCCGCTGCTCTCTTTGTTCTTCTCACCTCTCTATCTCATTATCTTTTCTCTCGCTCCACCCCTCGCTCTCTCTCTCTCTCTTTGTCGCTTTCTGTCTGTCTTTCTCACTATCTTTACCCTGTGCCATGCTTCGCCTTTCCCACCTCTCCATGTTCGTTGATGAACCGTCCCTCCTCGTTGCGTGCCAACAGTTGTCCTGTGTCCGCACTGATCACCGGCAACACCAGCCTTCCCGTTCTGTCCGTCGGCGGTTGCATTTGCTCCTCCCCTTCGGCATTTTCCGCCTCCACTTCAATTCCGCCTTCGGTGAATGCCGGAAATGGAGTGGCAAATGGCACTGTTGTTGGTCCAGCCGAAGCCACCGGAATTGTGGGCCGACTGTGCACGACGTACTCGCCTCGCGAATTGGTCATCAGCGGAAGTCCGTCAGGGCCCAACGGATGGCCCAACTGATCAAGCGGAATTTGCTCACCGAACTGATCGACAAAATGGCCGGACGAATCGGTGGGCAATGGGCGCCCTGCGCAAAAGGGGAGAGAATGAGTAAAATCAGAGTTCGAACGAGACTAGGAAACTGATCAGGACATAGATAATTGTTGAAGCAAATTTCAAAAACTTGGTTTGATTATGATGTTTGGTTCATCTCTCTGAAAGAATGTCGAAATGTTTGGTCTTACAATGGTTCGAACAGTCCCCCTAAAAAAAATTCCAAAGCTTTTAAGTAAGTTTAGGGTTTATTCATTCGTTGATGGAATGACCAGTAGAAAAGACTGTCCATGTTCAAGCAAATTTCAAATTTATTAGAACACGATTTAACAATTAAGTGAAGCTTTAAAGCATCGAAAAAATGATTTGGGCAGGATTAGACCCTGCAGCGCTAAAAACCCGAATTCCCAAAGTGCCCAACACGGTAATAGCGAGGTGACCATTTTGGTACTGAATTGACCCGTACCGAATTGGTCAATCATTGGAAAGACAATTTTGCCCGTTTCGTCGGTGGGCAATGTTTTGGTGACGGACGGTGCAGCAGTTACGGTAGTCCACACAAAATGGCCAGTGGAATCGGTGCTCAACGGCATTCCATCGGCACCCATCGGTAGACCGTCGAGATTTGTCGGCAGAGGGCTGCCATTTCGGTCCACAATGAGACCGTCGGCATCGGTTGGCATCGGAACGCCATCAGGGCCAACAACGATTGGCGATCTGTTGTTGGTGGTTGCCAAAAATTTAAGTACATTTTCGTAATTTCGAACTATTTTCCTTTATTTTCGGCTTTAGTTCTTTTGAAATTTAAAGCTTCCGTAATTCAACATTTCCTTTGAAATCGGCATTTTGCCATTAAATATAAAAAAGGCCCATTTCACGGAAACCCCTCAAATTTTTGGCATTTTCTCAAAGAATTAATATTAAAGATAAAGACTTTTTGATTAAAATACTTAGCCTATATTAGCGTGGGAAAGTGATATAAAAAACTTTGATTGATTGATCACTGATCAACCCGATCAATGCCCTTTTTCACGGTGGCGCCTACCGGCGGCGCCGTCCCTTCACTTTTCGAAATTAAAAGTTTAATGTCTCATTTTAAAGCTGAACCTCCACACAAATTGGCCCCTGCCATTTTTGTCCAGCACATTTCCGTCCCATCCGATTGGCTCTCCGCGCGCATTGACGCGTATCCGTCGGCCGCTCAAATCGGTGTATTCGCCGTCCGCGTCGCGCGGCAACGCGTCGCCGCTTTCGGTGACAATTTCGCCAGCAGACAATTGACCGGGGGCGGCACCGTAATGGTAAAGGAATTGGCCATAAGCGTTGGTGGGCAAAATGTTGCCGATTCGGTCCAATGGGCGGCCAAAATCGTCGGTTGGTACCAACTCACCCCGACGATCCACGTACCTGTGATTTAGGCATTGATCAGGGTCATTAGGCATTGATCAGGGTCATTAGGCATTGATCAGAGTCATTAGGCACTGATCAGAGTCGTAGGCATTGATCAGGGTCATTAGGCATTGATCAGGGTCATTAGGCACTGATCAGGGTCATTAGGCATTAATCAGTCCAATGCATATATATATCCCGATCACACCTTCCCATCTGATCACTGTTCAGCGGTTGTCCATTGTCAGTGTCCACCAGCGGATGAATGAATTTTCCGGTCGGATCGGTGGGCAGCATGGCGATCTCTGCCCTCCCAATTTCGTGATCATCAACATCTTAATGCTCAATGGATGTTCTCTTTTTGCTGCCAAGTGTAACAACTCTGATCAATCGACCAGCAAATGCGATCAAATTCATTTGTCAATTAGGCCTAATTCTTTTGCCAGTAAAAATTGCTGATCGAATTCTCACTTTTTTTTTTGGTGGACGGCAGGGTCCTATTTAAATAAACATTTAAATGCGTTAAATTTTCTCTCAAATGTCAATTTATTCATAAATTCGCCCACCCTTCCTTTCCCGCTTTTAATTTTGGCATTTTTTCTTATTTCGGCATTTTCCCTTGCCTTGCATCAGCAAATGCCCTACGGCATCGGTTGGCAACGGACTGCCCTCGGGCTCGATCACTTGCGGTTGCAGTGTGGGCAATGTTTGGTCCGGCCCGGTCATGTGCTGCTGTTGCGCATGTGAAGCGTCGTTTCCCGTTTTTTCCTCCTCCATCCGCGGGCGTTCTTCCGCCTCCGCTTCCCCCGCTGGCGTTGTCTTTGTCCACTGTTTTCGTTCGTCCTGTGTTGTGTCCACCACAAAAGGGGTGCCGCCCGCGTCGGTTGGCACTAATTGGCCGTCCGGGCCACGGACCGGCAACAAAGGCGTGCCGCCGATTGTGTCCATGGGGCTGATGGTTGGCAGAACAGGGCTATTACGGTAGGATATTGTAATGGCGGGGGAAACGGTGGGTTTTTGTGAAAGAAAAGCCATTCGACAGAGGCCTTTTTAAGAAGAGATCACCCACCACTCAAGAGAAAAGCACAATTTACGCCGGGAAAAGCTCTAAAGATGCACCGAGGAATTTCTTTGAGAAGTTTCGAGGATAGACCCCCCTAGAAAAATTCCTGGAAAAAACCTCACGGAACTCAATAAAAGGCCCTCAGGTTAAGTAAGTAATTGAACCGGTTAAACTGAAGGAATTTTCGTGTTTAGGGAAGTGATTTGCTATTTTTCAAGTCCTCTCTCTCTCTTTCTGTAAAATGTGGGCAAAACCTCTGGTCAGTAAATCCGCAGGAGTGCACGAACTTTCGTTTTTCGTCGTTTTCATAATTTTTTGGTCAGGTGCTAATCAAGATTAGGTGATGCCAGTATACCTTTTAGTAGCAGGTATGAGTTCAATTTGGCAAAAAAAAGACCAAATAGGATTGTCGGTTGGCCAAAAAACAACAAAAATTTAACCCCCTTTTTATGTCCAAATATGAAGTAAATGGAAAAACCGACAATCCTATCGAATAACTGTTAAAGCATTAGCAGAAGAAGGAATAAGAACAAAGTGTGTTAATGGAAATAATTTTTTTTATCGGGAAAGGGTTTCGTTAGCTGAGAAAGTAAAGGCAAAGTTTGGGTGCCAATTTAAATGGGTCCCAACCAATTTAATTGCGAGTGACTTCCGGCGTAATTGTGGCCATCTTTAAATGGAATTTAAATTGAGTGGCTTTTTTGGAACTTTTACGTATCGCCAAAGCCCGCAGGACCGACATGAATGAGGACCAAATATCTTGGCCACTAGCGCTAATTAAAACCGAAAGGCACAAAGGCTCATGGCCACATAGGGCAGTCTTGACAAAGCCTTTTGAACGAAGACCAAAACTGTAATTGGCTATGACGCAAAAAGGGTCCGAATCGGTCGATAATGACCAACCCGAGGGCAGAAAAAAAGTGACACTTTTTATAAGTGACGCCTTTTTCTCAATTTTCATTTTGTTAAACGATGTGTTTTTGTTTATACTGAAAAACAATCGATGAAATTTGTGGGATAAAAAAATAGGGGGAAAAAATGATCAAAAAGGAAAAAAAAAGGACAGAAAATATAACACAAAAAACAAACAAAAGAAGGAAAAATAGGATTTGTGTTGATCATCGGTTTAATCAGTTAACGGGGAGCACAGAGAAATCGATTAATGGTGAGACAACGGACAACATTGGGAGTGAGACAGACGTTTAGAGAACAGCGGGAGACAGGGAAAGGGGAAAGACAGCTAGAAAATATCGATCAATAGAATTGCCGGCTTTTTACAACACAAAAAGGACTAAAACATAAAAAATTTGTTAAAAAAGTTAGTCCGAAAGTGATCCAATCCGACGACCCTTTTGTTTGTTTTGGTCAATTTGCATTATCGATTAGTTTCAGCGTTTGTCCATTGGTATCGATCAATAAACCAATCAATCAATATGTCTCTTCAACCACCACATCTCCACCGTCAGCTTTTGATCACAACACTTGCCTTACACGCCGTGTGCCTTGTCTCTCCTCTTCTCTGTCAGTGCCAAAAAATATTTCGTCAATGTCTGCGGGCACAGTGTGTTCAAGCCGTTCGATCAGTGCCGCCAACATGCACAGTTGCCGACTCCAATACGCTTCCCGATTGTCAAGCACTGACCACCGTGAGTAGCTGAGTTCAAGCAGTGCCAAATTGTCCACGCGTACAATTTGCTCAATTTCGGCACGTGACGCAACGCTGAAACGGGCGAAAAAGGAATTATTGACAAGACAAATTGTGATCAAAATTCGGTATTTTGATTGTTGGCCAGGAATAATCGATGATTATTATTGATCATCTATGATGGGCAAATTGTTGATCAGTAATGAATGCCATTATTAATGAGCAATGACTGGAAAAATGGCAATAATATGAGCCAGAAGCGAAAATTCAGACCAACAATGCTTGTTGGCCTATTGAATCAGCGCCTTATTGATTGATCAGTATGATAATTGCTAACTGATCAAAAACAAAAGAGAAACGAAAATCACTGATCAGTCACCAAACGATAGACAGTGTATAACAAAACGAAAATTTTTATAGGCAAAAAATTATTTTGATCATAAGAAAATTATGACCATATTAATCAGGCACCAATTAATTGCCAATTGTTTTAATTTTTTGGCAAAAATTACTCATTAGGGTTTATACATTGATCAGTCGTTTTTCACTTTGATATAACCTTTTGTTGATCAATTTTGTTCACTCACTCGAGCATGTGCCGATGGATCAAAATGACCATTTTAATCGCTGTCGGCTCCGATTCGGCGAGCATTTGCTGCGCAATGCGCATGGCCATCACGGAATTGGGAGCACCGCCCAAAAAATGCATGTTCTGCTTTCAATGAGAGTATATAAACGAAATAAATCTTAATATTGCTCAAGTCCAGGGATACGGTAATGCTAAGCGGCTGTACTGTATTAGAACAATGGTACTGTATTGTTAAAATGCGCTTTTCTGCTGAACCAAAATTCTTCCATTTGGATTTTGAAGCAGTTTATTGGACATAATTGTGCCAAAGCTTGTTAAGATTGGATGAATGGTGGTGCCCCATCAATTTCCCACACGGGCATTATTAATTTGTATCCAGATTATGGTAACAGTATTCGATTTTTTAAATACAGTATGGATGCCGTCTTTTTATCTCTGTGCCGTACTATTTTGGTCGGCTTTTGCCATGTCTTCTCCTCTCTCCATCTCTCCCCCTCCCACTCACTTGCACTGTCTCCTCCAATTCGTGCCAACTGTTGTAATGGGCCAAGTCGGTGCCCACCTCCACCGTGTCCCCGTAGAAAATGATGCCCACTTTGCTGTCACTGTGCTGCACATATTCGCGCACAAAGTGCACCAACAACTGCTTCAACTCATCACGCCTCTCAGCAGTCGCTTCGGATGTCTCCACCAGCAGAAGGAGGCGCGTGCGGCGCTGCAACTCGGCACAATTTTGTGCCGATTTAGGCGACACATCTGAGGAAAAGCATTGAAAAATGCCAAAGTTTGACGAAAGCGTTGTGCCTGATGAGAATGTCCGTTGGGCAGCGGTTGTGCCGCGGTGAATGGGCGCGCCGCTGGGCGGCATTGTCGCGATGTGCTTCTCACTGACAAATTTGGCACGCGACTTGGGCATTGCCAAAGTGCCGGCGCGGCATTGGGACTCCAAAAAGTCGGCCAACTGAGCACCGCTCAATTGGTCCCACTGAAAAGTGATAAAGAAAGGGATCAAATTACCAAAAAGGAATGAGAAGCTATTCAACGATAAATGAATGCTTTCTGCTTCTGGATGGTAAGTAATTTAGTAACAACAATTAATAATCAACCAGTGTCTCTTATCTTCAAAAATGCAAAATGGTTTTTATCAAAATAAAACTGATTGGTGCCGTTTTGATTGATTGTTTCGAGTTTCATATTTTCTCAATTTTAAATGACCGTTAAGGGTCAACCAAAAATGCCAATTATTTTGCTTACACTTTCAACCAGAAGAAAGGCGCCGGATGCTGATTCCTCCGCAATTTCCGAATCATAACTCGATGGTCCCACGAGCACAGCGGTAATGCCGGCCGAACTGAGTGCCGACCGAAGAGTGTTTGGCACACTGTCAAAAAGACTAATGTAATAAGCAACCAATAAAAAAAAAAGTGCCAGTTCGGAAGTTCGGCTGTATTCGATATATAAAATTCTGGTTTTTGCAAAGTTTCGAGTCCGGCTTTCAGATCAACATGCCGAAGAAATGCCGACTCGGGAACTCTTTTATTTTCCCTACCTAGGGTCACCATGTTTTTTTTTTTTGTCTATTGTAGGGTCACAGTAAAATGTTTAATTGTTTAGAGAATGCTAATTAATGCAAGATTTTTTTCTCCCCCATGGGGGAGGTGCGCCAGTCCCGCAGGCAAGTGCAATAGCGGGCCAACGCAGGCCGAGAGGGAGCAAGCCCCCTGCAGCGACCGTTTTCCAAAAATTGGTTAATCTCTTTGACCCTGGTGAGGGTCGTTACGGAGATTAAGCCGTAAAGAACTGTAACTACACTTTGATCTTAGCCAAAAGGCCGAGAAGCGATGCCAAAACAGCGAAACTGAGACATAAAATGGGAAAGAAAAGATAAGAAAAGAGATGGGTTACACATTTATGAAAGAGAAGGAACAAACGGTGGGCAGAGATATTGATGAAGGACGCAGAAAAACAGTGGAGAAGAGAAGAGGAAATGAGGGAAAAGAAATGAGACACGAAAGGGGCAAGCAGAGATGCGCAGGAAGAAAAATATTGAAAAGAAAGAGTGTGTCACACAGACAGAGGGGAGAAAACCAAAAGAAAGGGACAGCAATTGGGTGTCCTTCGGCACACGCATTTTCACTCCAAGGCAACTAATAAAAAAAAGTTACACACTAAAAAGTCGTTAATTCTTATATAATAATTCCTAAAATTTTTGTTCGCTGGCTATTCTTTATGATTTTTTAGAGCTTCTGGGGAACTTTCGAATGATAAAAAATTATTAAATCACACCCAATATGCAATTTAATTTACCAATTGTTGATTTTAACTATGAAAATTTTATTTATTTTTATTATCAAGAAAATTTTAAAAATTTTCGTTTTCCAAACTTTTTGGGAAATTCCGATTTCCTAAAAATTTTTCGGAGTCGGCGAACATCCATGGTTTGTGGCACCATTTGTATTGCCAACGTTCCGGACTCAATTGTCGGCACATGCCCCATCCTCCCCCCCCCCACCGGACTCACATGTCTTCCCCACTGGAAAGTACCAGCAACACTTTTGGCACATTGCCGCCTCTGCCAAAACTTTCAAACTGTTGAACGGCTGCTTCGTAGGCGGCCGACAAGTCGGGCAATCCCAACGAGTTGGACGGGGCGGACCGCAGTTGTTCAAGCTGATCGAGCAGTTGGTCCCGCTCGTGGTAACCGCCCAGGATAACCGGCACCGCCACACTTTTGCCGTATTGAAGCAGTGCCACCCGCGTGCCATCCGCTGCCAAGTCCAAATGCTGGCTCAAAAGGTCCTCCAACGTCTGACGCAAGCGGTCCCCATGCGCTTGGAGCAGTTCGTCGTTTGCCGCTATCACGAGGTCGATGACCGCCTCCTGCACGCGGCACTGACCCTTCTCGACGCGCGTCGGCACGCGGTCGTCCGGCAGTGCCGATACCAGACCGTCTCCAACTCCTCCTTGGTCGGTCGGCACGTGTCCACCTCTATCCACCGCGTGGTCGTCGTGAAGCGTAGCGGTTGTCGCCACGGCACCGATTTGGCCTCCACTGGTTTGTGCCGGAAGCCCATCCGGACTCACAAGACCGACGTCCACCCACACATATTCATCGTAAATGTTTTTGGACAAGATGTTTCCGCCACGGTCTAACGGTCGGCCCTGGTCGTCGACCGCAATTGGCGTGCCATGCGCAGAATCCAAGTAGCGCCCACTGGCAGGATCGCGTGCCAATGGCGCCCCATCCGCGTCCACAACCGGCATCAGTAGATGTCCGCTCGAGTCCGTCACCGGTGCCAACTTCCGTTCCTCCTGTTCCGCGGACCACGCGTAAACAAATTGACCGTCCGCGTTGGTGGGCAGCGGTGACCCGTCCGGGCCCAACAGTAGTCCGTCCGCACTGGTCGCCAACGGTTTGAGCTCGTCCCCAACGCGTACCCAACCGCCGTGTTCGTCCCGGTCAAGTGGACGCCCGGCAGTGTCCACTACAACAATTTGGCTCCGAGCGGTCGTCACTGGTTCCAATGTTCCGCCACCAACGGCGACACCGACGGCACTATCCGGTCGCGTGTAAATGAATTGTCCATGCTCGTCCTGTGGCAAAAGGTTCCCAGCCGTGTCCATCGGTCGGCCAAACTCGTCCGTCTCAATTTGTGCGCCGTCTGCGTCCAGGTAATGCCCAGAAGCGTCGGTTGGCATTGCGGTGCCGAACTGGTCGACCACCGGGTGAATGTCGTGTCCGTAGTCGTCGGTGGGCAGTGTTTGTGGCACCGCTTCCTCCCCTTCGCCGACCGGCACAGTGACGTGCACAAAGCGGCCCAGCGAATCGGTGGGCAATGGCCGCCCGTCCGCACCGATCAGCAGCCCATCCGCACGCGTTGGCAACGGACTGCCCGCGCGGTCCAACACAAGTCCGTCCCGGGTGGTCGACAGCGGCAGTCCGTCCGGTCCGATCACCTCCAGAACGGTGGTGGGCCTCGTTGGTGTCGTCATTGGCGAGGTCGAAGGTGACGGCGGTGGAGGCGCTGCGGAAGTGGTCGACAAAGCGGGCACCGTCGTTTGGGTGGCGGCGGCACCCTCCGCCTCCGGCACAAATGCGGTCGCTGGACGCGGGAACACGAACATTCCCAGTTCGTTCTTGGGCAGCGTTTTGCCCTGAATTTTGGGCATTTTTTTTGGTAATTGCTCTGGCCTCTGGGTCCCCCTCCCCATCCCTACTCCACCCGCTATTGGCCTGCCTCTTCCTGGGCTCACGGACAATCGGACAGAAAATAAAGGAAAATGATAAGAAAAATGACTGATTACTTTAGAACAAGTGGTTGGATGCTTAATCGGATTTAGAAAGCCAATTTTTAAGTGTTTGGTTTCGGCATTTGGTAAGCTATGGCTCGTAAATAGGCGTGCAAGGATTAAATTTTAAGAAAGTTGTAGCCAAAAACTGCAAATAAACTTATTTTAATTGCCATAACTTTTTTTAAACTTATTAAGACATTCTTAATCTGTCATTTTTTTTATCATTTTTCTTTTTTTAATTTTATTTTCTGTCCCATTGTCCGGTCACGCTCTTCCTTGCCTCGTGGTCCCATTTGTCCCCTCCCCCTCCCTTTTATGACTAGTTTCCGGCAAATGCGATTTTTCGGTATTCGGTATCTATATCGAAAGTATACCGAATCTCCAAAATATTTCGGTACGGTATACCGACCGGTATATACCAGGGATGGGAGCCGACGCCCAAAAAAAAATTCTGAAATCGGAATTCTGACGATTCAAAAAATTTCAGAAATCGGAATTCCGTCCCATCCCTGGTAGATAACGAAAAATACCGAACGAATACCGAAAATACCGCGGTATACCGATACCGTACCGATTACTTATTATGATCCCTGCCCATGCCTAATTGTCCCTTGCCCCTTGGTGTCCCAACCCAACCCCATGCCCCGTGGTCCCCACCTTACCTCAATGTCCACCGGAATGCCCTGCTCGTCCCTCGGCACTTCGTCCCCCCTTTGCGGGTCCACAAAAAGGCCTGAGCTGGCGGTGGGCAACAGTTGCCCGTCCGGATAGACAATTGGGTAAATGGGGAAGCCCATTGTGTCGGTGGGCAACACTTGGTCCTCCTCCCCCGGCATTCGTCTGCCGAGCACAAATTGCCCGTAGAAATTGGTGGGCAACGGCGAACTGTCCGGCCCCATTGGCTGCCCGTAGGCATCCGTTGGCAACGGCTTCCCCTCGTGGTCCAGAATTTTGCCCTGAACACAGTGCGGGGGTTGGGACAGTTCGTTAATTGAAAAATAATGCATAAATAAGGCTGCTCGAGATTAGGGTTGTTGGTTTCGAAAAATTGGTCAAAACTAATCCGAAAAACCCGACCGTTTCGCTTAACCGAACCAAAACCGATTCAGCAATTTTTTTTCTAATTTTTAGAAATTCAAATAGCGGAGCCAGCGGCGCCAATAGGCGCTGACGGTGGAAATTTTGAAAATCTGAGTGTATCAGATTTTACAAAAGTTTTGAGAAAACTAAGCGGGGGGTCCGGTTGTGTCGATAGGTGCCATCGGGGAAGGAGTTTTTTTTTCAAAATAATAGGATCAGATTTGATATCCCGACTTGGTCTCGCTTTTTCCTTTTAAGAATTCTACACTCGAAACAATTAAGGCCTTTTGAAGAGTCTCAAAATATAAGGCAAGGCGCGAGTCACCATATTCTCGGCATCATTTCCGCTCTGCTCAAGTCAGTACCTCTTCGTCCCGTCTCATTGCCATGCCTTCGTCATCGACCACGGAGAAAACCGGATACATGTTGGCACCAGTGGGCACCGGCTGTCCGTATCTGATCAAAATGCATTGTCAGATTACTCTCTCTCTCTCTCTCTCTGATCACTGTTAAGAATCCTACGCGCATCATGTCCGCTCCTGGACTCACTTGTCCAACGGCGGGTACACCCAATTGCCTTCCGAGTTCGTCTTCAGCACCTCTCCGTCCGGGCCCAGTGCCCTCTGCTCCTCGTCTCGCTCCACTTTCCGCTCCATGGCATCGTAATAGTTGCCGTGCCCGTCTGTCCGCAACTGAGTGCCGTTGAACATCACCACAGGACGGATTTCGCGACCCAACGAGTCGGTTGGCAAAACGTGCACTGTTGCGCCCAAATCATCGTCGGCCTCAATTACGAAATGGTCGGTCGGCCTCAGCGACGGGGACGGCTCAGTGCCGACCGGACCCGCCGGTGTCGGCGGCACTCCGCCCGTTGGCCTTGGTTTCAGCAGGTCAAACTCCTTGGCCCGTTGTTGTTCGAGTTCGAATGTCGGTGAAACCTAAATTGTCAGTAAAAAATTGAACCCGGACTTAAATGGCATTTTTGATCAGTGATCAGCGCAAAAAGATGCCAGTAAAAAGGATCTTTTACAGATCAGCAAAACAAGTTTCATCTTCGAAATAACTTTCGGGTCAATTCTTCAGTGAGTTCCGATCATTGCAGGAAGAAATTTGGGAAACAGGACAAAATCACGCCACCAAAATGGTCAGAAGCCTGATCATTATCATTGCAATTAAGCTTATCTCCACTAATCCTGATCACAATACCCTCCCATTGTGATTCATTTGAAAGTGGGTTATTTTGGTCATACATAGGTATTTCGCTCAATCTGCTCAGAAATTGTATTCTGATCAGACCATTATAAATCTTAGTGATTTCGCTGTTACAATTTGGCTTTTCGTCATAAATTGCCATTTGACTGATCAAACCCAACTCTTCGTGGCATATTTAATCACTGATTTTGCCCCCACCTCCACCACTGTGTCGACTCCGCCGGTCGGTTCCACTTGGGTGCACGTCTTCCCGTTCTCGTCCAACAACCATCCGTCCGGACAATAGCACTCCACTCGCACCTGAAGGACTAGTGGTGATAATGACCCTCATTAGAGAAGAGACCCATTTTCAAAGGCACATTTTTAAGGGTGGTGCCAAAAACTTTGAGTTTGTAAATATTTCATTAGTTAACAAAATTACATAATTCGGTATCATTCAAACTCCTTTTTTGGCATTGCTTTTCCCTACAATTTTGGCTTATCCCGGCCGTCCGTACCCCAGACAATACAGGCATTCTTTGTGGCCCATTCCGAACACCTAACCCGACCCCTTTGTCCGACTTGTCCGGCCTGACCCTTTGGCCCACCTGGACGGAGTCCGTCTCCAACAGTTTGCACGCGTGTGAACAGTCGCAGCGAATTTCCTTGGCAGGCGTCCGGATCAGTACGGGTGGGCCGGTCAACTCTTGGCCATCGCTCAGCTCGGCCACCGCTTGGAAATAGAATTCGACATCGCGCGGCAAGTCGGGCACGCGAATGCCGACGGTGCGATTGCCCTCCACGCGGATGGTGTTCATTTGTGCCGCGTCAGCGGCAGCAGCCGCCGCTTCGTCCGCGCCAATCCCTGGCGCGGGTGCCGCTTCGCCCGTTTTCGCTGCCGCCTCGGCGGGCCAATAGCGCACCGAATATTGACGAACGGGCTGATGAGTACTGCTGATGGCCGGACGGAAGTCGACCACCTGAAACAACGTTGGATGGGATGGTCATGAGAATGTCGTAAAGCGAAAAGCATTGGTTAAATGAATAATGAATAATATGCGATCCGATCGAATTATAAAATGAGTTCAATGGGGAATAAAAAAAAGACAATAAATGGTCTAATTAATGATTAAATTTCGCCCTAATCCAATGAGGCATAAGCTAAATTGTATCTGGCCAAAAAGCCGGAATCAAGGCCAGAAAATTAGTCTATTGATTAGAATTGATCAAATAGTTTAAAGATCAAAATGTTGGAGTCAGAAATGTGATCAGAAAATTTTTGGGGCTTGGCGAATGGTAGTGACACTTTTTACTTTTGAAAAAATTGATTTAAATTTTCATTCCTCGGAAGGGGTTGAAGTGTTTGAAAACCGACCATTTCGTCATTGATGTTCGACCCGACTCGGAGATCGCCCGGCGCTTTTGGCACCAAAATAGTGAACACCGGCGAACGGACGCCCTCGTTGGCATTCTCCACGACCACATAATATGTCACGCCCGGCTCCATCGGGGCTGCCGGTGCACGAATTGGAATTTCCTGTACAAATGCGGACCAAATTAGTAAATGCCCTCGGGGAAGTGCCGAGAAAATTGGGCAACAAATGGCCGGTTGAGGAAACGAGGAATAGATTGAGGCAGCCAAAAAAAAAACAGTTTGCCAACAGGGCGTGCCAAAATTAAGGGGAGGCGATTAATCTGATCAGCGAAAAGTATTAAATGCCACGAAAAAATGAGAAAAACTGAAAAAATGCCGTAGACATGCCAATGGTATGGTGACTGATGTTCTCAGTCAAAAATATGAAATTGTCCCTAAAGGTATGCCAGAGGGGTGATCTTAGAGGATTTCAAAAGTCGAATTTACATCTAGCATGTTTTTGGAGGTTGATCTAGAAGCATATGCCAGACAAAAGTAAAATTTATCCCTAGGGCATGCCCCTCATTTCGCCGTTGTCTGTTCGTCCGGCATTGCCCCCGAGTCTGTCTGTCTGTCTCCCTCTTCTCTCACCTCCAATGTTCTGTCTTCACTCTCTAACACACTCCACAAAATGCGCTCTCTGTTCGGGTCGTCCGTGTAGCGCAGAGTCCACTGGTTTGGCCGGCGTAACGAATTTGGCAAAGTGTCGGCAAAGTGCAGGTAAATTTGGCCCCGTCGGCTCTCCACTCGGACCAATTGATCGCGCCACGACTCGGCCAATCCGTCCATCATTTCAAGTCGAATTGTCCAATTGGCCACGCCGAGCGGATTGCGTGCCACACAGTTGAAGGTGGACGGCTCAGTGATGTTGGAGACGAACAGCGACCTTAAACAGAGAGAGAGAGAGAAAAAGATGGAAAAGGGGGGCGAGAGATCAGTGATTGGAGGAACAATGACAGATAGTTTAGAAGTGATCAATGCGACTAATCAATAAAGATCGATGGAAGTGGTCAGAAATGGCATAAGTAAAGTGATCATAAAAGTGGTCAATATGATAAGAAGTTATTAATGGAAAGCATTAATTATATGCTCAATTTATATATAAAGTGATCGGAAAGTTCGTCTAATTTGGACCTTAAGAATACTTTCCTTTTATGGATAGAGAAGTGTAAAAGCGACTGATCAGTAAACATAAGAGCAATGTATAAATTTGTTTCAATTGGATGCTTTTGAACCATCAATGGCGCTAATTGATCATTTACGATCAGTGGCTAATTATCATAATGATGAGTGAAAGGAGTGATCAGCTCTATTGATCACTTATAAGACTTTAATTAAAGTGCCGTTCAGCTGACCATTTGGTGCCCGTGTGGTCCTCCTTCACTGTGGACGGATCAATTGGAATGTCACCGCCGCGGATCCATCGGACTGCCGGCTGTGGTCTTCCGCTGGCA
Organism: Heterodera filipjevi; assembly: GCA_039877585.1. Classification (NCBI taxonomy): domain Eukaryota; kingdom Metazoa; phylum Nematoda; class Chromadorea; order Rhabditida; family Heteroderidae; genus Heterodera; species Heterodera filipjevi. The sequence continues at coordinate 4,753,838 of JBDPZO010000008.1, forward strand.
CGACAGAACACTGTGTAGTCACTTCCCTGTAAGGGATTGCGGATTATTAACAAATGCATGCCTTCCTCATGGCTTATCCCCCCCCCCCTTGGTCAAAATGGCTTTATTTCGGCTTTTCTTACGGGCATTAGTTGAATGACACTTTCGCCCGCGGTGCCTCTGCTGCCGGAGGACACAACAATGAATGGCGCGTCACCTTCCGGCAACGTTTTGGCGATGCACGGCTCTGAGAAAATGCCGGGTCCACTCGGGTACCTAATCGGACAAACAAATTTAAATCAAAAAAAAAAAATACGGGACTAATATAAGTAAAATTAGAAGATCAATTAAATGGTCCGATAAACCATATTAGTATCCTGAGTATACATAACCATTCTTTGGATGATTAGACTATGTAAACCCATTTATTAATTGGGAAGAGTCGCCTGGTCTGATCAAAAAAAATTTCCTGATCATACATAACCAATCCATGGTGATCAGATTACCCAACCGCCCATCGCTGGACTGAGAATATATCATTGTTTTGATTGAAACTTTGACTGAACAGCTTGATCAAATAGAACCAAAACCATTTTATTGATTGAATGGTCAAAAGACATGATCAGCTTATAATTGCTTGTCATACTCGAAACCGAAAATTTCCCGCGACTTGACCCAGAGATCGAGACGAGACCAAAAAGCCCCAAGACTTTTATCGAGTTGATACTCGAGACCGGAGACCGCGATTCTCGAGCATCGCTAATAATTGCCATTCACAGAAACTCACATTGCTCGGATTTTGAACACGTATTCCGTGTCCGGCTCCAGCGCATTCCAAATGATGTGACTGCTTTTGCTCGGGTCCGGCACTTCAACTCGAGTCCATTTGGGCAAACTCAACTGCTCATCCTCCTCAATCTTCTTCTCGGCTGGCACATAATAAATCTAAACGTTGTATCTGTGTTCCTCCCTTCATTTGGTTGCATTTTTGAATCGGATTAAGCTTTTAGTCGGCTTTTTGGGTTCCGAAATTTGTTGAGATTTCGAATTGGGTCCCTAAGTTGGCTCGGTCTGCATTTGATAGGGACCCCAAATGAACCAACCAATTCGTAGGCATTTTCATTTACTCGAACCCATTCCGGAAAATTTGGACATGATTTGGCCCAATCTTAGGCTTTCCGCCCAACTTTTGAATTTGGACCTCGTAACTGAGTGGTGCTTCTTCCAGCACTTCAGCCGGCTTCCAATGCACTTCCACCGATGTCTGATTGATTGGCTCCACTTGCAATTGCGTTGGTGGGGCGGCACGAGCCCGTGACATTGTTCGGATACTGTAATGAGCAAAGGAAGACTGATACCAAATTCCGAAATCAAAACAAAGCCAAACTCACGAGATTCTCCATTTGGACTATTTTGTTATTATTTTTCAAAAATTTGGGCGCCGCCGGGGAAAAGTGTTTTCAAAAGGTTTTCAGGAAGAATTCCAGTGCCATTATCAGCCATCGAATGACTAAATTTGGCATCACTCACTTGTGCTGGTTGGAATATGGGCCAGGCCCGTCCTGGTTCGCTGCTTGCACCACCACAGCATATGCCTTTAGGAACTCTCTTTATCGCCTTCTGTCTCTCTCTCTCTCACCCACTATCTCTGTCTGTCTTGACCCCTCTCTCTCTTTGTATCCCTTTCTCTCTCTCTTTTTCTCCCCCCCGCCCCTTTACCGTGTCCGCCTCCACAAAGTCTGTGATCATTGTCTGTTTTTCGCCAAGACCCAAGTCTTTGCCCATCACGTGGCTGCTCATCCATTCGCTGATCGGCTTGCTCGGCACTTGTCCCACCAGCAAATCACGACTCTGATCATCCAGCGGAGTGTAGTAAATGCTGATTTTTGAGAGGGATTATAAATCTGCTGATTGTGAGACAAATTTCTACTCAAATGACAAAGCTAAAAATCGTCCAAGGGGTCGGACGGGTCATTCCGTCTTACTGTAGTAATGACGGGTTCGTCCAAGAGGTTTGTCCGACAATGTCGTATCCCACATAGTCCCTACCGTAGTCTAAGTCTTCGTCCATGGTTTTTTCCGGCTGATACTGTACGTATCTATGCCCCGCCGATGAGACCCGTTTCTCTGCCCCTCACATGTATCGTGTGATGTTTCCGTTGGCAATTTGCGGTGGGTCCCATGTGACTGAAATGCTTTTTGGCCGTGTCGCGGCCAGCCGAATGGTTTCCGGCGCACTGCCCGGGCCGACCACAAAAACGGTGAACCCGTTCTCCGTCCGTCCGCCCTCATTCTCCGCCACACACACAAAGTCCTTCGTCTGACGAATGTCCGACACGCGTAACATTCCGCCCTCACTGATCTGTCACAAGAAAAGGGGGACATCAAACAATCAGTTCTCGGAGGGGTTATTAGAGTGATCGGATGAAAGATGATTAATTATTGATTTGAAAGATAATTGACCAAAACTTTTGGCGGAGATCCCCATGCTTTAGCATCACTCTGATCAGAATCTAATGGTCACATATATGCCAAATTGTGATCGGCGCATTTTGGCGCCGAAACGCCTCCAAGCCCCGCCCCATTCCGCCGGCATTTTGTCGCTCTCTCTCTCTCTGCTTATTCTCCTCCCCCTCTTTCCATGGCATTATCTCTCTCTCTCTGCTGATCATTGCTTACCAAATTGCCCTCCTTATCCATCCATTTCATTTGCGGTGCCGGGAATCCGTTAGCAGTACTGAAACCACAGCTTCATTGTCCAATTAACACTAATATATGCGCTTGCCATGCCACGGTGTAATCGGTGCCGGCCGGCACTCGGAGAATGTTGTCCTCCACGTCCACGTGGACCACCGGCTTGTCCGGTGCCACAATGCCCAATTTTGTGTCAAAATCTTTGGGTTGCGAGGGCGGTCCTTCGATCTGACAATAAAATGATAAAGTGCCAAACAAATGATATTGCGGGACAGTAAAAGAAAAAAAATGCACATCCACAGAGTGGTACGGTATCAGCGGGTGTTTTGCATCGAATGAGACTATAGCGTAACTCGAAGAATGTGCTACTTCCCGCGAGCCACGAAATTAGTGGTTCTCAGTAAAAGATCAGACCCAAATGCCAACTTCCCAAGGTTCGGAAGGAATCAAAAGCTCCGTCGAGGCCAACTCCTGCAGAGTTGGATTTGCCAACCGAATAGGCCCCAAAAATTAAGCCCCCCCCCTTCCTCAAGTGCAATTACTCGACTCGACACGGATAGACTTTTGAACAGCTTTTCGTCTCCCTGTTGCCTGAGCTTACCACGCCAATTGGTATGACCCGCACATGGTATTTTGTCTCCGGCTCAAAGTTTTCGCCGTCCAAAAACACATTCATTTCCTTTGTGGTGTCCACGCCCGGGGGGATTGACCAAGTCATCTGGAAAAGGAAGGAAAATTCATATACGTTTAAGCGCAATCGGCATCATTTGAGACAAGACCTTAACCAGTTCAAAATCTTGTCATTAAGGGACGCGCACTGAACCAAATTTTCCTAAATTATCCTTCAACCCAAAATTTTTTTTCATTTCCGGGGAGGGGCAATTGCCCCTCTTCCCCCGCCCCCGGTTACGGGTCTAATTTTTAAGTTGAACTAATTGAATAAAATGAAGGCTTGCTCTTTTAATTTTTCCATAAACAAATTCCCTAATTAGCTAATCACTTTGGCTTCTGGCCAATTATCTGATCAATTTTCTTTCCAATGCCTTCGCTTCTCTCTCACTCAATCAGAAACCCCTGCTGCTGCTGATCACCTCGTTCCAGACGGCATCCTCCAATGACGGGTCGCCCTTTGTGTAGTGTATTCGGTACGTCTGCACCTTTTTGCCAGTCTCCTCCGGGTCATCGGACGGTAAGAATTGGACCATCACCGTATTGTTGTCATGCACCATCACCGGCATCACTAAAGCGATCGAATTTGCATCAGATCGGTTCTTGCCGATAATTATCCTAAGCCCAATCCCATGACATTTTTTTTATAAATTTTGTTTCAAGAAAATCTCGTCAATCGACAATAAAAATTGAAACCCTTCAAAGTATCCAAAAAAAAAAAAATGTCCAAATGATTCATATTAAAAAATATGAAAAATTTGACCTACTTCATTTATTTAAAATATTGACATAGATTTTTTTTTTAATTCATATGGCAAATTAAAAAAAATCTAAATGCAAAACAACGACCCGACCCGAAGGAATAAAGTGCACTCCGTTCCCGAGCGTCGAGACCATTTCCCACTATCAAATGCATTTTTCGCATTTTCCATCTCGAGCAGCCCCATTCTGACCTTCGGGAGCCTTTGGTGCCAAAGGCAAAGTGCGTGCCATCACTGGATCGGACAGTACACCGGGGCCACGATCAGACACCGCTTGGAGTCCGTACGGTATAAATGGTCTTAACGGACAGCGCTATTACAATCATTTGTCATTACGGCACCAACTTTTGGTCTCAAATCGGCCAGCCGATGTCTGTTCACGTTGGCGCCCACTCGAATTTGTTGCCACGCGTCGGGCGCCGGCTCCAATTGTCCGTCCGCAAGTTCGGCATAATGGACAACATAACCGGTCAACTTAGTGGAATTAATCAATTGATTGAGCTGTGATCAGAACAAATGGCCAGTCCTTGTCTAAGCCACGCCGGAGCATTGCTAAGAATATGCCGTCGTGGTCTACGGATCAAGTCCAGGAACAAGGGCCCCATAATCAGGGCCGGGTTTCCAGCGGGACCCAATAGACAATTCTTCCCATTATCTTGATAAAGAAATCATGGGGAATTCTACAGGGTGTGCCGTCTTGATAATGGGACTATTTCAGGGGCAGGCACCCTCTTGATCAAAGCCGGGTTTCCATGACACACCGCGTGTTTCCGATAACCCAGTTTTCCTACATGTTCCCTTTGAAGAATTTCGGTAATTATAATTATATTAGGGATATGCACAGACGGCGGGGCAGGAATATGTCGGAGTCAATGGCACGATAAAATGTCGGAGTCAATGGCACAATTCAAAAAATGCCGACCATTGGTTCCATCCAAAGTCTTGCCGGACCAATTACTTTTCGTAAATATTCCCAAAATCTCAGCAATTGTTTAACTCTCCCCGACAATAAACAATTTCTCCCTCACTTTTCCGTTTGGTTCGTCCGGTGCCGTCCATTCGACGTTGAGCACTTGGTCAGGCATCGGCAACACCACCAATTCGTTGGGCGGTGTGCCGGGGCCGAGGACGCGCACCTGAAATTTTGGCAGTCAGTGCCAAAAAAATTATATGGCCGATTCGCAAAATTTCTTTTTCATATTTCGTTGTTTTTTTTTTGCTTCCATTCTTAAAAATATTGTGTTTTTATGGATATTTTTTTCATTTTTCTCCGGCCAACGAATGCCCTCCAACAGCCAGTAGGCCAATTCGGTTCGGCGTTTTTTTGTTTTTTTATTTTGTAATGTCGCAGTAAAATGTTTCTTTATTTAGCAGATGATAAAAAGTATTTTTTTTCTTCCCCGTCGGGGAGTCGCGTTTTGTTGTCCTTTATTTTTTCTGTTTTAGGGTCACAGAAAAATGTTTAGCGAATGGTAAGAAATGCAAGATTTTTTTCTCCACCGTGGGGGAGATGCGCCAGTCCCGCAGGCAAGTGCAATAGCGGGCCAACGCAGGCCGAGAGGGAGCAAGCCCCCTGCAGCGACCGTTTTCCAAAAATTGGTTAATCTCTTTGACCCTGGTGAGGGTCGTTACGGAGATTAAGCCGTAAAGAACTGTAACTACACTTTGATCTTAGCCAAAAGGCCGAGAAGCGATGCCCAAACAGCGAAACAGAGACATAAAATGGGAAAGAAAAGAGAAGAAAAGAGATGGGTTACACATTTATGGAAGAGAAGGAACAAACGGTGGGCAGAGATATTGATGAAGGACGCAGAAAAACAGTGGAGAAGAGAAGAGGAAATGAGGGAAAAGAAATGAGACACGAAAGGGGCAAGCAGAGATGCGCAGGAAGAAAAATATTGAAAAGAAAGAGTGTGTCACACAGACAGAGTGAGGAAAACCAAAAGAAAGGGACAGCAATTGGATGTCTTTCGGCACACGCGTTTTTCTGTGGAGCGTTTTCAAATTCCGCCACTTTTACCAATTTTCTAAGAAAAACGGTCATAACTTTGCTCAATTTTAATTGGCTATATTAACTAGGTAAGTTTAAAAAATTTCACCTTGTTTTAAAAAGTATAAGCTATCGGATGATACTAAGATTGTTTAATTTGTTGCTATTGGTAAAATTATGGTCTTTTTTCTTAGAAAATCGGCAAAAATTGCGGATTTATAAAACGAACTAGCCCCGAAATAAGACTTTGAATTTTAGTAAATGCGATTTAAAATTATGGCGCCAAGACGATTCGTCCGCCCAGCAAAAAAAGTGACATGTCGAATGTTAAAAAAATTAGATAGTTTTATGTTTCTGGCACTTTTTAGCTGGGCGAACGAATCGTCGTCCGGACGAATCAATAGTGCCCCAAAATTTTATTATAATACCTTAATTATTAAATATAAATCAAATAAATGCCAAAATGTGCGCACCTCCAGCACCATCTGTGCCTTTCCCGCATTGTTTTCCGCATGGCATGTCGCCTGAGGAATGCGTTTCGTTATGACAAAAATTATTTAAAAAATGTTTTTACCGTAGTGTCCTTGTGCAATTTGCGCAACAAAAGGTGCGCACCGCCCGGCAACCGCTCCTCGTCCGTGCCCAATGTCCACCAAAGGGTCGGCGGCGGAATGCCACCGGTGGCATCGCAACGGACCTAAAAAGGGGGGATGGCAAAAAGACGAGAATTACAAATAATTGTTCTAGAGACACGATTCTGATTTTAAATGCCAGAAATGGACAGTGCTTTTCCTTCCCTTTCCCGGACTCAAATGACCCCATTTATTGACTCGGACAAAATAAACAAGTAATACCGACACGGGATTTGAAACCGATTGGTTTCCTGGCCAAATTACTGTCTGTCCATGAGATACATCGATTTTTCTCTACTCTTTCATAACCCATGACTATCGATCGGCTTCTTAACATTTTTTAACAAATAATCGACACCTATTGCTTTTCTGGTTCACGATACTGATCAGAACTTCCAAACAATTTTGTTTCAAAAATCGATTGGCCTTTTCCGATCACTTTCCTAACCCATGACAATTGGTCAATGATCAGACAGAGTTATTGATCACTTTCCTTATTGTTTCTGCCCAAAAATTCTCACTGAATAGTCGGCCAATGGTTGCACTTCGGCCGGGTTATCCGGTGGCACAATGGCCACGGTTGGTGCCATTTCGCCTGTCCCCGTTGTGAAGCGTGCCACCGCGGATGGCGGGCCCTCGTTCATGTCGTTGGCAGCAGTCACACGAAAGTGATATTCTCGTTGCGGAAGAATGTTGTACGTCTCTCGATCCAATACCACCTGAACATTTATTAATGATGTCATAACGTTCCAATTTTTTATGCCATCGGCGGTTCGCCCCCGGTGCCGAAATGAATGCAAAATTTGGCAAAAGCATCAAAAGTAATCGGACCATGTTTGATTGGTGACATTGGAAAGCAACAACAAATGTTCATTATCATTTTAAAATCTTTCTTTGTGTCTCAGTCTTGAGCCTCAAAAGTGCCTTAATGATTGATCAGACCTATGATCTTGACACTGTATACCGTAACTGATTTTCTTTTACCGTTGAACCCGGAAATCAACCGGAAAACGGTATAGCTCGGAGATCAATGGGTTACGTGTACCGGGCGTCGGAATGCCCGACATATGAGGTCTTTGGTTCGTCAAATACCAAGTCTGTATCCCCCGCCCACGCTGTACCTGTCCACCTCCGTCCGCCCGCAACGGCACGGTCAGGCGAGTCCAGCGTTTGTAGCTGTCGTCGTCGACCGCTTCTTCGTCCAGCGCAAAGTACACGGTGTAATGGTGCAGCGGACCGTTTGGCTGCGTTGGTGGACCCCAAATGGCCGAGACTGTGTTGTCCGGCGCCACTGTCACCACCAAATCAGTGGGTGCGTCCAGCGGAGCGCCGCTTACAGTAGCGAATGAGACGACCTGTGGACGATGTACGGTAATGGTTTTGTTTATTGAAACCCCAGCCATTCTGTATTGCACTTTTGCTCTTGGTTAAGATTAGAAAAAAAGGGGTTAATCCGGTGGTCAATTAGTTTTCAGTTCGGTCGGCAATTTGCTATATTCTGATCAGTTTGCTTTCGGCCTTTTATAAAAATTCGTTTTCGATCACCTCTTTGAACCCGTTTTTATCAGCCAACGTGATCGGTCACTGTTTAACGAATAGACAAAGTTTCATTTAGGCTAATCACTTCTAATGTTCAAAAAAAGAAGATCGAAAATGCCACACATCCAATATTTTCGGCATTTTTCGATCGATTTTTTAACTTGGACAATTTTTTTTGCAATTCTGTAAGTTAATTAAGTAAGATTGGTAAATTGTTAATTTATTAATTCGCAAAAAAGTTAATCTGCGCAAAGTTGAGCCTTCCAGTTAGGAGGTTTTTATCTGTTTTTTATGTTTCCGTTTTTTTTGTTGGGTTCGGGTTTCTTTTACCGTGTTTTTCTTAGGGTTTGGGTGACCATTGTCCCTTCCCCCCCCCCCCACCCGCCGTCCGTCCGCTCACTTCGGATGGTTGGCCCCGCCCGTGCTCATTTTCGGCCGCCACTCGCACATAATATTGCGTCTCGGGCTCCAGCTCGCCCCGCTGGAACACGTGCTGTGCCCGGTCGCCGGGCGGCACAGCGAAATGGCGCCATTGGTCCAACGGAAGGGACGGATTCGGCGAGAGGAGCAGCGAGAAGCCGGTGAGCGGTCCATTCGAGTACAGCGGGGCGGTCCATGAGACGGTGACGCGGTTGTCCACCTCCACCTCGGCGGACACGTCGCGCGGGGCACTGCCCGGCTTCAACACCTGAAGCGCACAAAGACAGGGGTAAAAGGGGCCAAATTGAAAAAAAAGTGGCACATTTGGTCTAATGGCATTTTCCGCTTTTTACAAAAAATTTGTTTCAAATTTGGTAGACCTCGACGATCAACGCGAGGATTTTGAGCCAAGAAAATTCTTTGGCTTTTTTAGGGTCTGAAGCCAAGAATTTTTTTTTGGGCTTTTAGGGTTTCGAGCCAAAAAATTCTTAGGGCTTCTCACTCTTCGAGCCAAGAAAACCTTCACCTTTTCTTAAGTTTTCTAGAGTATTGAGCCTATAAAGCTTCGCTTTTTTGGGTATCGGTCTCTGTCGAGAGTCTCGCCAAAGAACAAACATTGAACATGCCTGGAACAGATGTTCCGCCTGCACTTGCCCCTGGTCATTACGCGCTTCACACAACAGGCGTCGCTTGGTGTTCGTCCGCGTCTCCGTCTCCGTGCTCACATATTGATGCTCCTGCCCACCGTCGTGCTGATCCGGCTCCGTGCTCAGTTGGACCGGCCCTTCGCCCGGCTCGGAGCTGGCGGCATCAAACGGCACCCACGAGAAGGACACCAGCGGTTTTGGTCGTCCGATGGCCACGCATTGGAAGCGAATGGTGCCGCCGGGCTCCACCACCGTGCCGTCCGGCGCTGTGGAGGGCGGCGGTGACAGCACGCGGATGGTGGCCGCAAGCGGAATGTGCCGCAGTCCGGTGATCACCTCATAGCTGGGCGAGATGATGCCGGGCCCAGCCGAACCAATTGCTTGCACACGAAACACCTTCAGGGGGTGGGTGAGAAGAAGGAATAATTGATCAAATGTGATTAATTATGGAATTTAAAGGGACCAGCAGAATATAAAGGATGATTGGTGATGATAAATCCAATTTGCTAATCAAATAAATTATTGATCAGACCACCTTTTGGGACAAAACTGCTATTGATCAGTAGAATGATTGACCAAAGCAATGAAATGCTTAGTGATCAGTTCCATTGCTGGTCAGTCAAATGATTAATTAGGTAATTGAATCACTGATCAGTTTCTATTGAGGGTCAATCGAGAATGAATGATTGATCAGTCAACCGCTGAATAATTATGTCGCAATTGGATATTTGATCAGTTCCTTTTCTCATCATGATATACTTATGAATTCAATCGGTATATCTTCAATTGCGGGTCACCTTCAATCACTGGTCAGTTCGTTTTTATTCAACCCCATAGTCTTGTGGAAGATTGAGTTACTGATTAGTTTCATCCTGATCAGATAGTTTATTCGTATTCACTTAATGGACTGACATCGGTCCCTTCACTGATCAGTCCCCGGATTGATCTTCCCGGATTTTGGGCTTTCATTTGACGGCACACTTACGTAAGGTGTCTGCTCCTGTTGGTCGCTGATGAGCACATTGCGCGACTCGCCATCCACAGTTTTTTGAGACTGAATTGTCACACGCAAATTTATCCAATTCCCAAATACTGTATCGGCAAATATCAGTCCCACCCAATCGGCCAAGTCGGCTTCCGCATCTTTGTTCCAGTAGATCACATAATTGGTCACATCGCCGTTGGGGATCTGCGGTGGCATCCAATTCACACTGATCGGACAGATGGGATACATTCATTAAATCACTTTGGGTCTCAATCGGCCAACCTGAACCCGTCTTGGACAGGATTGGAACTGATTTGGAACGGCGGCGAACCGGGGCCAAGAATGCGCACTTCCAACTCCTTTTCGGCAGTGCCCTTCTCATTGATTGCCTGAGGAAAATGGATTTTTTTTGGCAATTTAATAACCTCAAATTTAGAGCCTATTCAACCAAGAGTCGGGCCGTTCTGATCTCCTAAAGGCCCGGCTTCGCTCTCGGCTTTTCGAACTTTCAAAGGCTTAGGCTTAGTTTTTCTAAAAATGGCCGGTTCCGGCCTTTCTGTTCCCTGAAATTTCCCGTCCCGGATACCCCTGTAAAATGCCGCCCATCAATTGTTCGAAATCACAAATTCCAATCGCCTCGAGGCAAGGATGGGTCTGTCCCGCCCATCCTTCGGGCATTCCCTGTGCTCACTTGGCATTTCAATGTGCCGGATCGCGTGGTCGACTGGAACAGCAGTCGTTGCCGCGTGCGCACTTTCTCGTCCAACGGCGTGTTGTCGATGATGCGCATTTCGTCCTGTCCGTCCGTCACCGGTCGTCCGTCCCACCACCACAAAATGCGCGCCCTTGGCACGCCGTCCGTGTCGCAGAACACTTCCATTTCGTCCGGACTTGGCCGACGCTCCACGCGTTCGTCCGGCGACATTGTCACTTGTGGCACACGCGGGGCAAGCCAAGTGCGGACCTAAGGACAGATGAAAAGATGTTGAAAACTGATCGGAAAAATGGGAAAAGGAAGAGCCAAGTGATTAGAAAAAGTTGTGATCACAAATTGAAAGGGTAATTAGACAGGAAAAAGGTGCCATATGCATATAATAATTAATGAGTGATTAAAGTGATCAGAGAAACAATGCAAATGGGTGATTGAACAGAGTGCCCGTGATTTGAAAATGACTCATGTGATCGCTTAGAACGAAGGGTCAACAATGATTAGAGAGTGACCAAACGAATTGGAAAGATATTCAAAGATCAAAATAATAAATTCTGTGCCATTCTTTTTGTGGAACGATGTTTGTATTAAGAAAAGATCAAAAATCCGACCCACAAATAAGAAATAATGTCAGAAATTGATTAGTAAAAAGTGATCAATCTGATAATAATAATTCCTGATCAAAGTGGTATACCATAAAATCAAGGAATCAAACAAACAAAAAAGCGGCCTAATCTCAGAAAAATTTGACTGTTCAAAGTGACCGAAATGCTCAAAAATTACCGTAAATGGCAAACTGAACAGGCCCGGCCCGTTCACGTTGACACCGCGCATTTTGATGGCATAATCGGTGGTCTCGCGCAGTGCCGGGATGGTCATCGACCGCTGCTGCGGCCCTCCGCTGCGCATCACTGACCACTGATCAGTCGGCGTAGACACAGGCTGATCAGTGTAAAACACTTCATAGTCAGCCATCGGACCGTTGGTGATCCTTAACAGAAAGTAGTGGAGCACAAGCGCAACAGAGATCAGAACGAAAAAGTCGAAAAGTATTCGGGAAGGGTTTGATGCACCGATGACTTTTTTTGGATTGATCTGGATTATTTGGGTTTCGAGACGAGGTGGGGAACAAAACTCGGAACCGGGCAAGGATTCTTCAAACTTAAGTGATTTTTGGGAAGGGTGACATTCGGGTTTAAAGCATTTTGGCCGACCTTTGTCAACCCATTCATTGATTGCGCCGTCTATTGATTTTCGGTAATTTGATTGGCCTATTTATTTATTCGCTTGGCTTATTGATTACACAATTATCGATCGATTTGTTTCTTACTTCGGCTCATCCCACTGCAAAATGACAGATGTGCCGTCAACATGGTAACGAATTTGTTCTGGTTGGGAGGGTCCTGTCACCTGCAAATCAATGGCATGAGCAAATGACCGGCCGTAGCGGTACTGTATAGTAACTTTTGTACATTGGCCAACAACCCGCCGGAACAACACCCCGGTTACAGTACACATTCAATACGCGCATACTTACCGTAACCAACACTTTTTGTGCCGTTCGGCCTGCCTCGTTCTCTGCCACACATTGGAACTCAGTGGTCATCTAGACAACAAATAGAGGAATGTTTATTTGTCCGTTCCTCACTCAATTTGTCCCAATGTCCATGGACAAATTGTCCAAGTGTCGATTTGTCTATTTCTCTCCCTCCCCCCACCCCTCCCATTACAGTACCCTTCCCACTTACCAATAAACCAATGTGTTGCAATGCAATATGTTTGCTGTCCTGCGCCGGTCGAATTGGCCGACCATTTGACTCCCAATGCATCTGTGTGCCAAAGTTGGTGGTGTCTTTACAGGGACAAAGCCAGGAAAAGGTGCGTGGACGGGGAAGGAACGTATGTACATCAGAGGGATGCAGCCGATTTGCGATTTTTAAATCAGAGATCGGCTGCATCCCTGGTGTACACTACTGAGACGTTCTCCCCCTAGGGTACCTTCTCCCTAACCAGGGTAAATTTCTCAAAAAAAAATGCAATAAAAGTGATAAAGACAAAAAAATTTCCCAATCGCTCTGTCCCCAAACCAAAATTGGGAACAGGACGAAATTTCGCCGCCGAATTACGCCGCCGAAATTTCGCCGGACGAAATTACACCGACGAAATTTCGCCGGGAAAAAATTAAAAAAATTTTTCTTAGAAAATTCAAAAAAGTTTTTAAGAAAATCTTAAGAAAAATTCAAAGTTTTAAAATTTCAATGAACTTTTTTGGGCAATCCTAAAGAATGGGGCTTTTCAAGGATTCTGATCACTAATACGATCTCAGATTCGTCCTATTCCAAATCTCTCACCAGAATTCGAACCAAAAGGCAACAATTCATTTTTAAATCCGACTTTTAGGCCACAAATGTATAAAATAGCCTTACATAATTTAATACGCTTTTTTGATGGGTTTCATGTAATATAAGTCATTATAAGTTCTAAAATAACGGGTTTTAAAGAAGTTGAATTTTTCGGCTTTTTGTTGAGTTCGGGTCCGGGGTTCAGAATTCGACAAAATGGATGCCAAATTCGTGGTCAGCGATTCCAAATACTCTTTAAGACATGTTTTATGACTTAAAACATTGATAAATTCGTGATCAGCACCCCGGAAGCCTCCCATATACCTATTTTTAGCTCACAATAACAAAAATAAGGTTCGAACAAATGGGTTTTTTTTTATTCAATGGTTATTTCTTAAAATTTATCGGCGAAATTTTGTCCCGGCGTAATTTCAGCGGCGAAATTTCGGCGGCGAAATTTTGGGGTGCACCCACCAAAATTAGCCACCCCCCCCCCTCCTTCTCCGATCTGGATCTTGGATACGCAACAGGGCTGGGCCAACCTTTAGCCTTTCACATTTAGCCTATCTTTCGCCTTTTTGGGCATTTCACCTTTCGCCTTTATTAAGACATATGCGCCTATGTCTATAATCGGTTTCAAATTGATTGCCTTAATCCCAAATGCCTAAAACGATTAATAATGGAGAAAGCCTCAATTTTGGCTCTTTAGGTAATCCATAGGGATGTTTTTTAATTTATTTTTTTTTTCAAAAATCTCCAAGAACGCAATTTTCGGAACAGTTTCATGGGTTAGCCTATCTTAAAGCCTTTTAAGGAATTTGGGATTAATTCAAATTAAATTTGAAACCGATTTTGAGCATAGCCGTAAAAGTCGGGCCGCAAAAGTTCGCAACACCTTTGGCCTAGTCCTAAATTTCCTCCCCCCCCTCTCCAAATTTCCCACCTGTGGGATTGGGTCACCCCTGCTCAGGTTACAGTTGATGGAGAATGGCACTTTTGGCGGCACGCGCAACTCGTTTCCTTCCGGAATCACCAGCAGCGGGCGTTTGGCGGGCGGAAGCGTACGGACGGACACAGGGTTAGACAATTTGCCGGGACCCATCGAGTCGTGGGCACGAATTCGAACAGTGTAAGTGGTGTCCGGCGACAGACCGCGCAGAGTGTGCTGCCGATACGGTTCACTGGCATTTTCATGGGCCCAATCTGAGAGATGATTTCGAGAATTTGTAAATTTGGGTTGGCCAGGGGGTCATCCCCTACCCGTACGGCACCAGTCTCATGCCGTTCTGACATATTTACTTGCCGACACCAGTTACCGATATTATTTCCCGACATTCCAATGCCAAATGATCATATACCTTACAAGGCTGGCACTGTGATGCCAGAAGGAAGCAGAGTGTGGGAGAAAGTGGGATAAAGGACATGGGAGAACCTCTGAAAGGGTGCCCGTAGCTCAGTTGGTTAGAGCATTCCACGGAAAGGAAGGGGCGTGGGTTCGAGTCCCACCGGGCGCGTAACCTTTTACGTTTCTACATGGCGCTCCTGGGTGGATCCCCTCCACATTGCTGGGACCTCTGGACCGTGATCGTGTGCCAAGTCCACTGGTGAAGGGCTAAGGAAAGCCCGAGGGACCGGTCTTCCGAGGGAGGCGGGATGTGATGCCAGAAGGAAGCAGAGTGTGGGAGAAAGCGGGATAAAGGACATGGGAGAACCTCTGAAAGGGTGCCCGTAGCTCAGTTGGTTAGAGCATTCCACGGAAAGGAAGGGGCGTGGGTTCGAGTCCCACCGGGCGCGTAACCTTTTACGTTCTACATGGCGCTCCTGGGTGGATCCCCTCCACACTGCTGGGACCTCTGGACCGTGATCGTGTGCCAAGTCCACTGGTGAAGGGCCAAGGAGAGCCCGAGGGACCGGTCTTCCGAGGGAGGCGGGATGTGATGCCAGAAGGAAGCAGAGTGTGGGAGAAAGTGGGATAAAGGACATGGGAGAACCTCTGAAAGGGTGCCCGTAGCTCAGTTGGTCAGAGCATTCCACGGAAAGGAAGGGCGTGGGTTCGAGTCCCACCGGGCGCGTAACCTTTTACGTTTCTACAGCACTTCAATTAATGAGGTGCCCTAATTGGTCCACTCGGCAATTTTGACACCCAATCCCAGATATTTCCAATTTGAGATTTTATATGCCCATTCCAAAACCCGAGATTCCCCCTATTTTTGCTCAAAAGGGTAGGGCATATTTTTGTGCCCCTTTATTTTTCAATTATCATGGCATTTCCGCGTCCAACTCACTTTTGATCGGTTGGGTTGGGTCGGTGCTGTAAAAGATGGAATAAACAGTGATCGGACGGTTCAGCACATGCGGAGGCTCCCAATGGAGGTCGATGGACGATCTGATCAGTTGGGATTTGAGGGATGACCAGCACATTAGGAAATGACGAAATGGTTAACTCGATGATTAGTTCAACCGAATTAAGAATAATCAGTTTAGGACCAAAAGCAAAATGAACAGAGTGATCAGAAAGAGAGTAATTAGTTGTGATCACTCGGAATTTGAAAGAAGCTCAATAAGGTAAATAGTTAGCTGGCTGATCACTTGGATGAGTAGAGTGATCAGTTCTTATTGATAAGAAGAGTATGTTATGTTATTAGACGGTGCTGGTGCGTTTCTTAAAACTGCCAATTTTACTGAATTTTTGATTAAATTTGGTCAGAATTTTCGCAGAACCAACCAAATTAAACAATCTTCGTATCATACGATAGCTCTTGCTTGATTCATTCTATCAGATATACAAATTTTATCTTTTTCAAGGGTTATGGCAATTTTTCAACTTGTTTGGCCTCATTTTTAAAAATTTAATGAATTTTTTTTTGAATTTAGCAAGCTAATAGAGCAATTCAGGGACTATCTTCAAAATTGTTATTTGGATAATTCTTAGAAAGTTATGAGTAAATTATTCGAAAAATGTGTGAAATTGGAAGTTTTAAGAAACGCGCCAGGAAATTAATTAGACCCATTAGTTTAAATTTTGTAATGACCCCCTTCGAACACTTGGGGGTGGCGAAATGATCACCCAATTAAATTTTCAAATAATCATTTTGAATTTGCACCTTCCGGCATTCAACTCGCGCAACACGGGTGCCGACCCGGGCCCGGTCACCTCCACTCGCACCGTTCGGCTCATGTCGCCCAATTGGTTCCGGGCATGGCACGTAAACTCGGTGTTTTTGTAAATCTGAATCAATCAGATCAGGGAGATCCTTCCATCAATTGATCAGTCCAATTTATCCTTGTTCTGATCACTATTGCCCACCTCTTTGATGATCAACACTTGCTCACTCTTCACCAGTCCGGCACCGGGGGCGCCATTTGCGCCGTTTGTCTGTGTCGTCATGTCGGTGCCCTTCTCCCAAAAGATTTGCGGGAATGGGAATGCCACCGCGGCACAACTGATGTTCAAATTGCCGCCCGGCTCCACCTAATTGTGCTGATCAATACTTGATCCGAATTTGGGTTCGACTGTTTTTCGGCGGCCCCTTTGAGGTTCGGTAGGATTTTGCCGAAAATACTTATGTCTTCAGTTCGACTTTTCCCGACGCCTTTGTTTCTGATTTTGGCACAAAAAACAATGACACGTTTGGGTGGTTTTTTGACCCTCCAGCTATGGTTTTTAGATCATTGTTGACCTGGTAGTCCGGCGGTGGGTTCAAGTAAATTTTTGGCGCTCCACGCATCAGCAGACAGCGATCAGTCGGTGATGGACACGCGCAAGAATATTGGTGATCGTCAATGGATGCGCAGGTGCAGCCGGCGAGCTGAAAGTGATCAGATTTTATTCCGGCGACACTCAGCAATCACAGTCTGTGCCGAAAAAGTGCCATTCTTAAAGATTTTTCCTCTTACCAATAATGCCAATAACGGAAAGGGGGTATAGGAAAAGCCCCAGTGCCAAATGGCACAAGAAAGACACTTTCATCCCATTAAATGTCATTACACACTTTGCGGCACAAATTCTTCGGCACCGGCTTCACACATGTTTTCATGTCCGCCTCCAAAACCATGCCTTTGGGACAACGGCATTCCACCTTAAAAATTATTCGTTTAATACATTAAGTGTTTAACATAATAAGCCTTAATTAACGTGGACTATTTATTGAGATGGTCTTCGGTTGATTAGGCTTAATTGCACAATGCTAAATCCTTCATTCGGTTGACTAATTAATTAATTACCCAAAAAAGTTCATTCGACTCAGTTGGGTTGCTGAAGTTTACCACGCTAACTCTGGCTTAATTCTTTAATTTGGCTACAACTTAATCTAATTGGTTTAATTTGCTTAACGGAGCCAATTAAGCACATCCAATTTGGTTGCCTAAAGGAATTAATTCGGTGGCTTAAGGCTTCATTAAGGTCATTTGCTTGAATAAATTATAATAAACGCTTTTATCAGATTAATCTAATCGATTTCCAGCTTAATTGAATAGCTTAATTTGCCTTTTTACTAATTAGGTTGGCTTAATTGGCTTAGATTAAGTCAGTTAGGGTGTTCTTTTGTTTGGCCCAGGCATTTCCCCTCTGACCGTTGCGTTGTGCGCAAACGAAATGCACGAGTGCGAGCAGCCGCCGTTGTCCATCTCGCACATGCCTTGGCCCCGGCAGATCGGTGCCGTCTGCACCCATTGGCCCTTTCGGCAGAACATCGTGTCCGCCTCGTCCACCAATTCGTAGCCCGTGTCACAGCCGTATTTGACGAACAGAAACGGACGGGTCCTAAGGCAAATGGTCAGCAATATTGGCACTATCACACAAAAGTGGTTAGATGAATAATTGTTAGAGAAAAGCCTATGGTAAAAGAAGTCAAATAAATAGTGATAAATGGCACGACAGTCTTTTCTTTATTTTTTAATGGCATAAAATTAAACCGGTCATTTTTTGTGAGTGATCGGATAAACAGTCAATCACGAATTGATCAACAGACAATCTAATCAAAATATTGTGAATGTATCAAGAATTTCAATCAGTACAATGACAATCCGCTGGAGTGATCAGGAAAAAACGTTCCAAATCAAAGGTCGAGTGATTATTTTGGAAATGATCTGGGATTTCCGATCACTATTTATGAATGATCAAACAAAGTTATCTCAGAATTGTCTGATCGGAGGCTTCCCGTTACTTGAAAAAAATAAAAATAAAATTTTTTTTTCCGAATATCCCCGCCGGTCACTGCTTTATGAATTGAATAATGCTCAGTTTAAATTACGTGGTGATTTTGTCCGTCTCATTTTTCGGGTACGCCTTTTTGCCGTGTCGCCGGTAGTAATGGCGGATCAGTCGGTGCAAATTGTCAGGCGGCACAAATGCCATCGTTCGAACACTTAAATTTGACTGAATTTGATTATCAGTGATCAAATTGGCCTATTCTTAATAATTGATTGCGCTTTCGATCACTTTGCATGCGGAATCACCGGCGGTGCGACAAGTCCCGAGCGTTCGTTGACCGATGCCGCGTCCGTGCATGTCGTGTCCAAGTCCCAAAATGGGTGAAAAAAGGATAAATAATTGGCTAATTAGGGGAAATTAGTGCTTTTTTGAAGGGTCATTAGTCTAATTAGAATGTAGTCCTATGATCAATTAATAATGGTCTTACCAGGATATTGGTTATTGTTTGTGATTAGGTTTGCTGAGTAATCAATCATGGTCTATAATGGTTCCGATCTAACATGCTGATCAATTAGTTTATGGCCTGCTTAAGTCATTGATTTTTGGTTTGTATCAGGCAGGCTGACGAATTATTATTTTGTTTGAACCGATCATTGCCTAGTGATTCTGATCAGGACGATGACTCTGGTCAATTGACAATGATACTGATCAGGTAATTAATTGATTAATGAGTTTGATTAGGCATTGTGACTAACTAATATTTGCCTTGGTCAGGTGATTGATTAGGGTTCTGATCAAACTCTGTTTGTCGACCTTGTTATTTTGAATACATCAAACTCTGATCAGATTAAAACTAACTTCATATTTCGGGTAACAGATCACTCGTCCGCTTCGCGCGCTTTGCATACAAATTCCGTCAAAGGGCGGTGGAATGGGCGGCTCATTAACTGAAAATTGGCTAATTTAGTGCGAGTTTAAATTTGTGTGAAATGCACAGCAAAAACACGCCAACAAATTTACGATAATTAATTAATGAAGTAGGTCAAATTAACAACAATTAGTAGTAATTACTGTAAAAAATTAAGGGTTCAATTGGTGGCATTTTTGGTCTCCGTCTCGGGAATCGGTGTAATAAGTTTTGTCAAATTTAAATTTCAAAATTCCTCTGAGTCTATGTGCGTTATATTTTGGTCACTCTGATCCCTTGGCCATTATCATCCTCCTTGATTGAGAAACGCAGTATCGAATTGCTCCGGTCCAAAAAAGATATGATCATTGTCATTGCAGAGAAACAACAATGCATCAGCTCAATTGACCATGATCAATGAATGATCAATCACCCGGCAATGATGGCACAATAAATAAAGGCACACATATCATGGCACTTCACAACAACACGCATAGACAGACAGAATACATCCGTCTTCTTCCCAACCTTCCTCCTCAAAACCGCAGAAGTGTACTGCTTGGTCCGCGCTGATGATGCATCGGCCCCCATTGGTGGCGTTTGGACTTGTCGCCTCCAACACCATTATGGGCCGCCCCTGCGGGGCAGCGGCCCTCAGCTCTATAAAAGGTCTCTCTCATCATTACTCACTGTCTGCTGTTTCTCAAATTTGGTAACACACTATTTTGGGCACCCTTTTTCTTTACTTTCCCTATTTCCCACTATTTCTTTTTGTCTGATCGTCGTCACGTCTTTTTCTTTTGCTGCCTATCTTCTCCCTTTCTCTGCCTTTATGTTTGTCGGCAAATATCCTCTCTCTACCCATCTATGCCTTCTCTCTTTTCTCCTCTTTCTCCACACTCTTTCACTTCTTGTTTGTCTCTCTTCTGATCAGTTCTTTCTTTCTTTTTCTCTTTTTCCTCTCTCTTCCACTCACTTTTGACCTTTCGCCGTCTTCTGTTTCCATTCGCTGCCATTCCGATGCTGCTGCTACCACTGATCATCATCAGTGTTTCTCTTTCCATGCGCCGTAAGTTGCGCATTGCCTGCTGCATGCCAACATCTGTTGGTGCGCGAGACGCCGACCGATTGGGCCAATGTGCCAAAACAATGCCCAACGGCTGGCCAATGTCCACCAATTGGTGCCATTCCAAAATGCCAATGGCATCATCATCCTCTGGCCCAATGCCAATGTGGTGGTGTTCATTTAGTGGGATAATTGATGAACAAAATTGGAACAACAAAAGGAAGACAAGGGGATGGCACCACCAAATAAGGGAGGGAAGGGGCGGCACCATCCGTTGGAGGAAGGGAAGGCCGAAAGAAGAATTAGGAGAGTGCCAAAATTAGACGGAAATTTCTTGGGACAAAGCGGGGATTGGCAAAGATGCGATGTGCGTGGCAATTTGACGAAGACGACGAGCGTGTGTTTGACAGTGATCAGGAGTTGTTCTGTATGTGATAATATTCTGCAACAAAAAAGGGTATTGATTTGATCAAAATTTCTCTCATTAAATCGGCCAAAAAGTGCCAAAATGGTGACACTGTAAAAGGACGGCAAATTTTAATGAAAGGACTTGGCGAAATAAAAAATTGATGGAAACAATTAATGTGCAAAAAGTGCAAACATATATAAACCTGGAAAAAATTTGGCTGTTCACAGAATTTATGGTATTCCGTAAAAATTTTACGACTTTCAGCGGGCTCAAAAGTTTGGAGCCAAGGATGTTTTGGGGGAATTTTAATTGTTATCCCAATTGTCGTCTAATTAGACATGCCGTGCCTGTGATGGTCGGAAGAACCAATCGGGCAATTTGGCCAGAGGGGAGCGACGGTGGGGGGGGGGGGACATAATGTTGTTTAAAAAAGAGTCAAAACAAAGCAAATCACACAACAAATGTAAAGAGAGAAAAAAAAAAGATCAGTGCCAATGAATGGTCGGTCAGCTGTGGTAAAGCCATTTTCCAAACAGATGTTGGCATTGGAAAAGCCGAAAAGCACTAAAATTGTGATGGCTTTCGGCAAATTTCGACGGATTGGCACCGCCAAATGCCAATGCCATTCCTTTTGAGCACATTTTCTTTTATTTATGTTTTGGTTTTTGATTCCTAGAGAAGTGATGATGATTTTTGTTGACGCAAACCATGCCCACAAGCACATCATGGAGATCGGCCGTTTCTCGGCTTTGGCCGACGCCGCCGCCTCCCATTGATCCGTTTCCGTCCGCCACCGCCGGCGGCGGCGATGATCCATCTGATCAGTTGGGATGGGCCCTCTGATCAGTTGGGACGGGCCCTTGGGGCCCATCCCAACAAAACAAATGGAAACTATTTTTTGCCTCGAGGCGATGAGTTGTTGGAAGAAAAGTCCTCCCGCCCCCGAAGGGATTCGCTTCATCAAACAAAAGGGGCGCCTAAACTTCCCCTCCCTCCACACATTATCCCCATCATTCTGAGGAGGGTGAGAAGGGACACAAATAACGGCGACTTCGCTTGATTTAGGGAGGGGCGGCTCATAAAAGTGATTGACGAGCATTTGCGGGAAAAGCCGGCGGGAAGGGCCGGCTGAGTGCGGCCAGCAGATGCCCGACGCCGCCGGGGGGGGGGGGGCGGAGGGATGGCAAACGGACGGAATGACTGATCACACACACACAGACAAAAGCAGCTATTAGGGAGGAGAAGCACTTTATTGTGGCAAATTGGGACCGGAGGACGAGGGACAAAAGGGCTGAGAAAACTGAGGGGGGAAGAGGGATTCAATTTCGGCCAATATTTTATAAATCTGCCCGCCGAACGAAAGATGAATGGGAAGGTTTGTTGCCCCGTCGGCGTTCACATTTATCAATCACACATTGTCCCCCTCTCCCCCCCCCCCCATTCACAGCTGTTTTCTTCCTCCCCCCCCCCCCCCCCCCCCCTTAGGGAGAGACGATTTTTGTTGTCTCGGCCAAAGTGAGCTAATGAATGGATGACTAATGCCAATGGGGGAGGGTTGGGTATGAATTGGGCCAAAAGGTGTATGGAAGAAAAAAAAACCCCCCATCCCAAAAAAAAACCTCTTTATTGTTCCCCGTTGGGCTTTAATTTTGGACAGAATTGTCCCTTTTTTGTGAAAAAACCGACCGAATAATTTAAAATTTTGTAACGAAACCTGAAACAAACTCAAGCTAGGGAGGGTGGGGGTTTTAGCACTGAAAAAATTTTGAAAGAGACTATTTTAAAAATACAAACCTGAAAATAAAATTTTTTGAGAAAAAAACTCTTGTATTTGGAATATGCCAAAATTAGGTTTTAATTAATTTAGGAGTTTTCATGTAATAACTCATTTTTCATTATTTTATATTGAAAAAATTTTCATTAATTTACACCCCCCAAATTTGCAATTCTTTAGTGCCTATTGGGGTCTTAGGGCCTAAAAAGCGTATCCCAACTGCTCAGTAATAAACAAAACCAAATGATTGAGTCATGATTCCTATGACTGATTAAACACCAAACCCGAGAAAAAAAATGCTGCCGTTTTCAGGGCAATTGGCATGGAAGGCATTCTGCGTTAAAGTGCCGAAAGTCCATGGTAAATGGTATGGAAAGCTTTCCGCGCCAATGCCGGTTTTTATGGTAGATGGTATGGCACGGCTAAAATAATTTTTAAAAAGGACATTTCTTGATAATCACGTAAAGCTAAATGTCCTCTAAAATGGGGGAGGGTGCCTTTTTCCGTTTCCTCTCCTTACCATGCCCTCTCCAACAAAATTAGTTTTGTTCTTCTTTTTTTTTTTTTGGTTCCCCAAATGTTGTTTTTGCCTTGAGGATGTTTTGATGATGATAATGATGACCCTCCCCCCCCCTCGGGTCTTTGCCCACAACATCATTCACTTTGTGTGCCGCTTGGATTTGCGGCGCCCCTCCGGCGTTGTCTGCTTGCTCCTCAACTCCACACACACACCGCTCAAGTGGTTTTGCTGCTGCTGCTGTTTCTCGCCGTCCAAATAATCACCAACCAATGCCCGACCCCGCCCAAAATGCAATTTTATTATTAAATGGGTGTGTCGAAGTGCCGTGCCATCTCCCGCCCCCCTTTTTCCCCCTATGGCGCCCGTCCCAAATTGGACATGGCACCCACCACTCAGACCCTTCCCCATGGCATTCAGTTGTACACACCCCATGCCGTGTCCCACGGAGTCAAATTCGTTCTGTCTGCAACAGAGAAAGCGCTCCCGCGTCTCCGGTTTCAAGGTGCCGAGTTGAGAAAAGGGAAAATGGCGGCGGCATTACGGGAATCAAGGAATATTTTTTGTACGATTTTCTCCCGCCGAAAATAATGTTGCAAAATTTGTGTGCAACATCAAAAAACGGCTCGGCTTGGCCCTAATTAAAGGAACATTTCCCACATTTAGGGGCACATGGGAGATGAGTGAACACTTTTGAATGGTGAATTAGTGGTTAATGATGGATGGTGTCACGTTGCAGCAGCGGCAGGGGACAACAAAGGCAATGGAATTGCGAGAAAAGCGGGGACGGGGTGGAAGCCGGAGGGCGGGGAGGGGGGTTAAAATGGCCAAAATTCAACGGTCTGTTAATGATGGCGAGGGGAAATGGCGGACGGATATAAACATTGGGAACGACAAAGTCAGCACATCCATCCGCCCTTCCTGTTGCTGCTGTTGTGTGTTCTCTTTCAACTCTTCTCCTAATAATTTCCTCAATGTTTTTAAGTCCATCCAATCCCAACCAACCAAATTGACCCATCAATTATCCACTCATTAGCGGCAGAGTTAGTGCATTATTATTGCTTATTAATGGAAAAGAATTAGGCAAAAATGGTGATGCTGGGGGTACGAAAGTTTACAATAAAAATGGGGCCGTTTGTTTTTGGGATTGTAATGAGAAAAAAGGAGGGGGGAGGGAAAGGATTGGCAAAAATAGTGGTGGGAAATGTCTGGGATGGATGTGGCCAAATGTATGAAGAACGGAGGGAGGGAGAGAGGGAAGAACAGAGAAGGCAAAAAAATGAAAGCCGATGAGTGATTTGAATCAGACGGAGAGGGGGGAGGGGACAAAAACGAAGATTGATCGATCAGAGAGTGGCACTGTTTGAGCGTTGAGAAAGAAAGAGAGAGAATTGAGAGAGAGTGTGTGTGTGTGTGTGTCAAAAAAGGAGAAAGGCAGACAACAAAAAATAATTTGGCAATTTGTTTCCACGTGACCAATTTTGAGACAACAATTTCTTCTTTTGCGTTCATCCACATTTGAAGTGTCGACCGATCAGTCGGCGCGCGGTCGTCATTTGTTCTTCGCATCGCCGGCATAAACCGGGTTCTTGAAGGTGGTGGTCGCCTGCTTGTAGAGCGGATTCTCATTCTGAAAAGACGAGGGGAGGGAAATAAATGTTCAACATAAGACATCGTGTGCCGGATTCAGTGCCAACTTGGCATTGGGTTTTCGGGGTTTATTAATAGTCCGCTCGAAATTAAAAACAAAATGCAAAATAGAAAACTTCTTTTTTTTTTTTTACAAATTTCCTTATTTTCTCAGAAAAAGTTCTATCCCGAACTCAGTCCTGAACTAATTTTAACACAGTGTCGAATTCGGTCCCAAATAAATTGCCACCCGGTCTTTGTTAAGGAATATTATCCCCGAATTTTTTTTAAAAACGCAGTGCCGAACCACGGCTCAAGCCAGTGCCGACCGAAGCCCCGGATTTGGTCTCAGACAAAACCGGTATGCCCACTCCAAAAAACACCGCCCGCCCAGACCATTTTCATAAAATTTTAAGCGTTAAGTTTTCTCTAAAAATTCTGTATAAAAATTTTGTCTATTTAATTTTCGAAAATTCTAATTTTTTTTTTTCTTTAAATTCATTGCCTAAAAAATTTTCAAGAAATTTTTAAAGAAAATTTAACGCTGAATTTTAAAAAATAGTTTTGTATCGGTGGTATTTCGGGCGGCGGTGTTTTGTCCTGTTCCGGAGTCCGGACAGAACTTAGCCCCCCCCCCTGCCCGCCCCTTTGGTAAACTGACCGCTTCCCATCTGGCCTGCAGACGTTCCTTCTCAAAACGTGCGTACTCCCGCCGATCGTAGATGATGGTCATCAGTTTCCACAACATCAACAACAGCAGCCCGAGCAGCACAATGCCGGCAATTACAATGAGAACAATGACCAAAATGGGCAAAGGGGCGGGACAATCTGTGGGGGGGGGGAATGTGCAAAGGGAAGGGACGGATTGGCCGGAAATGACTCGAAAACTGCTTATCGGAAACACGACTATAAAATAAAACCAATTTTCTGTTTCAGTTTTTATTGGGGCTGCCGACCGATGTCCAAAAAAACTCGGCTTTTTTAAGCCGATCCGAGTTTTTTTCACAGCCAGCAGCAACTCTGGTCCAGGCCCGTAGCCAGGGGGGGAAGGGGAAGGGGGGGGGGGGGGGGAATTCCCCCCCCCCCCCCCCGAAATGAAAAAAATTTTTTTTTTCACCAGCAAGAGGAAGAAAAAAATAAAAACTTTTAGGCAATTTTCTTTTTAAAAACAGCTATGTTTATTCTAAAAATTAACAAATTTAACAAAATATAGACTTAAATTTCTGTGAAAATTTCAGCACGGCGCCTAACCGGCGACTTAAAAAGCTAGGGCTGAAATGGCTAGGCAATTTCAACGCGGCGCTCAAATGGCGCGCTGAAATGGCTATTCCCCCCTCCGAAATTTTTTTCTGGCTACGGGATTGCCCTGGTCCATATTAAGAAGGTATAAATCGGCAAAGAGAGTTACGTCAGAAGAGCGGGAAAAAGAGAATCGCCCGGCTGCTAAACGTCGACTATTTACAATAGAAAAGCCGAAGCCGTCAGTAAAATGCTAAAGAGTAAAACAGAGGAGCCAGAATTCGTTTGTCAAAAACCTGACTAATACAAAAAAAAAGAAAAGAAAAAAAGGCACAATTTCAAATACCCTAACAGTTTTTTGACTTATAATACCATGGGATTTTAACTAAATTTTTGAAGAAGTCTAAGGAAATGAGGTCCGCCAGTGTCGACAGGGGCAGCCAGCAAATTTTTAATGGAATTTTGTGGCAAAAATGTATAATTTCCTCTTTTTCGCCAAATGAAACCGGCCGCTTTCGGTTAACCGAGTTGAAAACGTAATTCCCGGTTATTATGTTCCAAAGCGCCACGAGCCCTATTTGCCCATGTCACCCACCCACCTTTGTGCTCCCTGACCCAAACTGTCAGATTGTCCATGCCGTCATAGTAGTAGAGGAAGTAGAAGGTGCAGTCATCGGCCGGGTCCACAAACTGGCACTCATTCCAACTGTCCGACTCGTTGATGTTCAGCACCGGCAACTCGTCCACCGGAATCACCGTGAACGGACATTCTGCGCAGCGCGTCTCATTATACGGTCCGGTGCCTAAACACCGGGAAGTACTTATACAAGGTTCGGGCCTGCTGGCTGGAAACACGGCCGAGACAACTTTCATTTTTTTAATTTTCTAATGTTAAAGTTTTTTCTTAAAATTTCTGGGCTTTTTTCTAGGCAAGAAATATTTTAAAAAACTAAAAGTCGAAAGGCTTAGGTAAAATCTTCATACATTAGAGTATTTCGAGTTTTTTAATTTGCAAAATTTCAGTTTTCTTGAAATTTCTTACCTACTATAAAAAGACTTTTGAGAAAAATCTTAACATTTAAAAAAATGTGTCTCGGTGGTGTTTCGATGGTGGTGTTTTGTGTGCACCACTTTTGTGAGGCAAATTTTTTCATCGGCCAAATTTTTGTTTTATTGTTTTTTTTCTTAAAAATTTTCTTGTTTAGAGGAGGGAGGACACCCTTCTCCTTCTGTTTCGTGTTCAAATCAGTCAAATAAAAATGGCCAAATAAAATTCTTTTTTGTTATACGAAAAATGAAAATGCCAACTCACCCCACTGTTGGCACATCACACACGGTTTGTACTCCACACATTTCGTTGGACAAGTCTAACAAAAAAAGGTATATTTAGTTGGGTTTGTCTGTTTAATAATGTAAAAAAGGCCAGTATTTTTAAGGCCTAAAAATGAGGCCAAAAAGGAGTATGGGTTTTGGGATGTTAATCTCTCATAGCATCAATTACTATAGTACTAAATATAGCAATAATTTTTGAAACAAAAAAATTTACAAATCTTCTTTTTGTCTGCATTTTTGACAGAAAATTTGGGAAAAAAACAATTAGCCCTAGTGTAAATGATGTGCTCACAGGGCAAATGTCGCAGTAGGGCCCCGAATAACGCGCGCCGTCCTCGTCAGTGAAGCAATGGCATTTGCCACAAATGCACTCGCCGTGCCCACCGCACACTTTGCCATTCGGCGCAATGCACGTCTCTTGGCTGATCGGACATTCACAGGCCGGCCCAGTGTAACCTGAACAATACCAGAGGAAAACAACAAAATATATGGGGCAGCATTTCAAATTGATTGGACTTGCCCGGCTCGCATTGGCACGTGCCGCACACGCAATCGCCATGACCACCGCAAAGAAGTCGGTCATGGCGGGGGCAGTTGAAATTGTCGCACTCGCAGAATTGGCCAGACACAATTTCATCAGCATTCTGTGAAAAATAACGGATGTCTGGATTGTTAATAAAGCGAAAAACCCGGGTTGGGTCTAAAAACTATTTCAACTTCGAACCCAAACCCATCATATTTCGGTAATTCCGTTTCCTGCCCTTAAATGGTATTGGAAAACGGCAACCATCTGCATTAGGAATAACAGCAGTTTTGCTAATTACAAAATCGGAATTACAAAGGCCAGAATTTGTCAAAATTCCGGTCCAAACCTTCATGTTCCATCCCTTTTGGTGAGTTTGAACCGCTAACGGGAAGGGCTTCCGCTCGAAATAGTCCGCCCCTACCGACCCATCCCCCTGAGAGACAAACCGCTCTTGGGAAGCATTCACAGACACCGCATTTGCAAATGCCACGGCCCGAGCAAACCAAACTGAAAAAGTGAGGGGGAAGGGGGAAATGAAGAAGACAAAGATATAGGACAACGCAGAATTTGGAAACTCAGCAGATAGATGGGATTGGTTATGCTGGTTCCGTTCACTAGACAATTACATACTTTAAGGCCTAGACCAATATGTTAGTGTTCGACAAATGCGATTTTCGGTATTCGATATGATACCGTTACCGAAAATTTACTTAAATCTTAAAATTATTTCGGTACGGTATACCGAAAAATGGCGTACCGGTACCGTGCCGAACACAAAAACTAAATTTCCCAATCAACTCTCAAAATTTAAATCTTTAAAGAGCAACTTAAAAAAATAATAGCAGATATTTGAAAAGATTTGAAAATCCCTATTTTTAAACCCTTTTTTTCTTATGTATCAGATTTATGCAAATTCGAAACGAAGTGACCCCAGAAATTTTTGATAGGAAAAAAGTGATTCGGTTGGGATTTGTTGTGCCAATTCCAAAAACAACCTCTCTTTGAGCAGTTCGCCAACACACTAAATCAATCACCTGTCATTGTCCTTTTTGCACTTCGCTTCCAATGCCACCGCAGATTCGCCCCCACTTTCGCATTCGCAATGTGTGCCCACAAAGCCTTCGGCACATTGGCAAATGCCGCACACCAAATTGCCATGGCCATTGCATTCGGGCGCATTGTAAACAATCTGAAACAATAACAACAATTTGGCATTCCGTTAACAAAACCAGAAAATTGTCAAAAAACCTTGTAGTAGTTACATTTTTAGAAAACTATGAACAATTTATTAGGAGTTTTTTGTAAATAAATTCCTTCAAATATTTTGGAATTTAAAAGACAGATTTCGAAAAAAATTAGTAAATTCCGACGGCGTGAGTGATTTTGTCCTGGCGAGATTCGGCAGCGGATTTTGGGGTGCACCCATAAATACGCATTAATCAAAATTTTCTGGCGTTTTGCTGCGCTTTATAACTGTTCAATTTTGAAAGAGATTTGAAAATTTTAAAAGAGGACAATTAGTCATAATTTAATTGGCAAATGCCAATGGATGGGGACATGATTTGGGGCTATGTCATTTGCGCTGGCCCCGTGGCTCACCTCCTCCTCACAGTCGCAGTCACAAATGACGTGCACGTACAGTGTGAGCACCTCCTCGAGCCCGGACGGCCCAATGTGTAGCACAAAGTCGCGTTGCGGCACACAGTGCAACGCCTCCAGCGTCACTTCAAAATCGACCGTATCGCCCACTTTGACTCCGTCACACGTGTTCGTGTCCTGCAGCGTTCGTCCGTCCACACACGTGGATCGGTAGGACAGGCGAAGGCCCATTGACGCGTTGGCATTGTCCACCTAAAAAATGAGGAAAAACGGTGAAGTTTTTTCGTTATTGCCGCCTTCCCCACTTTTTTTTTGAATTTTGTAATTAAACATAAAAAAATTTTGCTTTTACGTGGTATTCAATTCAGTTCTTGAAGAAAAAAAAAATCAAATTTTAAAGCCGAAATATTAAACAGATGAGATGACAAATAGTATAGCAAAGGGCAACAAAAAAAACATTGGTTCTAGTCGGTTTTCGCGTTCCATGGTCATTTTATGTGTCCCAATGTTACTAAATCGTGGTATGAAAAGTGGTCGAGATATGATTTATCAATTGGTTAACCATGGGTCTGTAGTAATTATTAGTTTTCCCACTCACTGTACAAATACACACATTTGTCGTTTCAAATAAAGAGAAAAAACATTCCAAATGTTGGGTCCATTCCGTCCCTTATTGGCACTGTGTTAAGTGTTACCATGATAATCTTTTCCGCAATTTTCCCATATTCCTCCTCAATCAGTGTGACAATGTTGGACGAGTCGTTGGCCAACACACCAACCGCCGTGCTCACATCCGGCAACGCATCGGTCAACTGCGGGGGAGAAACAAATGGCCAAAATGAATCAATGCGACAACAGTCAACGCAATCAATCGATAACAACCGATTCAATAAATCAATAACAATTGTTGTTAAACCGCCAAAAAAATTGTGTCACAACACGCACCTGTTGGTAAAGGCGCTGGTTGCTCCGCGTGACGGCAAAGATGATGTTCACCTGTGGGATGGATTAGGTGTCAGAGAGCGGCACGGCATTCACTTCGGTGCAATTTGCCCTCCATCCCCCTCCCAAAAAAAAAAAAAACCCCGTACCGTTCCCCTATCACACGAATTTAAAAAAAAATGAACTTGAAATTTTTTTCTAAAAAAGGAGTAAGAAATGTTTCCTTGGAAATTCCTTCCCTAAAAAAAACCCAACTCTGTTTTAGGGTACACTTACCCTTCGGCTTATCTAATTGGAGGGATTTATCCGATTGGCACTGGATAAGTGAATAGTTAGTTATAACGTAAAATAATTCACTAATTATTTATTATCAGTAATTGTCCTCCATCCCTCCCAAAACTCGCCTTTTTCTCTTTGATCTTTTGGTGTAGCAATGCAATTGACGGATAGTCTTGCTCAGTTGATTCCTACAAAAAATGAAACAAAGTGTGAGGAGATAATAGACCCAAACAGATATATAAATAAACAAAAGAAGCCAAATTTACCAACCGAAAAAATATTTTACAAAAAAAAATTAATAATTTTGGCGGAAAAAAACAGAGAATTACATATTTAGTTTATTATAAAACGTTTGATTAAAAGAACCTTTAAAAGGGGAAATAAAAAAAGCCAAAATAAATTAGTAACCCGTTTTGCCCTTGTTTCTCACCGTGTAATAACCGTCCGAGTCCAAATGGCACTGTCCATCGTTTGGCGTTGTGATGCCCGCTAACTGAAACATTGGATGTGACAGTCTCATGAATTGTCTGTTTTTTTTATCCCCGCCCCCCCCCCCCCTTTCCTTACGCGTCCATCGCCGGCAAAATGGAAGCCGGCATCGGTGGAGAAAACGATCATTTTGCGTGACCTCTCGCGCCATCCAATGGAACTGTTGCACGAAATGGCCTATGGAAAAAAGGTAACAAAAAAATGTCATCCCATGACTTTTTTTTTTTAGGGGGAACTCTTTCATCTTTCCCCGTCCACTAAATTTATGCTATTTTTTCAGATAAATCTCAAAAAATTCTTTCCAAGAAGTAAATTTTGGTCGTGACTGTTCCTCTCTCTCGCTTTTCACCTGCATGACCGCGTCAAAGCCGCCCTCGGGCGCGTCCAAATTGCCCGATATCTGTGCCTTGTCCACTTCCTTGGCAAATTTGGCCGTATTTGAGGTCAAACTCATTTGATGCCGAAAGCCGTAGGTGGGCGCACAGCCCTCGGCACATGGCTGTTCCTGTGCCAATTGACAAAAAAGTAAAGTGATTTATTTTAGGGGGGGGTGCCATTAATGGGAAACCGAGACAAAAACGAAAAATTCATTAGATTTATGCGTTCCTCCCTTTCCTCTACCATTTGTCAAACAAACGAACCTGTTTCTCCCTTCGAGGGTCAACAAACGGCATCACTTTTTTGTCGATGAAAGAGCCGAAGCCGAGCCGAAAGTTTTTGGTGATTGAACGCATCCGTTCCGCTGAAAATTAAAAAAAAGGGATAATTTTCTCTTTTTCTTCCTAACCCCGGATCAATTCAGTCACAAAAAAGGCTGAAAATTCTAAATCTTCACAACACAGTTTAAATTTCTAAAAAAAAACTAAAAATATTCCCTCCCCAAAAAAGAAACACAGTTTAGGCTTTTTTGTTCGACCAATCCCTAAAACAAAACCGATTGAAACCTCCAAATTTTGTTGTGCCGAAAAAGCACTCAAATACCAAGAAGGTCGCCGAGCTGGGACAGCTTCTCCTTGTCGTCCTTCATTGAGTAGGACAAGTCCATCAGATAGTACAGGTCCACCGGGTAGTCGTGCGGCTGGCGAAAACGGACATGGAAACGCGCCTTGGACTCTGTGACGGCGGGGGGAGGGAGGGGGAGGGGTAAGCAGAGGAAATGGGGGAGCGAGAGAGAAAGAGAGAGGGGGGAAGAGAAGAAAGAGAGGAAAAGAGAGAGAGAGAGTGAAAAGCGAAACAAAACGGTTTACACGTCGTTTCCACCATCAACGCATGGTGGAAACAAACCCAAAATGGTGGAAACGACCATGGTGAAAAGGACGCATGGTGGAAACAACGTGCGTGACCCCAACAAAACTTTATGACTATAAATTTAAAGAAAGTAAAAAAATAGGGTACACCATAAAACGTCGCCGAAAAAAAAAATTGCTAAAAAAGCTTGAGTTTTTTTTTTTAGAAAAATTCCTATAAGTTTTTTCTTGAAGAAAATTCCTGAAAACATCAAGAAAATTCTTAAAAAATAAAAATTTCATGATTTTTTTCTGAAAATTTCAGATTTTTGAAAAATTTTTAGTTTTTCAGAAACTTCTTGGTTTTTTTTAAAAATTTTCTTCAATTATATGGAATTTATCTAAAAAAAAAAAATCAAGGTTTTTTAGCATTTTTCCGACGGTCCCGGCGACGTTTCGGCGACGACGTTTCGTCGTGCTCGCCCAAATAGCCCATTTTTCATGTTTCTTCTTTTGTCTCAAAAAATGTTAGCACTTTTGAAAATTCGACACACCATCCTTTAAACCCTCTCCACCTCGCCTAGAAAAAATCACCAATTCCTAACCCCGGTTTTTTAAATTTATTTTTATTGCAAAAATGAGACGAACAAAAAAAAATTGTTTACGCTTAAGTTGCCCCCTCCCTGCCACCCCGTGGGACTGACTTGGTCTAATTCGAATGTCCACCTCCTGGGGCCTCAGTTGGACGGTGTGTTCGCCCTCCTCCGTCCCGTCAGTGAACGGTTCGTTGAGCAAATTTCGCAGCGAACTCTGCGGGTTCACAATTTGGCCGGGTGCACAGCCATGCTCAAGCAGAGTTTGGGCCGAATCGCAGCGCGAATATTGGGCCAAATTGTTGAAATCCTAAAGCAAAAATTTTAAATGGGCGAGAGAAATTTATGCCAAAATTTGGAAAAGCCAAATTAAAAAATATTACCCCAAAAATTCCAAGTTATGGCCAATAATTAAATACATCTTTTTAAAAAAGAACCAGAATAGGGGAAAAAAATTCTAAATATTGATGGGTTTTCTGAGCCAGAATTTAAAATTGTTTCTTTTTTGGATAAACCAAAAAAAATTTTGTCCTACAAAGTCCATGCACCAAGCGCACGTGTCATGCAATTGTATACAACCAGAACATGTGTAATTCTCCTGGGACAATGAATGACAAGGAAAGCCCGGCTCGGACACGACAATTTCACCATCATCAGCTGAAAAAATAAAAATTTAAAATAAATATTCAAAGCCCTAACAAAGACCTACAGATGGAAAAAATTTGAAAATGCTCATTTTTAAAATGCTCAAATTTTAAATACCATTTCATTTTAGGCACAACCTAAATTCATTTTTTGAGCTTTTGGTTTCCTCGCTAGTCGAATCGACACCTCAAAAACCCACAAATTAAGATAACCTATGCCCTATTCGAATTCGGGTTCGAAAAAATAATTATAAATTCACAAGGGTCTAAAATGTGCTCATCAACTGACCAGCGCCCTCCTGTTTCCATTGCGAAGAAGCAAATGGAATGAAGACGGAAGTGAAGATGAGCAGGGAAGCAGTCAAAGCGGCGGTACTGAGAAGCAGCGAAACCATGGCGACTGCCAAACAAATGATGGGGGAGGAGAGGACAACAATCCAAAGATAACAAATTGGTATAACAATAAATTTATGCTAAATTAAACAAAAAGTTGTGCTTTTGCCGGTTCTGTGACTTCCTCCATCCATGAATTTAAAAAAAAAAGGATTTAAGGTTTATGCTAAAATGCCACAACATAGGTCGGGAACTCGCCTAAGAACAAATTAGAAAAAAAGGGAGGAGAATGGGTCATAAAAGGGGCCAAATCGGGTCAAATCAAAATAAAATCAAAATGGACACCCAATCAATATATGTGCATTTGTGTGGTAAATGCCCTCTCAACTGGCGGAGAAAGGCGGAAAGCAAAGGGACAACAGCAGCAGCAGTAGACTTTTAGTTTGGCTTCCAATTGATGAATGGGGAGAAGGCGAGGAAGAATTGGAAACGGACACTTTCATAGGACGGTTATGTCCACTCCGCGTCCAATCCAATCCGTTTTTTATCCGTCCATTCATCCGATCCAATCCCTTAATAAAAGTGACCCGGATAATTGAGCACACATTATTCTCATCCATCCGCTGCAGTGATTGTTTGTTCCGCTGGGGACAGGAAGTATCGACACGAGAGTCCCGTCCGTCCTATCCCCAATTTTCCCAATGATTGACGACGAATGCAGTCAGTATTTGCTTGGAATAGGGCTGGAGGACGGATGGGGCTGTGCCGCTGCTGCTTAAGTGATTTTGCATCATCAAACGGCAACACACAACAACTGTTGCCTGCTGCTGCTCACTAACCTCCCAACCACCGCACCCCCAACTATCAAAATCAGTGGGCATTTTAGTGCTTAAATCCAATAGATTTGTGTTTGTGTGTACGCCGCCCCCACCCATTTTTTTTTCTTCTTCATTCATGAATCCATTCGTCTGCTTATGAAAAGCGATCATTCGCCTTTTTGTGCCTCAACATTTGTGTATTGATCAATTTGGTGGGGCTTATTTTTTTGAGAGGGTTGAAGATGGAATTGAAACAGTGGCGAAAATAGCGGGACACAAACAACAAACAGCAGAGGGAAAAGTAAGAAGGGGATTTGATTTTATAAAAGTATGCAAAACACACGATTTGGTAGCTACAGAATCAGAACGGGAAATCTGTAAATTTGAAGAAGCCGGTGATTTGTTGGGAACGAAGCGATGTCGAATTGTTAATGAAGGTCATTTGTTTATCTTTTGAATTCCTTTTTAATAGGTATTCAAATTTTGGCATAATATAATTTAAAAAAAACGGTTGCTGTAAAAAAGTTTCACCAGCAAGAACCCGGTATTACGGGGGAAATGGGACAAGAGCTCCCAATTTTAAGAAAAATTGTTCATCATTTTCCGTATGACTGCTCTGGTCACCCTATGCTGTTTATTCGGGAGTTATTCCGGTGGAAAAATATCCGACTTCCTTTCTATAGAGATTCAAGAATTCTGATTTTAATTCGAATTCACTTATTTATTTCGGCTAAAAATATTATCTATTTTCAGTTTTATTTTGTTCATTCGTCTTTCCTCAAATTCATGTCAATTCAACGCCAATTGAAGGAGGATTGGGACAACCGCGAATTCATTAGCGTAGTCAGTCATTTTTTTAACAGATAAAGCATAATTCACTTGTGACATAACACTCCGTCCTCTTCAGCTGTCCGACAATGTTCGCCAAATTACCGAATTTCTGTCCAATTTTGAAGTGTCCTGCAAGTCGAAGTTGTCCAATTTGAATGACGTCATCACAGCGATGGAACGAAAAGTGGAATTCCTCGAATCGATGGTGACCAGAGGAGAGACGCTCAACTGATTTTTCAAATTCCTCATATTTTAGAATTTTTTATTTTAAATATTGTAAATTTTCTTTTGGAAGTTCCCCCTCAGGATAACGAGGAAATGTATGTGCCGAAATGCAAAACTAATAACTGACATTTGTAGCGTGCTTATCAATATAGTTCACCTAATTTTAGGAAGTCATATATTAGACGATATTGGGCATCTTCACGAAAAGCCGCAAACAGATTTTAACATAATATGTTTTAACTTTTTTCGCAAATATATATTTTAAGTGAAAAACTCATTTATGAGATAGGATCAATTCATTAAAACAGTTCCAGACCATTAAACAAACAATAATAAGAAAATGGAAGCACAATCGTTCAAAATAAATAATACTCCTATTCTCCGCCGGCAATGCTTTCATCCTGTAATGTGACCAGTCAACGCAGTGTCACTAATTCCTCTGAAGCTGTTGGGTGAATGGCAATGCAATTGTCAAAGTCCTTCTTTGTAAGGCCCGCCTTCACGCAGACAGCGAAACCCTGCAACATTTCATCCGCACCCATGCCCAAAATATGCACTCCGACCACCTGAAATGGAAACAATGTTCATGAGATTTTTGTAACTATTTATATATTTGAAATAATATTTCCATAAGTTTAAAATGTTTTCACCAACCTTCTCCTCCTTCCCTTTGCATACAATTTTCTAAAATAAGTAATAAACAAATTATTCAAGCATTTGCCCAGCCAATCCAATCGCGGTACCATGTGAGTTCGTTCTTTAAACTCGGTGACCGCAAAATACATGTTCTGAAAGGCTGCGTTGTATGTCTTCACCTGATCCCGTCCATAAATTTTTATTGCCTCTTCTAAAACAACGCCGGTTAAAACGGGGAAAAATTTCAACCACGAGAACTAAAGTGACTGCTTACTTTCGCTAAGACCAGTTGTACCAAGCGGTGGGTGGCTGAACACAACAGTCGGAATATTTTCATAGATGAGCCGGTTGTCCGTTTCCTTATTGAACAGGCGGTGGGACAAACGACGCCCTGCGGCAATTGCGACTAAATGGAGGCAAAAAAAAAATTGAATTAGCGTAACACAAGTGCATTCAAAAATAGGGTGGAAAAAGACTCATTCGCTCCAATCTTCTCAAAAATCGCCACTTGACAAGGAACCCCAAGAATTCTTTGGTAAATAGTGACCCATTCTTTTCTTGACTATTGTTATACCTGGCGTCAGCTCAAACTTCGGCGTGCAGACGTCGCCAACCGCATAAATTCCTTGCTTGCTCGTGTTTTGGAAGTCGTCCACCACAATGAAGCCGTTCTCATTCAGTTCCACCCCAACCTCGTTCAAATTCAAGTTCTGCGTCTTCGGATCACGTCCAATTGCCCAAATCAGCTTGTCGACCTCCTCCAGCCTTTGACCGTCCGATAGATGGACGACCAATGTGTTGTTCACATTTTTCTCAATTTTGGTCACCTGAAAATTAAATTAAAATAGGCTTAACATTTTTTGAATAAAAAAACATAAAAATGAAATAGATGAAACATTTTTTGGGGGTCTTTAAATAAAAAACCTGTGTATTCTTTCTGAGGTTGACTGGCCCTTTTTCTAACGCCTCGGTCAATGCATGGGACATTGTGTCGTCAAAGTTACGCAGAACGCGATCATAACGTATGAGCAAGTAGGTCTCCGAGCCAAGGTCCGCTAAAATTGAGGCCAATTCGACGGCAATGTATCCAGCACCAACAACAACCGTTTTCCTAAAATTCGGAAATTTATTGTAAATTTTATTTTATTATTAATCCACACTGATAATTCTTTTGACTAATTTCAAACCTTGAATCAAATGTGAAAAAGAGCAAAAAAAAAAATATTTTGATATCGACTGATGGTTATTTATACCCGCCTCAAGTTTATAAAAGCTATATAAATGGCAATTTTTACTAACTTCTATGCGGACGGTACCCTATTCTTACTGCCCCGATTCGTACTTTTGACGTGTTAAAGTATAAGGACTGTTTAACCTCCGTTGTCTGCGCTCCCACGCAAAACAGTACGAATCGGGGCACTACAAATCCGCCCAGTACGAATAGGGTTTTTACCCTTCTATGCCACCCCACTCACTCACTCACTTTGGCATTTCCTCAAAGTGGAAAAATCCATCGCTGTCCGTGCCATACTCCGAGCCCGGCACATCTCCTGGAATCCGTGGTGCGCCACCAACCGCGATCAGTGTGTGCGTGCCTTGGCATGTCTCTTTAGAGCCGTCACTTCTGGTCACTACGACGGAGCCGTCCTTATTGAATTGCGCCTTCCCGCGGACTATTTCAACCTTGGACTAAAGCAATTGATAAAAAAAAAGTAAGTAAAATATTGTGAAAAATAATTAATAGGTTTAAACCCATCTATTAAAGGAAACTTAAAATTCGGGTCCGGGATTCAGGGACGGTCAAAATTTATTTTAACTTTGTAATTGGAACCTCCCGCAATTATTGTTAAAGTTCCTTCAGCATTGGCCAAAAAAAGCGAAAAAAAAACCGTTTCCAAGCCGCCTTGATAAAGGGTATTGAGTCGACGGATGTATTCATCACGAGAATTCTTGATTATGCTAAAATTAATATTTCTTAGCCATTTACGTGAATAAAAATAAACCCCCAATTGAAGTTGAAGCTCGGCACCACAAATCCGTAGTCTTTATGATCGCGTAAGAATTCAGCATGCAAGGCAGCGTTGTACATCACCTTCTTAGGAACACATCCAAGATTGACCTAAAAACCGAGTTGGAATATCAAACTTAAATTTCGAGCATAGTCTATCATAAACTCTTCAGAGATTAGACCGAAAGAAAAATGCCTTTTGGGGACCCTGCCCTTGTTAAAGTAAATGAAAACGAATCCTCTTACGCATGTGCCGCCAAGACGCTCCGATTCAATGAGTCCGACTTTCACTTTGAATTCTGCAGCACGGCGTGCCGACGCAATTCCACCCGAACCGCCGCCAATAACAAGATAGTCAAATTTCTTCATTTTATTTTTGAATACTCGCTGAAAATATGGACATGGATGAGTTGGGTAGGATGATTGCATTTGGATGAGATGGGTGGGATCCCATAAAAAAAATTTGCAAAGAAAAAAGCAACAAAAATTCAATAGTTTTTTGCTCAAATCCATTTAGTTAGTTATATTATACGTTTTAGGACTTAAAAACTGAAGATAAAATAAAAAACCTCCGTTGAAAATTCAAAAGCCGCACACTTTTGTGGGCCTTTTTGTTTTTAGTCTAAACTAAAAAGAGGCGAATTCTAAATTTATGGCATCACTATAGTGACGAAAAGAGCCGCTGACAAAATCTCACTCCGATATTTAATAAAAAAGGAAAATTTCTCAAAATTGATTTTTTTTTTTTTTTTGTCCATTTTTGCATTACTATGTAGTAAAATAAGGACAAGAAATATAAATCACTAAAATTGCGAACCGTTGATTAAAATCTAAAAACAGTTTATTTCTTCTGACTTCGAAAATTTTCAGAAGAGACTCCAGCAGGCTAAACCCAAAATTTGTGTTTTAAAAAATAGTCTAAGTTTACGATCATATTCCGCCCTTCTTCACCTGTTCTAAAGCGGCGCTCTGCGCTTCCAGAAACAAATCCTAAAAAAAGTCTTTGGAAAAACTTAAGGAAACTGACAACTTTGATTTTTATATCATATTATATATCATTCGATTCCTCTCGATGAGTGAAGTCGAATGGTATCATTATTTTTACCCGGCGACGCTTCTAACAAAAGTTACAGACAAAAAACCATGGTACTGAATTTGCTGATTTTAGGTAACAAATAGCATTTTTCATTATAGAGTTATGTATACCATTCGATTCCTCTCGTTGAGTGAAGTCGAATGATGTTGTTTTTATTACCTGGCATCGTCTCTAACAAAAGTTACAGGTACTTTCCTGTTATGCGACTACAAGCCAAAATTTTAAAAAATCAACAAAAGGGCGCGCAAATTCCACATTCTCACCGCATAAATTAACAATTTGAACAATTCCGCCCCTTCCCCACCCGATGAAATCTTAGCTCTAATTGTGGCATTTATGCCTCCAAAATAATTTTGGCGCCTAGTTTTTGCAATTCTACGCAGGCCCGACCTCAGGCGCGAGCAACCCGGAGCGAGCTCGGGCGCCCCACTACTTGCTCCGTCATCGCATGCTCGCCATTGGCGGGCCGCTCCGCGGCCTTAAGGTGCTTTTCATTTGTCCACTTCAGTCCCGTGGCTATAACTCTGTCCAATGTGCTTTCGCCTTAAAATTCTTTTAGTTCCATAGATTATTGAGTACGAGAAGTCGAATTATATATTTTTTCATTTTCATTAATTTTTACAAGTTGGACGGTTCAGTCCCAAGCCATTTTGCCATTTCAGTCCCGGGTCTGTAACTTTTGTTAGAAGCGTCGCCGGGTAAAAATAATGATACCATTCGACTTCACTCATCGAGAGGAATCGAATGATATATAATATGATATAAAAATCAAAGTTGTCAGTTTCCTTAAGTTTTACCAAGTCTTTTTCAGTTTTGTAGCTTGCTTTTTTTTAGCCATGTTCTCATCAATAAAACAATGAGTTCTCAACCCATCATTTATGAGAAAATTGTTCAAATTAATGGAATTACAAGTTGTGAGTGGTGCCTCGCCTCGGAGCGGAGGCTGCTTCAGAGGCTAATCCATCATAAACCGGTCGGAATCAATCGTCATTTTAATCTCAACTTGTTGGCTATTTACATGAATAATATTTTTGACTTTGAAGACGACATTAACTTTGAGGTTCACTTTATTTATAGTCTTACCCCATTCTTTCTTGAAAAATTTATTTTTTCTAGGATTATCTGACTGAAAAGGACTTTGAGTTGCTGAAACACAGACGCATGGAATGCAAACAAGACGAGCGAAGGCCGATGGCATTTCCCCCTTCATATGCAATTCGACCGACCGTGAAACAGGTGAAAGAACAAATGGTGAGATAAAAACGTCACTTTTATAGCGTAGGCTAGCTGAAAACAAAAGGGGCGACCCTTTTTGTTTTTTTTATTCAGTTTTTTTTAGAATTGGCACAAATAAATGTCATATTCGTTATTATGGTTTTGGCACTCATTTTTAAACGTACAAAACAAAAAATTGTCAAGAAATAAAAGGCCCCCACCCCCTTGGGTTTCAGCTAGCCTCTACACTTTAAAGGTGCGGTGCCGGATAACAATGGCAAGCCAAAATATCATTTAAGATTGAAGAGAAGTTGAACGACTTTTTCGACATGGAACTGATTCAGGAGAATGAGTCTTCGCCTGAGGAGTTGGAAAAAGAAATCATTTTTGAACTGCCCATTGAATACCAATTCAAGGAGGAAATGGTCCCACGATAAATATTTTAACACGATTTTTTTAGTTTCAACAAGTTTACATAAATGGTTTTGGAAAAAACTATTGGTTATAGCTCAACTGAGCCAATACAATAACTGTTGTTCGCTGGATTTCAAGTCACCAAGAAATTTATTTGTTGATAAATTTCACTTAAGCTTTTCGAAAAACTAGACATAAATTTTATAGCAGCTAGAGTTTAAAAGTAATGCTTTTTTTAACAAATGAATAGTAGCAATTTGTGCTTTATTTTAGTACCGGTATCACCGGTACTAAAAAACC
This sequence comes from Heterodera filipjevi, assembly GCA_039877585.1. Taxonomy (NCBI): domain Eukaryota; kingdom Metazoa; phylum Nematoda; class Chromadorea; order Rhabditida; family Heteroderidae; genus Heterodera; species Heterodera filipjevi. The sequence continues at coordinate 4,795,404 of JBDPZO010000008.1, forward strand.
ATTATCGGTACTTATACATAAAACCAGAAGGTTGTTTACATTTTCTTTTTTTGTCACATAAGAGAAAATGGCACCTCCGGTACCAAGCATAAAAACATTTTGATACACATATTTAAACTTTGATATGCAATATTAACAATTAAAATAAAAATCAAATGGAGGTAATACAAAATCAGAGGAAAATAAATAAAAAAGAATCCAATGAATCATTCATCGACGCTAAAAAAGTATCGAAATTTCTGTTGCTCCTCAATTGGCACATGAATTGGCGTCTCCTTGCCCGGATGGGCGGCCATTCGGAACAGGGCACGACCATTGCGCTCCAAAACACGGCCCGTTGCATTTTGTTGCGCATTCAATTCATCGTAAATGTCTTGGATGAGTCTGCTGGTGTTATGCCCCTCCCACAACTGGTGGAAAATGGTACAATTGTTAAAGTTTTGAATCTGGTAACTAATAATCCTTATTTATTCCTTTTTGATCAGAAAAATGGAAATACATGGACGTTACCCGATTCGTACTATTATGTAGTAAACGTAGAAAAAAAAACAACGAGATAATGTTTTTTTATTTAAGAGATCAGAGATACTAAATAGTACGAACAGGGTATTTACTAAAAAAAATTTGCCTGATGGCTCCGATGGAAATTGCCAACGCCAAAGTGCACAATGCCGGCTGAGAGAGAGACACGCGAACATTTTTGCAACTCATAATTCGGGTGGGCCGTTGCGATGCCGTTCAAATTATGTTCCGACAACTTCACAGCTGCTGTTTGGGCCATTCGAGGACGAAAAATAATAAAAAAAAATATGTATACGATCTAAATGGGAAAATATTATTTAAAAAAAGTCTTAGAGAGAGGAATATGGGGTTTTTTCATTTCTTTATTAGCTTCTCCAAATTTTAAATCTCAAAAAATCTTAATGAAAGGTAAATATGTTATTATGTGAAACATCGTTTGTATTATGCGGTCCTTGCAAACAAACAACCACATCTAAGGAATGAAGTTGAAAACACACGCAATAAAAAAAGTAATGAGGAAAGCCATTGCAATTAGACCGTTCAAGAAATATATTTGAATCTGATTAAAGCAGAGCACCCATCGAAAATTTTCCGAAATAAGTACATCGATGGTCAAAAATATGTACATTCACCTATGCACGTTTCGTAAATCCGCCATTTTCACTCATTTTTCGAGTAAATCAAGTCATAATTCAAAGATTATTTTCACACTGGAACTAAAAGTGTTTAGTCTTACAAATTTTCCATTTTACGATATAATTGGTAGGGTTCCAAATGATAAAATGTTTTTCGTGCGTTTCATGCCGTTGCGGGTTCGGGAAAAAAAAGGATTTCCATATTTTCTGGCGGCCAGGCACGTTTCGGCCCCCACGTTTCGGCCCCAGACTCGTTTAGGACTTTGTAACTTTTTTCAAAGTCAACCAAATTTCACAAATTTGGTATCATTCTAAAGCTTTAAGTGTTTAGAAGGTATGAATAAGCTATTGCTAATCGATTGACCGACTTAAAAAAAAGTTACAACATGAAAAACACTAAAAAATCAAAATTTTGGTATTTTTTGGTTCATACATTTTCTGTAAATCGACTATTCTTTAAGACTTTTAGAAGTCTAATAGAGCTCATGAAGAGCTTTCGAATGATAATAAATTTGTTGCATTTGGTTGGCAATGAAAAAAGTTATGATACTTTAAATGTTGCTGGGGCCGAAACGTGGGGGCCGAAACGACCCCGACCCATTTTCTGGAACCCTAATAATTAGCTTCCGAATAACTCAACAATGATTTTTTATGCAAATGAAAAACAGAAAAAAAGATCTGGCAAATTGTTTTTCTCTATTTGTCGCAGTCCTCAGTCCGATGTTCAAGGTCCAAATGTTTCACGCATCCTCCATCAGCAACAGTGTCTGAGAATATAACTGATAAAAAGGAGGATATTGCCAATTACCCTTCATGTGGGAGGAGGGAGAAAGGTCTTGTCCTTCGTCGTCAACGCCATCGTGCCCGTCCTGGTCAATTTTGAGCTCGCCTTGACCTTCCGAATCACTTGATGTGCCAATTTGCTGACCATCATTTTCTTCAACACTTTGCTCTTCCGAAAAAACTGAACTCCCTGTCTCAATTTTGTCCGAATGTTCTTCGCCTTCACTTTCCGATGTCTCAATTTTGTCCCACGATTGTATTTCGCCTCCACTTCCCGAGCCACTCGTCTGGGATCTCTTTTTTTATAGTATTTTTGTTTAAATTTTTCAAAAATATCCGGACAATCCGCGCTTCGTGTCGAAAAATTTCCCTTACAATTAATCTTAATTCAAAACACAACCTTTAGGGGTGCATTTTTGGTACCGGTTGGTCCGTTTTCTCTGTTTTTGGCTTGGGGCCGAAACCTGCCCGGGGCCGAATCGTGGGAGCCGAAAACGGGGGCCGAATCGTGGGGACCGAAACGTGGGGGGCCGAAACAATCCCGACCCTTGAATTATACATAAGTCCCAATCCCGGTTTTCAAAAAGGTCAAGTCAAGTCCCGGTCCCAAATATTAAAATAATTTGTAAGAACCGAATTGCATTTGTTTATTTATTTATTGCCAACAAAGAAAAAGTCAATCGTTATAGTACGAATGGATTATAATGAATCAAAAAAATATTAGTAAAATTTATTGAAATGTAATTATGAGGTTCAAAACATTAAAAATAATTGAGATCTTTTACAGTCAAAAAAAACACCCGGTGAGTATATAGAATCGGAAACAATGCATGAGTAAAAAAAACAAATTAAAACACAATGAAGGTGAATAGGACCACCATTTGCCGAACAAACTCATCAAATACTCGCAGACATTGCCACTGGAGAGGACAATTAAAGTATATACCCAAAAATAACCCATTTCTCAATTAAGTACAATTTAAGGATGCCTATTAAATAAGTGGTATCTTGGGTTACCCGTGTCATTCAAAAATCCACAATTAATCAATTTCATGAACCGTTACTTTTGGTTGAAGTAACACGAGCATGGCAACTGGTGAAACTTATTCGTTAGCGTGACCTTAGTCCTGTAACAACCTCACCTCTATCTCTATCCCCCCCCCCCATGTCTCAAGGTACTGTATTGATGGACCGATTTTTCACTAAATCCTGTATCCGGAAAAATAGGACTCACGTTATAGTGCTACATAATTAAATACCCCACCCATCAACTCAACCACATTTTCCCTCTGTTGATGATGTCGTTCCGTTCGGCAAACGACGGTGGATCACATGCACATACAACAACGCATTAAACACAATTTGGAAAGAAGGAGTAAGATGAAAGACGGTGTTGAAAAGGCAGCATCGAAGAATGGGCAAACTCTGTGGATTGATTTCAGAAAGAAAATTTGAGTGATATGTGAGGTGTTCGACCTGTTGTAAAACAAAAACAAGAAAAAAACAAATGAGGAATATTTATATGTGATTGTGTGTGTGTGTGAACAGTGTCTCATCAGTTCTCTCGGCTCGGTTAAGCAACAACAACTATTTTAAAATGGTAATATCCGTCGTCGCAGGCGCCGAGAAAAAATGTGTCCAAAGGCTTTTGCGCGATAAGTTTAAATATAATGATGATGAAAACAACACCTTAAAGAATGTTATACATTTATTCTAGCTCAAGGCTTTTCGAACGGTTGCGAAGCAGGGCTAAGCGAGTCTTTTTTTTTTCTTGTGTTTAAGTGGATTCGTTTGCATAATGTGTCTCAAATCGCATGCCTTTTTATTGATTAGCTTTTTAGACAATCTAAGAGTATGTGCTTTTTTGTCGAGAACTTGATGACCAACAGGAATAAAAAAATGTTCATGGTTTCCAACGGTTCTGGTTTTGCATCATGGGTAAAGAACAACTTGTACAAAGGTCTAAATTTTTTCAAGATCCTGAAACCGTGATCGTGCTTTCGTCATTTTTGAACTTGGTTATTTCTTTCCCTTTCACTGTTTCAAACTCAACTAAACAATTTATGATTAAAACGGTATAAAAATCCTCGCAAAGCCCCACTTTTTGTTCGAATATAATTTCCAACAAATAAACAAAAAAAAGTCATTTATTACGGTAAAATGATCAAATGCAAGCGAAGCTTCATCACTGCTGTTGCTATTGTTGTTGCGGCTGCTGCTGTTTCTTATCCGCCGAAAGGCTTAAAGCAGACGAGGTAGAAGCAGCACTTTGTTGGCGCGCCAATTGTCGACGACGCTTTGACCACATTTCATGCTGAATTTTTGAGTGTTGTTCACCAAAATAATTTAAAAAAAAAAATTCAATAACATGGGCGTCCAATCATCAACGATTATCCAGCGGAGGGAATATAATGTGATGATAATAATAGAAATGTGACAACATGGGCGTTTTAATTTGCAAATGGATGACACATTTGTATCCCGCCCCAAAGTGAGAAAATAATTTAAATGTATTGTAAAAATAAGTATAGCAAAAAAAATTTGTTGGGTTCGTACACAGTCCTGATCCTGCGGCAGTTCCAGCGTCGGTACCAAGCTTGGTTCCACCTTGCTCAGCCAACTGTGGTTCAACGCTTGCGACGCGGTCGGCCGTTTTCCCGGGTCCAACTGCAGCAACAGATCAAGCAAATCGAGCACAGGCTCCGGCATACTGCAAAAAGAAGACGAAGTGAATACTCTCACTGTTCATTATGTATTTTAAAAGAATTAGTCTTCTTTCGAACAATGAAAATTTGTCGCGCAGTTTCCGTGGATAAATTGTCCGTTGTCGCATCACCGAATAATTGGGTAATTTCAAAACGCCCGGCCAAACTTCGGGCGAATACGAGCCACAAAACTGGGAAATTAACTCCAACTGTTGGTGCTCAGATTGGCCTTGAAACACAGGTTTTTTGGTGAAAAATTCGGCCAAAATGCATCTAAAAAGTTGACAGATTTTTCTGAAATTTAACAAATAAAAAAGATCCAAATTTACCCGGCACTCCAAATGTCCACCCCTGGTCCATAACTAAAAAGAATTCATGAATGAATATTTTTCTGACATCAGATAAAACATAAGAATGCCTTCGGCACAACACTTACCTTTCTTCGCCCAATAACAGTTCAGGTGGTCGGTACCAAAGAGTAATCACACGGTTTGTGTACAAACGTTTGTTGTTTTCCTGATACAGTCGGGCTAGCCCAAAATCGGCTAATTTCAATTGTCCACTGAAAAAATTAATATACCCGAATAACAATAACAAAAAAAAAAACATTTGAACCTTCGACTGATCAAAATATTTGAGCATTTGAGGTCCCGATGCAAAAAACCGCGCATATGACAGTAGCTAAGTGCCAACAACAGTTGCTTCATTAACGAGGCAATTTGCAATTCGGACGGATTGACCGATTGAGAGTCGAGCAACCCCATCAGGTCATGGTCCACATATTCAAACACCAGGAAAAAGGAGGAGGCAACTGAGTAGACAAAAGATAGAGATACATTGATTTTTTTTTTGGTGGGAAGTTTTTTTTTCGATATTTTCGTCTAATAAATATTAGAGGTAAGCGACATTTCCTGCAGAAACCCTGTATTCAAACTTTGAATCCAGGATTAGGCCATATTCATACAGATTTACGAAGGAGACGGGATTTATCCCCCATCACTGAGAAGAGGGGATTAGCAGCATAGACGGATCAGATTGAAACCTATCAGTGACGACGGGGGCCTCTAAAATTCTTGACTCATGAATAATCTGTAACCATCGACCTCGAAAACCCAATATTTCGGGTTAAGCAAACCCGGAAAATTGGGGCAAACCGTGATCACGTCCACCCCTGGCATAAAGCCCAACCCAAGAAAATGGTCGAGTAGTCCAAGGCCATCTCAAAGTTGGCTTTATCAAATATCCAGGCAAGATTCGCGAAATTTGTTTTTTCAAAGTTAAACAATTGCCAACGAACCACCTCCTCCTGCTGCTGTAAGTTGACCACCACTCCCGCTGGTCGTATTGCCGCTGTTCTGCGTTGATGAACGTCGTTTGCGTTGTGCCGACAGATCGCCACCGGCGATGCCTGGCGACTGCTGTTGCGGCGATTGTTCCGCACTTGCCGGGCCCGTTCGATCAGTGACAATGTCCAACAGTTTGACAATGTTCGGATGGTCCAGTTGACGCAAAATTTTGATCTCACGCACGGCGGTGATCGGGAAGCCCTCCTTTTCGTTCTCCAGACGGACCTTCTTCAGCGCAACCGTTCGCCCGGTTTGGCCATCGCTGGCCTTGTACACTTGGCCATAGGTGCCCTCCCCGACCTGTTCGATGATGCGAAATTTGTCCGCACTTCCGATGCCCCAACTCTCGGAGATGGTGGGCAAGTCGCGTGGTTTCAGCACACTAAACACACAGATGGATTATAAGTTTAAAAAAAGAGAGCAGGACAAACAATAATGCCAAACAAATAAAGAAACAAATCGTTATAAAAAAAGACTAAAATTTTTAATAGGAAACTCCGTTATAAGTCAGATCCATATGAGCCAAATTTAGGATAGCAAACAAATTTTGCATGCATTGCATCATTCGAAAAAGATATGGTTAATCTTTTGCTAAGCGACTGTTAAATTAAAAGCAGAATATAAAGCGTGAAAAAGACTAATTGTTTCTATAGGTTATACCAAGTTGATTTGTTAAATTTAACTATTAAAGTTGTGTTGTCCTAAAGTTGGCTCACTCAGACGCAACTGACCTGTTTCGTGAAAATATATGCTTCTTACAATTAGGGTTTAAATAAAAGAAAAATAAAAAATTAGTTTTGTTTACTCACAGCGGTCGACATCGTTTTGGTGGAGGAACGGGCACCGGAGGGGGAGGAGGCGGCGGTGAGGGACCAGCAGTATCCACTGAAATGGATTTTTCAATTTTGGCTCCATCACATTAATTCAAAAAGCAACCAAATTGAACGGTTTTGACATCATCCAATAGCCCTAAATTGGCAATAATAAGCATACGAATTTGGAAAAAGAAATGAACAAAAACCTTCAATTTGATTGCTTCTAAAAAAAGTTATAATGCATGGTGCCTAGGAGTCCCGGTCCATCGTAATGTTTTCTTCCCATAGCTTCCCTTGGATATCTTTTGCCGTGCCAAACCTTTGTTCTCTGCCGGGTGTTCATTCTCCGGCGGCGGAGGAGGCGGCGGTGATGGCACAACGGCTGCGGCCGTGCCGGTTGCAGCGAGAAGTACAGCTGCCGCAGCAGCAGCAGCGTCACCGCTAAACGATGGAATGGGCGGAGGTGGCGGCGGAGGTGGTGGGTGCGCGACCATATTCAGCCAAACAGAACCGTATGGATGTGAGGCAATGTTCGGCACGTGTTGAACAACCTTAGGGGAATCGACCTGAGACTGAAATGAGAAGAATTTGTTAATTTTAAAAACATGGCCCAGGCCCAATGCATGGTGATTTTGATAAGTAATGAGATCCGTGAACAGAACAGAGAGGCTTGTTGATCAAAAATAGATACGATTTGCGGCGGACATTTTAAAAAAAGCATCGGAATGATTTTTTGCTGCAAATTTTTCTGAAATTCCGGCGGCGAGCTGTTGTCTCGGCGAGATTTTGGAGTGCACCCGGAAGGAGGGGGGGAGGAAGGGGGGGGGGGCTGTTTGGCCATAACCCAACCGCCTCTCGTATGGTATTTGAACCTGCGGCGTCGTCTGTGGATAAACAACAACGCCCAACTGAGCGACCGGCGGAGGAGGGACTGACATGACATTCCAAAAGCCCTGTTGCTGTTGCACATCCGCCAATTTTGGCGTCGGCGAAAGGAGAGCAGTTGCTGCATTGGTTGTCGTCGTTAAATTTTGGAGCTTTTCCACCGATGCTGCCGCTGCCTTGGCCACTTTGTGGTGGTGTTGTTGCTTTGGTGTCTCGTCCACCACCGTTTTTTTGCTGTCCAAAAATGAGTCGTCCCCCGGTGGCCGTTCTTCTTCGTCACTTCGCCGCTTCTTTGACGACTTTCGAATGTTCAGCAGCGAACCAAGCGAATGTGACACCTTTATAACAAAACATTAACTCCAGCAGCAAAAAAAAATAATGAAAAAGTTAATGGTCGCTAAAATACACATTTCCCGCCAATTTTTAGTTTCGGATTCAACAGGTCCGAGTCGTGAAAATTTAAATGAATCAGATTTATATGTAAAAACGGGTTTGAATGGGTAAGGAATACAATTTCTTAAAAACTTTACCCTTAGAGTTCGTGCCGGCCCTCTCAATACGAACGAAGTCCCCAGCGGGGGTCACCTTTTCACCCCGACTGATATGAAAGGACGAGATCCGACGCGTACAGGGCGAACTTGTACAACCCCGACTCATACTTTTTTAAACCCATTTTGCGTGGGAACGCAGACAGCCTTATACTTATGACACGTCGCCAGTACGAGTCGGGGTTTTGCCATACAAAGTCCACCCCCATTCCCCCCCGCCCCTTCCGGCCCATCATATGAACAAAGTGGGGCGGGGGGGGGGAAGATCGACCCCCGCCCTATTTAAGGTATGATTCGTATTATATTTACCCGCCCCAAAGGCACATCCACGAAACTTGGTTTTTGCGGCCATAAAAATTTTTTAGTAAAAAAACCAGGCTTAAAAAACACCAAATGCTTTAAACAAAAAGTCAACTAAAAACGAACCCCGGCTTCATCAGTGCCATGCTGATTGTGAACACCAGCAGCAACAGTTGTTGGTGCCACTGCTGGCGGCGTCTTCACCGGTGGTGGTGGTGGCGATGCCGTCGACCGCTTCTTCCTGCGCTGTCTGCTTCTGCTCCGGTGTTGGCGATGGTGGTGATGATGCTGCTGTTGATAGTGGTGCCGACTGCTGCTCTCCTTCTTATTGTCATTGTAATGTCCCGTCCGACTGTGATTTCTGCTCGTGGTAATAGTGGACGACGAGTGCCCATTTTTACTATTTTTATGCTCGTGATGGCACTGCTGGTGATCCCTGCTACTCCTGTTCAAAGGTTATTTATGAAATCTGAACGAATTCAATTTGAATAGGGTCTCATTGAACCTACCCAAACCCGAATTTCAACAGAAAAGTGTAATGGTTAAGCCAGCCAATTAAAAAAATAATAATTTAAAAACATTAAGTTGTTTACGTGGCTTTTCAGGGTCGCTTATCACGAATATACACATCATTTTGACAAATTCTGAACCCCGGAAGGAATCCTATATTAAAAACTTGAAATTGAATTTGTTTTTTTCTTACGAACACTAAAAATCACAGGAAAGTTAAACAAATCACATGTGTCATAAAGTTCAAATAAACGACTAATGAACTAACTTTTCATGCCTGTCGTAGGACATTTTTCTGTCATTTTTTTGCCCAGATGAACGGTGTTGGTGGTGATGATGGTGGCGATAGTTATGTGTCGTTGCCGGTTGCTGTTGTGAGTGATGGTGACGACACTTGCTTGAAGACGAATACCTTCGACCTCCGCTGGTCGTTGTCGACAGCTTTTTTGCCCTAAAATACCAAATTTTGGCTCTGTTACTGCTCCAATCAGTCGGCTGACTTTTCGTCACTGCCCGGTGAACTTTCTCCATATGTGTTTGTTGATGCACTTGACTCTGAACTTGATGATGAAGAGGAGGAGGAACTCCGCTGCCGCTTTCGCTCCCTCCTTTTGGTTCTGTCGCCGGACCCTTTCGAATCCATTATTTTGCTAAATGAATGAAATACCATGAAATAGTCGCTAAAAATAGATAATTAGTTCCTCTGCCGAAAAATGGGACTCCCGCATGAAAACTACGACATAATTTTCAAACCATCTAAATCTGTTTGGACAAACCCGACTCTTACTTTTATATAGTAAACATAGAAAAAAAAAGCGAACATAGAAAGAAAAAGCGAGTATAGATTTTTTGAATAATTGAACAAAAAAAATATAGGCAAACTAAAAAAATACGAATTGGATTTTTATACCATCGGTTTCTACTAGTAACTCCATGAAATCGAAACGGGTCACTGGCGTGGCCACCTTGGTGGCGTGGCTTTTTTGGCGTGGCTAAAAAAAGTTAGTTTAAAAAAAACTCGAAAATCTTCAAAATTCTCAAATTTTTAAGTTCTTTTGAATCTAACTTTTTTTAGCTTGACCAAATTTTTTGAAATTTTGGGAACTTATAGAGCTTACCAAGAGCTATCGAATGATACTAAGAATATTTAGTTTAGTTGCCTCTGAGAAAAGTTATATCCAACGACGCCAAGATGGCCACGCCAAAGTGAGTTTCTAAATTTTCCAGTCCATCAATTATAAAATTGGGAAGCAGGTGAATTCGTCTTTCTGTGGCGCTGCATATTTTAAGGTATATTTGTTAATCAGCCAATTTAAGAAAACTAGCATCTGAAAATGCATTTGCCTTCCAAAACAACAGATGAATAGGAAAGTTAGCGCCTGCTGCTCCGAACGCGCCAGAAAATCTTTTTCTATTGAGCGTTTGTGACTATATCTTTTATATTTATTTTTTGTAAATTTTTAAGTTTCTTCATATTAAAAAATTTTATAGAACGGTAAAAACAAAATCTCTATAGACAAAATTTCTCCATGCCCCACATCCTTATATTTGTGCTTTTCCTGTGATTTTGGAAACTATAATTCGTCAAGACAAAAAAAAATTAAATTATATAAATAATATGTACTTAATTCTTTTTATTTAGCTACATATTTAAATTTAAAACATTTTGTTGTTGAATTTTCTAAACCGAGGGCCAAACATGGAGAAATTTTTAGCGAGATTCTCATTTTCATTATTTTAAGAATTGGTAACTCCGTAAATAAATATTAAAAACTGGTGAAGAAAACTGACATGAAATGCTTGAAATTTTATCGCTAAAACAATAAGTAAAACAAATTAACGAAGATGGCAATCATTCCATCTTTACAACTCCCACTTTGGCTGGTCGAATAGGGCGACCATGCAAACTGTAGCCAATGTTCAAAACATGCGCGATGTGACCGGCAGGCTGCTTCGACTGCAAAATGAAATAAATTACTTCATGGAAGAATAAGGCACAATTCTAAACAAATTCCCATTAATAAAAACCGATAAACATCAGTTTGGAATTTTTTTTTTGCCTGCGTATTGTAAAAGAAAAAGCCAGTTATTTACTTTGCCTCATGTGGATTTTTATTTTTTGATAAATCCCTTTAGATAAAAAGGGAACATTTAAATTTACGGTTAAATGACTGGTTGAGCTTTTACATATCACTCGGCAATCGTGCAGAATGGGGGTCCCTAATTTAGCTTTGTAAAATTTAATTTTGTTATTTTTGGCTGAAAATAGGTATTTAGGGGTTTTCAAGGGTGCTGAGCAAAAATCTGCCCTTAAATTTGTTGTAAGACACCGTCTAGTCTAAGATTTGGGCAAAATACGATTTTTTTTATCAAGTACATACTCGTTTTCAATAAAAATGGCGCTGACCGGTGCACAAAAATTGACCAAATATTAGATTAGATGTTGTCATATGACAAACCCAAGGTCAGATTCGTGATCAGCGCCATGGAAAACCCTGATATATATGTTTTTAGCTCAAAATAACAAAGTTAAATTAGGGACCCCCATTCTGCACGATTGCCTTTCACTCTTTCTATGCAAGTTGGTCAAAATGCTGGTACTTTTCTCGTTTACGTGAGCCAAAAAAAAATGAATTTTTTTTTTGCTATGAGTTCTTTTACGGTTTTCAGGGTCGTATAATCCGATTCTGACATCTATTTTGCCCAGTTTCGAATCCCGAACCTTAATTCGAATTTTTCGAAAATTTGGAATTTGCAATAGTGTGACTCATTTTATCATGGATAAAATTAATGTGGCTTATTTTTTTTTGCAAAATACATGTCAGATCGGCTTCCCCGACCCTGAAAACTCCTAAAATAACCTTTAAAGCAAAAATTTTTTTTTAATTTTTATTTTTGCTCACGTAAACGAGAAAAGTACCAAAAGGCTTAATTATTCCCTAATAAATTTTTTAATGCCCTTGAAATGTTTCCAATATTTGCTGGACTTTTTTATGCAAATATCCCGGTGGTAATATCCCAACACCAATGCCTTGCCTGGTCTTTTGGTATTTCAAACACCGCTTCGTGCAAATTCGGGTCGAACTTCTGTCCTTCAGGTCGGACGGGCACAAGCCCGTGCTTTTTGAATGTCTTCAACAGCACTTCCTTCGTCATTTTGATCCCTTTGTGCATGTCGCTGTCCACGGGGGAAGCGCCGCCCTCTGCCGGCTGCGCCTTTTCCAGCGAATTCAATGCCAAGTCAAGCACATCAGCCACCTTAATTTTATGAGTTAGCATTTATAAAAGGGAACAGGTCTTGTATTTGGAACTTGTTGTGGAACAAATTCGACAAAGATATCACACCACCACTTACAATATATTTTAAGAAAAACGCCTTAGAATGGATTAAAAATCCCATTCAAACAAATACCATGATATTTACATTGCATAAGGGATTTCTTTTTTCTTAATTACTTAAATTAAGTGTCCTTAAGTTTTTGTATTATTTGCCTAATTGACTCTGACGTTTGGAACTATATTCCAACAATATTTAAGCCATTCGCCTAAAATGCATTCTTTTTGAAAAGAAGAAATTTGCATACTTCCAACAAATCCTTGCAAAACGGTTGTATGGCAAACAGCTTGGCCTCCTCAATTTGTCTTTGGGTTCTTTTCCGCAAATTTTCCATGTCGGCAAGCGCCCTTTTGTATTTGTCGGTCAGCATTTCGTTGTCACTTTTTAGCTTTTCCATTTGTTCTTTCTGCTCCTCAATTGCTCTGTTCACTTCTTTGGCTTCATTGGCCGTCGCACAATCGCAAAAGCTCCTGCTATAAAACCAGGGTCTCCAAAGGTGATTATTTAGCATAATTTTGATGTTTTTTGAAGTGGACGACATGGTGCTAAATTTTTGAAAGAGCAGATTAAGATATGAAGGAATTCAAGGATTTAAGTTCTAGTTCCTGTTACAAACAAATTCCGGTACCGTAAAGGAAAATTTGCATTGATAACGTGCTTGGAGGTTTCTTAAAACCGCCACTATGGGCGTTTCTTAAATCCGCCGCTGATTTAAGAAACGCCCATAGTGGCGGTTTTTAAGAAACAACCTAGCACCCATTGATAATACAGAGAATTATGTGCATAAATTTAAGTGGTCGAGTGGTAGTTTTTATAGACGTCAGTGTTTCTAATAATTACCTAGTTACAGCCCTAAAACTTGGTACTGAAATAACAGTGTAAATGTATTGAGGGTAATTTTTGGAAAAAACCGCACACTCGGCTACGGCGGCCAGTTGGTGGGGCCCCTCATGCTGGATCCGCACGCCCCGTTACATTTAGATTTGAAAATGGCTGTATTGTTGGAGTTAACTAAGCTGATAAAACATGAATGCTCTGCTGCAAAATGTACGTGATGGGTAGGGCAAGATGTGTAGGGAATAAAGTAAGTTTTTGGGAAATTTTAAGAAAAATGAAAACAAAAAAATCATAAAGCATTTGCTTAAAACAACCAATTTACCTATTATGATTTTCAAATTCTCTCATTAATTTTGATTTCTATTACATTTTTTGCCTTTTTAGGCTGTATTTGGTAGTTTTTAGTGCGTAGTAAAGGTCATACTTTGGCTTTTTTCGGCATATTTTAGGGGTTTTTAGGGCCTATATGGCCATATTTGGCGTTTTTTAGAACTTACACGGCTCGCTCTTGCTTTAGTTTTTATTTTCCTCAAGTTTTTAATTTCAAGGCATAAATCATATTCCAAACATTTAAAACAATTTATGCAAACGAAAAAATAAATAAATGATGAAAACCGAACAAAAATGGGTGTTTATTCATTGTTCATAAGGACAATTTGGTGTGGTGTGCTTAATGTCATCGCACTTCTCGCATGACCCATTTCTGAAAATTTAAACAGACTTTTGCCAAACTGGGCCGGTTCCCTTTGGTTACCAATGCAATAATAATTGGGACGGCTATAGTCATTCTGTCGCTGTCCGATGCATGCCCGCCACCGCCTCCGGTGCCACTTGGGCCGGCGACACCTCCTTCCATTTCTTTCTTCTTTTTGGACAGGACAGTGATGGCCGTACACATCTTCTCGCTCCTTATATTTTTTTGTGATGGCGTCCGAAGTTTCTTTCTCCTTTTGTCCACTCTTAGCCGACCCATAACACGCAGAGAAAAAGTGAACATCGCACTGCTTATTCTGATGATAAAAGTGAAAATTTTTCAAAACCAGTAAGCACTACAAGCACTTTTTCAAATACCTCAAAATCGCTCTTTATTTTGCCCAACGCCTCCATTTTGATTTCGATTTGGTCAGTGTTGATCTCTGGCTTGTCAGTGATGCGGTCCAAATCAGCCGAGAATTGAGCGTGCTTGTCCTCTAGCCTCGCATGCTCCTGCTCGATCATTGCTGTTTCTAGAATAAGGAAGGTCATTGACTAACTTATATTGCGCATCAAATTACCTTCCGCTTTATCAGCATCTCGACAGCACGCTACAAAACAGCAGTAGCAAAAATATAAACTGTAAATCCAAGAAGGAAAGGCAGACCACAAAAGCCTCCAATTTTGTAGAAGAACCACTGACGACACGGACGACAACAAGGCAAAAGGCAGCAAAGAATGCCAATGACCAACAAAACAACCGAGCTGCCGCTACCAATAATAAATGGAAGGATCGACCCAGTTGGATTCTGCCAAAAGGCACATCAGGAGAATGCGCATCAGAAGGGCCATCGACAGAAGGCGCATTAGGAGACGGCACACCCGGGTCACAGGCAGGTCGGCCGCAATCTTCGATTTGTACATAGTGGCCATCCTAGGTTCGCTGAGATGGTCGATGGTAAAAGGAGAAGCATGAATAAAATGTAAATTCCATTCGAGCCGCCCAGCGAAGAAGAACGACGGCGGGGCAGTGAGGGGGCATGCGGCTGTAAGAAATGATGAAAAATTGCCAAATGGGTACCATAAATGAATACAATGGCATGATTAGCAATTTACATGAGTGCAAATAAATTTTACAATGGATATGAATGAAATTTATGTGCATATTTTGCCTAATTTATGTACGTATTTTAGGCCCACATTTTATGGCAATACCTGATGAACTCTGAATTGGCACATGTTGCCCATCTGATGGATCAACCCACCAAAAGAGGCCTATTGCACCCGCAGGCGCGCGGTCACACCGCTTTGAACCTAAATAATTAACAAAAATAAACAAGATTTAGCAATTGAATAAATCATAATAAAGTATGTCGCCACTTATGGACAAATAATATTTGCATTTTTTAAAATCTTTGATATTTGCGTATGGAAAAAACTCAGTTTCTTAAAACAGGATTTATTATTTGCATGAGAAAACATTATTTGTTTTTTTTGTACGCAAATGTTGATTTGATATCGCACAAAAACTGAAAAGATTGCCATCTTCGGAAAGGCTGTGAAACAATAACCGATTGATTTTGTTATTCACAAAGTGACAAATTTCGTCAACTAACAGACATAGAAACATAATGTTAAGAAAACAGCAGATGGCTACAACAATAGTAAGACAAAAAATTGAGAAACAATTTTTATATCTGTTTGAATGGAGTGAAGACAAATTTGATGGGCGGTGTTGAGCGCCCACCTAATTTTCGTTATTTGTCGTCCAAAATTTGGCGTTTGTCGTAAAAAACAATCAGATAAGGGGAAAAAACGACAAACAGCTAATTTCAGACGACAAATGACTAATTTCGGGACTCAAATGACAACGATTAATTTTTTAAATCTGATTGGTAGGGATGCGATTTTTAGGTAAGAAAAATCCTAGAATAGGTACTTAAATAGGTAGAAAAAAATCTCAAAATAGGTATTAAATAGGTACAAAAATTCCGAAATAAGTACCAAAATAGGTAAATAAAATTTTTTTTATTAACGATTTTTAAACACAAAAATGGTTCATTGTTCTTTATTGGTGTTACAAAGCAGAAATTTTTCGAGATTTTCGGCGTAAAACTCATTCAAATGGAAGGGGGAAAGATTTAAAAAAAGTTCCATATTTGCCAAAAAAAAAAATTCGCTTTTGAGCTATTTTTCATTTTTTATGGCATTTCCCTTATGAAATTACTGAACATCCTGAAAAAGTCACCAAAAATGCCGAAATAGGTATCAAATTAGGTAACTAGGTAATAGGTTGAAAAATCCCGAAATAGGTAAAAATAGGTATTATAAAAGTGGGTGTAAAAGCTCCAAACCAAGCTAAAAACTCGTTTTTTATGCTTATCTCAACGTTACAAGTGCGCAAAAATTTTAGGTATTTAACTAAAAATCGCATCCCTACTGATTGGAGATAAATAGGGCGCAGATTTCTAAGTTTTTGCTTATTTTTTCTGCGGCTTTAACTCGACGAGAAATGCACGAAAACACATTTTTTATTCGAAAATTTTGCATTTTAACGCAATTATTCGAACTTAGAAATACTTATTTTGGGTGTTCGCCCTTAAAAATGCATATTTTAGATGTTTGCACTTAAAATAAGTTTTTGCCCTTATTTTGGCGTTTCAATTTTCAAAGGACTATTTTAGGATTTTATGGAAATTTCTTAAGAAAAATACAATAAAAACCGAAAAAATGCACCCCTAAGAATCGGCTTAAAAATTCCAAAACATACACCCCTAAGAAAGGACTTTTTCAAATTCAAAAAAATTTGTCAAAAATAAAACTTTTTTATCAAAAAAATTTGTCAAAAATAAAACTTTTTTATAACAAAAATTTTTTTATTAAAATATTGAAAAAATTTTACAATACTTAGGTTGTTTTATTTTTATGAATCCGCACGGTTCGGTATTAGATGATCAACTAGAAAATTACGGAAAAAATTAAAAATTTCTTCAAAAATTTCAAAATGTCCTTGCGTGCACCTTTTATTTTTATAGAGGTTTATTTGTAAAAAATTTGAGCTCAAATGGACCATTGGAAGTATTAAATTGACAAAAAAAAATAAATTGTTGAGGCTATTTTCTAACTGATTCTAAAATTGCTAATTAAACTGAAAAAATTAAAAAAATATATTTGAAAATTTCTTAAATAAAAATGGAGGTAAGTTTACCCCAAAACTGACTTCATGTTCATCAGCTTCTTGTCCCACCAAAAAGTGAACATCCGCATCAACACCCATGCACAACAAATGCTTCTTCTGTTCCGTCAAAAGATCCAATTGGAAGGGCGACCACATTTCGAAAAATGATTTATTTAATCTAAAAAAGTTTTGTTTTTTATTAAATTAGTGGGTGTCAAGCCATTTAATTCGTGCAAGGTGTTTTTAATTTATTTCGTTAACCGACGCTAAAAATTTCTGTTACGAATTTGGCTACCCGACATTTGAGGATTGGAAAATTGAGGACCTGACACATGAGGACACCAACTTTTGAGGACCCGACACTTGAGGACACCGACTTTTGAGGATACAGTGTTCATTTAAGCAAATCTTTTCAATGCATATTAACCCTTTCCCATGGGCCACGTGCTCGGAAATGTCTTTAGTCATCATTTGGGTCATTTCAGTTTTTAAATCATTGCGTATCAATCGGTATTGCAATGATCAAAGCTGAAGTACCTTACTTAAGATTTCTTCAGGTACTTTTTTAAGAAATATATGTGAAATCTATTTAAGGCATTGCATCAAAATTGGTGCACGCCACTTTCAATTATAATTTCGAACTAGGTCAAAATGCTTATGTTCTCTATGGTGAAAATTTGTTAATCCGCTTTTGTACATTTCATTTTGGCCAAGTCTATGGACTGGCAATGGATTTCAAATGTCGCACAACCTCGAATTCGGCTTTAAAATCAGGAATTATGAGAAATTCGAGGGCGTTCGAACGAAGAAGTAGGAGAGTATTGAGAAAGAAAGCAATAATTAATTGGCCAAATGAAAGGAAAGTGATTTTGGCTGAACAAAGAAGACGCTGCAAGAGTGATGTGATGGCTAATCGAAAGGGACGATAAAAAAATAAGGTCAAATGTAAAATTATGATCGTTAATTTTTACAAATTGAGGCTATTTCTTCAGATTATGGGCTAACTTTTGAAAAAACATGGTAATTGGCTACTTTTGAGGGTTTTTGAGATATTTTTTGAGAAAACATTAATAAATGGGAAAGGGGCTGGTGTTGTCAGGCGGTGCCGACCAGGGATGGGGCGCGATCGCGATCCGCGGCCTTTTTTTTCCGCGATTCGCCATCCGCGACCGCGGGATTTGAAATCCGCGATTCGCGGCAATTTTGACCAAATTTGGGGTCCACTACTATTCAGTGTTGCCGATTCAGTGTCGCCGATTCAGTGTTGCCGATTCAGTGTCGCCGATTCAGTGTGGGTTCAATTCAGTGTTGGTTCAATTCAGTGTCAAGGAATTTTTATAATTTTAAATTTGAAAAAATTACTAAGAAAAACCTGTTTTTTTCTCATGCCCTTAAGCGGTGCACTACAACTCGGCGCTCTCGACTCAGCGCTCCCAATTCGGCGCCAAGAGAATTTTTTTTTGAAAACCTACCCCCCTACTTTTTAAAAAAAAGAAGTGAAATAAAAAAAAATAAAGAGGTTTTCAACAAAGAAATTATATTGGCGCCGAATCATGAGCGCTGCGTCGAGAGGCCGAGTTGGTGAAAAATCTTTCTCAAAAAATCGACATAAATGAGCAGGATAAAGTTAATTTAAATTTTATGAATTACTTTCATTTATTTTGGTGATAGAAGACGAAATGTAAATGAACATGAAAATTCTTCATAAAATTTGATGATTTTGAAGAAAATTAAAAGACCTGGTTTAGATCCTGCCCCGATTTTTTGCAAAAGCACCGACCCGTACTACCATGCATACCAATAAGCGAGCAACAGAGGAAAATTTTTGAGAAATTTTTTCTTTTTTACAAAAATCGGTATAATATTTCGAACAATTTTCTGACACTGAATTGAACCCACACTGAATCGGCGACAGTCAGAGATTTCACTGAATTCTGATTTTACTTCTTTTTTTTTTTGGTATAGGAATTTGGGCACTAGTTTAAAAGTGGGTCTTTTTGAAAAAATATCAAATTGGGGACCCTATTGTTTTTTTGACAAATTTTTTTTTTGTCGGTTTTTTGTACTAAAAGGTGTTCAAAAGGTTTTTGATATTGCTGATTATGAGAGTGACATTTATTTTGGCCATGAAAAAAAAACATCAAAAAAACTGGTCCCCCCTATTGTTTCACAAGACCCACTTTTAAACTAGCGCCGGAATTTCGCTTTCCGAGATTTTTCGAAGCTATTTTGGGCAAAATTCCGAACCCAATTTGCAGGTTTGTAAAGAAAATTGTGAATTTATGGAATTTGAACCATTTTTCCTTAATAAAATTCATGAAATTTCCAATTTTCAGCATCGCCGGCCACTCAATCCATATGAATTTTTTTCAAAGTTAGACTCAAAGAAATGAATTTTTTAAGAAAAACTTGTAATATTTCATCCAAAATTTTCCCGGCGGTGCCTAACGGCACCACCGGCTTACACACTATACAAAATTTCCCTGCTTCTCTGTGTGTTTTTTTCTAACAGTGTCTCGCCTTCTCTAATTTCTCTGTCATCATTCTCCGTCTCTTCCCTTTATTGCATCAAAATTTGCACTTTTTCAGGGATCTGTTGGCCGTCAAAGTCACTGTGCGCTTTAAATTGCCTTCCTGCGTCGGACTTGGCTCTTCCGGTCAGTGTAAATGAGTGATCACTGATCACTTTCCATCTGTGGGCCAAAGTCGGCGAGACGCCGACACAATGCTTTTCCGCTTTTGGCATTTTCTGATTAGAATAAACCGATCATACCCCTTAACAATTCCCATTTCTTTAAATCGGATGAGGTTGGCATTTTTCCTTTTGGCACTTTCCGATCATAAAATGATCAGGAAACGGCACTCATCATTTTAATTATTTATCTTTTTTGAAACTGATCAGAAATTGACCAGGACTCTGATCAGTTGGTCACTCCCCAAAAATGCGTTGACCCGAAAAGTACCTTTTCCCTATGTTGTGCCAGCCATTTATAAGTGATTGATCTTTAATTGAAAACACACCATTATAGCCCAATGAGAAACAATGCTAATTTTGCTTGTTATCCCATTCAAAATCAAAATGCCAATGCCATTATTGTCCCTTCCTCCCCCTCAGGTGCTTATTGCGTTTGCATTGCGGCCACTCTCCTGCAGAGGGCCGGCCTGATTCCCCCGCCCTCCGTTTCGGCTGACTCGGACGAACTCACATGGGACGAGTTCGTGCTGGACACCATCCGCAAAGGGTCGTCCGCTGCCGAGTCGCTGATCCACGGACGCGCCTCGGGCTTGGACGCGGCTATTTGCACTTACGGTCAGTTTAATTAAAGAAAGAAAGGGGGGAAGAGAGAGAGAGAACGGGAAAGAGAGAGTGAGAGAGGAGTAAGGGTGAGAGAGCGAAAAAGAAAAAGAGACCGAAAGGGAGCGATAGAAGAGAGAGAGAGATACTTACAAATTAATTAAATTTAATTGAAGGTGCTCAAATTGCAAACTCCGGTGAATGCGGTATTTATGAAAATTTTGGCGGTGATGAGTCAGCAGCAATTTGCGGAGCGCAAAGTGATGCCGAAGAGGGAATACCAAAAGGAACTGTAAGTGACGGGAAACATTTGCCATTAATGAACTTACAGGTGGGCGTAGAACCATGTAAATACGAAATGGGTTGATGTTTTCCTTTTCTTCTCTTTGAATGTCTTTTTGATTGTCACAAAAAAAATATTTTGGGGAGGCCAGGATAGGAAATATGCCATTGTATTCATTTATGGTATCCATTTGGCAATTTTTCATCATTTCTTACAGCCGTATGCCTCCTCACTGCCTTCGGAATTTTGCATTTTTCTAAATTTGTACCTTTTAGGGATTCTTTTAAGAAATTTTTAATCGCTTAATTTCTGCTTAATTCTATTCTGAACACAAAGCTTTTGAATGACATCATGTTTATAGAAATTGGTGGATAACGAAAAAAGTTACGACCAAAAAACTCGCCCGGCGACGTTTTATTCTGTTCCATTACCGGAGATGCAACCGATCTCTGATTTAAAAAACCTTAAATCATAATTTCGATAGCCGTAATTTTTTGGAAATCGGAATTCCGGCCCAAAAAACATGGTTAATCGTTTTTTTAAAAACAAAATGACCGTTAATTTTTTATAAAAAACTTTTTATTTCAAGTGTAAAAGGCAATAAAACAGGGTTCCCAGATGGGTGCACCCCAAAATCTCGCCGCCGAAATCTCGCCAAGACAAAATCTCGCCGCTGAAATTTTAGAAAATTTTTTAACAAAAATTATTTCTGAAAAACCTAACCCCCTAGTTTTTTCGAAGCCTTAAGCATAAATTTCATACTAGAAACTAACCCTAACGTTTTTTTGAAAACAAACCCTAGTTTTTTTTGAAAACAAATCCGTTTTTTTTGAAAACCCAAGCTTTGTTTTCCAAGCCTAGTTTTTTGAAATCCTAAAGAATTTTCTATTTTTTTTCAAAAAAACTAGGTGGTTAGGTTTTCAGAAAAACTAGGGCATTGGTTAAGTTTTTTAAAAAAACCAAAATTTTTCACTTTCTCCGGAAAATTCCTTAAAAAACTTTGAAATTATTCTGCTTGAATTTTTTTTTTTTTTTTTTTAATTTTTTGCGGCGAGATTTCGGGCGGCGAGATTTCGTCCTATCCCCTCCCATATGTGACGATTTATCATCATTTTGATGATTTTTTTTTAATTATCATTTTTAGAGGTTTCAGAAGATCTTCGAAATTTTTAGGATATATTTCGTTGACAAATCAACCCTAAATTTTCAAAAAATTTCCATGGCGGAGGCCGATTTCCGTATCGTTTAGGTTTCGTTAAATATATCTGAAAATCTATCATTAATGATTTTTTTGCAAGCCAAAATGATTTGAGATTTTCATCTTGGAATCCTGAATAAAAGATTTGCTCCAAAAATATTTTTATTACCAGACATTCGCTTTGATAATATTTTAAATTCCGATTTTTACCCCAAAATTATCGAAACTCGGATTCCAATGGTCAAAAAAATTTTTGAAAGCTGAATTCCTGTCCAAAAACATCGGAAATCCGCTGCATCCCTGCTAGTACTCTAAAAAGAGAAAAACAAAACAGTAAAAAATTAAAGACGCAAATCGACCAAAAACGTTTTTTTCATGTCGTGATAGGGGTATCGGTTTGAAACCGAATCGAACTGGTTATTGGTTTAGGTTCGGTTAACCGGGTTCGGTTCGACTCTTTTTGTATACTTTTAGGTGCCCTTCTCCGATCTGTCGCCCATGGAAATTGGGATGAAAATTGCGCTGGAAGGACTGCGCGTTACCATTCCGCCGGGCATTTCGCGGAATATGTTCCGTCTGGTCAACATTTGTCTGAACGAGGACCCGGGCAGTCGACCGAACTTCGACCAAATCATACCAATCCTCGACAAAATGGGCCACTAATGATGAATAATGATTGGATGTGTTGGCCGACTTTTTGTTGTTTTTAGACCGCCACTCACTAATTGATCAGCTTTATTCTCTCCCCCCATCCCCACATTTTGCTGTTGTTTTACGAATTGTATTACTCGAATGGACGGCACAGCTAAAAGTCTTGGGTTTGAATTCCCGAAATGAAGAATCCCTAACGATTCAGACTTAATGACACGACAGTCATACAAATTGGAGATGGCACGTCCATTTATGATGTGAATTGGCACGATACCCACAAATCTCCTATTTGTATATAATTGGACAAAAAAGAGGACGATTTGCTTTTGCTGTGCTTGTGCCTCCATTACAATATAAAGCATATGTCCCAGAATAATCATTGCCTTTTTGCTGTACTTTATTTTGCGTCTCTTTTTGCCTTTTATACCTTAAAAACTCAATTTATTAACCCATCTCGTATTTTTATATGCCAATAATTTTACCATAAATTTTAATTCTTAAAAATTTTTTCTTTGATTATTACCATTACTTTTATTGTCCCATTAAATTCCCCTATTTATTTTTTTGCTTGCATCAGGGTCGTTTATATATGTGCATAATGATCATAAAAGAGGGAAAAGGGGAACATAAAGTGGCTGCTGTTAATTTACCTTTATTTTTTCATTTCCGGGGGTGGGACAAAATTTGGAGGCTCGATAGTCGGCTTGGGGGGGGGAGGTTCATGAAAAGAATGGGTGCTGGTGCGTTTCTTAAAAACTGCCACCCATGCGCATTTCTTAAAACAGCGAAAAATATTACAATAAATATCTAAAAAAATAACCAAAAATTTATCGTAATATTTTTAATTAAAAATTAAAGAATTGATATATATTTTTCACACACCGATTGAATAATTTATTTTTTGTTTGTGCCAATACTTATTTGCCGCAGCTGTCATTTCATGTTAGCCAATAAATAAACGGCAAAACTCAATGATTGTGATTTTTAGAAATCCAACAGGACCGGATCCTGTCAGGATTTTTCCGGATAAATTTTTTCTTTTTTTTTCGTGCCCAAACAAAAAGATTGTTTGTATTTGAAGTTTTGAGTTTATAATTTTGGAACGGAGTATATATTATGTTTCGTTTTGTTATGCTGGTCAGTTCATCTTTTTGGTGTGCCATTTATTTTCCTAAATAAAAGTTGCAATAAATAATTAAGTAAACCTTTATTCAGTAATTATTATATTTTTGTTAAATGGCAGTTTTAAGAAACGCGCCAGCACCAATAGTCTACCGAAGAATGTGCCTCACTAATGAACATAGAGAATGGGTATGTACTTTATTTTTTCTTTTTGCCTTTTATACCTTTAAAAACTCAATTTATTAACCCATCTCGTATTTTTATATGCCAATAATTTTACCATAAATTTATCACATTTTCTCTTTTCTAAAACTTTTTAGTATTATATCTCTTGTCGCGGCCAAGCTCGTTTCGGCCCCCACGTTTCGGCCCCCCATGTTTCGGCCCCGTTTTTCGGCCCCGGGGTCGTTTCGGCCCCAAGACAAAAATAGAAAAAATTCTTGAAAACTTAACCCCCTAGTTTTTTAAAAAACTTACCCCCTATTTGCGCATATTTAAAGTACTTGTAAATCAATTGTCTATTACACCAAACCTGAGGGATCCCTCGAAAAAATGTCAACCTAAGCATCGGCTTGCGTAGGCCTAGGCTCTAGGCTTAGGGGGCCCCTATTGAAAAAAAAAATTGTTTGGATAGCTTTATTTTGTTTTGCTTTTTTTGGCTTGGGGCCGAAACGTTCCCGGGGCCGAACCGTGGGGGCCGAAACGAGGCCGACCCTCTTGTCGTTCAATCAACCCCCCCCCCCCCTCTTTATTTTTTTGCTTGCACCGAGGTCCTTTATATATTTAGTGCATACACACCTTACGCTCCCCCTCCACTCGCAAGCCAACCGACACAACTCTGTGCCACGCTCCGTCGCCCACCGCCCACCCCCTTCCTCTCTTTTCTCTCTCTCTGTGACACTTGGAGAGAAATTTTGGATTGATTTATCCCCCGCAGAGTAATTACTTCCCACCGACCATTCGATGCCACTTCATCTCCATTCTCTGTTTGTCCAACTGGTTATCTATAGCTATAGGGATGTCATTTTTAGGCAAATGCATTTTTTCTGTTGCCTTGAGATGAGGTAAAACGCACGAAAAACGCATTTTTAACTTGGTTAGAAGCTTCTACCAAGACTTTTATACTCGGTTATTTTCTGTTTTATGACCCCGGTAGGGGTCAGTTCCGTTAACTCTGACTGCTCATTTCCTCAACACAACAAATGCGTTGCGATTGAGCTTAAAAGCTCCCAGCCCCAGAGGGATATTCAATAAAACAATAAAATCGATTGGGTGCCGAGGCGCCTTTTACACTGTGTGTGCGAGTAAAGTAAACTCAATTTTTAGTTTTGTGTGAGAAATGTCACAATATCTTTATTAACAGCCTTTAACTACAACAAAAAAAGGAACAATTCTCCCGTTTGAGTTTTTGAAAAATTTTAAAAGGAATCTTATTTTTTTTTACTTTTAAAATATTTTTTCAATGGCTAATTGTTGCGTAGAACAATATATGATTTATTAAGCTAAAAAAATGCTAAAGCAATACTGATTCACATGGTTTTGATTGATATGTGTAAAATTAACGCGCCGCGCCGATTTGGTCTGTTCCCAAAAAATGACTCCTTATTCCTTGCTCAGTGTGATGTAACGCAAATACGGGACCACTCGGTTCGGCGCCCGTTATAACATGCTGGGCGCCGAACTGAGCGCGCCGAAAAACTCGCGCCGAACCGAGCGCGCCGAACTGAGCGCGCCGAACCGAGACCGACCGCGCAAATACGCAATAACTAGGGCTCGGAATTTGAGGCATTTGCCTTTTTTTTCTGCACACTAGTTTCGTTATAATAAGCATAAATAACGCATTTTCCACTTAGTTTGAGGCTTCTACGTTGACTTTTATAATGCCTTTGTTTGCCTTTTTCGGGATTTTCGTGCCTTTTTTGTCGGTCTCTAGATATGACCCACCATGAAATTTTGAAATAAAAGTTTATTTCAAAGGTAAATTTGGGCGCTGATCACGAATGAGACATTTATTTTTCAAAATTCCGAACCCGGAACCGAATTCGAACCAAAATTCATGATTCATAATCAACAAGAAAAACATGTTCTAAGGGTTTTGGGGTTGCTGAACAAAAATATGCATCCGTTTTGCCCAATTCCCAACCCCAAATTCGAACAAAATTGATTTATTTATCCAATTGTCATATAAAAACGACTTAAAACTGTTAAAGATCAACATCATCCTGTCAAAAATGCCAGAAAAGCTTGTAATAAAGTATATTAGCATTTAGCCAAGACACCGCACACTCGACTGGCGGCCAGTAGGTGGGCGCCGCTCGCTCGCTCCGGGTTGCTCGAGCCTGATGTCCGGCCTTTGACCCGACATTAACCAGGCGTTTGCTCGGGCGCCCCTCTACTTGCTCCGTCATCGCATCCTCGTCCATTGGTGGGCCGCTCCGCGGCCTTTAAAGGCGACGTCCCCTTTTTGTGCCAACTGTGTAATAACATAATTTGGAAGGAACAACTCCAATTTTTGCCTTTATTAGGTGTTTTTATATGACAATTGGAAAATTAATCATTTTTTTGTTCGAATTCGAGGTCAGGACTGGGAATTTGGCCAAACGGGTACCATATACTTGTTCAGCAACCCTAAAAATCCTTAGAAACATGATTTGCATGTTATGAATTTCGAATTTTGGTTCGAATTTGGGCTCGGGTTCGGAATTTTGAAAAATAAAGGTCTTATTCGTTATTAGCGCTCCAATTTACCCTATAAATGACCTTTATTTTAAAATTTCAGGGGGGGGGGTCATAAAACAGAAAAGAAATTATTATCAACAAATGTTCCTTTTCGATTTCACTTTTTTCAACAATCTTCGACACACATTTCTTTTTTGCATGCCGGGGAAAGAGGAACACCTGGCATGGGGTGTCGAGGATTGGTTCGGGGATGAGGCCCAAGTGCCTTCGGGTCGAGTGGGGAAATCATGGATTTAGGATCGGGCAGAACCCTAATTTTAAAAATCGAAGAACAATACCATACTGAGTTTTGATAGGCTAGCGCTAAAAAAAATCGAGGAAAATTCGAGATTAAAGGGAAAAATTCAATCTCTGGGTTATACTTTGACCCTTTCAGCCGAATTTTTTTTATTAATCTCCATTAAGACTCTGGAAATATGACAAAAGGATGGACGAGTCCGAACTGAATTCCACGAATGCGCCCACGCACTGGTGCGAAGGAAGCGGATTTGACTTTGAGCCGAGTTGCCTATAGTAATATGGGTATTTTCAGGCCTACAACTTTGACACCAGAGGAAAAACTAGTCTGAAATTCACCAACAAAGAAGGCTTCCCCAATGTGCCTGAGAAATACCAAGAAGAGATCGAGGAAAAGGCAACCAAATTGGTCAACGATGCCCGACTTGAGATGGAAGACAAGTTCAAGGATCCAAGACGCTTTGCTTTGCTTGAAAAGATTCGTTTTATAGTATTTTTCTATGCAGTCTTTTTTATTATTTAGTGTGCCAACAAACTAATGGAAAAGGGGAAGTTGACGCGAGATGACAAATGCGTAAGAATTAATATCTCTGAAGGAAAAATAATAATTTAATTCTTTTTGAAAAGTATTTTCGGGAGAGCAGTTGCCGCAGCTCATGATCCAAGATGGTCAGCCCTCCTTCCGAAACTTCTCCCAGCCGCATCTATTAATTCGCCTATCAATCGAGAAATTAGAACAGCCTGCCACGAATGTGCCCATGCGCTGGCAAGCTATATTGGGCCTGAAGCAGATCCAGTGAACTTTGTACGTTAAAGGCTAGCCTTTTAAAGCGGCTAGGTTTAAATTAATTAACAAAAAATTAAATTTATTAGAAAAGCAGAAGTGTTAGAGAATGTATACTAACGCAACTGTACCAACGCTTATTATCCGTAGTAGGCAAGTTCATGACTTCGCTCGCAAGTCTATTTCCGTGAATTGTAATACAGTTTGTAACATGAATATAAAGACACCGTATTTTTGTCTGTTTGACCACTTTCCATCAACTAATCAAGCGAAAATGTTAACTGTCCGTAGCAATTCTAAAGACTCTAAAGGTGAGAAGCCAAAACGAACACGGATAAATTTTACGATTTTTTTTTTAAAAAAGTCTGATAAAGTTGGTATCGTTATTTTTTTGATGAGCCTCAAAAGTTTTCTTGACACGCATTTTTCGTTTTTCATACGTTCTACGCAAAAAAAGTCATGAACAAAAAGTGCATTTTTAAATGTTACACCCTTTTGTTTAAAAAAAGATTCACAAAAAATTTGTTCCGTGAGAATTTTTTCTCATACGGTCTTAATATTTCAGAATTACTACTTACAGTTAAATTTCAACCCGCTCTGTTGACGGAAAGTTGTCAAACTTATAAAAAAAGGTGTCATTATATGAATATTTTTCACTGTATTAGTAGCTTATTTAAATATTACCTTAATGTTTTCATTAATTTTAGCGGGCGGAATGGGGGACTACGCTAAAAACGGCACTTGTATGATTGGAGTGAAGGACCGTAGCAAGGCATTTCGGATGGCCTTGACAATTGTAACTTCACTGTTAAATCTTAATTCACGGTCATATGGTGTCATTCAAGGGAGTGAAGAAATAAAAAATAAAAATTAAGGTTAACACATTGCTTGTGTAGTGGCCCAGAGATTGTGTTTCGGAATTAGTTTTAGTCTGGTCCAGATTCAAATTTTTGGATTGATTAAAATTCAAATAAAAAGGGGCATCGAATACCAGAAGTAATTGGCAAGCACCAACAGAAGCATTCTCAGCCATCGCCCCAGCAACCCATTAAAACCGGAAAAGGTGGGATGGAATTGGTGCCACTCTCGTCGACTCATTCGACCCCCCTTTAACTTTTTACCTAGCCAACACATCACACTCACTGTAGTCCCGCCCTCCATTCACTGTATTTTCCATTCCTTTTATCCCCCCGGCTTCCAATGTTTTTGCATTGTAAACTAAATTTACAAATTCGGCTTCAATATAAGCTTTAAGTGTTTAGAAGATATGACTTCTGTTTAGGGATCTCACAGTGGGCCCGATACTTCCTTTTTTGTTGGTGATCAAACACATCTGCAAACAACGGCAATGGATGTGCCCCTCTTTTATTTCAATGAAGGCGACATAATCAGCGCGAAGGTCGGTTTAGGCGAATTTTGTTATATGGTTCATCGCAAAATGTTGGATACGAGAAACGAAAAAAATAAATCGAAGAAAAACTCCAATGGAAGCAACAACTGCAAGAGAAAAAAGAACCATCACAGCAGCAGCCGGAAATTCCCACAAAGAGGGAACCATTGGTCATTGGTGCTGAGGGGCATATCGAAAGAGATAATTCTTTTGCAGAGGGGCCGAAAGAAGCTCGAAAAAAGAAAACGGATGACGACTTGCTTAAGGAGAATCCGGCAGAGTTGCACCGTAAGAAAGAAAAGATGAATAACGCAACTTACAACAGCGAGAGCTCGGCTCGCAAATTCAAGCTGGGGAGAGCAGATTATCCGGATGACCATTTTACACTCTCTCGGGATTTGTCTTGGTTCGACATATCAGATTGGTTGAGGGGATTTTCTTTGTCGGTTTTTATCTTTATTTAGATTAATTTTAGGCGTTGCTTCCACAAGAGGACGCGAGTTCAGAGGAGGAACCGCAAAAGAAAGATACCATAAAAAAGGCCTTAAGACGTTTAAATTTCAAAAAAAATAGCATAAAGTCGCGTAGCAACCCTTTCAATAGGTTTTGGCTTTGGTACTGAGTTGTCTGGGCCTCAAATGGCCGACGCTCATGTGGCTACCGGCTGCCAAACGGCTGGCGCTCAAATGGCCGCTGCAGCTCAATAGGTATGGGGGGCTAGCGTAACCGGTTGAATCATCTCATTCCCTAACTACTATCATTGTCTTTTCCTTTTCGTTGGCATCGATATTGCTATTCAAACTTCATCTTAACAATTCTCTAAATGAAGACCACGCATACCAGGGATGTCGCGAGCCGGTCATTTCACGATTACGATTAAATGCACGATTACGATTTTTGGCAAAAATACGATACGCTTAAAATTACGATTCACGATTTTGGCCCAAAACACGATTATTCACGATTACGATTACGATTACGATTATTTTTTAAAAATTTGTAATTTTTTACACAGCAAACAGGAATGCCATTTTTCCCCTATTTAAAGGCATTTGCCCCTTTTTTTAGGGTTGCCTTATTTTTTACTTCCTGAATTCTTATACAAAATGCCTAATTTCAGAATTATTTCTTAATTTTTAGGCTTTCTAATAAAAAAAAAATGTCAAAAGACATTATTTTTTATACAATTTTTTTCTGTAAATTTTATTTAATTTCTCAAAAGTTTCTCCGGCGGCGCCTATTGGCACCGCCGGACAGCATTTACTTTTGATTTTTTTCAAAATTTATCTTAAAAATTAATAAATATTCTTAAAAATAGGCTCAAGAATACTACAAAATTAAACATTTTTGAGCCATTTTTGTTAATAAATGTAAAAAAAAATTTATAAAATTTTCCCAGCGGCACCATATTTTCGTTACCATTTAGGGCAATTTTGGAGTCTTTAACTTTTTTGTTTTGAAATTAGACTTATTTTAAATTCGAAAAGGGAAGGGTAAGCGGTGCCGATAGGCTCCGCTGGAAAATTTTTGAAAATTTGAGCGGTTTTTGGTAACAAACTTATGCACAAGAAATGAGTAATTTGACGAATTTTTGAGATAAACTTAAAGAACCCCTAGACAATGGGTGTACGGTGGTGCCGATAGGCGCCATCGGTGGAAATTTTGAAAATTTATGGCCTATTTGTTAACAGATTTTCCCTCAAAATGGTCAATTTTGGGTCCTTTTATTGAAAAATTCCACTAAGGACTTCAATGTCCGGCGGTGCCGCCGGGAAAATTTTTAATAATATTAAAGAAATTGCTTAAAAAAATTGGAAAACCGTAAAATTTTCTTATTTTAACCTCAGATTAAGAAATAAGAACAAAATAATAACAATGAAAAAGGAATACCTTAAAATTGCGTGAAAACATTTGTTTAACGAAAAATTTTTCATAAATTAATTTTGTCTGGCTATCAAATTGTCCTCCAAAAGATCGATTCTTAGGGGTTTATTAATCGTGTAATCGTGAGTAGATATAGCGCGCACACTTTGCTGCCCCTACTTGACTTTTTCTGCTGTGACTTGAATGGTTCAACTTTTTGCTGCCCCTACACGACTTTTGTGCACAGACATAGTCGTTGAAAGGACGATGGGGGGGGGAAGTGGGAGGTGTATTGGGACACGGGGGCGGGGGGATATCGGAATTGTGATAACGCAGGTTGATAATCACTTGACCAACCATTGTGGCCCCTATTTTAAATTTCGAAAAGAGTTTGCTAACACTAAGAAATAATTTGGCAATTTTTTCTCACTCTTTTCTTTCTTCTCATCTCACTCCCTAGCCTAAGAATCCTTTAACATCTTCTGTTCTCTGTTTTGTATATTGTCTCGCTTCTCTCCCTTTCTTATGTCATCCATTGGATTTTGGCCCTTCAATGAGTGGGAGGGGCAAAGGGAGTCCGTTCTTCGCTAAATGTGTTGCGAATAGTGCTGCTCAGCCAAATTGATTCGACGCTGGCCTTTCGCTTTTCTCATCACTGGTGCCCCATACTCCCCCCTCCCATCTGTTTGCTGGCATTTTTGAGATTTGTTTTGTTCTCCCCTAGGTTGTAGTAGAAGGCGGAGGCGGTGGAGGGAAACTTTGCTCGTCTGCTCGTTAGGCGTTCAAAGATGGTGAGAATGGCGATGATGTGCTGTGATAACCTGTGCTGCAATGTTACAAAAAGGTAAATAACACGAAATAAGAAGAAACGGGGAGGGGGATAAGAAAGATACATATTAAAAACGGTTGGTTTTTTGAATAAAGAATAAATGTCGTGAGGGGCGGGTGTGGGTAATGGCCAAATGATAGAGCAATTGGAGACAGTGTTTTGCCCCAGTCCCACCCCTTCCATTCTCTTCTACGATCATTTTACTTATTTTCCATATAGTGTTTGTGCCTGTCAGTCTTCTCTACTTTTAATTTAATTCTTCTCTTATTTGCGCAATAAATACTCAATCGTGCCCAACGCCAAAAGCAAAAACATGGAGAAGAACAACGGCAACGAAAACAGCACGGGCGGTGGTGCAAATGGGGGTCGCAAACCCTCTTCTTCTTCATCACGTCCAGCTGGGCGTAAGCGTGTACACGAGAGCAGCCCAGGCACGGTTTGGATGATAATGAAAATGTTATTTCGACCGGTCTTTCTTCGGCCGTTCAATGAATCGTCAGCAGGACCAACAGTACAATGATTTGGAGCTGTTATTGGGACCAATCTTGACGATAATATTGCCGGCACCGCAACAGCTCAATGTGGGAGGAGTTAATGGACGACAATTCGCCAATACTGTTAGTGATAAGTGCCCAACAAATTTTAGTTATAAATTATTCTATTTACAAAATGTAATTTTATTTTTTGTTAAATATTATATATTTATCAATTCATTTTTCAGTCTCGCAATACCATGATGACCGGCGGTGCTCTGCAATCAGCGGACGGCGGCACCACTTTGTCAGTGACTCAACAAAATGTAAGCGGATAAATAGTGTTCATGAAAACGTGAGAAATGGTAGGGGCGGGGGAGAGGTAGGCGTGTAGACGATTGGTCTACTTAATAATTGACCTTATAAACTTAAATAAATGATTGGACTACCAGAATCAATCGAATTTCTTAAAAACGGAAAGTCCGATTATGTGTATTTTTAAATTTAATTAAGGCAAAACCCTAATAAAGGCCAGTTTTTAGCTTAATAGATTTTCGTTACGATAGACGAATTAGTGAGTAAACCAATCGTCCCCCATTCGCTCTGATAACAACAATTGCGAGCAGACAATCGTTGATTAGGCCAATCGGTGAGTAGGTAAATGGTGAGTTGACAATAGCGGGCTGGGGTATAGACATTTAAAGCATTTTTTGCAGTATTTGAATGGGGGTTGAAGACAATTGTGGTGTTTGTCCCCCGCTTGGGGACGGAACATCTTCTGTGGTTGTCGCCCCAGCGGTTGGACGAAGAGGTATCGTAAGGGATCCTAGGGATAAAAAGCATCCCCTAATGGAGATTTAGGAAATCCCTGTATTTTGCTTAAACCACAATGACTCTATTTTTAATTATAACTTTAAGCAGAAAATTTGAACACCCGCGGAGGCGCAGTGAGTAGCGTATTGCAGCGAGGCGTATGACAGCATTCCCGCGACACAACCACATCAATTGTCAACGGTTGCCAATGTAAGAGAGGGTGGGCAGGGGGTTAATATTTGACCGGGCGAGCTAAATATTAAATCTCAATTTAAAGTATTCAGTTTTCGAATTCGTTGGGCGATGGCACTGATGATCAATGGTCGAGCGGTGGCTCTACTGTTGCGGCTGTCTCAGTTGTTC